>OY282608.1:68087156-68797455 GCA_958298945.1 Atherix ibis
TGTTGGTTTGTTGGTTTGTTGGTTTGTTGGTTTGTTGGTTTGTTGGTTTGTTGGTTTGTTGGTTTGTTGGTTTGTTGGTTTGTTGGTTTGTTGGTTTGTTGTTTTGTTGGTTCTTTGGTTCTTTGGTTTGTTGGTTCTTTGGTTTGTTGGTTTGTTGGTTCTTTGGTTTGTTGGTTCTTTGGTTTGTTGGTTTGTTGGTTCTTTGGTTTGTTTGGTTCTTTGGTTTGTTGGCTCATTGGTTTGTTGGTTTGTTGGTTCTTTGGTTTGTTGGTTTGTTGGTTTGTTGGTTTGTTAGTTTGTTGGTTTGTTGGTTTGCTTGTTTGTTGGTTTGTTGGTTTGTTGGTTCTTTGGTTTGTTGGTTCTTTGGTTTGTTGGTTTGTTGGTTTGTTGGTTCTTTGGTTTGTTTATTCTTTGGTTTGTTGGTTTGTAGGTTCTTTGGTTTGTTGGTTTGTTGAGATGCTGGTTTGTTCGTTTGTTGGTTTGTTGGTTTGTTGGTTTGTTGGTTCGTTGGTTTGATCGTTTGTTGGTTTGTTGGTTTGTCGGTTCTTTCGTTTGTTGGTTCTTTGGTTTGTTGGTTTGTTGGTTCTTTGGTTTGTTGGTTTGTTTGTTTTGTTCGTTTGTTGGTTTGTTGGTTTGTTGGTTTGTTGGTTTGTTAGTTGGTTGGTTTTTTGGTTTTTTGGTTTGTTGGTTCTTTGGTTCTTTGCTTTGTTGGTTCTTTGGTTTTTTGGTTTGTTGGTTTGTTGATTTGTTGGTTTGTTGGTTTGTTGGTTTTTTGGTTCTTTGGTTTGTTGGTTTGTTGGTTTGTTGGTTTGTTAGTTTGTTGGTTTGTTGGTTTGTTGGTTTTTTGGTTTGTTGGTTTGTTGTTCCTTTGGTTTGTTGGTTCTTTGGTTTGTTGGTTCTTTGGTTTGTTGGTTCTTTGGTTTGTTGGTTCTTTGTTTTGTTGGTTTGTTGGTTCGTTGGTTTGTTGGTTCTTTGGTTTGTTGGTTCTTTGGTTTGTTGGTTTGTTGGTTTGTTCGTTACTTGGTTTGTTGGTTTGTTGGTTTGTTGGTTTGTTGAATATTTGGTTTGTTGGTTCTTTGGTTTGTTGGTTTGTTGGTTTGCTGGTTCTTTGGTTTGTTGGTTCTTTGGTTTGTTCGTTTTTTGGTTTGTTGGTTTGTTGGTTCTTTGGTTTATTGGTTCTTTGGTTTGTTTGTTCTTTGGTTTGTTGGTTTGTTGGTTTGTTGGTTTGTTGGTTTGTTAGTTTGTTGGTTTGTTGGTTTGTTGGCTCTTTGGTTTGTTGTTTTGTTGGTTCTTTGGTTTGTTGGTTCTTTGGTTTGTTGGTTCTTTGGTTTGTTGGTTCTTTGGTTTGTTGGTTCTTTAGTTTGTTGGTTTGTTGGTTCGTTGGTTTGTTGGTTCTTTGGTTTGTTGGTTCTTTGGTTTGTTGGTTTGGTGGTTCTTTGGTTTGTTGGTTTGTTGGTTTGTTATTTTGTTGGTTTGTTCGTTTGTTGATTCTTTGGTTCTTTGGTTTGTTGGTTTGTTGGTTTGTTGGTTTGTGGGTTTGTTTGTTTGTTGGTTTGTTGGTTCATTGGTTTGTTGGTTCTTTGGTTTGTTGGTTTGTTGGTTCTTTGGTTTGTTGGTTTGTTGGTTTGTTGGTTTGTTAGTTTGTTGGTTTGTTGGTTTGCTTGTTTGTTGGTTTGTTGGTTTGTTGGTTCTTTGGTTTGTTGGTTCTTTGGTTCGTTGGTTTGTTGGTTTGTTGGTTCTTTGGTTTGTTAGTTCTTTGGTTTGTTGGTTTGTAGGTTCTTTGGTTTGTTGGTTTGTTGATTTGCTGGTTTGTTCGTTTGTTGGTTTGTTGGTTTGTTGGTTTGTTGGTTCGTTGGTTTGATCGTTTGTTGGTTTGTTGGTTTGTCGGTTCTTTCGTTTGTTGGTTCTTTGGTTTGTTGGTTTGTTGGTTCTTTGGTTTGTTGGTTTGTTTGTTTTGTTCGTTTGTTGGTTTGTTGGTTTGTTGGTTTGTTAGTTTGTTGGTTTTTTGGTTTGTTGGTTCTTTGGTTCTTTGCTTTGTTGGTTCTTTGGTTTGTTGGTTCTTTGGTTTGTTCTTTTGTTGGTTTGTTGGTTTTTTGGTTCTTTGGTTTGTTGGTTCTTTGGTTTGTTGGTTCTTTGGTTTGTTGGTTTGTTGGTTTGTTGGTTTGTTAGTTTGTTGGTTTGTTGGTTTGTTGGTTTTTTGGTTTGTTGGTTTGTTGGTTCTTTTGTTTGTTGGTTCTTTGGTTTGTTGGTTCTTTGGTTTGGTGGTTCTTTGGTTTGTTGGTTCTTTGGTTTGTTGGTTTGTTGGTTCGTTGGTTTGTTGGTTCTTTGGTTTGTTAGTTAGTTGGTTCTTTGGTTTGTTGGTTTGTTGGTTTGTTCGTTACTTGGTTTGTTGGTTTGTTGGTTTGTTGGTTTGTTGGTTATTTAGTTTGTTGGTTCTTTGGTTTATTGGTTTGTTGGTTTGTTGGTTCTTTGGTTTGTTGGTTCTTTGGTTTGTTCGTTTTTTGGTTTGTTGGTTTGTTGGTTCTTTGGTTTGTTGGTTCTTTGGTTTGTTGGTTCTTTGGTTTGTTGGTTTGTTGGTTTGTTGGTTTGTTGAGATGCTGGTTTGTTCGTTTGTTGGTTTGTTGGTTTGTTGGTTTGTTGGTTCGTTGGTTTGATCGTTTGTTGGTTTGTTGGTTTGTCGGTTCTTTCGTTTGTTGGTTCTTTGGTTTGTTGGTTTGTTGGTTCTTTGGTTTGTTGGTTTGTTTGTTTTGTTCGTTTGTTGGTTTGTTGGTTTGTTGGTTTGTTGGTTTGTTAGTTGGTTGGTTTTTTGGTTTTTTGGTTTGTTGGTTCTTTGGTTCTTTGCTTTGTTGGTTCTTTGGTTTTTTGGTTTGTTGGTTTGTTGATTTGTTGGTTTGTTGGTTTGTTGGTTTTTTGGTTCTTTGGTTTGTTGGTTTGTTGGTTTGTTGGTTTGTTAGTTTGTTGGTTTGTTGGTTTGTTGGTTTTTTGGTTTGTTGGTTTGTTGTTCCTTTGGTTTGTTGGTTCTTTGGTTTGTTGGTTCTTTGGTTTGTTGGTTCTTTGGTTTGTTGGTTCTTTGTTTTGTTGGTTTGTTGGTTCGTTGGTTTGTTGGTTCTTTGGTTTGTTGGTTCTTTGGTTTGTTGGTTTGTTGGTTTGTTCGTTACTTGGTTTGTTGGTTTGTTGGTTTGTTGGTTTGTTGAATATTTGGTTTGTTGGTTCTTTGGTTTGTTGGTTTGTTGGTTTGCTGGTTCTTTGGTTTGTTGGTTCTTTGGTTTGTTCGTTTTTTGGTTTGTTGGTTTGTTGGTTCTTTGGTTTATTGGTTCTTTGGTTTGTTTGTTCTTTGGTTTGTTGGTTTGTTGGTTTGTTGGTTTGTTGGTTTGTTAGTTTGTTGGTTTGTTGGTTTGTTGGCTCTTTGGTTTGTTGTTTTGTTGGTTCTTTGGTTTGTTGGTTCTTTGGTTTGTTGGTTCTTTGGTTTGTTGGTTCTTTGGTTTGTTGGTTCTTTAGTTTGTTGGTTTGTTGGTTCGTTGGTTTGTTGGTTCTTTGGTTTGTTGGTTCTTTGGTTTGTTGGTTTGGTGGTTCTTTGGTTTGTTGGTTTGTTGGTTTGTTATTTTGTTGGTTTGTTCGTTTGTTGATTCTTTGGTTCTTTGGTTTGTTGGTTTGTTGGTTTGTTGGTTTGTGGGTTTGTTTGTTTGTTGGTTTGTTGGTTCATTGGTTTGTTGGTTCTTTGGTTTGTTGGTTTGTTGGTTCTTTGGTTTGTTGGTTTGTTGGTTTGTTGGTTTGTTAGTTTGTTGGTTTGTTGGTTTGCTTGTTTGTTGGTTTGTTGGTTTGTTGGTTCTTTGGTTTGTTGGTTCTTTGGTTCGTTGGTTTGTTGGTTTGTTGGTTCTTTGGTTTGTTAGTTCTTTGGTTTGTTGGTTTGTAGGTTCTTTGGTTTGTTGGTTTGTTGATTTGCTGGTTTGTTCGTTTGTTGGTTTGTTGGTTTGTTGGTTTGTTGGTTCGTTGGTTTGATCGTTTGTTGGTTTGTTGGTTTGTCGGTTCTTTCGTTTGTTGGTTCTTTGGTTTGTTGGTTTGTTGGTTCTTTGGTTTGTTGGTTTGTTTGTTTTGTTCGTTTGTTGGTTTGTTGGTTTGTTGGTTTGTTAGTTTGTTGGTTTTTTGGTTTGTTGGTTCTTTGGTTCTTTGCTTTGTTGGTTCTTTGGTTTGTTGGTTCTTTGGTTTGTTCTTTTGTTGGTTTGTTGGTTTTTTGGTTCTTTGGTTTGTTGGTTCTTTGGTTTGTTGGTTCTTTGGTTTGTTGGTTTGTTGGTTTGTTGGTTTGTTAGTTTGTTGGTTTGTTGGTTTGTTGGTTTTTTGGTTTGTTGGTTTGTTGGTTCTTTTGTTTGTTGGTTCTTTGGTTTGTTGGTTCTTTGGTTTGGTGGTTCTTTGGTTTGTTGGTTCTTTGGTTTGTTGGTTTGTTGGTTCGTTGGTTTGTTGGTTCTTTGGTTTGTTAGTTAGTTGGTTCTTTGGTTTGTTGGTTTGTTGGTTTGTTCGTTACTTGGTTTGTTGGTTTGTTGGTTTGTTGGTTTGTTGGTTATTTAGTTTGTTGGTTCTTTGGTTTATTGGTTTGTTGGTTTGTTGGTTCTTTGGTTTGTTGGTTCTTTGGTTTGTTCGTTTTTTGGTTTGTTGGTTTGTTGGTTCTTTGGTTTGTTGGTTCTTTGGTTTGTTGGTTCTTTGGTTTGTTGGTTTGTTGGTTTGTTGGTTTGTTAGTTTGTTGGTTTGTTGGTTTGTTGGTTTGTTGGTTCTTTGGTTTGTTGGTTCTTTGGTTTGTTGGTTCTTTGGTTTGTTGGTTCTTTGGTTTGTTGGTTCTTTGGTTTGTTGGTTCTTTAGTTTGTTGGTTTGTTGGTTCGTTGGTTTGTTGGTTCTTTGGTTTGTTGGTCCTTTGGTTTGTTGGTTTGTTGGTTCTTTGGTTTGTTGGTTTGTTGGTTTGTTATTTTGTTGGTTTGTTCGTTTGTTGATTCTTTGGTTTTTTGGTTCTTTGGTTTGTTGGTTCTTTGGTTCTTTGGTTTGTTGGTTTGTTGGTTTGTTAGTTTGTTGGTTTGTTTGTTTGTTGGTTTGTTGGTTCATTGGTTTGTTGGTTCTTTGGTTTGTTGGTTCTTTGGTTTGTTGGTTCGTTGGTTTGTTGGTTTGTTGGTTTGTTGGTTTGTTGGTTCTTTGGTTTGTTGGTTGTTTGGTTTGTTGGTTTGTTGGTTTGTTCGTTTGTTGGTTTGTTGGTTTGTTGGTTTGTTGGTTTTTTGGTTTGTTGGTTTGTTTGTGTGTTGGTTTGTTGGTTTGTTGGTTTGTTGGTTTGTTGGTTTGTTGGTTCGTTGGTTTCTTCGTTTGTTCGTTTGTTGGTTCTTTGGTTTGTTGGTTCTTTGGTTTGTTGGTTTGGTGGTTCTTTGGTTTGGTGGTTATTTGGTTTGTTGGTTTGTTGGTTTGTTGTTTTGTTGGTTCTTTGGTTCTTTGGTTTGTTGGTTCTTTGGTTCTTTGGTTTGTTGGTTTGTTGGTTCTTTGGTTTGTTGGTTCTTTGGTTTGTTGGTTTGTTCGTTTGTTGGTTTGTTGGTTCTTTGGTTTGTTGGTTCTTTGGTTTGTTGGTTTGTTGGTTCTTTGGTTTGTTGGTTTGTTGGTTTGTTCGTTTGTTGGTTTGTTGATTTGTTGGTTTGTTGGTTCGCTGGTTTGTTCGTTTGTTGGTTTGTTGGTTCTTTGGTTTGTTGGTTCTTTGGTTTGTTGGTTCTTTGGTTTGGTGGTTTGTTGGTTTGTTCGTTTGTTGGTTTGTTGGTTTGTTGGTTTGTTGGTTTGTTGGTTTGTTGGTTCTTTGGTTCTTTAGTTTGTTGGTTCTTTGGTTCTTTGGTTTGTTGGTTTGTTGGTTTGTTGGTTCTTTGGTTTGTTGGTTCTTTGGTTTGTTGGTTTGTTGATTTGTTGATTCTTTGGTTTGTTGGTTTGTTGGTTCTTTGGTTTGTTGGTTCTTTGGTTTGTTGGTTCATTGGTTTGTTGGTTTGTTGGTTTGTTGGTTTGTTGGTTTGTTGGTTTGTTGGTTTGTTGGTTTGTTAGTTTGTTGGTTTGTTGGTTTGTTGGTTTGTTTGTTTGTTGGTTAGTTGGTTTGTTGGTTCTTTGGTTTGTGAGTTCTTTGGTTTGTTGGCTTGTAGGTTCTTTGGTTTGTTGGTTTGTTGGTTTGTTGGTTTGCTGGTTTGTTCGTTTGTTCGTTTGTTGGTTTGTTGGTTTGTTGGTTTGTTGGTTCGTTGGTTTGTTAGTTTGTTGGTTTGTTGGTTCTTTGGTTTGTTGGTTCTTTCGTTTGTTGGTTCTTTGGTTTGTTGGTTCTTTGGTTTGTTGGTTTGTTGGTTTGTTCGTTTCTTGGTTTGTTGGTTTGTTAGTTTGTTGGTTTGTTGGTTTGCTGGTTCTTTGGTTTGTTAATTTTTTGGTTCTTTGGTTTGTTGATTCTTTGGTTTGTTGGTTCTTTGGTTTGTTGGTTCTTTGGTTTGTTGGTTCTTTGGTTTGTTGGTTCTTTGGTTTGTTGGTTTGTTGGTTCGTTGGTTTGTTGGTTCTTTGGTTTGTTGGTTTGTTGGTTCTTTGGTTTGTTGGTTTGTTGATTTGTTCGTTTGTTGGTTTGTTGGTTTGTTGGTTTGTTGGTTTGTTGGTTTGTTGGTTTGTTGGTTTGTTGGTTTGTTGGTTTGTTGGTTTGTTGGTTTGTTGGTTATTTGGTTTGTTGGTTCTTCGGTTTGTTGGTTTGTTGGTTTGTTGGTTCTTTGGTTTGTTGGTTCTTTGGTTTGTTGGTTCTTTGGTTTGTTGGTTTGTTGGCTCTTTGGTTTGTTGGTTTGTTGATTTGATCGTTTGTTAGTTTTTTGCTTTGTTGATTCTTTGGTTTGTTGGTTCTTTGGTTTGTTGGTTCTTTGGTTTGTTGGTTCTTTGGTTTGTTGGTTCTTTGGTTTGTTGGTTTGTTGGTTTGTTCGTTTGTTGGTTCTTTGGTTTGTTGGTTTGTTGGTTCTTTGGTTCTTTGGTTTGTTGGTTTGTTGGTTTGTTGGTTTGTTCGTTTGTTGGTTTGTTGGTTCTTTGGTTTGTTGGTTCTTTGGTTTGTTGGTTTTTTGGTTTGTTGGTTCTTTGGTTTGTTGGTTTGTTGGTTTGTTGGTTTGTTGGTTTGTTATTTTGTCGGTTTGTTGGTTTGTTGGTTTGTTCGTTTGTTGGTTTGTTGGTTTGTTGGTTTGTTGGTTTGTTGGTTCGTTGGTTTGTTGGTTTGTTCGTTTGTTGGTTTGTTGGTTCTTTGGTTTGTTGGTTCTTTGGTTTGTTGGTTTGTTGGTTCTTTGGTTTGTTGGTTTGTTGGTTTGTTCATTTGTTGGTTTGTTGGTTTGTTGATTTGTATGTTTGTTGGTTTGTTGTTTTGTTGGTTCTTTGGTTCTTTGGTTTGTTGGTTCTTTGGTTCTTTGGTTTGTTGGTTTGTTGGTTCTTTGGTTTGTTGGTTCTTTGGTTTGTTGGTTTGTTGGTTTGTTGGTTCTTTGGTTTGTTGGTTTGTTGGTTTGTTGGTTCTTTGGTTTGTTGGTTCTTTGGTTTGTTGGTTTGTTGGTTCTTTGGTTTGTTGGTTTGCTGGTTTGCTGGTTTGTTAGTTTGTTGGTTTGTTGGTTTGTTGTTTCTTTGGTTTATTGGTTTGTTGGGGTGTTGGTTCTTTGGTTTTTTGGTTCTTTGGTTTGTTGGTTCTTTTGTTTGTTGGTTCTTTGGTTTGTTGGTTTGTTGGTTTGTTGGTTTGTTGGTTTGTTGGTTTGTTGGTTTGTTGGTTTGTTGTTTCTTTGGTTCTTTGGTTTGTTGGTTCTTTGGTTCTTTTGTTTGTTGGTTCTTTGGTTTGTTGGTTTGTTGGTTTGTTGGTTTGTTGGTTCTTTGGTTTGTTGGTTCATTGGTTTGTTGGTTTGTTTGTTCTTTGGTTTGTTGGTTCTTTGGTTTGTTGGTTCTTTGGTTTGTTGGTTCTTTGGTTTGTTGGTTTGTTGTTTCGTTTGTTTGTTGGTTCTTTGGTTTTTTGGTTTGTTGGTTCTTTGGTTTGTTGGTTTGTTGGTTTGTTGGTTTGTTCGTTTGTTGGTTTGTTGGTTTGTTGGTTTGTTGGTTTGTTGGTTTGTTGGTTTGTTGGTTATTTGGTTTGTTGGTTCTTTGGTTTGTTGGTTTGTTGGTTTGTTGGTTCTTTGGTTTGTTGGTTCTTTGGTTTGTTGGTTTGTTGGTTCTTTGGTTTGTTGGTTTGTTGGTTTGTTGGTTTGTTCGTTTGTTGGTTTGTTGGTTTGTTGGTTTGTTGGTTTGTTGGTTTGTTGGTTTGTTGGTTTGTTGGTTTGTTGGTTATTTGGTTTGTTGGTTCTTTGGTTTGTTGGTTTGTTGGTTTGTTGGTTCTTTGGTTTGTTGGTTTGTTGGTTCTTTGGTTTGTTGGTTTGTTGGTTTGGTGGTTTGTTGGTTTGTTGGTTTGTTGGTTTGTTGGTTTGTTGGTTTGTTGGTTTGTTGGTTTGTTGGTTTGTTGGTTTGTTGGTTTGTTGGTTATTTGGTTTGTTGGTTCTTCGGTTTGTTGGTTTGTTGGTTCTTTGGTTTGTTGGTTCTTTGGTTTGTTGGTTCTTTGGTTTGTTGGTTTGTTGGCTCTTTGGTTTGTTGGTTTGTTCGTTTATTTGTTCTTTGCTTTGTTGGTTCTTTGGTTTGTTGGTTCTTTGGTTCTTTGGTTTGTTGGTTTGTTGGTTTGTTGGTTTGTTCGTTTGTTGGTTTGTTGGTTCTTTGGTTTGTTGGTTCTTTGGTTTGTTGGTTTTTTGGTTTGTTGGTTCTTTGGTTTGTTGGTTTGTTGGTTTGTTGGTTTGTTATTTTGTCGGTTTGTTGGTTTGTTCGTTTGTTGGTTTGTTGGTTTGTTGGTTTGTTGGTTCGTTGGTTTGTTCGTTTGTTGGTTTGTTGGTTCTTTGGTTTGTTGGTTCTTTGGTTTGTTGGTTTGTTGGTTCTTTGGTTTGTTGGTTTTTTGGTTTGTTCATTTGTTGGTTTGTTGGTTTGTTGATTTGTTGGTTTGTTGGTTTGTTGTTTTGTTGGTTCTTTGGTTCTTTGGTTTGTTGGTTCTTTGGTTCTTTGGTTTGTTGGTTTGTTGGTTCTTTGGTTTGTTGGTTCTTTGGTTTGTTGGTTTGTTGGTTTGTTGGTTCTTTGGTTTGTTGGTTATTTGGTTTGTTGGTTTGTTGGTTCTTTGGTTTGTTGGTTCTTTGGTTTGTTGGTTTGTTGGTTCTTTGGTTTGTTGGTTTGTTGGTTTGCTGGTTTGTTGGTTTGTTAGTTTGTTGGTTTGTTGGTTTGTTGTTTCTTTGGTTTATTGGTTTGTTGGGGTGTTGGTTCTTTGGTTTTTTGATTCTTTGGTTTGTTGATTCTTTTGTTTGTTGGTTCTTTGGTTTGTTGGTTCGTTGGTTTGTTGGTTTGTTGGTTTGTTGGTTTGTTGGTTTGTTGGTTTGTTGTTTCTTTGGTTCTTTGGTTTGTTGGTTCTTTGGTTCTTTGGTTTGTTGGTTCTTGGGTTTGTTGGTTTGTTGGTTTGTTGGTTTGTTGGTTTGTTGGTTCTTTGGTTTGTTGGTTCATTGGTTTGTTGGTTTGTTTGTTCTTTGGTTTGTTGGTTCTTTGGATTGTTGGTTCTTTGGTTTGTTGGTTCTTTGGTTTGTTGGTTCTTTGGTTTGTTGGTTTGTTGGTTCGTTGGTTTGTTGGTTCTTTGGTTTTTTGGTTTGTTGGTTCTTTGGTTTGTTGGTTTGTTGGTTTGTTGGTTTGTTCGTTTGTTGGTTTGTTGGTTTGTTGGCTTGTTGGTTTGTTGGTTTGTTGGTTTGTTGGTTTGTTGGTTATTTGGTTTGTTGGTTCTTTGGTTTGTTGGTTTGTTGGTTTGTTGGTTCTTTGGTTTGTTGGTTCTTTGGTTTGTTGGTTTGTTGGTTCTTTGGTTTGTTGGTTTATTGGTTTGTTGGTTTGTTCGTTTGTTGGTTTGTTTTTTTGTTGGTTTGTTGGTTTGTTGGTTTGTTGGTTTGTTGGTTATTTGGTTTGTTGGTTCTTTGGTTTGTTGGTTTGTTGGTTTGTTGGTTCTTTGGTTTGTTGGTTTGTTGGTTCTTTGGTTTATTGGTTTGTTGGTTTGTTGGTTTGTTGGTTTGTTCGTTTGTTGGTTCTTTGATTTGTTGGTTCTTTGATTTGTTGGTTCTTTGGTTCTTTGGTTTGTTGGTTTGTTGGTTTGTTGGTTTGTTCGTTTGTTGGTTTGTTGGTTCTTTGGTTTGTTGGTTCTTTGGTTTGCTGGTTCTTTGGTTTGTTGGTTCTTTGGTTTGTTGGTTTGTTGGTTTGTTGGGTCTTTGGTTTGTTGGTTCTTTGGTTTGTTGGTATGTTGGTTCTTTGGTTTATTGGTTTGTTGGTTTGTTGGTTTGTTGGTTTGTTCGTTTGTTGGTTCTTTGGTTTGTTGGTTCTTTGGTTTGTTGGTTTGTTGGTTCTTTGGTTTATTGGTTTGTTGGTTTATTGGTTTGTTGCTTTGTTCGTTTGTTGGTTCTTTGGTTTGTTGGTTCTTTGGTTTGTTGGTTCTTTGGTTCTTTGGTTTGTTGGTTTGTTGGTTTGTTGGTTTGTTCGTTTGTTGGTTTGTTGGTTCTTTGGTTTGTTGGTTTTTGGTTTGCTGGTTCTTTGGTTTGTTGGTTCTTTGGTTTGTTGGTTTGTTGGTTCTTTGGTTTGTTGCTTCTTTGGTTTGTTCGTTTGTTGGTTTGTTAGTTTGTTGATTTGTTGGTTTGTTGGTTTGTTGTTTCTTTGGTTCTTTGGTTTGTTAGTTCTTTGGTTCTTTGGTTTGTTGGTTCTTTGGTTTGTTGGTTTGTTGGTTTGTTGGTTTGTTGGTTTGTTGGTTCTTTGGTTTGTTGGTTTGTTTGTTCTTTGGTTTGTTGGTTCTTTGGTTTGTTGGTTCTTTGGTTTGTTGGTTCTTTGGTTTGTTGGTTCTTTGGTTTGTTGGTTTGTTGGTTCGTTGGTTTGTTGGTTCTTTGGTTTGTTGGTTTGTTGGTTCTTTGGTTTGTAGGTTTGTTGGTTTGTTGGTTTGTTGGTTTGTTGGTTTGTTGGTTTGTTGGTTTGTTGGTTTGTTGGTTTGTTGGTTATTTGGTTTGTTGGTTCTTTGGTTTGCTGGTTTGTTGGTTTGTTGGTTCTTTGGTTTGTTGGTTCTTTGGTTTGTTGGTTTGTTGGTTCTTTGGTTTGTTGGTTTGTTGGTTTGTTGGTTTGTTCGTTTGTTGGTTTGTTGGTTTGTTGGTTTGTTGGTTTGTTGGTTTGTTGGTTTGTTGGTTATTTGGTTTGTTGGTTCTTTGGTTTGTTGGTTTGTTGGTTTGTTGGTTCTTTGGTTTGTTGGTTTGTTGGTTCTTTGGTTTATTGGTTTGTTGGTTTGTTGGTTTGTTGGTTTGTTCGTTTGTTCGTTTGTTGGTTCTTTGGTTTGTTGGTTCTTTGGTTTGTTGGTTCTTTGGTTCTTTGGTTTGTTGGTTTGTTGGTTTGTTGGTTTGTTCGTTTGTTGGTTTGTTGGTTCTTTGGTTTGTTGGTTCTTTGGTTTGCTGGTTCTTTGGTTTGTTGGTTCTTTGGTTTGTTGGTTTGTTGGTTTGTTGGTTCTTTGGTTTGTTGGTTCTTTGGTTTGTTGGTATGTTGGTTCTTTGGTTTATTGGTTTGTTGGTTTGTTGGTTTGTTGGTTTGTTCGTTTGTTGGTTCTTTGGTTTGTTGGTTCTTTGGTTTGTTGGTTTGTTGGTTCTTTGGTTTATTGGTTTGTTGGTTTATTGGTTTGTTGCTTTGTTCGTTTGTTGGTTCTTTGGTTTGTTGGTTCTTTGGTTTGTTGGTTCTTTGGTTCTTTGGTTTGTTGGTTTGTTGGTTTGTTGGTTTGTTCGTTTGTTGGTTTGTTGGTTCTTTGGTTTGTTGGTTTGTTGGTTTGCTGGTTCTTTGGTTTGTTGGTTCTTCGGTTTGTTGGTTTGTTGGTTCTTTGGTTTGTTGCTTCTTTGGTTTGTTCATTTGTTGGTTTGTTGGTTTGTTGATTTGTTGGTTTGTTGGTTTGTTGTTTTGTTGGTTCTTTGGTTCTTTGGTTTGTTGGTTCTTTGGTTCTTTGGTTTATTGGTTTGTTGGTTCTTTGGTTTGTTGGTTCTTTGGTTTGTTGGTTTGTTGGTTTGTTGGTTCTTTGGTTTGTTGGTTATTTGGTTTGTTGGTTTGTTGGTTTATTGGTTCTTTGGTTTGTTGGTTCTTTGGTTTGTTGGTTTGTTGGTTCTTTGGTTTGTTGGTTTTTTTGTTTTGCTGGTTTGCTGGTTTGTTGGTTTGTTAGTTTGTTGGTTTGTTGGTTTGTTGTTTCTTTGGTTTATTGGTTTGTTGGGGTGTTGGTTCTTTGGTTTTTTGGTTCTTCGGTTTGTTGGTTCTTTTGTTTGTTGGTTCTTTGGTTTGTTGGTTTGTTGCTTTGTTGGTTTGTTGGTTTGTTGGTTTGTTGGTTTGTTGGTTTGTTGTTTCTTTGGTTCTTTGGTTTGTTGCTTCTTTGGTTCTTTGGTTTGTTGGTTCTTTGGTTTGTTGGTTTGTTGGTTTGTTGGTTCTTTGGTTTGTTGGTTATTTGGTTTGTTGGTTTGTTGGTTTATTGGTTCTTTGGTTTGTTGGTTCTTTGGTTTGTTGGTTTGTTGGTTCTTTGGTTTGTTGATTTTTTTGTTTTGCTGGTTTGCTGGTTTGTTGGTTTGTTAGTTTGTTGGTTTGTTGGTTTGTTGTTTCTTTGGTTTATTGGTTTGTTGGGGTGTTGGTTCTTTGGTTTTTTGGTTCTTCGGTTTGTTGGTTCTTTTGTTTGTTGGTTCTTTGGTTTGTTGGTTTGTTGGTTTGTTGGTTTGTTCGTTTGTTGGTTCTTTGATTTGTTGGTTCTTTGATTTGTTGGTTCTTTGGTTCTTTGGTTTGTTGGTTTGTTGGTTTGTTGGTTTGTTCGTTTGTTGGTTTGTTGGTTCTTTGGTTTGTTGGTTCTTTGGTTTGCTGGTTCTTTGGTTTGTTGGTTCTTTGGTTTGTTGGTTTGTTGGTTTGTTGGTTCTTTGGTTTGTTGGTTCTTTGGTTTGTTGGTATGTTGGTTCTTTGGTTTATTGGTTTGTTGGTTTGTTGGTTTGTTGGTTTGTTCGTTTGTTGGTTCTTTGGTTTGTTGGTTCTTTGGTTTGTTGGTTTGTTGGTTCTTTGGTTTATTGGTTTGTTGGTTTATTGGTTTGTTGCTTTGTTCGTTTGTTGGTTCTTTGGTTTGTTGGTTCTTTGGTTTGTTGGTTCTTTGGTTCTTTGGTTTGTTGGTTTGTTGGTTTGTTGGTTTGTTCGTTTGTTGGTTTGTTGGTTCTTTGGTTTGTTGGTTTTTGGTTTGCTGCTTCTTTGGTTTGTTGGTTCTTTGGTTTGTTGGTTTGTTGGTTCTTTGGTTTGTTGCTTCTTTGGTTTGTTCGTTTGTTGGTTTGTTAGTTTGTTGATTTGTTGGTTTGTTGGTTTGTTGTTTTGTTGGTTCTTTGGTTCTTTGGTTTGTTGGTTCTTTGGTTCTTTGGTTTGTTGGTTTGTTGGTTCTTTGGTTTGTTGGTTCTTTGGTTTGTTGGTTTGTTGGTTTGTTGGTTCTTTGGTTTGTTGGTTATTTGGTTTGTTGGTTTGTTGGTTTGTTGGTTCTTTGGTTTGTTGGTTCTTTGGTTTGTTGGTTTGTTGATTCTTTGGTTTGTTGGTTTGTTGGTTTGCTGGTTTGTTGGTTTGTTAGTTTGTTGGTTTGTTGGTTTGTTGTTTCTTTGGTTTATTGGTTTGTTGGTTTGTTGGTTCTTTGGTTTGTTGGTTTGTTGGTTTGTTCGTTTGTTGGTTTGCTGGTTTGTTGATTTGTTGGTTTGTTGGTTTGTTGTTTTGTTGGTTCTTTGGTTCTTCGGTTTGTTGGTTCTTTGGTTCTTTGGTTTGTTAATTTGTTGGTTCTTTGGTTTGTTGGTTTGTTGGTTTGTTGGTGCTTTGGTTTGTTGGTTATTTGGTTTGTTGGTTTGTTGGTTTGTTGGTTCTTTGGTTTGTTGGTTCTTTGGTTTGTTGGTTTGTTGGTTCTTTGGTTTGTTGGTTTGTTGGTTTGCTGGTTTGTTGGTTTGTTAGTTTGTTGGTTTGTTGGTTTGTTGGTTTGTTGTTTCTTTGGTTTAT
Organism: Atherix ibis; assembly: GCA_958298945.1. Classification (NCBI taxonomy): domain Eukaryota; kingdom Metazoa; phylum Arthropoda; class Insecta; order Diptera; family Athericidae; genus Atherix; species Atherix ibis. Next base: position 68,101,245 of record OY282608.1, read on the forward strand.
TGGTTTGTTGGGGTGTTGGTTCTTTGGTTTTTTGGTTCTTTGGTTTGTTGGTTCTTTTGTTTGTTGGTTCTTTGGTTTGTTGGTTTGTTGGTTTGTTGGTTTGTTGGTTTGTTGGTTTGTTGGTTTGTTGGTTTGTTGTTTCTTTGGTTCTTTGGTTTGTTAGTTCTTTGGTTCTTTGGTTTGTTGGTTCTTTGGTTTGTTGGTTTGTTGGTTTGTTGGTTTGTTGGTTTGTTGGTTCTTTGGTTTGTTGGTTTGTTTGTTCTTTGGTTTGTTGGTTCTTTGGTTTGTTGGTTCTTTGGTTTGTTGGTTCTTTGGTTTGTTGGTTCTTTGGTTTGTTGGTTTGTTGGTTCGTTGGTTTGTTGGTTCTTTGGTTTGTTGGTTTGTTGGTTCTTTGGTTTGTTGGTTTGTTGGTTTGTTGGTTTGTTGGTTTGTTGGTTTGTTGGTTTGTTGGTTTGTTGGTTTGTTGGTTTGTTGGTTTGTTGGTTATTTGGTTTGTTGGTTCTTTGGTTTGCTGGTTTGTTGGTTTGTTGGTTCTTTGGTTTGTTGGTTCTCTGGTTTGTTGGTTTGTTGGTTCTTTGGTTTGTTGGTTTGTTGGTTTGTTCGTTTGTTGGTTTGTTGGTTTGTTGGTTTGTTGGTTTGTTGGTTTGTTGGTTTGTTGGTTATTTGGTTTGTTGGTTCTTTGGTTTGTTGGTTTGTTGGTTTGTTGGTTCTTTGGTTTGTTGGTTTGTTGGTTCTTTGGTTTATTGGTTTGTTGGTTTGTTGGTTTGTTGGTTTGTTCGTTTGTTGGTTCTTTGGTTTGTTGGTTCTTTGGTTTGTTGGTTCTTTGGTTCTTTGGTTTGTTGGTTTGTTGGTTTGTTGGTTTGTTCGTTTGTTGGTTTGTTGGTTCTTTGGTTTGTTGGTTCTTTGGTTTGCTGGTTCTTTGGTTTGTTGGTTCTTTGGTTTGTTGGTTTGTTGGTTTGTTGGTTCTTTGGTTTGTTGGTTCTTTGGTTTGTTGGTATGTTGGTTCTTTGGTTTATTGGTTTGTTGGTTTGTTGGTTTGTTGGTTTGTTCGTTTGTTGGTTCTTTGGTTTGTTGGTTCTTTGGTTTGTTGGTTTGTTGGTTCTTTGGTTTATTGGTTTGTTGGTTTATTGGTTTGTTGCTTTGTTCGTTTGTTGGTTCTTTGGTTTGTTGGTTCTTTGGTTTGTTGGTTCTTTGGTTCTTTGGTTTGTTGGTTTGTTGGTTTGTTGGTTTGTTCGTTTGTTGGTTTGTTGGTTCTTTGGTTTGTTGGTTTTTGGTTTGCTGGTTCTTTGGTTTGTTGGTTCTTTGGTTTGTTGGTTTGTTGGTTCTTTGGTTTGTTGCTTCTTTGGTTTGTTCATTTGTTGGTTTGTTGGTTTGTTGATTTGTTGGTTTGTTGGTTTGTTGTTTTGTTGGTTCTTTGGTTCTTTGGTTTGTTGGTTCTTTGGTTCTTTGGTTTGTTGGTTTGTTGGTTCTTTGGTTTGTTGGTTCTTTGGTTTGTTGGTTTGTTGGTTCTTTGGTTTGTTGGTTATTTGGTTTGTTGGTTTGTTGGTTTATTGGTTCTTTGGTTTGTTAGTTCTTTGGTTTGTTGGTTTGTTGGTTCTTTGGTTTGTTGGTTTTTTTGTTTTGCTGGTTTGCTGGTTTGTTGGTTTGTTAGTTTGTTGGTTTGATGGTTTGTTGTTTCTTGGGTTTATTGGTTTGTTGGGGTGTTGGTTCTTTGGTTTTTTGGTTCTTCGGTTTGTTGGTTCTTTTGTTTGTTGGTTCTTTGGTTTGTTGGTTTGTTGCTTTGTTGGTTTGTTGGTTTGTTGGTTTGTTGGTTTGTTGGTTTGTTGTTTCTTTGGTTCTTTGGTTTGTTGGTTCTTTGGTTCTTTGGTTTGTTGGTTCTTTGGTTTGTTGGTTTGTTGGTTTGTTGGTTCTTTGGTTTGTTGGTTATTTGGTTTGTTGGTTTGTTGGTTTATTGGTTCTTTGGTTTGTTGGTTCTTTGGTTTGTTGGTTTGTTGGTTCTTTGGTTTGTTGGTTTTTTTGTTTTGCTGGTTTGCTGGTTTGTTGGTTTGTTAGTTTGTTGGTTTGTTGGTTTGTTGTTTCTTTGGTTTATTGGTTTGTTGGGGTGTTGGTTCTTTGGTTTTTTGGTTCTTCGGTTTGTTGGTTCTTTTGTTTGTTGGTTCTTTGGTTTGTTGGTTTGTTGCTTTGTTGGTTTGTTGGTTTGTTGGTTTGTTGGTTTGTTGGTTTGTTGTTTCTTTGGTTCTTTGGTTTGTTGGTTCTTTGGTTTGTTGGTTCTTTGGTTCTTTGGTTTGTTGGTTCTTTGGTTTGTTGGTTTGTTGGTTTGTTGGTTCTTTGGTTTGTTGGTTTGTTGGTTTGTTGTTTCTTTGGTTCTTTGGTTTGTTGGTTCTTTGGTTCTTTGGTTTGTTGGTTCTTTGGTTTGTTGGTTTGTTGGTTTGTTGGTTCTTTGGTTTGTTGGTTATTTGGTTTGTTGGTTTGTTGGTTTATTGGTTCTTTGGTTTGTTGGTTCTTTGGTTTGTTGGTATGTTGGTTCTTTGGTTTATTGGTTTGTTGGTTTGTTGGTTTGTTGGTTTGTTCGTTTGTTGGTTCTTTGGTTTGTTGGTTCTTTGGTTTGTTGGTTTGTTGGTTCTTTGGTTTATTGGTTTGTTGGTTTATTGGTTTGTTGCTTTGTTCGTTTGTTGGTTCTTTGGTTTGCTGGTTCTTTGGTTTGTTGGTTCTTTGGTTCTTTGGTTTGTTGGTTTGTTGGTTTGTTGGTTTGTTCGTTTGTTGGTTTGTTGGTTCTTTGGTTTGTTGGTTTTTGGTTTGCTGGTTCTTTGGTTTGTTGGTTCTTTGGTTTGTTGGTTTGTTGGTTCTTTGGTTTGTTGCTTCTTTGGTTTGTTCGTTTGTTGGTTTGTTGGTTTGTTGATTTGTTGGTTTGTTGGTTTGTTGTTTTGTTGGTTCTTTGGTTCTTTGGTTTGTTGGTTCTTTGGTTCTTTGGTTTGTTGGTTTGTTGGTTCTTTGGTTAGTTGGTTCTTTGGTTTGTTGGTTTGTTGGTTTGTTGGTTCTTTGGTTTGTTGGTTATTTGGTTTGTTGGTTTGTTGGTTTATTGGTTCTTTGGTTTGTTGGTTCTTTGGTTTGTTGGTTTGTTGGTTCTTTGGTTTGTTGGTTTTTTTGTTTTGCTGGTTTGCTGGTTTGTTGGTTTGTTAGTTTGTTGGTTTGTTGGTTTGTTGTTTCTTTGGTTTATTGGTTTGTTGGGGTGTTGGTTCTTTGGTTTTTTGGTTCTTCGGTTTGTTGGTTCTTTTGTTTGTTGGTTCTTTGGTTTGTTGGTTTGTTGCTTTGTTGGTTTGTTGGTTTGTTGGTTTGTTGGTTTGTTGTTTCTTTGGTTCTTTGGTTTGTTGGTTCTTTGGTTCTTTGGTTTGTTGGTTCGTTGGTTTGTTGGTTTGTTGGTTTGTTGGTTCTTTGGTATGTTGGTTATTTGGTTTGTTGGTTTGTTGGTTTATTGGTTCTTTGGTTTGTTGGTTCTTTGGTTTGTTGGTTTGTTGGTTCTTTGGTTTGTTGGTTTTTTTGTTTTGCTGGTTTGCTGGTTTGTTGGTTTGTTAGTTTGTTGGTTTGTTGGTTTGTTGTTTCTTTGGTTTATTGGTTTGTTGGGGTGTTGGTTCTTTGGTTTTTTGGTTCTTCGGTTTGTTGGTTCTTTTGTTTGTTGGTTCTTTGGTTTGTTGGTTTGTTGCTTTGTTGGTTTGTTGGTTTGTTGGTTTGTTGGTTTGTTGGTTTGTTGTTTCTTTGGTTCTTTGGTTTGTTGGTTCTTTGGTTGTTTGGTTTGTTGGTTCTTTGGTTTGTTGGTTTGTTGGTTTGTTGGTTTGTTGGTTTGTTGGTTCTTTGGTTTGTTGGTTCATTGGTTTGTTGTTTTGTTTGTTCTTTGGTTTGTTGGTTCTTTGGTTTGTTGGTTCTTTGGTTTGTTGGTACTTTGGTTTGTTGGTTCTTTGGTTTGTTGGTTTGTTGGTTCGTTGGTTTGTTGGTTCTTTGGTTTGTTGGTTTGTTGGTTCTTTGGTTTGTTGGTTTGTTGGTTTGTTGGTTTGTTCGTTTGTTGGTTTGTTGGTTTGTTGGTTTGTTGGTTTGTTGGTTTGTTGGTTTGTTGGTTATTTGGTTTGTTGGTTCTTTGGTTTGTTGCTTTGTTGGTTTGTTGGTTCTTTGGTTTGTTGGTTCTTTGGTTTGTTGGTTTGTTGGTTCTTTGGTTTATTGGTTTGTTGGTTTGTTGATTTGTTGGTTTGTTGGTTTGTTCGTTTGTTGGTTCTTTGGTTTGTTGGTTCTTTGGTTTGTTGGTTCTTTGGTTCTTTGGTTTGTTGGTTTGTTGGTTTGTTGGTTTGTTGGTTTGTTCGTTTGTTGGTTTGTTGGTTCTTTGGTTTGTTGGTTCTTTGGTTTGCTGGTTCTTTGGTTTGTTGGTTCTTTGGTTTGTTGGTTTGTTGGTTTGTTGGTTCTTTGGTTTGTTGGTTCTTTGGTTTGTTGGTATGTTGGTTCTTTGGTTTATTGGTTTGTTGGTTTGTTGGTTTGTTGGTTTGTTCGTTTGTTGGTTCTTTGGTTTGTTGGTTCTTTGGTTTGTTGGTTTGTTGGTTCTTTGGTTTATTGGTTTGTTGGTTTATTGGTTTGTTGCTTTGTTCGTTTGTTGGTTCTTTGGTTTGTTGGTTCTTTGGTTTGTTGGTTCTTTGGTTCTTTGGTTTGTCGGTTTGTTGGTTTGTTGGTTTGTTCGTTTGTTGGTTTGTTGGTTCTTTGGTTTGTTGGTTTTTGGTTTGCTGGTTCTTTGGTTTGTTGGTTCTTTGGTTTGTTGGTTTGTTGGTTCTTTGGTTTGTTGCTTCTTTGGTTTGTTGGTTTGATGGTTCTTTGGTCTGTTGGTTTGTTGGTTTGTTCGTTTGTTGGTTTGTTGATTTGTTGGTTTATTGGTTTGTTGTTTTGTTGGTTCTTTGGTTCTGTGGTTTGTTGGTTCTTTGGTTTGTTGGTTTATTGTTTCTTTGGTTTGTTGGTTCATTGGTTTGTTGGTTTGTTGGTTTGTTAGTTCTTTGGTTCTTTGGTTTGTTGGTTCTTGGGTTTGTTGGTTTGTTGGTTCTTTGGTTTGTTGGTTTGCTGGTTTGTTGGTTTGTTGGTTTGTTGGTTTGTTGGTTTGTTGGTTTGTTAGTTCGCTGGTTTTTCTTTTGTTGGTTGTTGGTTCTTTGGTTTGTTGGTTCTTTGGGTTCTTGGTTCTTTGGTTTGTTGGTTTGTTGGTTTGTTCGTTTGTTGGTTTGTTGGTTTGTTGGTTTGTTGGTTCTTTGGGTCTTTGGTTTGTTGGTTCTTTGGTTCTTTGGTTTGTTGGTTTGTTGGTTCTTTGGTTTGTTGGTTCTTTGGTTTGTTGGTTTGTTGGTTTGTTGGTTCTTTGGTTTGTTGGTTCTTTGGTTTGTTGGTTTGTTGGTTCTTTGGTTTGTTGGTTTGTTGGTTTGTTGGTTTGTTGGTTTGTTAGTTGGTTGGGTTGTTGGTTCTTTGGTTTATTGGTTTGTTGGTTTGTTGGTTTTTGGTTTGTTGGTTCTTTGCTTTGTTGGTTCTTTTGTTTGTTGGTTCTTTGGTTTGTTGGTTTGTTGGTTCTTTGGTTTGTTGGTTCTTTGGTTCTTTGGTTTGTTGGTTCTTTGGTTTGTTGGTTGGTTGGTTTGTTGGTTTGTTGGTTTGTCTGTTTGTTGGTTTGTTGGTTTGTTGGTTTGTTGGTTCTTTGGTTTGTTGATTCTTTGGTTTTTTGGTTTCTTGGTTTGTTGGTTCTGTGGTTTGTTGGTTTGTTCGTTTGTTGGTTTGTTCTTTTGTTGGTTTGTTGGTTTGTTGGTTTGTTGGTTCCTTGGTTTGTTGTTTTGTTGGTTTGTTCGTTTGTTGGTTTGTTGGTTTGTTGGTTTGTTGGTTTTTGGTTATTTGGTTTGTTGGTTCTTTGGTTTGTTGGTTCTTTGGTTTTTTGGTTTGTTGGTTTGTTGGTTCTTTGGTTTGTTGGTTCTTTGGTTTGTTGGTTCTTTGGTTTGTTGGTTTGTTGATTCTTTGGTTTGTTGGTTTGTTGGTTTGTTGGTTTGTTGGTTTGTTCGTTTGTTGGTTCTTTGGTTTGTTGGTTCTTTGGTTTGTTGGTTCTTTGGTTCTTTGGTTTGTTTGTTTGTTGGTTTGTTGGTTTGTTGGTTTGTTTGTTTGTTGGTTTGTTGGTTTTTTGGTTTGTTGGTTCTTTGGTTTGTTGGTTCTTTGGTTTGTTGGTTCTTTGGTTTGTTGGTGTGTTGGTTTGTTGGTTCTTTGGTTTGTTGGTTGTTTGGTTTGTTGGTTTGTTGGTTTGTTCGTTTGTTGGTTTGTTGGTTTGTTGGTTTGTTGGTTTGTTGGTTTGTTGGTTTGTTGGTTTGTTGGTTTGTTGGTTTGTTGGTTTGTTGGTTTGTTGGTTTGTTCGTTTGTTGGTTTGTTGGTTTGTTGGTTTGTTGGTTTGTTGGTTTGTTGGTTCGTTGGTTTGTTCGTTTGTTGGTTTGTTGGTTCTTTGGTTTGTTGGTTCTTTGGTTTGTTGGTTCTTTGGTTTGTTGGTTTGTTGGTTTGTTCGTTTGTTGGTTTGTTGATTTGTTGGTTTGTTGATTTGTTGTTTTGTTGGTTCTTTGGTTCCTTGGTTTGTTGGTTCTTTGGTTCTTTGGTTTGTTGGTTTGTTGATTCTTTGGTTTGTTGGTTCTTTGGTTTGTTGGTTTGTTGGTTTGTTGGTTTGTTGGTTTGCTGGTTCTTTGGTTTGTTGGTTCTTTGGTTTGTTGATTTGTTGGTTTGTTGGTTAGCTGGTTTGTTCATTTGTTGGTTTGTTGGTTCTTTGGTTTGTTGGTTCTTTGGTTTGTTGGTATGTTCGTTTGTTGGTTTGTTGGTTTGTTGGTTTGTTGGTTTGTTGGTTCTTTGGTTCTTTGGTTTGTTGGTTCTTTGGTTCTTTGGTTTGTTGGTTTGTTGATTCTTTGGTTTGTTGGTTCTTTGGTTTGTTGGTTTGTTGGTTTGTTGGTTCATTGGTTTGTTGGTTCGTTGGTTTGTTGGTTTGTTGGTTCTTTGGTTTGTTGGTTTGTTGGTTTGTTGGTTTGTTGGTTTGTTAGTTTGTTGGTTTGTTGGTTTGTTGGTTTGTTGGTTCTTTGGTTTATTGGTTTGTTGGTTTGTTGGTTCTTTGGTTTGTTGGTTCTTTGGTTTTTTGGTTCTTTTGTTTGTTGGTTCTTTGGTTTGTTGGTTTGTTGGTTTGTTGGTTTGTTGGTTTGTTGGTTTGTTGGTTTGTTGGTTTGTTGGTTTGTTGGTTTGTCGGTTCTTTGGTTCTTTGGTTTGTTGGTTCTTTGGTTCTTTGGTTCTTTGGTTTGTTGGTTCTTTGGGTTGTTGGTTTGTTGGTTTGTTGGTTCTTTGTTTTGTTGGTTCTTTGGTTTGTTGGTTTGTTGGTTCTTTGGTTTGTTGGTTCTTTGGTTCTTTGGTTGGTTGGCTCTTTGGTTTGTTGGTTTGTTGGTTTGTTGGTTCTTTGGTTTGTTGGTTCTTTGGTTTGTTGGTTTGTTGGTTCTTTGGTTTGTTGGTTTGTTGGTTTGTTGGTTTGTTGGTTTGTTAGTTTGTTGGTTCTTTGGTTTGTTGGTTCTTTGGTTTGTTGGTTCTTCGGTTTGTTGGTTCTTTGGTTTGTTGGTTTGTTGGTTTGTTGGTTTGTTGGTTTGTTGGTTTGTTGGTTTGTTGGTTTGTTGGTTTGTTGGTTTGTTGGTTTGTTGGTTGTTTGGTTCTTTGGTTTGTTGGTTCTTTGGTTCTTTGGTTTGTTGGTTCTTTGGTTTGTTGGTTTGTTGGTTTGTTGGTTTGTTGGTTTGTTGGTTATTTGGTTTGTTGGTTTGTTGGTTCTTTGGTTTGTTGGTTCTTTGGTTTGTTGGTTTGTTGGTTCTTTGGTTTGTTGGTTTGTTGGTTTGTTGGTTTGTTAGTTTGTTGGTTCTTTGGTTTGTTGGTTCTTTGGTTTGTTGGTTCTTCGGTTTGTTGGTTCTTTGGTTTGTTGGTTTGTTGGTTTGTTGGTTTGTTGGTTTGTTGGTTTGTTGGTTTGTTGGTTTGTTGGTTTGTTGGTTGTTTGGTTCTTTGGTTTGTTGGTTCTTTGGTTCTTTGGTTTGTTGGTTCTTTGGTTTGTTGGTTTGTTGGTTTGTTGGTTTGTTGGTTATTTGGTTTGTTGGTTTTTTGATTTGTTGGTTTGTTGGTTCTTTGGTTTGTTGGTTCTTTGGTTTGTTGGTTCTTTGGTTTGTTGATTCTTTGGTTCTTTGGTTTCTTGGTTTGTTGGTTCTGTGGTTTGTTGGTTTGTTCGTTTGTTGGTTTGTTTGTTTGTTGGTTTGTTGGTTTGTTGGTTTGTTGGTTTGTTGGTTCTTTGGTTTGTTGGTTTGTTGGTTTGTTGGTTTGTTGGTTTGTTGGTTTGTTGGTTTGTTTGTTTGTTGGTTTGTTGGTTTGTTGGTTTGTTGGTTCTTTGGCTCTTTGGTTCTTTGGTTTGTTGGTTTGTTGGTTCTTTGGTTTGTTGGTTCTTTGGTTTTTGGTTTGTTCGTTTGTTGGTTCTTTGGTTTGTTGGTTTGTTGGTTTGTTGGTTCTTTGGTTTGTTGGTTCTTTGGTTTGTTGGTTTGTTCCTTTGTTGGTTCTTTGGTGTGTTGGTTCTTTGGTTTGTTGGTTTGTTGGTTCTTTGGTTTGTTGGTTCTTTGGTTTGTTAGTTTGTTGGTTTGTTGGTTCTTTGATATGTTGGTTCTTTGGTTTGTTGGTTTGTTGGTTCTTTGGTTTGTTGGTTCTTGGGTTTGTTGGTTCTTTGGTTCTTTGGTTTGTTAGTTCTTTGGTTTGTTGGTTTGTTGGTTCTTTGGTTTGTTCGTTTGTTGGTTCTTTGGTTTGTTGATTCTTTGGTTCTTTGGTTTGTTGGTTTGTTCGTTTATTGGTTTGTTGGTTCTTTGGTTTGTTGGTTCGTTGGTTTGTTGGTTTGTTGGTTTGTTGGTTTGTTGGTTTGTTGGTTTGTTGGTTTGTTGGTTTGTTCGTTTATTGGTTTGTTGGTTCTTTGGTTTGTTGGTTTGTTGGTTTGTTGGTTTGTTGGTTTGTTGGTTTGTTGGTTTGTTGGTTTGTTGGTTTGTTGGTTTGTTGGCTTGTTCGTTTGTTGGTTTGTTGGTTTGTTGGTTTGTTGGTTTGTTGGTTTGTTGGTTCGTTGGTTTGTTCGTTTGTTGGTTTGTTGGTTCTTTGGTTTGTTGGTTCTTTGGTTTGTTGGTTCTTGGTTTGTTGGTTTGTTGGTTTGTTCGTTTTTTGGTTTGTTGATTTTTTAGTTTGTTGATTTGTTGTTTTGTTGGTTCTTTGGTTCCTTGGTTTGTTGGTTCTTTGGTTCTTTGGTTTGTTGATTCTTTGGTTTGTTGATTCTTTGGTTTGTTGGTTCTTTGGTTTGTTGGTTTGTTGGTTTGTTGGTTTGTTGGTTTGGTGGTTCTTTGGTTTGTTGGTTCTTTGGTTTGTTGATTTGTTAGTTTGTTGGTTTGTTGGTTAGCTGGTTTGTTCATTTGTTGGTTTGTTGGTTCTTTGGTTTGTTGGTTCTTTGGTTTGTTGGTTCTTTGGTTTGTTGGTTTGTTCGTTTGTTGGTTTGTTGGTTTGTTGGTTTGTTGGTTTGCTGGTTCTTTGGTTCTTTGGTTCTTTGGTTTGTTGGTTCTTTGGTTCTTTGGTATGTTGGTTTGTTGATTCTTTGGTTTGTTGGTTCTTTGGTTTGTTGGTTTGTTGGTTTGTTGGTTCTTTGGTTTGTTGGTTCTTTGGTTTGTTGGTTTGTTGGTTCTTTGGTTTGTTGGTTTGTTGGTTTGTTGGTTTGTTGGTTTGTTAGTTTGTTGGTTTGTTGGTTTGTTGGTTTGTTGGTTCTTTGGTTTATTGGTTTGTTGGTTTGTTGGTTCTTTGGTTTGTTGGTTCTTTGGTTTGTTGGTTCTTTTGTTTGTTGGTTCTTTGGTTTGTTGGTTTGTTGGTTTGTTGGTTTGTTGGTTTGTTGGTTTGTTGGTTTGTTGGTTTGTTGGTTCTTTGGTTCTTTGGTTTGTTGGTTCTTTGGTTCTTTGGTTTGTTGGTTCTTTGGTTTGTTGGCTTGTTGGTTTGTTGGTTCTTTGTTTTGTTGGTTCTTTGGTTTGTTGGTTTGTTGGTTCTTTGGTTTGTTGGTTCTTTGGTTCTTTGGTTGGTTGGCTCTTTGGTTTGTTGGTTTGTTGGTTTGTTGGTTCTTTGGTTTGTTGGTTCTTTGGTTTGTTGGTTTGTTGGTTTGTTAATTTGTTGGTTTGTTGGTTTGTTGGTTTGTTAGTTTGTTGGTTCTTTGGTTTGTTGGTTCTTTGGTTTGTTGGTTCTTCGGTTTGTTCGTTTGTTGGTTTGTTGGTTCTTTGGTTTGTTGGTTCTTTGGTTTGTTGGTTTGTTGGTTTGTTAATTTGTTGGTTTGTTGGTTTGTTGGTTTGTTGGTTTGTTGGTTCTTTGGTTTGTTGGTTCGTTGGTTTGTTGGTTTGTTGGTTTGTTGGTTTGTTGGTTTGTTGGTTTGTTGGTTTGTTGGTTTGTTCGTTTGTTGGTTTGTTGGTTCTTTGGTTTGTTGGTTCGTTGGTTTGTTGGTTTGTTGGTTTGTTGGTTTGTTGGTTTGTTGGTTTGTTGGTTTGTTGGTTTGTTGGTTTGTTGGTTTGTTCGTTTGTTCGTTTGTTGGTTCTTTGGTTTGTTGGTTCTTTGGTTCTTTGGTTTGTTCGTTTGTTGGTTTATTGGTTTGTTGGTTCTTTGGTTTTTTGGTTCTTTGGTTTGTTGGTTCTTTGGTTTGTTGGTTTATTGGTTTGTTGGTTTGTTGGTTTGTTGGTTTGTTGGTTTGTTGGTTAGTTGGTTTGTTCGTTTGTTGGTTTGTTGGTTCTTTGGTTCTTTGGTTTGTTGGTTCTTTGGTTTTTTGGTTTGTTGGTTTGTTGGTTTGTTGGTTCTTTGGTTTGTTGGTTCTTTGGTTTGTTGGTTTGTTGGTTTGTTGGTTTGTTGGTTTGTTGGTTCTTTGGTTTATTGGTTTGTTGGTTTGTTTGTTCTTTGGTTTGTTGGTTCTTTGGTTTGTTGGTTTGTTGGTTCTTTGGTTTGTTGGTTTGTTGGTTTGTTGGTTTGTTGGTTTGTTAGTTTGTTGGTTTGTTGGTTTGTTGGTTTGTTGGTTCTTTGGTTTATTGGTTTGTTGGTTTGTTGGTTCTTTGGTTTGTTGGTTCTTTGGTTTGTTGGTTCTTTTGTTTGTTGGTTCTTTGGTTTGTTGGTTCGTTGGTTTGTTGGTTTGTTGGTTTGTTGGTTTGTTGGTTTTTCGGTTTGTTGGTTTGTTGGTTTGTCCGTTTGTTCGTTTGTTGGTTCTTTGGTTTGTTGGTTCTTTGGTTCTTTGGTTTGTTGGTTTGTTGGTTTGTTGGTTTGTTGGTTCTTTGGTTTTTTGGTTCTTTGGTTTGTTGGTTCTTTGGTTTGTTGGTTTATTGGTTTGTTGGTTAGTTGGTTTGTTCGTTTGTTGGTTTGTTGGTTCTTTGGTTCTGTGGTTTGTTGGTTCTTTGGTTCTTTGGTTTGTTGGTTTGTTGGTTTGTTGGTTCTTTGGTTTGTTGGTTCTTTGGTTTGTTGGTTTTTTGGTTCTTTGGCTTGTTGGTTTGTTGGTTTGTTGGTTTGTTGGTTTGTTGGTTTGTTGGTTCTTTTGTTTGTTCGTTTGTTGATTTGTTGGTTCTTTGGTTCTTTGGTTTGTTGGTTCGTTGGTTTGTTGGTTCTTTGGTTTGTTGGTTTGTTGGTTCTTTGGTTTGTTGGTTCTTTGGTTCTTTGGTTTGTTGGTTCTTTGGTTCTTTGGTTTGTTGGTTTGGGGTTCTTTGGTTTGTTGGTTTGTTGGTTTGTTGGTTTGTTGGTTTGTTAGTTTGTTGGTTTTTTGGTTTGTTGGTTTGTTGGTTTGTTGGTTCTTTGGTTCTTTGGTTTGTTGATTTGTTGGTTCTTTGGTTTGTTGGTTTGTTAGTTCTTTGGTTTGTTAGTTTGTTGGTTTGTTCGTTTGTTGGTTTGTTGGTTTGTTAGTTTGTTGGTTTGTTGGTTTGTTGGTGTGTTGGTTTGTTGGTTTGTTGGTTTGTTGGTTTGTTGGTTTGTTGTTTTGTTTCTTCTTTGGTTTTTTGGTTCTTTGTTTTGTTGATTCTTTGGTTCTTTGATTTGTTGGTTCTTTGGTTTGTTGGTTCTTTGGTTTGTTGGTTCTTTGGTTTGTTGATTCTTTGGTTTGTTGGTTTGTTGGTTTGTTCGTTTGTTGGTTTGTTGGTTTGTTGGTTTGTTGGTTCTTTGGTTTGTTGGTTCTTTGGTTTGTTGGCTCTTTGGTTTGTTGGTTCTTTGGTTTGTTGGTTTGTTGGTTTGTTCGTTTGTTGGTTTGCTGGTTCTTTGGTTTGTTGCTTTGTTCGGTTGTTGGTTCTTTGGTTTGTTGGTTCTTTGGTTTGTTGGTGTGTTGGTTTGTTGGTTTGTTCGTTTGCTGGTTTGTTGGTTTGATGGTTTGTTGGTTTGTTGGTTCGTTGGTTCTTTGGTTTGTTGGTTCGTTGGTTTTTTGGTTTGTTGGTTTGTTGGTTTGTTGGTTTGTTGGTTTGTTGGTTTGTTGGTTTGTTGGTTTGTTGGTTTGTTCGTTTGTTCTTTTGTTGGTTCTTTGATTTGTAGGTTCTTTCGTTTTTTGGTTCTTTGGTTTGTTGGTTTGTTGGTTCTTTGGTTTGTTGGTTCTTTGGTTTGTTGGTTTGTTGGTTCTTTGGTTCTTTGGTTTGTTGGTTCTTTGGTTCTTTGGTTTGTTGGTTCTTTGGTTTGTTGGTTTGTTGGTTTGTTGGTTTGTTGGTTCTTTGGTTTGTTGGTTTTTTAGTTTGTTGGTTTGTTGGTTCTTTGGTTTGTTGGTTCTTTGGTTCTTTGGTTTGTTGGTTCTTTGGTTTGTTGGTTCGTTGGTTTGTTGGTTTGTTGGTTTGTTGGTTTGTTGGTTCTTTGGTTTGTTGATTCTTTGGTTCTTTGGTTTCTTGGTTTGTTGGTTCTGTGGTTTGTTGGTTTGTTCGTTTGTTGGTTTGTTCGTTTGTTGGTTTGTTGGTTTGTTGGTTCTTTGGTTTGTTGGTTCTTTGGTTTGTTGGTTCTTTGGTTTGTTGGTTTTTTGGTTCTTTGGCTTGTTGGTTTGTTGGTTTGTTGGTTTGTTGGTTTGTTGGTTCTTTTGTTTGTTCGTTTGTTGATTTGTTGGTTCTTTGGTTCTTTGGTTTGTTGGTTCGTTGGTTTGTTGGTTCTTTGGTTTGTTGGTTTGTTGGTTCTTTGGTTTGTTGGTTCTTTGGTTCTTTGGTTTGTTGGTTCTTTGGTTCTTTGGTTTGTTGGTTTGAGGTTCTTTGGTTTGTTGGTTTGTTGGTTTGTTGGTTTGTTGGTTTGTTAGTTTGTTGGTTTTTTGGTTTGTTGGTTTGTTGGTTTGCTGGTTCTTTGGTTCTTTGGTTTGTTGATTTGTTGGTTCTTTGGTTTGTTGGTTTGTTAGTTCTCTGGTTTGTTAGTTTGTTGGTTTGTTCGTTTGTTGGTTTGTTGGTTTGTTAGTTTGTTGGTTTGTTGGTTTGTTGGTGTGTTGGTTTGTTGGTTTGTTGGTTTGTTGGTTTGTTGGTTTGTTGTTTTGTTTCTTCTTTGGTTTTTTGGTTCTTTGTTTTGTTGATTCTTTGGTTCTTTGATTTGTTGGTTCTTTGGTTTGTTGGTTCTTTGGTTTGTTGGTTCTTTGGTTTGTTGATTCTTTGGTTTGTTGGTTTGTTGGTTTGTTCGTTTGTTGGTTTGTTGGTTTGTTGGTTTGTTGGTTCTTTGGTTTGTTGGTTCTTTGGTTTGTTGGCTCTTTGGTTTGTTGGTTCTTTGGTTTGTTGGTTTGTTCGTTTGTTGGTTTGCTGTTTCTTTGGTTTGTTGGTTTGTTCGGTTGTTGGTTCTTTGGTTTGTTGGTTTGTTGGTTTGTTGGTTTGTTGGTTTGTTGGTTCTTTGGTTTGTTGGTTCGTTGGTTCTTTGGTTTGTTGGTTCGTTGGTTTTTTGGTTTGTTGGTTTGTTGGTTTGTTGGTTCTTTGGTTTGTTGATTCTTTGGTTCTTTGGTTTCTTGGTTTGTTGGTTCTGTGGTTTGTTGGTTTGTTCGTTTGTTGGTTTGTTCGTTTGTTGGTTTGTTGGTTTGTTGGTTCTTTGGTTTGTTGGTTCTTTGGTTTGTTGGTTCTTTGGTTTGTTGGTTTTTTGGTTCTTTGGCTTGTTGGTTTGTTGGTTTGTTGGTTTGTTGGTTTGTTGGTTCTTTTGTTTGTTCGTTTGTTGATTTGTTGGTTCTTTGGTTCTTTGGTTTGTTGGTTCGTTGGTTTGTTGGTTCTTTGGTTTGTTGGTTTGTTGGTTCTTTGGTTTGTTGGTTCTTTGGTTCTTTGGTTTGTTGGTTCTTTGGTTCTTTGGTTTGTTGGTTTGAGGTTCTTTGGTTTGTTGGTTTGTTGGTTTGTTGGTTTGTTGGTTTGTTAGTTTGTTGGTTTTTTGGTTTGTTGGTTTGTTGGTTTGCTGGTTCTTTGGTTCTTTGGTTTGTTGATTTGTTGGTTCTTTGGTTTGTTGGTTTGTTAGTTCTCTGGTTTGTTAGTTTGTTGGTTTGTTCGTTTGTTGGTTTGTTGGTTTGTTAGTTTGTTGGTTTGTTGGTTTGTTGGTGTGTTGGTTTGTTGGTTTGTTGGTTTGTTGGTTTGTTGGTTTGTTGTTTTGTTTCTTCTTTGGTTTTTTGGTTCTTTGTTTTGTTGATTCTTTGGTTCTTTGATTTGTTGGTTCTTTGGTTTGTTGGTTCTTTGGTTTGTTGGTTCTTTGGTTTGTTGATTCTTTGGTTTGTTGGTTTGTTGGTTTGTTCGTTTGTTGGTTTGTTGGTTTGTTGGTTTGTTGGTTCTTTGGTTTGTTGGTTCTTTGGTTTGTTGGCTCTTTGGTTTGTTGGTTCTTTGGTTTGTTGGTTTGTTGGTTTGTTCGTTTGTTGGTTTGCTGTTTCTTTGGTTTGTTGGTTTGTTCGGTTGTTGGTTCTTTGGTTTGTTGGTTTGTTGGTTTGTTGGTTTGTTGGTTTGTTGGTTCTTTGGTTTGTTGGTTCGTTGGTTCTTTGGTTTGTTGGTTCGTTGGTTTTTTGGTTTGTTGGTTTGTTGGTTTGTTGGTTTGTTGGTTTGTTGGTTTGTTGGTTTGTTGGTTTGTTGGTTTGTTCGTTTGTTCGTTTGTTGGTTCTTTGATTTGTAGGTTCTTTGGTTTTTTGGTTCTTTGGTTTGTTGGTTTGTTGGTTCTTTGGTTTGTTGGTTCTTTGGTTTGTTGGTTTGTTGGTTCTTTGGTTCTTTGGTTTGTTGGTTCTTTGGTTCTTTGGTTTGTTGGTTCTTTGGTTTGTTGGTTTGTTGGTTTGTTGGTTTGTTGGTTCTTTGGTTTGTTGGTTTTTTGGTTTGTTGGTTTGTTGGTTCTTTGGTTTGTTGGTTCTTTGGTTCTTTGGTTTGTTGGTTCTTTGGTTTGTTGGTTCGTTGGTTTGTTGGTTTGTTGGTTTGTTGGTTTGTTGGTTCTTTGGTTTGTTGATTCTTTGGTTCTTTGGTTTCTTGGTTTGTTGGTTCTGTGGTTTGTTGGTTTGTTCGTTTGTTGGTTTGTTCGTTTGTTGGTTTGTTGGTTTGTTGGTTCTTTGGTTTGTTGGTTCTTTGGTTTGTTGGTTTGTTCGTTTGCTGGTTCTTTGGTATGTTGGTTCTTTGGTTTGTTGGTTTGTTGGTTCTTTGGTTTGTTGGTTCTTTGGTTTGTTGGTTTGTTCGTTTGTTGGTTCTTTGGTATGTTGGTTCTTTGGTTTGTTGGTTTGTTGGTTCTTTGGTTTGTTGGTTCTTTGGTTTGTTGGTTCTTTGGTTTGTTGGTTCTTTGGTTCTTTGGTTTGTTAGTTCTTTGGTTTGTTGGTTTGTTGGTTTGTTGGTTTGTTGGTTTGTTCGTTTGTTGGTTCTTTGGTTTGTTGATTCTTTGGTTCTTTGGTTTGTTGGTTTGTTGGTTTGTTGGTTTGTTGGTTCTTTGGTTAGTTGGTTCGTTGGTTTGTTGGTTTATTGGTTTGTTGGTTTGTTGGTTTGTTGGTTTGTTGGTTTGTTCGTTTGTTCGTTTGTTGGTTATTTGGTTTGTTGGTTCTTTGGTTCTTTGGTTTGTAGGTTTGTTGGTTTGTTGGTTTGTTGGTTCTTTGGTTTTTTGGTTCTTTGGTTTGTTGGTTCTTTGGTTTGTTGGTTTATTGGTTTGTTGGTTTGTTGGTTTGTTGGTTTGTTGGTTTGTTGGTTTGTTGGTTTGTTGGTTTGTTGGTTAGTTGGCCTGTTCGTTTGCTGGTTTGTTGGTTCTTTGGTTCTTTGGTTTGTTGGTTCTTTAGTTCTTTGGTTTGTTGGTTTGTTGGTTTGCTGGTTCATTGGTTTGTTGGTTCTTTGGTTTGTTGGTTTGTTGGTTCTTTGGCTTGTTGGTTTGTTGGTTTGTTGGTTCTTTGGTTTGTTGGTTTGTTAGTTTGTTGGTTTGTTGGTTTGTTGGTTTGTTAGTTTGTTGGTTTGTTGGTTTGTTGGTTTGTTGGTTTGTTGGTTCTTTTGTTTGTTCGTTTGTTTATTTGTTGGTTCTTTGGTTCTTTGGTCTGTTGGTTTGTGGTTTTTTGGTTTGTTGGTTTGTTGGTTTGTTGGTTTTTTGGTTTGTTAGTTTGTTGGTTTGTTGGTTTTTTGGTTTGTTGGTTTGTTGGTTTGTTGGTTCTTTGGTTCTTTGGTTTGTTGATTTGTTGGTTCTTTGGTTTGTTGGTTTGTTAGTTTTTTGGTTTGTTAGTTTGTTGGTTTGTTCGTTTGTTGGTTTGTTGGTTTGTTAGTTTGTTGGTTTGTTGGTTTGTTGGTGTGTTGGTTTGTTGGTTTGTTGGTTTGTTGGTTTGTTGGTTTGTTGGTTTGTTGGTTTGTTGGCTTGTTGGTTTGTTGGTTTGTTGGTTTGTTGGTTTGTTGGTTTGTTGGTTTGTTGGCTTGTTGGTTTGTTGGCTTGTTCGTTTGCTGGTTTGTTGGTTTGTTGGTTTGTTGGTTTGTTGGTTTGTTGGTTCTTTGGTTTGTTGGTTCTTTGGTTTGTTGATTCGTTGGTTCTTTGGTTTGTTGGTTCGTTGGTTTGTTGGTTTGTTGGTTTGTTGGCTTGTTGGTTTGTTGGTTTGTTGGTTTGTTGGTTTGTTGGTTTGTTGGTTTGTTGGTTTGTTGGCTTGTTGGTTTGTTGGCTTGTTCGTTTGTTGGTTCTTTGATTTGTAGGTTCTTTGGTTTTTTGCTTCTTTGGTTTGTTGGTTTGTTGGTTCTTTGGTTCTTTGGTTTGTTGGTTCTTTGGTTCTTTGGTTTGTTGGTTCTTTGGTTTGTTGGTTTGTTGGTTTGTTGGTTTGTTGGTTCTTTGGTTTGTTGGTTTTTTGGTTTGTTGGTTTGTTGGTTCTTTGGTTTGTTGGTTCTTTGGTTCTTTGGTTTGTTGGTTCTTTGGTTTGTTGGTTCGTTGGTTTGTTGGTTCGTTGGTTTGTTGGTTTGTTGGTTTGTTAGTTCTTTGGTTTGTTGGTTCTTTGGTTTGTTGGTTCTTTGGTTCTTTGGTTTGTTGGTTCTTTGGTTTGTTGGTTTGTTGGTTTGTTGGTTTGTTGGTTTGTTGGTTTGTTGGTTTGTTGGTTTGTTGGTTTGTTGGTTTGTTGGTTTGTTGGTTTGTTGGTTTGTTGGTTTGTTCGTTTGTTGGTTCTTTGGTTTGTTGATTCTTTGGTTCTTTGGTTTGTTGGTTTGTTGGTTTGTTGGTTTGTTGGTTTGTTGGTTTGTTGGTTCGTTGGTTTGTTGGTTTGTGGGTTTGTTGGTTTGTTAGTTTGCTGGTTTGTTAGTTTGTTCGTTTGTTCGTTTGTTGGTTCTTTGGTTTGTTGGTTCTTTGGTTTGTTGGTTTGTTGGTTTGTTGGTTTGTTGGTTCTTTGGTTTGTTCGTTTGTTGGTTTGTTGGTTTGTTGGTTTGTTGGTTTGTTGGTTTGTTGGTTTGTTGGTTCTTTGGTTCTTTGGTTTGTTGATTTGTTGGTTCTTTGGTTTGTTGGTTTGTTAGTTCTTTGGTTTGTTAGTTTGTTGGTTTGTTCGTTTGTTGGTTTGTTGGTTTGTTAATTTGTTGGTTTATTGGTTTGTTGGTGTGTTGGTTTGTTGGTTTGTTGGTTTGTTGGTTTGTTGGTTTGTTTCTTCTTTGGTTTTTTGGTTCTTTGTTTTGTTGATTCTTTGGTTCTTTGGTTTGTTGGTTCTTTGGTTTGTTGGTTCTTTGGTTTGTTGGTTCTTTGGTTTGTTGATTCTTTGGTTTGTTGGTTTATTGGTTTATTCATTTGTTGGTTTGTTGGTATGTTGGTTTGTTGGTTCTTTAGTTTGTTGGTTCTTTGGTTAGTTGGATCTTTGGTTTGTTGGTTCTTTGGTTTGTTGGTTTGTTCGTTTGTTGGTTTGCTGGTTCTTTGGTTTGTTGGTTTGTTCGGTTGTTGGTTCTTTGGTTTGTTGGTTCTTTGGTTTGTTGGTGTGTTGGTTTGTTGGTTTGTTCGTTTGCTGGTTTGTTGGTTTGTTGGTTTATTGGTTTGTTGGTTTGTTGGTTCTTTGGTTTGTTGGTTCTTTGGTTTGTTGGTTCGTTGGTTCTTTGGTTTGTTAGTTCTTTGGTTTGTTGGTTCTTTGGTTTGTTGGTTCTTTGGTTTGTTGATTCTTTGGTTTGTTGGTTTGTTGGTTTATTCGTTTGTTGGTTTGTTGGTTTGCTGGTTTGTTGGTTCTTTAGTTTGTTGGTTCTTTGGTTAGTTGGATCTTTGGTTTGTTGGTTCTTTGGTTTGTTGGTTTGTTCGTTTGTTGGTTTGCTGGTTCTTTGGTTTGTTGGTTTGTTCGGTTGTTGGTTCTTTGGTTTGTTGGTTCTTTGGTTTGTTGGTGTGTTGGTTTGTTGGTTTGTTCGTTTGCTGGTTTGTTGGTTTGTTGGTTTGTTGGTTTGTTGGTTTGTTGGTTCTTTGGTTTGTTGGTTCTTTGGTTTGTTGATTCGTTGGTTCTTTGGTTTGTTGGTTCGTTGGTTTGTTGGTTTGTTGGTTTGTTGGCTTGTTGGTTTGTTGGTTTGTTGGTTTGTTGGTTTGTTGGTTTGTTGGTTTGTTGGTTTGTTGGTTTGTTGGCTTGTTGGTTTGTTGGCTTGTTCGTTTGTTGGTTCTTTGATTTGTAGGTTCTTTGGTTTTTTGCTTCTTTGGTTTGTTGGTTTGTTGGTTCTTTGGTTCTTTGGTTTGTTGGTTCTTTGGTTCTTTGGTTTGTTGGTTCTTTGGTTTGTTGGTTTGTTGGTTTGTTGGTTTGTTGGTTCTTTGGTTTGTTGGTTTTTTGGTTTGTTGGTTTGTTGGTTCTTTGGTTTGTTGGTTCTTTGGTTCTTTGGTTTGTTGGTTCTTTGGTTTGTTGGTTCGTTGGTTTGTTGGTTCGTTGGTTTGTTGGTTTGTTGGTTTGTTAGTTCTTTGGTTTGTTGGTTCTTTGGTTTGTTGGTTCTTTGGTTCTTTGGTTTGTTGGTTCTTTGGTTTGTTGGTTTGTTGGTTTGTTGGTTTGTTGGTTTGTTGGTTTGTTGGTTTGTTGGTTTGTTGGTTTGTTGGTTTGTTGGTTTGTTGGTTTGTTGGTTTGTTGGTTTGTTGGTTTGTTGGTTTGTTCGTTTGTTGGTTCTTTGGTTTGTTGATTCTTTGGTTCTTTGGTTTGTTGGTTTGTTGGTTTGTTGGTTTGTTGGTTTGTTGGTTTGTTGGTTCGTTGGTTTGTTGGTTTGTGGGTTTGTTGGTTTGTTAGTTTGCTGGTTTGTTAGTTTGTTCGTTTGTTCGTTTGTTGGTTCTTTGGTTTGTTGGTTCTTTGGTTTGTTGGTTTGTTGGTTTGTTGGTTTGTTGGTTCTTTGGTTTGTTCGTTTGTTGGTTTGTTGGTTTGTTGGTTTGTTGGTTTGTTGGTTTGTTGGTTTGTTGGTTCTTTGGTTCTTTGGTTTGTTGATTTGTTGGTTCTTTGGTTTGTTGGTTTGTTAGTTCTTTGGTTTGTTAGTTTGTTGGTTTGTTCGTTTGTTGGTTTGTTGGTTTGTTAATTTGTTGGTTTATTGGTTTGTTGGTGTGTTGGTTTGTTGGTTTGTTGGTTTGTTGGTTTGTTGGTTTGTTTCTTCTTTTGTTTTTTGGTTCTTTGTTTTGTTGATTCTTTGGTTCTTTGGTTTGTTGGTTCTTTGGTTTGTTGGTTCTTTGGTTTGTTGGTTCTTTGGTTTGTTGATTCTTTGGTTTGTTGGTTTATTGGTTTATTCATTTGTTGGTTTGTTGGTATGTTGGTTTGTTGGTTCTTTAGTTTGTTGGTTCTTTGGTTAGTTGGATCTTTGGTTTGTTGGTTCTTTGGTTTGTTGG
This sequence comes from Atherix ibis, assembly GCA_958298945.1. Taxonomy (NCBI): domain Eukaryota; kingdom Metazoa; phylum Arthropoda; class Insecta; order Diptera; family Athericidae; genus Atherix; species Atherix ibis. The sequence goes on from OY282608.1 coordinate 68,121,495, forward strand.
TTTGTTCGTTTGTTGGTTTGCTGGTTCTTTGGTTTGTTGGTTTGTTCGGTTGTTGGTTCTTTGGTTTGTTGGTTCTTTGGTTTGTTGGTGTGTTGGTTTGTTGGTTTGTTCGTTTGCTGGTTTGTTGGTTTGTTGGTTTGTTGGTTTGTTGGTTTGTTGGTTCTTTGGTTTGTTGGTTCTTTGGTTTGTTGGTTCGTTGGTTCTTTGGTTTGTTGGTTCGTTTGTTTGTTGGTTTGTTGGTTTGTTGGCTTGTTGGTTTGTTGGTTTGTTGGTTTGTTGGTTTGTTGGTTTGTTGGTTTGTTGGTTCTTTGGTTTGTTGGTTTGTTGGTTTGTTGGTTTGTTGGTTCTTTGGTTTGTTGGTTTTTTGGTTTGTTGGTTTGTTGGTTCTTTGGTTTGTTGGTTCTTTGGTTCTTTGGTTTGTTGGTTCTTTGGTTTATTGGTTCGTTGGTTTGTTGGTTTGTTGGTTTGTTGGTTTGCTGGTTCTTTGGTTTGTTGATTCTTTGGTTCTTTGGTTTCTTGGTTTGTTGGTTCTGTGGTTTGTTGGTTTGTTCGTTTGTGGGTTTGTTCGTTTGTTGGTTTGTTGGTTTGTTCGTTTGTTGGTTTGTTGGTTCTTTGGTTTGTTGGTTTGTTGGTTCTTTGGTTTGTTGGTTCTTTGGTTCTTTGGTTTGTTGGTTCTTTGGTTTGTTGGTTCGTTGGTTTGTTTGTTTGTGGGTTTGTTGGTTTGTTGGTTCTTTGGTTTGTTGATTCTTTGGTTCTTTGGTTTCTTGGTTTGTTGGTTCTGTGGTTTGTTGGTTTGTTCGTTTGTGGGTTTGTTCGTTTGTTGGTTTGTTGGTTTGTTGGTTTGTTGGTTCTTTGGTTTGTTGATTTGTTGGTTTGTTGGTTTGTTGGTTTGTTGGTTTGTTTGTTTGTTGGTTTGTTGGTTTGTTGGTTTGTTGGTTTGTTGGTTCTTTGGCTCTTTGGTTCTTTGGTTTGTTCGTTTGTTGGTTTGTTGAATTGTTGGTTCTTTGGTTTGTTGGTTCTTTGGTTTGTTGGTTCGTTCATATGTTGGTTCTTTGGTTTGTTGGTTTGTTAGTTCTTTGGTTTGTTGGTTCTTTGGTTTGTTGGTTCTTTGGTTCTTTGGTTTGTTGGTTCTTTGGTTTGTTGGTTTGTTGGTTTGTTGGTTTGTTGGTTTGTTGGTTTGTTGGTTTGTTGGTTTGTTGGTTTGTTGGTTTGTTGGTTTGTTGGTTTGTTCGTTTGTTGGTTCTTTGGTTTGTTGATTCTTTGGTTCTTTGGTTTGTTGGTTTGTTGGTTTGTTGGTTTGTTGGTTTGTTGGTTTGTTGGTTCGTTGGTTTGTTGGTTTGTTGGTTTGTTGGTTTGTTAGTTTGTTGGTTTGTTAGTTTGTTCGTTTGTTCGTTTGTTGGTTCTTTGGTTTGTTGGTTCTTTGGTTTGTTGGTTTGTTGGTTTGTTGGTTTGTTGGTTCTTTGGTTTGTTCGTTTGTTGGTTTGTTGGTTTGTTGGTTTGTTGGTTTGTTGGTTTGTTGGTTTGTTGGTTCTTTGGTTCTTTGGTTTGTTGATTTGTTGGTTCTTTGGTTTGTTGGTTTGTTAGTTCTTTGGTTTGTTAGTTTGTTGGTTTGTTCGTTTGTTGGTTTGTTGGTTTGTTAATTTGTTGGTTTATTGGTTTGTTGGTGTGTTGGTTTGTTGGTTTGTTGGTTTGTTGGTTTGTTGGTTTGTTTCTTCTTTGGTTTTTTGGTTCTTTGTTTTGTTGATTCTTTGGTTCTTTGGTTTGTTGGTTCTTTGGTTTGTTGGTTCTTTGGTTTGTTGGTTCTTTGGTTTGTTGATTCTTTGGTTTGTTGGTTTGTTGGTTTATTCATTTGTTGGTTTGTTGGTATGTTGGTTTTTTGGTTCTTTAGTTTGTTGGTTCTTTGGTTAGTTGGATCTTTGGTTTGTTGGTTCTTTGGTTTGTTGGTTTGTTCGTTTGTTGGTTTGCTGGTTCTTTGGTTTGTTGGTTTGTTCGGTTGTTGGTTCTTTGGTTTGTTGGTTCTTTGGTTTGTTGGTGTGTTGGTTTGTTGGTTTGTTCGTTTGCTGGTTTGTTGGTTTGTTGGTTTGTTGGTTTGTTGGTTTGTTGGTTCTTTGGTTTGTTGGTTCTTTGGTTTGTTGGTTCGTTGGTTCTTTGGTTTGTTGGTTCGTTTGTTTGTTGGTTTGTTGGTTTGTTGGCTTGTTGGTTTGTTGGTTTGTTGGTTTGTTGGTTTGTTGGTTTGTTGGTTTGTTGGTTCTTTGGTTTGTTGGTTTGTTGGTTTGTTGGTTTGTTGGTTCTTTGGTTTGTTGGTTTTTTGGTTTGTTGGTTTGTTGGTTCTTTGGTTTGTTGGTTCTTTGGTTCTTTGGTTTGTTGGTTCTTTGGTTTGTTGGTTCGTTGGTTTGTTGGTTTGTTGGTTTGTTGGTTTGCTGGTTCTTTGGTTTGTTGATTCTTTGGTTCTTTGGTTTCTTGGTTTGTTGGTTCTGTGGTTTGTTGGTTTGTTCGTTTGTGGGTTTGTTCGTTTGTTGGTTTGTTGGTTTGTTGGTTTGTTGGTTTGTTGGTTCTTTGGTTTGTTGGTTTGTTGGTTTGTTGGTTTGTTGGTTTGTTGGTTTGTTTGTTTGTTCGTTTGTTGGTTTGTTGGTTTGTTTGTTCTTTGGCTCTTTGGTTCTTTGGTTTGTTCGTTTGTTGGTTTGTTGGTTTGTTGGTTCTTTGGTTTGTTGGTTCTTTGGTTTGTTGGTTCGTTCGTATGTTGGTTCTTTGGTTTGTTGGTTTGTTGGTTCTTTGGTTTGTTGGTTCTTTGGTTTGTTGGTTCTTTGGTTCTTTGGTTTGTTGGTTCTTTGGTTTGTTGGTTTGTTGGTTTGTTGGTTTGTTGGTTTGTTGGTTTGTTGGTTTGTTGGTTTGTTGGTTTGTTGGTTTGTTGGTTTGTTGGTTTGTTGGTTTGTTGGTTTGTTGGTTTGTTCGTTTGTTGGTTCTTTGGTTTGTTGATTCTTTGGTTCTTTGGTTTGTTGGTTTGTTGGTTTGTTGGTTTGTTGGTTTGTTGGTTCGTTGGTTTGTTGGTTTGTTGGTTTGTTGGTTTGTTGGTTTGTTGGTTTGTTAGTTTGTTCGTTTGTTCGTTTGTTGGTTCTTTGGTTTGTTGGTTCTTTGGTTTGTTGGTTTGTTGGTTTGTTGGTTTGTTGGTTCTTTGGTTTGTTCGTTTGTTGGTTTGTTGGTTTGTTGGTTTGTTGGTTTGTTGGTTTGTTGGTTTGTTGGTTCTTTGGTTCTTTGGTTTGTTGGTTCTTTGGTTTTTTGGTTTGTTGCTTTGTTGGTTTGTTGGTTTGTTGGTTCTTTGGTTTTTTGGTTCTTTAGTTTGTTGGTTCTTTGGTTTGTTGGTTTGTTGGTTTGTTGGTTTGTTGGTTTGTTGGTTTGTTCGTTTTTTGGTTTGTTCGTTTGTTGGTTTGTTGGTTCTTTGGTTCTTTGGTTTTTTGGTTCTTTGGTTCTTTGGTTTGTTGGTTTGTTGGTTTTTTGGTTTGTTGGTTTTTTGCTTTGTTGGTTTGTTGGTTCTTTGGCTTGTTGGTTTGTTGGTTTGTTGGTTCTTTGGTTTGTTGGTTTGTTAGTTTGTTAGCTTGTTGGTTTGTTGGTTTGTTGGTTTGTTAGTTTGTTGGTTTGTTGGTTTGTTGGTTTGTTGGTTTGTTGGTTTGTTGGTTCTTTGGATTGTTCGTTTGTTGGTTTGTTGGTTCTTTGGTTCTTTGGTTTGTTGGTTCGTTGGTTTGTTGGTTCTTTGGTTTGTTGGTTTGTTGGTTCTTTGGTTTGTTGGTTCTTTGGTTCTTTGGTTTGTTGGTTCTTTGGTTCTTTGGTTTGTTGGTTTGTTGGTTTGTTGGTTTGTTATTTTGTTGGTTGTTTGGTTTGTTGGTTTGGTGGTTTGTTCGTTTGTTGGTTTGTTGGTTTGTTAGTTTGTTGGTTTGTTGGTTTGTTGGTTTGTTGGTTTGTTGGTTTGTTGCTTCTTTGGTTTGTTGGTTCTTTGTTTTGTTGATTCTTTGGTTCTTTGGTTTGTTGGTTCTTTGGTTTGTTGGTTCTTTGGTTTGTTGGTTCTTTGGTTTGTTGATTCTTTGGTTTGTTGGTTTGTTGGTTTGTTCGTTTGTTGGTTTGTTGGTTTGTTGGTTTGTTGGTTCTTTGGTTTGTTGGTTCTTTGGTTTGTTGATCTTTGGTTTGTTGGTTCTTTGGTTTGTTGGTTTGTTGGTTTGTTCGTTTGTTGGTTTGCTGGTTCTTTGGTTTGTTGGTTTGTTCGATTGTTGGTTCTTTGGTTTGTTGGTTCTTTGGTTTGTTGGTGTGTTGGTTTGTTGGTTTGTTGGTTTGTTGGTTCGTTGGTTCTTTGGTTTGTTGGTTCGTTGGTTTGTTGGTTTGTCGGTTTGTTGGTTTGTTGGTTTGTTGGTTAGTTGGTTTGTTGGTTTGTTCGTTTGTTGGTTCTTTGATTTGTAGGTTATTTGGTTTTTTGGTTCTTTGGTTTGTTGGTTTGTTGGGGGTTTGGTTTGTTGCTTCTTTGGTTTGTTGGTTTGTTGGTTTTTTTGGTTCTTTGGTTTGTTGGTTCTTTGGTTCTTTGGTTTGTTGGTTCTTTGGTTTGTTGGTTCTTTGGTTTGTTGGTTTTTTGGTTTGTTGATTCTTTGGTTTGTTGGTTTGTTCGTTTGTTGGTTTGTTGGTTCTTTGGTTTGTTGGTTTTTTGGTTTGTTGGTTCTTTGGTTCTTTGGTTTGGTAATTCTTTGGTTTGTTGGTTTGTTGGTTTGTTGGTTCTTTGGTTTGTTGATTCTTTTGTTCTTTGGTTTGTTGGTTTGTTGGTTCTGTGGTTTGTTGGTTTGTTCGTTTGTTGGTTTGTTCGTTTTTTGGTTTGTTGGTTTGTTGGTTTGTTGGTTTGTTTGTTTGTTGGTTTGTTGGTTTGTTGGTTTGTTGGTTTGTTGGTTTGTTGGTTTGTTGGTTTGTTGGTTTGTTGGTTTGTTGGTTTGTTGGTTTGTTGGTTTGTTGGTTCTTTGGTTTGTTGGTTCTTTGGTTTGTTGGTTCGTTGGTTTGTTGGTTTGTTGGTTTGTTGGTTGGTTGGTTTGTTAGTTTATTCGTTTGTTGGTTCTTTGGTTTGTTGGTTTTTTGGTTCTTTGGTTTGTTGGTTCTTTGGTTTGTTGGTTCTTTGGTTTGTTGATTCTTTGGTTTATTGGTTTGTTCGTTTTTTGGTTCTTTGGTTTGTTGATTCTTTGGTTCTTTGGTTTGTTGGTTTGTTGGTTCTTTGGTTTGTTGGTTTGTTGGTTTGTTGGTTTGTTGGTTCTTTGGTTTGTTGATTCTTTGGTTCTTTGGTTTGTTGGTTTGTTGGTTCTGTGGTTTGTTGGTTTGTTCGTTTGTTGGTTTGTTGGTTTGTTCGTTTGTTGGTTTGCTGGTTTGTTGGTTTGTTGGTTTGTTGGTATGTTGGTTTGTTGGTTTGTTGGTTTGTTGGTTTGTTGGTTTGTTGGTTTGTTGGTTTGTTGGTTCTTTGGTTTGTTGGTTCGTTGGTTCGTTGGTTCTTTGGTTTGTTGGTTTGTTGGTTTGTTGGTTTGTTGGTTTGTTGGTTTGTTGGTTTGTTGGTTTGTTGGTTTGTTCGTTTGTTGGTTCTTTGATTTGTTGGTTCTTTGGTTTTTTGGTTTGTTGGTCTGTTGGTTCTTTGGTTTGTTGGTTCTTTGGTTTGTTGGTTCTTTGGTTTGTTGGTTTGTTGGTTTGTTGGTTTGTTGGTTTGTTCGTTTGTTGGTTTGTTGGTTTGTTGGTTTGTTCGTTTGTTGGTTCTTTGATTTGTTGGTTCTTTGGTTTTTTGGTTCTTTGGTTTGTTGGTTTGTTGGTTCTTTGGTTTGTTGGTTTGTTGGTTTGTTGGTTTGTTCGTTTGTTGGTTCTTTGGTTTGTTGGTTCTTTGGTTTATTGGTTCTTTGGTTCTTTGGTTTGTTGGTTTGTTGGTTTGTTGGTTTGTTCGTTTGGTGGTTTGTTGGTTCTTTGGTTTGTTGGTTCTTTGGTTTGTTGGTTTGTTGGTTTGTTGGTTTGTTGGTTTGTGGTTTATTGGTTTGTTCGTTTATTGGTTCTTTGATTTGTTGGTTCTTTGATTTTTTGGTTCTTTGGTTTGTTGGTTTGTTGGTTCTTTGGTTTGTTGGTTCTTTGGTTTGTTGGTTCTTTGGTTCTTTGGTTTGTTGGTTCTTTGGTTCTTTGGTTTGTTGGTTCTTTGGTTTGTTGGTTCTTTGGTTTGTTGGTTCTTTGGTTTGTTGATTCTTTGGTTTGTTGATTCTTTGGTTTGTTGGTTTGTTCGTTTGTTGGTTCTTTGATTTGTTGGTTTGTTCGTTTGTTGGTTCTTTGGTTTGTTGATTCTTTGGTTCTTTGGTTTGTTGGTTTGTTGGTTCTTTGGTTTGTTGGTTTATTGGTTTGTTGGTTTGTTGGTTTGTTGGATCTTTGGTTTGTTGATTCTTTGGTTCTTTGGTTTGTTGGTTTGTTGGTTCTGTGGTTTGTTGGTTTGTTCGTTTGTTGGTTTGTTAGTTTGTTCGTTTGTTGGTTTGTTGGTTTGTTGGTTTGTTGGTTTGTTGGTTTATTGGTTTGTTGGTTTGTTGGTTTGTTGGTTTGTTGGTTTGTTGGTTTGTTGGTTTGTTGGTTTGTTGGTTCTTTGGTTTGTTGGTTCGTTGGTTCTTTGGTTTGTTGGTTTGTTGGTTTGTTGGTTTGTTGGTTTGTTGGTTTGTTGGGTTGTTCGTTTGTTGGTTCTTTGATTTGTTGGTTCTTTGGTTTGTTGGTTTGTGGGTTCTTTGGTTTGTTGGTTCTTTGGTTTGTTGGTTTGTTGGTTCTTTGGTTTGTTAGTTTGTTGGTTTTTTGGTTTGTGCGTTCGTTGGTTCTTTGGTTTGTTGGTTCTTTGGTTTGTTAATTGTTTGGTTCTTTGGTTTGTTGGTTTGTTGGTTTGTTGGTTTGTTCGTTTGGTGGTTTGTTGGTTCTTTGGTTTGTTGGTTCTTTGGTTTGTTGGTTTGTTGGTTTGTTGGTTTGTTTGTTTGTTCGTTTGTTGGTTCTTTGATTTGTTGGTTCTTTGGGTTTTTGGTTCTTTGGTTTGTTGGTTTGTTGGTTCTTTGGTTTGTTGGTTCTTTGGTTTGTTGGTTCTTTGGTTCTTTGACTTGTTGGTTCTTTGGTTCTTTGGTTCGTTGGTTCTTTGGTTTGTTGGTTTATTGGTTTGTTGGTTTGTTGGTTTGTTGGTTTGTTGGTTTTCTCGTTTGTTGGTTTGATGATTCTTTGGTTCTTTGGTTTGTTGGTTCTTTGGTTTGTTGGTTTGTTGGTTCTTTGGTTTGTTGGTTCTTTGGTTTGTTGGTTCTTTGGTTCTTTGGTTTGTTGGTTCTTTGGTTTGTTGGTTTGTTGGTTTGTTGGTTTTTTGGTTTGTTGATTCTTTGGTTCTTTGGTATGTTGGTTTGTTTGTTCTGTGGTTTGATGATTTGTTCGTTTGTTGGTTGGTTGGTTTGTTCGTTTGTTGGTTTGTTGGTTTGTTGGTTTGTTGGTTTGTTGGTTTGTTGGTTTGTTGGTTTGTTGGTTTGTTGGTTTGTTGGTTTGTTGGTTTGTTGGTTTGTTGGTTTGTTGGTTTGTTGGTTTGTTGGTTTGTTGGTTTGTTGGTTTGTTGGTTTGTTGGTTTGTTGGTTTGTTGGTTTGTTGGTTTGTTGGTTCTTTGGTTTGTTTGTTCGTTGGTTCTTTGGTTTTTTGGTTCGTTGGTTTGTTGGTTTTTTGGTTTGTTGGTTTGTTGGTTTGTTGGTTTGTTGGTTTGTTGGTTTGTTGGTTTGTTGGTTTGTTGGTTTGTTGGTTTGTTGGTTTGTTGGTTTGTTGGTTTGTTGGTTTGTTGGTTTGTTGGTTTGTTGGTTTGTTGGTTTGTTGGTTCTTTGATTTGTTGGTTCTTTGGTTTTTTGGTTTTTTGGTTTCTTGGTTTGTTGGTTCTTTGATTTGTTGGTTTTTTGGTTTGTTGGTTTGTTGATTCTTTGGTTTGTTGGTTTGTTCGTTTGTTGGTTCTTTGGTTTGTTGATTCTTTGGTTCTTTGGTTTGTTGGTTTGTTGGTTCTTTGGTTTGTTGGTTTGTTGGTTTGTTGGTTTGTTGGTTTGTTGGTTTTCTCGTTTGTTGGTTTGTTGATTCTTTGGTTCTTTGGTTTGTTGGTTCTTTGGTTCTTTGGTTTGTTGGTTTGTTGGTTCTTTGGTTTGTTGGTTCTTTGGTTTGTTGGTTCTTTGGTTCTTTGGTTTGTTGGTTCTTTGGTTTGTTGGTTTGTTGGTTTGTTGGTTTTTTGGTTTGTTGATTCTTTGGTTCTTTGGTATGTTGGTTTGTTTGTTCTGTGGTTTGATGGTTTGTTCGTTTGTTGGTTGGTTGGTTTGTTCGTTTGTTGGTTTGTTGGTTTGTTGGTTTGTTGGTTTGTTGGTTTGTTGGTTTGTTGGTTTGTTGGTTTGTTGGTTTGTTGGTTTGTTGGTTTGTTGGTTTGTTGGTTTGTTGGTTTGTTGGTTTGTTGGTTTGTTGGTTTGTTGGTTTGTTGGTTCTTTGGTTTGTTTGTTCGTTGGTTATTTGGTTTGTTGGTTCGTTGGTTTGTTGGTTTTTTGGTTTGTTGGTTTGTTGGTTTGTTGGTTTGTTGGTTTGTTGGTTTGTTGGTTTGTTGGTTTGTTGGTTTGTTGGTTTGTTGGTTTGTTGGTTTGTTGGTTTGTTGGTTTGTTGGTTTGTTGGTTCTTTGATTTGTTGGTTCTTTGGTTTTTTGGTTTTTTGGTTTCTTGGTTTGTTGTATCTTTGATTTGTTGGTTCTTTGGTTTGTTGGTTTGTTGGTTCTTTGGTTCTTTGGTTTGTTGGTTCTTTTGTTTGTTGGTTCTTTGGTTTGTTGATTCTTTGGTTTGTTGGTTTGTTCGTTTGTTGGTTCTTTGGTTTGTTGATTCTTTGGTTATTTGGTTTGTTGGTTTGTTGGTTCTTTGGTTTGTTGGTTTGTTGGTTTGTTGGTTTGTTGATTCTTTGGTTCTTTGGTATGTTGGTTTGTTGGTTCTTTGGTTCTTTGGTTTGTTGGTTTGTTGGTTTGTTGGTTTGTTGGTTTGTTCGTTTGGTGGTTTGTTGGTTCTTTCGTTTATTGGTTCTTTGGTTTGTTGGTTTGTTGGTTTGTTGGTTTGTTGGTTTGTTGGTTTATTGGTTTGTTCGTTTATTGGTTCTTTGATTTGTTGGTTCTTTGATTTTTTGGTTCTTTGGTTTGTTGGTTTGTTGGTTCTTTGGTTTGTTGGTTCTTTGGTTTGTTGGTTCTTTGGTTTGTTGGTTCTTTGGTTCTTTGGTTTGTTGGTTCTTTGGTTTGTTGGTTCTTTGGTTTGTTGGTTCTTTGGTTTGTTGATTCTTTGGTTTGTTGATTCTTTGGTTTGTTGGTTTGTTCGTTTGTTGGTTCTTTGATTTGTTGGTTGGTTCGTTTGCTGGTTCTTTGGTTTGTTGATTCTTTGGTTCTTTGGTTTGTTGGTTTGTTGGTTCTTTGGTTTGTTGGTTTATTGGTTTGTTGGTTTGTTGGTTTGTTGGATCTTTGGTTTGTTGATTCTTTGGTTCTTTGGTTTGTTGGTTTGTTGGTTCTGTGGTTTGTTGGTTTGTTCGTTTGTTGGTTTGTTAGTTTGTTCGTTTGTTGGTTTGTTGGTTTGTTGGTTTGTTGGTTTGTTGGTTTAATGGTTTGTTGGTTTCTTGGTTTGTTGGTTTGTTGGTTTGTTGGTTTGTTGGTTTGTTGGTTTGTTGGTTCTTTGGTTTGTTGGTTCGTTGGTTCTTTGGTTTGTTGGTTTGTTGGTTTGTTGTTTTGTTGGTTTGTTGGTTTGTTGGGTTGTTCGTTTGTTGGTTCTTTGATTTGTTGGTTCTTTAGTTTGTTGGTTTGTGGGTTCTTTGGTTTGTTGGTTCTTTGGTTTGTTGGTTTGTTGGTTCTTTGGTTTGTTAGTTTGTTGGTTTTTTGGTTTGTGCGTTCGTTGGTTCTTTGGTTTGTTGGTTCTTTGGTTTGTTAGTTGTTTGGTTCTTTGGTTTGTTGGTTTGTTGGTTTGTTGGTTTGTTCGTTTGGTGGTTTGTTGGTTCTTTGGTTTGTTGGTTCTTTGGTTTGTTGGTTTGTTGGTTTGTTGGTTTGTTGGTTTGTTTGTTTGTTCGTTTGTTGGTTCTTTGATTTGTTGGTTCTTTGGGTTTTTGGTTCTTTGGTTTGTTGGTTTGTTGGTTCTTTGGTTTGTTGGTTCTTTGGTTTGTTGGTTCTTTGGTTCTTTGACTTGTTGGTTCTTTGGTTCTTTGGTTCGTTGGTTCTTTGGTTTGTTGGTTCTTTGGTTTGTTGGTTCTTTGGTTCTTTGGTTTGTTGGTTCTTTGGTTCTTTGGTTTGTTGGTTTGTTGGTTCTTTGGTTTGTTGGTTCTTTGGTTTGTTGGTTCTTTGGTTCTTTGGTTTGTTGGTTCTTTGGTTTGTTGGTTTGTTGGTTTGTTGGTTTTTTGGTTTGTTGATTCTTTGGTTCTTTGGTATGTTGGTTTGTTTGTTCTGTGGTTTGATGGTTTGTTCGTTTGTTGGTTGGTTGGTTTGTTGGTTTGTTGGTTTGTTGGTTTGTTGGTTTGTTGGTTTGTTGGTTTGTAGGTTTGTTGGTTTGTTGGTTTGTTGGTTTGTTGGTTTGTTGGTTTGTTGGTTTGTTGGTTTGTTGGTTTGTTGGTTTGTTGGTTTGTTGGTTTGTTGGTTTGTTGGTTTGTTGGTTCTTTGGTTTGTTTGTTCGTTGGTTCTTTGGTTTGTTGGTTCGTTGGTTTGTTGGTTTTTTGGTTTGTTGGTTTGTTGGTTTGTTGGTTTGTTGGTTTGTTGGTTTGTTGGTTTGTTGGTTTGTTGGTTTGTTGGTTTGTTGGTTTGTTGGTTTGTTGGTTTGTTGGTTTGTTGGTTTGTTGGTTTGTTGGTTCTTTGATTTGTTGGTTCTTTGGTTTTTTGGTTTTTTGGTTTCTTGGTTTGTTGGTTCTTTGATTTGTTGGTTCTTTGGTTTGTTGGTTTGTTGGTTCTTTGGTTCTTTGGTTTGTTGGTTCTTTGGTTTGTTGGTTCTTTGGTTTGTTGATTCTTTGGTTTGTTGGTTTGTTCGTTTGTTGGTTCTTTGGTTTGTTGATTCTTTGGTTCTTTGGTTTGTTGGTTTGTTGGTTCTTTGGTTTGTTGGTTTGTTGGTTTGTTGGTTTGTTGGTTCTTTGGTTTGTTGGTTCTTTGGTTTGTTGATTCTTTGGTTTGTTGGTTTGTTCGTTTGTTGGTTCTTTGGTTTGTTGATTCTTTGGTTCTTTGGTTTGTTGGTTCTTTGGTTTGTTGGTTTGTTGGTTTGATGGTTTGTTGGTTTGTTGGTTCTTTGGTTTGTTGATTCTTTGGTTCTTTGGTATGTTGGTTTGTTGGTTCTGTGGTTTGTTGGTTTGTTCGTTTGTTGGTTTGTTGGTTTGTTCGTTTGTCGGTTTGTTGGTTTCTTGGTTTGTTGGTTTGTTGGTTTGTTGGTTTGTTGGTTCGTTGGTTTGTTGGTTTGTTGGTTTGTTGGTTTGTTGGTTTGGTGGTTCTTTGGTTTGTTGGTTCGTTGGTTCTTTGATTTGTTCGTTCGTTGGTTTGTTGGTTTGTGGGTTTGTTGGTTTGTTGGTTTGTTGGTTTGTTGGTTTGTTCGTTTGTTCATTTGTTGGTTCTTTGATTTGTTTGTTCTTTGGTTTTTTGGTTCTTTGGTTTGTTGGTTTGTTGGTTCTTTGGTTTGTTGGTTCTTTGGTTTGTTGGTTTGTTGGTTCTTTGGTTTGTTGGTTTGTTGGTTTGTTGGTTTGTTGGTTTGTTGGTTTGTTCGTTTGTTGGTTCTTTGGTTTGTTGGTTCTTTGGTTGGTTGGTTCTTTGGTTCTTTGGTTTGTTGGTTTGTTGGTTTGTTGGTTTGTTCGTTTGGTGGTTTGTTGGTTCTTTGGTTTGTTCGTTCTTTGGTTTGTTCGTTTGTTGGTTTGTTGGTTTGTTGGTTTGTTGGTTTGTTCGTTTGGTGGTTTGTTGGTTCTTTGGTTTGTTGGTTCTTTGGTTTGTTGGTTTGTTGGTTTGTTGGTTTGTTGGTTTGTTGGTTTGTTCGTTTATTGGTTCTTTGATTTGTTGGTTCTTTGATTTTTTGGTTCTTTGGTTTGTTGGTTTGTTGGTTCTTTGGTTTGTTGGTTCTTTGGTTTGTTGGTTCTTTGGTTCTTTGGTTTGTTGGTTCTTTGGTTCTTTGGTTTGTTGGTTCTTTGGTTTGTTGGTTCTTTAGTTTGTTGGTTCTTTGGTTTGTTGATTCTTTGGTTTGTTGATTCTTTGGTTTGTTGGTTTGTTCGTTTGTTGGTTCTTTGATTTGTTGGTTCTTTGGTTTGTTGGTTTGTTGGTTCTTTGGTTCTTTGGTTTGTTGGTTCTTTGGTTTGTTGGTTCTTTGGTTTGTTGGTTCGTTGGTTTGTTGATTCTTTGGTTTGTTGGTTTGTTCGTTTGTTGGTTCTTTGGTTTGTTGATTCTTTGGTTCTTTGGTTTGTTGGTTTGTTGGTTCTTTGGTTTGTTGGTTTATTGGTTTGTTGGTTTGTTGGTTTGTTGGATCTTTGGTTTGTTGATTCTTTGGTTCTTTGGTTTGTTGGTTTGTTGGTTCTGTGGTTTGTTGGTTTGTTCGTTTGTTGGTTTGTTGGTTTTTTGGTATGTTGATTCTTTGGTTCTTTGGTATGTTGGTTTGTTGGTTCTGTGGTTTGATGGTTTGTTCGTTTGTTGGTTGGTTGGTTTGTTCGTTTGTTGGTTTGTTGGTTTGTTGGTTTGTTGGTTTGTTGGTTTGTTGGTTTGTTGGTTTGTTGGTTTGTTGGTTTGTTGGTTTGTTGGTTTGTTGGTTTGTTGGTTTGTTGGTTTGTTGGTTTGTTGGTTTGTTGGTTTGTTGGTTCTTTGGTTTGTTCGTTCGTTGGTTCTTTGGTTTGTTGGTTCGTTGGTTTGTTGGTTTGTTGGTTTGTTGGTTTGTTGGTTTGTTGGTTTGTTGGTTTGTTGGTTTGTTGGTTTGTTGGTTTGTTGGTTTGTTGGTTTGTTGGTTTGTTGGTTTGTTGGTTTGTTGGTTTGTTGGTTTGTTGGTTTGTTGGTTTGTTGGTTTGTTGGTTTGTTGGTTTGTTGGTTTGTTGGTTTGTTGGTTCTTTGATTTGTTGGTTCTTTGGTTTTTTGGTTTTTTGGTTTGTTGGTTTGTTGGTTCTTTGATTTGTTGGTTCTTTGGTTTGTTGGTTTTTTTCTTTCTTTGGTTCTTTGGTTTGTTGGTTCTTTGGTTTGTTGGTTCTTTGGTTTGTTGATTCTTTGGTTTGTTGGTTTGTTCGTTTGTTGGTTCTTTGGTTTGTTGATTCTTTGGTTCTTTGGTTTGTTGGTTTGTTGGTTCTTTGGTTTGTTGGTTTGTTGGTTTGTTGGTTTGTTGGTTCTTTGGTTTGTTGGTTCTTTGGTTTGTTGATTCTTTGGTTTGTTGGTTTGTTCGTTTGTTGGTTCTTTGGTTTGTTGATTCTTTGGTTCTTTGGTTTGTTGGTTCTTTGGTTTGTTGGTTTGTTGGTTTGTTGGTTCTTTGGTTTGTTGATTCTTTGGTTCTTTGGTATGTTGGTTTGTTGGTTCTGTGGTTTGTTGGTTTGTTCGTTTGTTGGTTTGTTGGTTTGTTCGTTTGTCGGTTTGTTGGTTTCTTGGTTTGTTGGTTTGTTGGTTTGTTGGTTTGTTGGTTTGTTGGTTAGTTGGTTTGTTGGTTTGTTGGTTTGTTGGTTTGTTGGTTTGTTGGTTTGGTGGTTCTTTGGTTTGTTGGTTCGTTGGTTCTTTGATTTGTTGGTTCGTTGGTTTGTTGGTTTGTTGGTTTGTTGGTTTGTTGGTTTGTTGGTTTGTTCGTTTGTTCATTTGTTGGTTCTTTGATTTGTTTGTTCTTTGGTTTTTGGGTTCTTTGGTTTGTTGGTTTGTTGGTTCTTTGGTTTGTTGGTTCTTTGGTTTGTTGGTTTGTTGGTTCTTTGGTTTGTTGGTTTGTTGGTTTGTTGGTTTGTTGGTTTGTTCGTTTGTTGGTTCTTTGGTTTGTTGGTTCTTTGGTTTGTTGGTTCTTTGGTTCTTTGGTTTGTTGGTTTGTTGGTTTGTTGGTTTGTTCGTTTGGTGGTTTGTTGGTTCTTTGGTTTGTTGGTTCTTTGGTTTGTTCGTTTGTTGTTCTTTGGTTTGTTGGTTCTTTGGTTTGTTGGTTCTTTCGTTCTTTGGTTTGTTGGTTTGTTGGTTTGGTGGTTTGTTCGTTTGTTGGTTTGTTGGTTCTTTGGTTTGTTGATTCTTTGGTTTGTTGGTTTGTTCGTTTGTTGGTTTTTTGGTTTGTTGGTTTTTTGGTTTGTTGATTCTTTGGTTCTTTGGTTTGTTGGTTTGTTGGTTCTGTGGTTTGTTGGTTTGTTCGTTTGTTGGTTTGTTGGTTTGTTCGTTTGTTGGTTTGTTGGTTTGTTGGTTTGTTGGTTTGTTGGTTTGTTGGTTTGTTGGTTTGTTGGTTTGTTGGTTTGTTGGTTTGTTGGTTCTTTGGTTTGTTGGTTTGTTGGTTCTTTGGTTTGTTGGTTTGTTGGTTTGTTGGTTTGTTTGTTTGTTGGTTCTTTGATTTGTGGGTTCTTTGGTTTGTTGGTTTATTGGTTTGTTGGTTTGTTGGTTTGTTGGTTTGTTGGTTTGTTGGTTTGTTGGTTTGTTGGTTTGTTGGTTTGTTGGTTTGTTAGTTTGTTGGTTCTTTGATTTGTTGGTTCTTTGGTTTTTTTGTTTTTTGGTTTGTTGGTTTGTTGGTTCTTTGATTTGTTGGTTCTTTGGTTTGTTGGTTTGTTGGTTATTTGGTTCTTTGGTTTGTCGGTTCTTTGGTTTGTTTGTTCTTTGGTTTGTTGATTCTTTGGTTTTTTGGTTTGTTCGTTTGTTGGTTCTTTGGTTTGTTGATTCTTTGCTTCTTTGGTTTGTTGGTTTGTTGGTTTTTTGGTTTGTTGATTCTTTGGTTCTTTGGTATGTTGGTTTGTTGGTTCTGTGGTTTGTTGGTTTGTTCGTTTATTGGTTGGTTGGTTTGTTCGTTTGTTGGTTTGTTGGTTTGTTGGTTTGTTGGTTTGTTGGTTTGTTGGTTTGTTGGTTTGTTGGTTTGTTGGTTTGTTGGTTTGTTGGTTTGTTGGTTCTTTGGTTTGTTGGTTTGTTGGTTTGTTGGTTCTTTGGTTTGTTGGTTCTATGGTTCTTTGGTTTGTTGGTTCGTTGGTTTAATGGTTTGTTGGTTTGTTGGTTTGTTGGTTTGTTGGTTTGTTGGTTTGTTGGTTTGTTGGTTTGTTGGTTTGTTGGTTTGTTCGTTTGTTGGTTCTTTGATTTGTTGGTTCTTTGGTTTTTTGGTTTTTTGGTTTGTTGGTTTGTTGGTTCTTTGATTTGTTGGTTCTTTGGTTTGTTGGTTTGTTAGTTCTTTGGTTCTTTGGTTTGTTGGTTCTTTGGTTTGTCGGTTCTTTGGTTTGTTGGTTCTTTGGTTTGTTGGTTTGTTCGTTTGTTGGTTCTTTGGTTTGTTGATTCTTTGGTTTGTTGGTTCTTTGGTTTTTTGGTTTGTTGGTTTGTTGGTTTGTTCGTTTGTTGGTTCTTTGGTTCTTTGGTTTGTTGGTTTATTGGTTTGTTGGTTTGTTGGTTTGTTGGTTTGTTGGTTTGTTGGTTTGTTGGTTTTTACGTTTGTTGGTTTGTTGGTTCTTTGGTTCCTTGGTTTGTTGGTTCTTTGGTTCTTTGGTTTGTTGGTTTGTTGGTTCTTTGGTTTGTTGGTTCTTTGGTTTGTTGGCTCTTTGGTTCTTTGGTTTGTTGGTTCTTTGGTTTGTTGGTTTGTTGGTTTGTTGGTTTTTTGGTTTGTTGATTCTTTGGTTTGTTGATTCTTTGGTTTGTTGGTTTGTTCGTTTGTTGGTTCTTTGGTTTGTTGATTCTTTGGTTCTTTGGTTTGTTGATTCTTTGGTTTGTTGGTTTGTTGGTTTGTTGGTTTGTTGGTTTGTTGGTTTGTTGGTTCTTTGGTTTGTTGATTCTTTGGTTCTTTGGTATGTTGGTTTGTTGGTTCTGTGGTTTGTTGGTTTGTTCGTTTGTTGGTTTGTTGGTTTGTTCGTTTGTCGGTTTGTTGGTTTCTTGGTTTGTTGGTTTGTTGGTTTGTTGGTTTGTTGGTTTGTTGGTTTGTTGGTTTGTTGGTTTGTTGGTTTGTTGGTTTGTTGGTTTGGTGGTTCTTTGGTTTGTTGGTTCGTTGGTTCTTTGATTTGTTGGTTCGTTGGTTTGTTGGTTTGTTGGTTTGTTGGTTTGTTGGTTTGTTCGTTTGTTCATTTGTTGGTTCTTTGATTTGTTTGTTCTTTGGTTTTTGGGTACTTTGGTTTGTTGGTTTGTTGGTTCTTTGGTTTGTTGGTTCTTTGGTTTGTTGGTTTGTTGGTTCTTTGGTTTGTTGGTTTGTTGGTTTGTTGGTTTGTTGGTTTGTTCGTTTGTTGGTTCTTTGGTTTGTTGGTTCTTTGGTTTGTTGGTTCTTTGGTTCTTTGGTTTGTTGGTTTGTTGGTTTGTTGGTTTGTTGGTTTGTTCATTTGGTGGTTTGTTGGTTCTTTGGTTTGTTGGTTCTTTGGTTTGTTCGTTTGTTGGTTTGTTGGTTTGTTGGTTTGTTGGTTTGTTGGTTTGTTGATTTGTTCGTTTGTTGTTCTTTGGTTTGTTGGTTCTTTGGTTTGTTGGTTCTTTCGTTCTTTGGTTTGTTGGTTTGTTGGTTTGGTGGTTTGTTCGTTTGTTGGTTTGTTGGTTCTTTGGTTTGTTGATTCTTTGGTTTGTTGGTTTGTTCGTTTGTTGGTTTTTTGGTTTGTTGGTTTTTTGGTTTGTTGATTCTTTGGTTCTTTGGTTTGTTGGTTTGTTGGTTCTGTGGTTTGTTGGTTTGTTCGTTTGTTGGTTTGTTGGTTTGTTCGTTTGTTGGTTTGTTGGTTTGTTGGTTTGTTGGTTTGTTGGTTTGTTGGTTTGTTGGTTTGTTGGTTTGTTGGTTTGTTGGTTTGTTGGTTCTTTGGTTTGTTGGTTTGTTGGTTCTTTGGTTTGTTGGTTTGTTGGTTTGTTGGTTTGTTTGTTTGTTGGTTCTTTGATTTGTGGGTTCTTTGGTTTGTTGGTTTATTGGTTTGTTGGTTTGTTGGTTTGTTGGTTTGTTGGTTTGTTGGTTTGTTGGTTTGTTGGTTTGTTGGTTTGTTGGTTTGTTAGTTTGTTGGTTCTTTGATTTGTTGGTTCTTTGGTTTTTTTGTTTTTTGGTTTGTTGGTTTGTTGGTTCTTTGATTTGTTGGTTCTTTGGTTTGTTGGTTTGTTGGTTATTTGGTTCTTTGGTTTGTCGGTTCTTTGGTTTGTTTGTTCTTTGGTTTGTTGATTCTTTGGTTTGTTGGTTTGTTCGTTTGTTGGTTCTTTGGTTTGTTGATTCTTTGCTTCTTTGGTTTGTTGGTTTGTTGGTTTTTTGGTTTGTTGATTCTTTGGTTCTTTGGTATGTTGGTTTGTTGGTTCTGTGGTTTGTTGGTTTGTTCGTTTATTGGTTGGTTGGTTTGTTCGTTTGTTGGTTTGTTGGTTTGTTGGTTTGTTGGTTTGTTGGTTTGTTGGTTTGTTGGTTTGTTGGTTTGTTGGTTTGTTGGTTTGTTGGTTCTTTGGTTTGTTGGTTTGTTGGTTTGTTGGTTCTTTGGTTTGTTGGTTCTATGGTTCTTTGGTTTGTTGGTTCGTTGGTTTAATGGTTTGTTGGTTTGTTGGTTTGTTGGTTTGTTGGTTTGTTGGTTTGTTGGTTTGTTGGTTTGTTGGTTTGTTGGTTTGTTCGTTTGTTGGTTCTTTGATTTGTTGGTTCTTTGGTTTTTTGGTTTTTTGGTTTGTTGGTTTGTTGGTTCTTTGATTTGTTGGTTCTTTGGTTTGTTGGTTTGTTGGTTCTTTGGTTCTTTGGTTTGTTGGTTCTTTGGTTTGTCGGTTCTTTGGTTTGTTGGTTCTTTGGTTTGTTGGTTTGTTCGTTTGTTGGTTCTTTGGTTTGTTGATTCTTTGGTTTGTTGGTTCTTTGGTTTTTTGGTTTGTTGGTTTGTTGGTTTGTTCGTTTGTTGGTTCTTTGGTTCTTTGGTTTGTTGGTTTATTGGTTTGTTGGTTTGTTGGTTTGTTGGTTTGTTGGTTTGTTGGTTTGTTGGTTTTTACGTTTGTTGGTTTGTTGGTTCTTTGGTTCCTTGGTTTGTTCGTTCTTTGGTTCTTTGGTTTGTTGGTTTGTTGGTTCTTTGGTTTGTTGGTTCTTTGGTTTGTTGGCTCTTTGGTTCTTTGGTTTGTTGGTTCTTTGGTTTGTTGGTTTGTTGGTTTGTTGGTTTTTTGGTTTGTTGATTCTTTGGTTTGTTGATTCTTTGGTTTGTTGGTTTGTTCGTTTGTTGGTTCTTTGGTTTGTTGATTCTTTGCTTCTTTGGTTTGTTGGTTTGTTGGTTTTTTGGTTTGTTGATTCTTTGGTTCTTTGGTATGTTGGTTTGTTGGTTCTGTGGTTTGTTGGTTTGTTCGTTTGTTGGTTGGTTGGTTTGTTCGTTTGTTGGTTTGTTGATTTGTTGGTTTGTTCGTTTGTTGGTTTGTTGGTTTGTTGGTTTGTTGGTTTGTTGGTTTGTTGGTTTGTTGGTTTGTTGGTTTGTTGGTTTGTTGGTGTGTTAATTTGTTGGTTTGTTGGTTTGTTGGTTTGTTGGTTTGTTGGTTTGTTGGTTTGTTGGTTTGTTGGTTTGTTGGTTTGTTGGTTCTTTGGTTTGTTCGTTTGTTGGTTCTTTGATTTGTTGGTTCTTTGGTTTTTTGGTTTTTTGGTTTGTTGGTTTGTTGGTTCTTTGATTTGTTGGTTCTTTGGTTTGTTGGTTTGTTGGTTCTTTGGTTCTTTGGTTTGTTGGTTCTTTGGTTTGTTGGTTCTTTGGTTTGTTGATTCTTTGGTTTGTTGGTTTCTTCGTTTGTTGGTTCTTTGGTTTGTTTATTCTTTGGTTCTTTGGTTTGTTGGTTTGTTGGTTCTTTGGTTTGTTGGTTTGTTGGCTTGTTGGTTCTTTGGTTTGTTGATTCTTTGGTTCTTTGGTTTGTTGGTTTGTTGGTTTTGTGGTTTGTTGGTTTGTTCGTTTGTTGGTTTGTTGGTTTGTTCGTTTGTCGGTTTGTTGGTTTGTTGGTTTGTTGGTTTGTTGGTTTGTTGGTTTGTTGGTTTGTTGGTTTGTTGGTTTGGTAGTTCTTTTGTTTGTTGGTTCGTTGGTTCTTTAATTTGATGGTTCGTTGGTTTGTTGGTTTGTTGGTTTGTTGGTTTGTTCGTTTGTTGGTTCTTTGATTTGTTGGTTCTTTGGTTTGTTGGTTTGTTGGTTCTTGAGTTTGTTGGTTCTTTGGTTTGTTGGTTTGTTGGTTCTTTGGTTTGTTGGTTCTTTGGTTTGTTGGTTTGTTGGTTTGTTGGTTTGTTGGTTTGTTCGTTTGGTGGTTTGTTGATTGTTTGGTTTGTTGGTTCTTTGGTTTGTTCGTTTGTTGGTTTGATGGTTTGTTGGTTTGTTTAATGTTTGTTTGTTGGTTCTTTGGTTTGTTGGTTCTTTGGTTTGTTGGTTCTTTGGTTTTTTGGTTCTTTCGTTCTTTGGTTTGTTGGTTTGTTGGTTTGTTCGTTTGTTGGTTTGTTGGTTTTTTGGTTTGTTGTTTCTTTGGTTTGTTGGTTCTTTGGTTTGTTGGTTCTTTGGTTTGTTGGTTTCTTGGTTCTTCGGTTTGTTAGTTGTTTGGTTTGTTGGTTTGTTCGTTTGTTGGTTTGTTGGTTTGTTGGTTTGTTGGCTTGTTGGTTTGTTGGTTTGTTGGTTTGTTGGTTTGTTGGTTTGTTGATTTGTTCGTTTGTTGTTCTTTGGTTTGTTGGTTCTTTGGTTTGTTGGTTCTTTCGTTCTTTGGTTTGTTGGTTTGTTGGCTTGGTGGTTTGTTCGTTTGTTGGTTTGTTGGTTCTTTGGTTTGTTGATTCTTTGGTTTGTTGGTTTGTTCGTTTGTTGGTTTTTTGGTTTGTTGATTCTTTGGTTCTTTGGTTTGTTGGTTTGTTGGTTCTGTGGTTTGTTGGTTTGTTCGTTTGTTGGTTTGTTGGTTTGTTCGTTTGTTGGTTTGTTGGTTTGTTGGTTTGTTGGTTTGTTGGTTTGTTGGTTTGTTGGTTTGTTGGTTTGTTGGTTTGTTGGTTTGTTGGTTTGTTGGTTTGTTGGTTTGTTGGTTTGTTGGTTCTTTGGTTTGTTGGTTTGTTGGTTCTTTGGTTTGTTGGTTCTTTGGTTTGTTGGTTTGTTGGTTTGTTGGTTTGTTTGTTTGTTGGTTCTTTGATTTGTGGGTTCTTTGGTTTGTTGGTTTATTGGTTTGTTGGTTTGTTGGTTTGTTGGTTTGTTGGTTTGTTGGTTTGTTGGTTTGTTGGTTTGTTGGTTTGTTGGTTTGTTGGTTTGTTAGTTTGTTGGTTCTTTGATTTGTTGGTTCTTTGGTTTTTTTGTTTTTTGGTTTGTTGGTTTGTTGGTTCTTTGATTTGTTGGTTCTTTGGTTTGTTGGTTTGTTGGTTATTTGGTTCTTTGGTTTGTCGGTTCTTTGGTTTGTTTGTTCTTTGGTTTGTTGATTCTTTGGTTTGTTGGTTTGTTCGTTTGTTGGTTCTTTGGTTTGTTGATTCTTTGCTTCTTTGGTTTGTTGGTTTGTTGGTTTTTTGGTTTGTTGATTCTTTGGTTCTTTGGTATGTTGGTTTGTTGGTTCTGTGGTTTGTTGGTTTGTTCGTTTATTGGTTGGTTGGTTTGTTCGTTTGTTGGTTTGTTGGTTTGTTGGTTTGTTGGTTTGTTGGTTTGTTGGTTTGTTGGTTTGTTGGTTTGTTGGTTTGTTGGTTTGTTGGTTTGTTGGTTCTTTGGTTTGTTGGTTTGTTGGTTTGTTGGTTCTTTGGTTTGTTGGTTCTATGGTTCTTTGGTTTGTTGGTTCGTTGGTTTAATGGTTTGTTGGTTTGTTGGTTTGTTGGTTTGTTGGTTTGTTGGTTTGTTGGTTTGTTGGTTTGTTGGTTTGTTCGTTTGTTGGTTTGTTGGTTTGTTGGTTTGTTCGTTTGTTGGTTCTTTGATTTGTTGGTTCTTTGGTTTTTTGGTTTTTTGGTTTGTTGGTTTGTTGGTTCTTTGATTTGTTGGTTCTTTGGTTTGTTGGTTTGTTAGTTCTTTGGTTCTTTGGTTTGTTGGTTCTTTGGTTTGTCGGTTCTTTGGTTTGTTGGTTCTTTGGTTTGTTGGTTTGTTCGTTTGTTGGTTCTTTGGTTTGTTGATTCTTTGGTTTGTTGGTTCTTTGGTTTTTTGGTTTGTTGGTTTGTTGGTTTGTTCGTTTGTTGGTTCTTTGGTTCTTTGGTTTGTTGGTTTATTGGTTTGTTGGTTTGTTGGTTTGTTGGTTTGTTGGTTTGTTGGTTTGTTGGTTTGTTGGTTTTTACGTTTATTGGTTTGTTGGTTCTTTGGTTCCTTGGTTTGTTGGTTCTTTGGTTCTTTGGTTTGTTGGTTTGTTGGTTCTTTGGTTTGTTGGTTCTTTGGTTTGTTGGCTCTTTGGTTCTTTGGTTTGTTGGTTCTTTGGTTTGTTGGTTTGTTGGTTTGTTGGTTTTTTGGTTTGTTGATTCTTTGGTTTGTTGATTCTTTGGTTTGTTGGTTTGTTCGTTTGTTGGTTCTTTGGTTTGTTGATTCTTTGCTTCTTTGGTTTGTTGGTTTGTTGGTTTTTTGGTTTGTTGATTCTTTGGTTCTTTGGTATGTTGGTTTGTTGGTTCTGTGGTTTGTTGGTTTGTTCGTTTGTTGGTTGGTTGGTTTGTTCGTTTGTTGGTTTGTTGGTTTGTTGGTTTGTTCGTTTGTTGGTTTGTTGGTTTGTTGGTTTGTTGGTTTGTTGGTTTGTTGGTTTGTTGGTTTGTTGGTTTGTTGGTTTGTTGGTTTGTTGGTGTGTTAATTTGTTGGTTTGTTGGTTTGTTGGTTTGTTGGTTTGTTGGTTTGTTGGTTTGTTGGTTTGTTGGTTTGTTGGTTTGTTGGTTCTTTGGTTTGTTCGTTTGTTGGTTCTTTGATTTGTTGGTTCTTTGGTTTTTTGGTTTTTTGGTTTGTTGGTTTGTTGGTTCTTTGATTTGTTGGTTCTTTGGTTTGTTGGTTTGTTGGTTCTTTGGTTCTTTGGTTTCTTGGTTCTTTGGTTTGTTGGTTCTTTGGTTTGTTGATTCTTTGGTTTGTTGGTTTCTTCGTTTGTTGGTTCTTTGGTTTGTTTATTCTTTGGTTCTTTGGTTTGTTGGTTTGTTGGTTCTTTGGTTTGTTGGTTTGTTGGCTTGTTGGTTCTTTGGTTTGTTGATTCTTTGGTTCTTTGGTTTGTTGGTTTGTTGGTTTTGTGGTTTGTTGGTTTGTTCGTTTGTTGGTTTGTTGGTTTGTTCGTTTGTCGGTTTGTTGGTTTGTTGGTTTGTTGGTTTGTTGGTTTGTTGGTTTGTTGGTTTGTTGGTTTGTTGGTTTGTTGGTTTGGTAGTTCTTTTGTTTGTTGGTTCGTTGGTTCTTTAATTTGATGGTTCGTTGGTTTGTTGGTTTGTTGGTTTGTTGGTTTGTTCGTTTGTTGGTTCTTTGATTTGTTGGTTCTTTGGTTTGTTGGTTTGTTGGTTCTTGAGTTTGTTGGTTCTTTGGTTTGTTGGTTTGTTGGTTCTTTGGTTTGTTGGTTCTTTGGTTTGTTGGTTTGTTGGTTTGTTGGTTTGTTGGTTTGTTCGTTTGGTGGTTTGTTGATTGTTTGGTTTGTTGGTTCTTTGGTTTGTTCGTTTGTTGGTTTGATGGTTTGTTGGTTTGTTGATTTGTTTGTTTGTTGGTTCTTTGGTTTGTTGGTTCTTTGGTTTGTTGGTTCTTTGGTTTTTTGGTTCTTTCGTTCTTTGGTTTGTTGGTTTGTTGGTTTGTTCGTTTGTTGGTTTGTTTGTTCTTTGGTTTGTTGGTTCTTTGGTTTGTTGGTTTGTTGGTTCTTTGGTTTGTTGGTTTGTTTGTTTGTTGGTTTGTTGGTTTGTTAGTTTGTTGGTTTCTTGGTTCTTTGGTTCTTTGGTTTGTTGGTTCTTTGGTTTGTTGGTTCTTGGGTTTGTTGGTTTTTTGGTTTGTTGATTCTTTGGTTTGTTGGTTTGTTGGTTTGTTGGTTCTTTGGTTTGTTGGTTTTTTGGTTTGTTGGTTCTTTGGTTTGTTGGTTCTTTGGTTTGTTGGTTTGTTGGTTTCTTCGTTTGTTGGTTTGCTGGTTCTTTGGTTTGTTGGTTTGTTCGTTTGTTGGTTTGTTTTTTTTTTGGTTTGTTGGTTCTTTGGTTTGTTGGTTTGTTGATTCGTTGGTTTGTTGGTTCTTTGGTTTGTTGGTTTTTGGTTCTTTGGTTTGTTGGTTCTTTGGTTTGTTGGTTCTTTAGTTTGTTGGTTCTTTGGTTTGTTGATTCTTTGGTTTGTTAGTTGTTTGGTTTGTTGGTTTGTTCGTTTGTTTGTTCTTTGATTTTTTGGTTCTTTGGTTTGTTGGTTTGTTGGTTCTTTGGTTTGTTGGTTCTTTGTTTTGTTGGTTTCTTGGTTCTTTGGTTTGTTGGTTTGTTGGTTTTTTGGTTTGTGCGTTTGTTGGTTCTTTGGTTTGTTGGTTCTTTGGTTTGTTAGTTCTTTGGTTCTTTGGTTTGTTGGTTTGTTGGTTTGTTCGTTTGGTGGTTTGTTGGTTCTTTGGTTTGTTGGTTCTTTGGTTTGTTGGTTTGTTGGTTTGTTGGTTTGTTGGTTTGTTTATTTGTTCGTTTGTTGGTTCTGTGATTTGTTGGTTCTTTGGGTTTTTGGTTCTTTGGTTTGTTGGTTTGTTGGTTCTTTGGTTTGTTGGTTCTTTGGTTTGTTGGTTTGTTGGTTCTTTGGTTCTTTGGCTTGTTGGTTCTTTGTTTCGTTGGTTCTTTGGGTTGTTGGTTTATTGGTTTGTTGGTTTGTTGGTTTGTTGGTTTGTTGGTTTGTTGGTTTGTTGGTTTGTTCGTTTGTTGGTTTGTTGGTTCTTTGGTTCTTTGGTTTGTTGGTTCTTTGGTTCTTTGGTTTGTTGGTTCTTTGGTTTATTGGTTCTTGGGTTTGTTGGTTCTTTGGTATGTTGATTCTTTGGTTTGTTGGTTTGTTGGTTTGTTCGTTTGTTGGTTTGTTGGTTTGTTGGTTTGTTGGTTCTTTGGTTTGTTGGTTTTTTGGTTTGTTGGTTCTTTGTTTTGTTGGTTCTTTGGTTTGTTGGTTTGGTGGTTTCTTCGTTTGTTGGTTTGCTGGTTCTTTGGTTTGTTCGTTTGTTGGTTTGTTGGTTTTTTGGTTTGTTGGTTCTTTGGTTAGTTGGTTTGTTGATTCGTTGGTTTGTTGGTTCTTTGGTTTGTATGTTCTTTGGTTTGTTGGTTTTTGGTTCTTTGGTTTGTTGGTTCTTTGGTTTGTTGGTTCTTTAGTTTGTTGGTTCTTTGGTTTGTTGATTCTTTGGTTTGTTAGTTGTTTGGTTTGTAGGTTTGTTCGTTTGTTGGTTCTTTGATTTGTTGGTTCTTTGGTTTGTTGGTTTGTTGGTTCTTTGGTTTGTTGGTTCTTTGGTTTGTTGGTTTGTTGGTTCTTTGGTTTGTTGGTTTGTTGGTTTTTTGGTTTGTGCGTTTGTTGGTTCTTTGGTTTGTTGGTTCTTTGGTTTGTTAGTTCTTTGGTTCTTTGGTTTGTTGGTTTGTTGGTTTGTTCGTTTGGTGGTTTGTTGGTTCTTTGGTTTGTTGGTTCTTTGGTTTGTTGGTTTGTTGGTTTGTTGGTTTGGTTGTTTGTTCGTTTGTTGGTTCTGTGATTTGTTGGTTCTTTGGGTTTTTGGTTCTTTAGTTTGTTGGTTCTTTGGTTTGTTGGTTCTTTGGTTTGTTGGTTTGTTGGTTCTTTGGTTCTTTTGCTTGTTGGTTCTTTGGTTCTTTGGTTCGTTGGTTCTTTGGTTTGTTGGTTTATTGGTTTGTTGGTTTGTTGGTTTGTTGGTTTGTTGGTTTGCTGGTTTGTTGGTTTGTTGATTTGTTCGTTTGTTGGTTTGTTGTTTCTTTGGTTCTTTGGTTTGTTGGTTCTTTGGTTCTTTGGTTTGTTGGTTTGTTGGTTCTTTGGTTTGTTTGTTCTTTGGCTCTTTGGTTTGTTGGTTCTTTGGTTTGTTGGTTTGTTGGTTTTTTGGTTTATTGATTCTTTGGTTCTTTGGTATGTTAGTTTGTTGGTTCTGGCGTTTGTTGGTTTGTTGGTTGGTTGGTTTGTTCGTTTGTTGGTTTGTTGGTTTGTTGGTTTGTTGTTTTGTTGGTTTCTTGGTTTGTTGGTTTGTTGGTTTGTTGGTTTGTTGGTTTGTTGGTTTGTTGGTTTGTTGGTTTGTTGTTTCTTTGGTTTGTTCGTTCGTTGGTTCTTTGGTTTGTTGGTTCGTTGGTTTGTTGGTTTGTTGGTTTGTTGGTTTGTTGGTTTGTTGGTTTGTTGGTTTGTTGGTTTGTTGGTTTGATGGTTTGTTGGTTTGTTAGTTTGTTGGTTCTTTGATTTGTTGGTTCTTTGGTTTTTTGGTTTGTTGGTTTGTTGGTTCTTTGATTTGTTGGTTCTTTGGTTTGTTGGTTTGTTGGTTCTTTGGTTCTTTGGTTTGTTGGTTCTTTGGTTTGTTGGTTCTTTGGTTTGTTGATTCTTTGGTTTATTGGTTTGTTCGTTTGTTGGGTCTTTGATTTGTTGGTTCTTTGGTTTTTTGGTTTTTTGGTTTGTTGGTTTGTTGGTTTGTTGGTTCTTTGGTTTGTTGGTTCTTTGGTTTGTTGGTTTGTTGTTTTTTTGGTTTGTTGATTCTTTGGTTCTTTGGTATGTTGGTTTGTTGGTTCTGTCGTTTGTTGGTTTGTTCGTTTGTTGGTTGGTTGGTTTTTTCGTTTGTTGGTTTGTTGGTTTGTTGGTTTGTTGGTTTGTTGGTTTGTTGGTTTGTTGGTTTGTTGGTTTGTTGGTTTGTTGGTTTGTTGGTTTGTTGGTTTGTTGTTTCTTTGGTTTTTTCGTTCGTTGGTTCTTTGGTTTGTTGGTTCGTTGGTTTGTTGGTTAGTTGGTTTGTTGATTCGTTGGTTTGTTGGTTCTTTGGTTTGTATGTTCTTTGGTTTGTTGGTTTTTGGTTCTTTGGTTTGTTGGTTCTTTGGTTTGTTGGTTCTTTAGTTTGTTGGTTCTTTGGTTTGTTGATTCTTTGGTTTGTTAGTTGTTTGGTTTGTTGGTTTGTTCGTTTGTTGGTTCTTTGATTTGTTGGTTCTTTGGTTTGTTGGTTTGTTGGTTCTTTGGTTTGTTGGTTCTTTGGTTTGTTGGTTTGTTGGTTCTTTGGTTTGTTGGTTTGTTGGTTTTTTGGTTTGTGCGTTTGTTGGTTCTTTGGTTTGTTGGTTCTTTGGTTTGTTAGTTCTTTGGTTCTTTGGTTTGTTGGTTTGTTGGTTTGTTCGTTTGGTGGTTTGTTGGTTCTTTGGTTTGTTGGTTCTTTGGTTTGTTGGTTTGTTGGTTTGTTGGTTTGGTTGTTTGTTCGTTTGTTGGTTCTGTGATTTGTTGGTTCTTTGGGTTTTTGGTTCTTTAGTTTGTTGGTTTGTTGGTTCTTTGGTTTGTTGGTTCTTTGGTTTGTTGGTTTGTTGGTTCTTTGGTTCTTTTGCTTGTTGGTTCTTTGGTTCTTTGGTTCGTTGGTTCTTTGGTTTGTTGGTTTGTTGGTTTGTTGGTTTGTTGGTTTGCTGGTTTGTTGGTTTGTTGATTTGTTCGTTTGTTGGTTTGTTGTTTCTTTGGTTCTTTGGTTTGTTGGTTCTTTGGTTCTTTGGTTTGTTGGTTTGTTGGTTCTTTGGTTTGTTTGTTCTTTGGTTCTTTGGTTTGTTGGTTCTTTGGTTTGTTGGTTTGTTGGTTTTTTGGTTTATTGATTCTTTGGTTCTTTGGTATGTTAGTTTGTTGGTTCTGGCGTTTGTTGGTTTGTTCGTTTGTTGGTTGGTTGGTTTGTTCGTTTGTTGGTTTGTTGGTTTGTTGGTTTGTTGGTTTGTTGGTTTCTTGGTTTGTTGGTTTGTTGGTTTGTTGGTTTGTTGGTTTGTTGGTTTGTTGGTTTGTTGTTTCTTTGGTTTGTTCGTTCGTTGGTTCTTTGGTTTGTTGGTTCGTTGGTTTGTTGGTTTGTTGGTTTGTTGGTTTGTTGGTTTGTTGGTTTGTTGGTTTGTTGGTTTGTTGGTTTGATGGTTTGTTGGTTTGTTAGTTTGTTGGTTCTTTGATTTGTTGGTTCTTTGGTTTTTTGGTTTGTTGGTTTGTTGGTTCTTTGATTTGTTGGTTCTTTGGTTTGTTGGTTTGTTGGTTCTTTGGTTCTTTGGTTTGTTGGTTCTTTGGTTTGTTGGTTCTTTGGTTTGTTGATTCTTTGGTTTATTGGTTTGTTCGTTTGTTAGGTCTTTGATTTGTTGGTTCTTTGGTTTTTTGGTTTTTTGGTTTGTTGGTTTGTTGGTTCTTTGGTTTGTTGGTTCTTTGGTTTGTTGGTTTGTTGTTTTTTTGGTTTGTTGATTCTTTGGTTCTTTGGTATGTTGGTTTGTTGGTTCTGTCGTTTGTTGGTTTGTTCGTTTGTTGGTTGGTTGGTTTTTTCGTTTGTTGGTTTGTTGGTTTGTTGGTTTGTTGGTTTGTTGGTTTGTTGGTTTGTTGGTTTGTTGGTTTGTTGGTTTGTTGGTTTGTTGGTTTGTTGGTTTGTTGTTTCTTTGGTTTTTTCGTTCGTTGGTTCTTTGGTTTGTTGGTTCGTTGGTTTGTTGGTTTGTTGGTTTGTTGGTTTGTTGGTTTGTTGGTTTGTTGGTTTGTTGGTTTGTTGGTTTGTTGGTTTGATGGTTTGTTGGTTTGTTAGTTTGATGGTTCTTTGATTTGTTGGTTCTTTGGTTTTTTGTTTTTTTGGTTTGTTGGTTTGTTGGTTCTTTGGTTTGTTGGTTTGTTTGTTTGTTGGTTTGTTGGTTTGTTGGTTTGTTGGTTTGTTGGTTTGTTGGTTTGTTGGTTTGGTGGTTCTTTGGTTTGTTGGTTCGTTGGTTCTTTGATTTTTTGTTTCGTTGGTTTGTTGGTTTGTTGGTTTGTTGGTTTGTTGGTTTGTTCGTTTGTTCGTTTGTTGGTTCTTTGATTTGTTTGTACTTTGGTTTTTTGGTTCTTTGGTTTATTGGTTTGTTGGTTCTTTGGTTTGTTGGTTCTTTGATTTGTTGGTTTGCTGGTTCTTTGGTTTGTTGGTTTGTTGGTTTGTTGGTTTGTTCGTTTGTTGGTTCTTTGGTTTGTTGGTTCTTTGGTTTGTTGGTTCTTTGGTTCTTTGGTTTGTTGGTTTATTGGTTTGTTGGTTTGTTCGTTTGGTGGTTTGTTGGTTCTTTGGTTTGTTGGTTCTTTGGTTTTTTGGTTTTTTGGTTTGTTGGTTTGTTGGTTCTTTGATTTGTTGGTTCTTTGGTTTGTTGGTTTGTTGGTTCTTTGATTTGTTGGTTCTTTGGTTTGTTGGTTTGTTGGTTTGGTGGTTCTTTGGTTTGTTGGTTAATTGGTTCTTTGATTTCTTGGTTCGTTGGTTTGTTGGTTTGTTGGTTTGTTGGTTTGTTGGTTTGTTGGTTTGTTGGTTTGTTGGTTTGTTCGTTTGTTCATTTGTTGGTTCTTTGATTTGTTTGTTCTTTGGTTTTTTGGTTCTTTGGTTTGTTAGTTTTTTGGTTCTTTCGTTTGTTGGTTCTTTGGTTTGTTGGTTTGTTGGTTCTTTGGTTTGTTGGTTTGTTGGTTTGTTGGTTTGTTCGTTTGTTGGTTCTTTGGTTTGTTGGTTCTTTGGTTTGTTGGTTCTTTGGTTCTTTGGTTTGTTGGTTTGTTGGTATGTTGGTTTGTTCGTTTGGTGGTTTGTTGGTTCTCTGGTTTGTTGGTTCTTTGGTTTGTTCGTTTGTTGGTTTGTTGGTTTGTTGGTTTGTTGGTTTGTTCGTTTGGTGGTTTGTTGGTTCTTTGGTTTGTTGGTTCTTTGGTTTGTTGGTTTGTTGGTTTGTTGGTTTGTTGGTTTGTTGGTTTGTTAGTTTGTTCGTTTATTGGTTCTTTGATTTGTTGGTTCTTTGATTTTTTGGTTCTTTGGTTTGTTGGTTTGTTGGTTCTTTGGTTTGTTGGTTCTTTGGTTTGTTGGTTCTTTGGTTCTTTGGTTTGTTGGTTCTTTGGTTCTTTGGTTTGTTGGTTCTTTGGTTTGTTGGTTCTTTGGTTTGTTGGTTCTTTGGTTTGTTGATTCTTTGGTTTGTTAATTCTTTGGTTTGTTGGTTTGTTCGTTTGTTGGTTCTTTGATTTGTTGGTTCTTTGGTTTTTTAGTTCTTTGGTTTGTTCGTTTGTTGGTTCTTTGGTTTGTTGGTTCTTTGGTTTGTTGGTTTGTTGGTTCTTTGGTTCTTTGGTTTGTTGGTTCTTTGGTTTGTTGGTTCTTTGGTTTGTTGGTTCGTTGGTTTGTTGATTCTTTGGTTTGTTGGTTTGTTCGTTTGTTGGTTCTTTGGTTTGTTGATTCTTTGGTTTGTTGGTTTGTTGGTTCTTTGGTTTGTTGGTTTAATGGTTTGTTGATTTGTTGGTTTGTTGGATCTTTGGTTTGTTGATTCTTTGGTTCTTTGGTTTGTTGGTTTGTTGGTTCTGTGGTTTGTTGGTTTGTTCGTTTGTTGATTTGTTAGTTTGTTCGTTTGTTGGTTTGTTGGTTTGTTGGTTTGTTGGTTTGTTGGTTTGTTGGTTTATTGGTTTGTTGGTTTGTTGGTTTGTTGGTTTGTTGGTTTGTTGGTTTGTTGGTTTGTTGGTTTGTTGGTTTGTTGGTTTGTTGGTTTGTTGGTTTGTTGGTTCTTTGGTTTGTTGGTTCGTTGGTTCTTTGGTTTGTAGGTTTGTTGGTTTATTGGTTTGTTGGTTTATTGGTTTGTTGGGTTGTTCGTTTGTTGGTTCTTTGATTTGATGGTTCTTTGGTTTGTTGGTTTGTTGGTTCTTTGGTTTTTTGGTTTGTTGGTTTGTTGGTTTGTTGGTTCTTTGGTTTGTTGGTTTGTTTGTTTGTTGGTTTGTTGGTTTGTTGGTTTGTTGGTTTGTTGGTTTGTTGGTTTGTTGGTTTGGTGGTTCTTTGGTTTGTTGGTTCGTTGGTTCTTTGATTTGTTGTTTCGTTGGTTTGTTGGTTTGTTGGTTTGTTGGTTTGTTGGTTTGTTGGTTTGTTCGTTTGTTCGTTTGTTGGTTCTTTGATTTGTTTGTTCTTTGGTTTTTTGGTTCTTTGGTTTATTGGTTTGTTGGTTCTTTGGTTTGTTGGTTCTTTGATTTGTTGGTTTGCTGGTTCTTTGGTTTGTTGGTTTGTTGGTTTGTTGGTTTGTTCGTTTGTTGGTTCTTTGGTTTGTTGGTTCTTTGGTTTGTTGGTTCTTTGGTTCTTTGTTGTGGTTTATTGGTTTGTTGGTTTGTTCGTTTGGTGGTTTGTTGGTTCTTTGGTTTGTTGGTTCTTTGGTTTTTTGGTTTTTTGGTTTGTTGGTTTGTTGGTTCTTCGATTTGTTGGTTCTTTGGTTTGTTGGTTTGTTGGTTCTTTGATTTGTTGGTTCTTTGGTTTGTTGGTTTGTTGGTTTGGTGGTTCTTTGGTTTGTTGGTTCGTTGGTTCTTTGATTTCTTGGTTCGTTGGTTTGTTGGTTTGTTGGTTTGTTGGTTTGTTGGTTTGTTGGTTTGTTGGTTTGTTCGTTTGTTCATTTGTTGGTTCTTTGATTTGTTTGTTCTTTGGTTTTTTGGTTCTTTGGTTTGTTAGTTTTTTGGTTCTTTGGTTTGTTGGTTCTTTGGTTTGTTGGTTTGTTGGTTCTTTGGTTTGTTGGTTTGTTGGTTTGTTGGTTTGTTGGTTTGTTCGTTTGTTGGTTCTTTGGTTTGTTGGTTCTTTGGTTTGTTGGTTCTTTGGTTTGTTGGTTCTTTGGTTTGTTGGTTTGTTGGTATGTTGGTTTGTTCGTTTGGTGGTTTGTTGGTTCTTTGGTTTGTTGGTTCTTTGGTTTGTTCGTTTGTTGGTTTGTTGGTTTGTTGGTTTGTTGGTTTGTTGGTTTGTTCGTTTGGTGGTTTGTTGGTTCTTTGGTTTGTTGGTTCTTTGGTTTGTTGGTTTGTTGGTTTGTTGGTTTGTTGGTTTGTTGGTTTGTTAGTTTGTTCGTTTATTGGTTCTTTGATTTGTTGGTTCTTTGATTTTTTGGTTCTTTGGTTTGTTGGTTTGTTGGTTCTTTGGTTTGTTGGTTCTTTGTTTTGTTGGTTCTTTGGTTCTTTGGTTTGTTGGTTCTTTGGTTCTTTGGTTTGTTGGTTCTTTGGTTTGTTGGTTCTTTGGTTTGTTGGTTCTTTGGTTTGTTGATTCTTTGGTTTGTTAATTCTTTGGTTTGTTGGTTTGTTCGTTTGTTGGTTCTTTGATTTGTTGGTTCTTTGGTTTTTTAGTTCTTTGGTTTGTTCGTTTGTTGGTTCTTTGGTTTGTTGGTTCTTTGGTTTGTTGGTTTGTTGGTTCTTTGGTTCTTTGGTTTGTTGGTTCTTTGGTTTGTTGGTTCTTTGGTTTGTTGGTTCGTTGGTTTGTTGATTCTTTGGTTTGTTGGTTTGTTCGTTTGTTGGTTCTTTGGTTTGTTGATTCTTTGGTTCTTTGGTTTGTTGGTTTGTTGGTTCTTTGGTTTGTTGGTTTATTGGTTTGTTGATTTGTTGGTTTGTTGGATCTTTGGTTTGTTGATTCTTTGGTTCTTTGGTTTGTTGGTTTGTTGGTTCTGTGGTTTGTTGGTTTGTTCGTTTGTTGGTTTGTTAGTTTGTTCGTTTGTTGGTTTGTTGGTTTGTTGGTTTGTTGGTTTGTTGGTTTGTTGGTTTATTGGTTTGTTGGTTTGTTGGTTTGTTGGTTTGTTGGTTTGTTGGTTTGTTGGTTTGTTGGTTTGTTGGTTTGTTGGTTTGTTGGTTTGTTGGTTCTTTGGTTTGTTGGTTCGTTGGTTCTTTGGTTTGTTGGTTTATTGGTTTGTTGGTTTATTGGTTTGTTGGGTTGTTCGTTTGTTGGTTCTTTGATTTGATGGTTCTTTGGTTTGTTGGTTTGTTGGTTCTTTGGTTTGTTGGTTCTTTGGTTTGTTGGTTTGTTGGTTCTTTGGTTTGTTCGTTTGTTGGTTTTTTGGTTTGTGCGTTTGTTGGTTCTTTGGTTTGGTGGTTCTTTGGTTTGTTAGTTCTATGGTTCTTTGGTTTGTTGGTTTGTTGGTTTGTTGGTTTGTTCGTTTGGTGGCTTGTTGGTTCTTTGGTTTGTTGGTTCTTTGGTTTGTTGGTTTGTTGGTTTGTTAGTTTGTTTGTTTGTTCATTTGTTGGTTCTTTGATTTGTTGGTTCTTTGGTTCTTTGGCTTGTTGGTTCTTTGGTTCTTTGGTTCGTTGGTTCTTTGGTTTGTTGGTTTATTGGTTTGTAGGTTTGTTGGTTTGTTGGTTTGTTGGTTTGTTCGTTTTCTCGTTTGTTGGTTTGTTGGTTCTTTGGTTCTTTGGTTTGTTGGTTCTTTGGTTCTTTGGTTTGTTGGTTTGTTGGTTCTTTGGTTTGTTGGTTCTTTGGTTTGTTGGTTCTTTGGTTCTTTGGTTTGTTGGTTCTTTGGTTTGTTGGTTTGTTGGTTTGTTGGTTTTTTGGTTTGTTGATTCTTTGGTTCTTTGGTATGTTGGTTTGTTGGTTCTGTGGTTTGATGGTTTGTTCGTTTGTTGGTTGGTTGGTTTGTTCGTTTGTTGGTTTGTTGGTTTGTTGGTTTGTTGGTTTGTTGGTTTGTTAGTTTGTTGGTTTGTTGGTTTGTTGGTTTGTTGGTTTGTTGGTTTGTTCATTTGTTGGTTCTTTGATTTGTTTGTTCTTTGGTTTTTTGGTTCTTTGGTTTGTTGGTTTGTTGGTTCTTTGGTTTGTTGGGCCTTTGGTTTGTTGGTTTGTTGGTTCTTTGGTTTGTTGGTTTGTTGGTTTGTTGGTTTGTTGGTTTGTTCGTTTGTTGGTTCTTTGGTTTGTTGGTTCTTTGGTTTGTTGGTTCTTTGGTTCTTTGGTTTGTTGGTTTGTTGGTTTGTTGGTTTGTTTGTTTGGTGGTTTGTTGGTTCTTTGGTTTGTTGGTTCTTTGGTTTGTTCGTTTGTTGGTTTGTTGGTTTGTTGGTTTGTCGGTTTGTTAGTTTGTTCGGTTGGTGGTTTGTTGTTTCTTTGGTTTGTTGGTTCTTTGGTTTGTTGGTTTGTTGGTTTGTTGGTTTGTTGGTTTGTTGGTTTGTTCGTTTATTGGTTCTTTGATTTGTTGGTTTTTTGATTTTTTGGTTCTTTGGTTTGTTGGTTTGTTGGTTCTTTGGTTTGTTGGTTCTTTGGTTTGTTGGTTCTTTAGTTTTTTGGTTTGTTGGTTCTTTGGTTCTTTGGTTTGTTGGTTCTTTGGTTTGTTGGTTCTTTGGTTTGTTGGTTCTTTGGTTTGTTGATTCTTTGGTTTGTTGGTTTGTTCGTTTGTTGGTTCTTTGATTTTTTGGTTCTTTGGTTTTTTAGTTCTTTAGTTTGTTGGTTTGTTGGTTCTTTGGTTTGTTGGTTCTTTGGTTTGTTGGTTTGTTGGTTCTTTGGTTCTTTGGTTTGTTGGTTCTTTGGTTTGTTGGTTCTTTGGTTTGTTGGTTCGTTGGTTTGTGGATTCTTTGGTTTGTTGGTTTGTTCGTTTGTTGGTTCTTCGGTTTGTTGATTCTTTGGTTCTTTGGTTTGTTGGTTTGTTGGTTCTTTGGTTTGTTGGTTTATTGGTTTGCTGGTTTGTTGGTTTGTTGGATCTTTGGTTTGTTGATTCTTTGGTTCTTTGGTTTGTTGGTTTGTTGGTTCTGTGGTTTGTTGGTTTGTTCGTTTGTTGGTTTGTTAGTTTGTTCGTATGTTGGTTTGTTGGTTTGTTGGTTTGTTGGTTTGTTGGATTGTTCGTTTATTGGTTTGTTGGTTTGTTGGTTTGTTGGTTTGTCGGTTTGTTGGTTTGTTGGTTTGTTGGTTTGTTGGTTCTTTGGTTTGTTGGTTCGTTGGTTCTTTGGTTTGTTGGTTTGTTGGTTTGTTGGTTTGTTGGTTTGTTGGTTTGTTGGGTTGTTCGTTTGTTGGTTTGTTCGTTTTCTCGTTTGTTGGTTTGTTGGTTCTTTGGTTCTTTGGTTTGTTGGTTCTTTGGTTCTTTGGTTTGTTGGTTTGTTGGTTCTTTGGTTTGTTGGTTCTTTGGTTTGTAGGTTCTTTGGTTCTTTGGTTTGTTGGTTCTTTGGTTTGTTGGTTTGTTGGTTTGTTGGTTTTTTGGTTTGTTGATTCTTTGGTTCTTTGGTATGTTGGTTTGTTGGTTCTGTGGTTTGATGGTTTGTTCGTTTGTTGGTTGGTTGGTTTGTTGGTTTGTTGGTTTGTTGGTTTGTTGGTTTGTTGGTTTGTTGGTTTGTTAGTTTGTTGGTTTGTTGGTTTGTTGGTTTGTTGGTTTGTTGGTTTGTTGGTTTGTTGGTTTGTTGGTTTGTTGGTTTGTTGGTTCTTTAGTTTGTTGGTTCTTTGGTTTGTTGGTTTGCTGGTTCTTTGGTTTGTTGGTTTGTTCGTTTGTTGGTTCTTTGGTTTGTTGGTTCTTTGGTTTGTTGGTTCTTTGGTTCTTTGGTTTTTTGGTTTGTTGGTTTGTTGGTTTGTTCGTTTGGTGGTTTGTTGGTTCTTTGGTTTGTTGGTTCTTTGGTTTTTTGTTTTTTGGTTTGTTGGTTTGTTGGTTCTTTGATTTGTTGGTTCTTTGGTTCTTTGGTTTGTTGGTTCTTTGATTTGTTGGTTCTTTGGTTTGTTGGTTTGTTGGTTTGGTGGTTCTTTGGTTTGTTGGTTCGTTGGTTCTTTGATTTGTTGGTTCGTTGGTTTGTTGGTTTGTTGGTTTGTTGGTTTGTTGGTTTGTTGGTTTGTTGGTTTGTTGGTTTGTTGGTTTGTTCGTTTGTTCATTTGTTGGTTCTTTGATTTGTTTGTTCTTTGGTTTTTTGGTTCTTTGGTTTGTTGGTTTGTTGGTTCTTTGGTTTGTTGGGTCTTTGGTTTGTTGGTTTGTTGGTTCTTTGGTTTGTTGGTTTGTTGGTTTGTTGGTTTGTTGGTTTGTTCGTTTGTTGGTTCTTTGGTTTGTTGGTTCTTTGGTTTGTTGGTTCTTTGGTTCTTTGGTTTGTTGGTTTGTTGGTTTGTTGGTTTGCTTGTTTGGTGGTTTGTTGGTTCTTTGGCTTGTTGGTTCTTTGGTTTGTTCGTTTGTTGGTTTGTTGGTTTGTTGGTTTGTTGGTTTGTTAGTTTGTTCGGTTGGTGGTTTGTTGGTTCTTTGGTTTGTTGGTTCTTTGGTTTGTTGGTTTGTTGGTTTGTTGGTTTGTTGGTTTGTTGGTTTGTTGGTTTGTTCGTTTATTGGTTCTTTGATTTGTTGGTTCTTTGATTTTTTGGTTCTTTGGTTTGTTGGTTTGTTGGTTCTTTGGTTTGTTGGTTCTTTGGTTTGTTGGTTCTTTAGTTTTTTGGTTTGTTGGTTCTTTGGTTCTTTGGTTTGTTGGTTCTTTGGTTTGTTGGTTCTTTGGTTTGTTGGTTCTTTGGTTTGTTGATTCTTTGGTTTGTTGGTTTGTTCGTTTTTTGGTTCTTTGATTTTTTGGTTCTTTGGTTTTTTAGTTCTTTGGTTTGTTGGTTTGTTGGTTCTTTGGTTTGTTGGTTCTTTGGTTTGTTGGTTTGTTGGTTCTTTGGTTCTTTGGTTTGTTGGTTCTTTGGTTTGTTGGTTCTTTGGTTTGTTGGTTCGTTGGTTTGTGGATTCTTTGGTTTGTTGGTTTGTTCGTTTGTTGGTTCTTCGGTTTGTTGATTCTTTGGTTCTTTGGTTTGTTGGTTCTTTGGTTTGTTGGTTTATTGGTTTGTTGGTTTGTTGGTTTGTTGGATCTTTGGTTTGTTGATTCTTTGGTTCTTTGGTTTGTTGGTTTGTTGGTTCAGTGGTTTGTTGGTTTGTTCGTTTGTTGGTTTGTTAGTTTGTTCGTATGTTGGTTTGTTGGTTTGTTGGTTTGTTGGTTTGTTGGTTTGTTGGTTTATTGGTTTGTTGGTTTGTTGGTTTGTTGGTTTGTTGGTTTGTTGGTTTGTTGGTTTGTTGGTTCTTTGGTTTGTTGGTTCGTTGGTTCTTTGGTTTGTTGGTTTGTTGGTTTGTTGGTTTGTTGGTTTGTTGGTTTGTTGGTTTGTTGGGTTGTTCGTTTGTTGGTTCTTTGATTTGTTGGTTCTTTGGTTTGTTGGTTTGTTGGTTTGTTGGTTTGTTGGTTCTTTGGTTTGTTGGTTTGTTGGTTTTTTGGTTTGTACGTTTGTTGGTTCTTTGGTTTGTTGGTTCTTTGGTTTGTTAGTTCTTTGGTTCTTTGGTTTGTTGGTTTTTTGGTTTGTTGGTTTGTTCGTTTGGTGGTTTGTTGGTTCTTTGGTTTGTTGGTTCTTTGGTTTGTTGGTTTGATGGTTTGTTGGTTTGTTTGTTTGTTCGTTTGTTGGTTCTTTGATTTGTTGGTTTGTTGGTTCTTCGGTTCTTTGGTTTGTTGGTTCTTTGGTTCTTTGGTTTGTTGGTTTGTTGGTTCTTTGGTTTGTTGGTTCTTTGGTTTGTTGGTTCTTTGGTTCTTTGGTTTGTTGGTTCTTTGGTTTGTTGGTTTGTTGGTTTGTTGGTTTTTTGGTTTGTTGATTCTTTGGTTCTTTGGTATATTGGTTTGTTGGTTCTGTGGTTTGATGGTTTGTTCGTTTGTTGGTTGGTTGGTTTGTTCGTTTGTTGGTTTGTTGGTTTGTTGGTTTGTTGGTTTGTTGGTTTGTTGGTTTGTTAGTTTGTTGGTTTGTTGATTTGTTGGTTTGTTGGTTTGTTGGTTTGTTGGTTTGTTGGTTCTTTGGTTTGTTCGTTCGTTGGTTCTTTGGTTTGTTGGTTCGTTGGTTTGTTGGTTTGTTGGTTTGTTGGTTTGTTGGTTTGTTGGTTTGTTGGTTTGTTGGTTTGTTGGTTTGTTGGTTTGTTGGTTTGTTGGTTTGTTGGTTTGTTGGTTTGTTGGTTTGTTGGTTTGTTGGTTTGTTGGTTTGTTGGTTTGTTGGTTTGTTGGTTTGTTGGTTCTTTGATTTGTTGGTTCTTTGGTTTTTTGGTTTTTTGGTTTGTTGGTTTGTTGGTTCTTTGATTTGTTGGTTCTTTGGTTTGTTGGTTTGTTGGTTCTTTTGTTCTTTGGTTTGTTGGTTCTTTGGTTTGTTGGTTCTTTGGTTTGTTGATTCTTTGGTTTGTTGGTTTGTTCGTTTGTTGGTTCTTTGGTTTGTTGATTCTTTGGTTCTTTGGTTTGTTGGGTTGTTGGTTCTGTGGTTTGTTGGTTTGTTCGTTTGTTGGTTTGTTGGTTTGTTCGTTTGTTGGTTTGTTGGTTTGTTGGTTTGTTGGTTTGTTGGTTTGTTGGTTTGTTGGTTTGTTGGTTTGTTGGTTTGTTGGTTTGTTGGTTTGTTGGTTTGTTGGTTCCTTGGTTAGTTGGTTCATTGGTTCTTTGGTTTGTTGGTTTGTTGGTTTGTTGGTTTGTTTGTTTGTTGGTTCTTTGATTTGTGGGTTCTTTGGTTTGTTGGTTTATTGGTTTGTTGGTTTGTTGGTTTGTTGGTTTGTTGGTTTGTTGGTTTGTTGGTTTGTTGGTTTGTTGGTTTGTTAATTTGTTGGTTCTTTGATTTGTTGGTTCTTTGGGTTTTTGGTTTTTTGGTTTGTTGGTTTGTTGGTTCTTTGATTTATTGGTTCTTTGGTTTGTTGGTTTGTTGGTTATTTGGTTCTTTGGTTTGTCGGTTCTTTGGTTTGTTTGTTCTTTGGTTTGTTGATTCTTTGGTTTGTTGGTTTGTTCGTTTGTTGGTTCTTTGGTTTGTTGATTCTTTGCTTCTTTGGTTTGTTGGTTTGTTGGTTTTTTGGTTTGTTGATTCTTTGGTTCTTTGGTATGTTGGTTTGTTGGTTCTGTGGTTTGTTGGTTTGTTCGTTTGTTGGTTGGTTGGTTTGTTCGTTTGTTGGTTTGTTGGTTTGTTGGTTTGTTGGTTTGTTGGTGTGTTGGTTTGTTGGTTTGTTGGTTTGTTGGTTTGTTGGTTTGTTGGTTTGTTGGTTTGTTGGTTTGTTGGTTTGTTGGTTCTTTGGTTTGTTGGTTTGTTGGTTTGTTGGTTCTTTGGTTTGTTGGTTCTATGGTTCTTTGGTTTGTTGGTTCGTTGGTTTGTTGGTTTGTTGGTTTGTTGGTTTGTTGGTTTGTTGGTTTGCTGGTTTGTTGGTTTGTTGGTTTGTTGGTTTGTTGGTTTGTTCGTTTGTTGGTTCTTTGATTTGTTGGTTCTTTGGTTTTTTGGTTTTTTGGTTTGTTGGTTTGTTGGTTCGTTGGTTCTTTGATTTGTTGGTTCTTTGGTTTGTTGGTTTGTTGGTTCTTTGGTTCTTTGGTTGGTTGGTTCTTTGGTTTGTCGGTTCTTTGGTTTGTTGGTTCTTTGGTTTATTGGTTTGTTCGTTTGTTGGTTCTTTGGTTTGTTGATTCTTTGGTTTGTTGGTTCTTTGGTTTTTTGGTTTGTTGGTTTGTTGGTTTGTTCGTTTGTTGGTTCTTTGGTTCTTTGGTTTGTTGGTTTATTGATTTGTTGGTTTGTTGGTTTGTTGGTGTGTTGGTTTGTTGGTTTGTTGGTTTGTTGGTTTGTTGGTTTGTTGGTTTTTACGTTTGTTGGTTTGTTGGTTCTTTTGTTCCTTGGTTTGTTGGTTCTTTGGTTCTTTGGTTTGTTGGTTTGTTGGTTCTTTGGTTTGTAGGTTCTTTCGTTTGTTGGTTCTTTGGTTCTTTGGTTTGTTGGTTCTTTGGTTTGTTGGTTTGTTGGTTTGTTGGTTTTTTGGTTTGTTGATTCTTTGGTTCTTTGGTTTGTTGGTTTGTTGGTTCTGTTTGTTTGTTGGTTTGTTCGTTTGTTGGTTTGTTGGTTTGTTGGTTTGTTGGTTGGTTGGTTTGTTGGTTTGTTGGTTTGTTGGTGTGTTGGTTTGTTGGTTTGTTGGTTTGTTGGTTTGTTGGTTTGTTGGTTTGTTGGTTTGTTGGTTTGTTGGTTTGTTAGTTCTTTGGTTTGTTCGTTTGTTGGTTCTTTGATTTGTTGGTTCTTTGGTTTTTTGGTTTTTTGGTTTGTTGGTTTGTTGCTTCTTTGATTTGTTGGTTCTTTGGTTTGTTGGTTTGTTGGTTCTTTGGTTCTTTGGTTTGTTGGTTCTTTGGTTTGTTGATTCTATGGTTTGTTGGTTTGTTCGTTTGTTGGTTCTTCGGTTTGTTTATTCTTTGGTTCTTTGGTTTGTTGGTTTGTTGGTTCTTTGGTTTGTTGGTTTGTTGGCTTGTTGGTTCTTTGGTTTGTTGATTCTTTGGTTCTTTGGTTTGTTGGTTTGTTGGTTCTGTGGTTTGTTGGTTTGTTCGTTTGTTGGTTTGTTGGTTTGTTCATTTGTCGGTTTGTTGGTTTGTTGGTTTGTTGGTTTGTTGGTTTGTTGGTTTGTTGGTTTGTTGGTTTGTTGGTTTGTTGGTTTGTTGGTTTGTTGGTTTGTTGGTTTGTTGGTTTGTTGGTTTGTTGGTTTGTTGGTTTGTTGGTTTGGTAGTTCCTTGGTTTGTTGGTTCGTTGGTTCTTTAATTTGATGGTTCGTTGGTTTGTTGGTCTGTTGGTTTGTTGGTTTGTTCGTTTGTTGGGTCGTTGATTTGTTGGTTCTTTGGTTTGTTGGTTTGTTGGTTCTTGAGTTTGTTGGTTCTTTGGTTTGTTGGTTTGTTGGTTCTTTGGTTTGTTGGTTTTTTGGTTTGTTGGTTTGTTGGTTTTTTCGTTTGTTGGTTCTTTGGTTTGTTGGTTCTTTGGTTTGTTGGTTCTTTAGTTTGTTGGTTTGTTGGTTTGTTGGTTTGTTGGTTTGTTCGTTTGGTGGTTTGTTGATTGTTTGGTTTGTTGGTTCTTTGGTTTGTTCGTTTGTTGGTTTGTTGGTTTTTTGGTTCTTTGGTTTGTTTGTTCGTTGGTTTGTTGGTTCTTTGGTTTGTTGGTTCTTTGGTTTGTTGGTTTGTTTGTTTGTTGGTTTGTTGGTTTGTTGGTTTGTTGGTTTGTTAGGTTGTTGGTTTGTTGGTTTGTTGGTTTGTTGGTTTGTTGGTTTGTTGGTTTGTTGGTTTGTTGGTTTGTTGGTTTGTTCGTTTGTTGGTTTGTTTGTTCTTTGGTTCTTTGGTTTGTTGGTTCTTTGGTTCTTTGGTTTGTTGGTTTGTTTGTTCTTTGGTTTGTTGGTTCTTTGGTTTGTTGGTTCTTTGGTTTGTTGGTTTGTTTGTTTGTTGGTTTGTTGGTTTGTTAGTTTGTTGGTTTCTTGGTTCTTTGGTTCTTTGGTTTGTTGGTTCTTTGGTTTGTTGGTTCTTGGGTTTGTTGGTTCTTTGGTTTGTTGATTCTTTGGTTTGTTGGTTTGTTCGTTTGTTGGTTTGTTGGTTTGTTGGTTTGTTGGTTCTTTGGTTTGTTGGTTTTTTGGTTTGTTGGTTCTTTGGTTTGTTGGTTCTTTGGTTTGTTGGTTTGTTGGTTTCTTCGTTTGTTGGTTTGCTGGTTCTTTGGTTTGTTGATTTGTTCGTTTGTTGGTTTTTTGGTTTGTTGGTTCTTTGGTTTGTTGGTTTGTTGATTCGTTGGTTTGTTGGTCCTTTGGTTTGTATGTTCTTTGGTTTGTTGGTTTTTGGTTCTTTGGTTTGTTAGTTCTTTGGTTTGTTGGTTCTTTAGTTTGTTGGTTCTTTGGTTTGTTGATTCTTTGGTTTGTTAGTTGTTTGGTTTGTTGGTTTGTTCGTTTGTTGGTTCTTTGATTTATTGGT
This sequence comes from Atherix ibis, assembly GCA_958298945.1. Taxonomy (NCBI): domain Eukaryota; kingdom Metazoa; phylum Arthropoda; class Insecta; order Diptera; family Athericidae; genus Atherix; species Atherix ibis. The sequence continues at coordinate 68,161,965 of OY282608.1, forward strand.
TCTTTGGTTTGTTGGTTTGTTGGTTCTTTGGTTTGTTGGTTCTTTGGTTTGTTGGTTTGTTGGTTCTTTGGTTTGTTGGTTTGCTGGTTTTTTGGTTTGTGCGTTTGTTGGTTCTTTGGTTTGTTGGTTCTTTGGTTTGTTAGTTCTTTGGTTCTTTGGTTTGTTGGTTTGTTGGTTTGGTCGTTTGGTGGTTTGTTGGTTCTTTGGTTTGTTGGTTCTTTGGTTTGTTGGTTTGTTGGTTTGTTTGTTTGTTCGTTTGTTGGTTCTGTGATTTGTTGGTTCTTTGGGTTTTTGGTTCTTTGGTTTGTTGGTTTGTTGGTTCTTTGGCTTGTTGGTTCTTTGGTTTGTTGGTTTGTTGGTTCTTTGGTTCTTTGGCTTGTTGGTTCTTTGGTTCTTTGATTCGTTGGTTCTTTGGTTTGTTGGTTTATTGGTTTGTTGGTTTGTTGGTTCGTTGGTTTGTTGGTTTGTTGGTTTGTTGGTTTGTTCGTTTGTTGGTTTGTTGGTTCTTTGGTTCTTTGGTTTGTTGGTTCTTTGGTTCTTTGGTTTGTTGGTTCTTTGGTTTGTTGGTTCTTGGGTTTGGTGGTTCTTTGGTTTGTTGATTCTTTGGTTTGTTGGTTTGTTGGTTTGTTCGTTTGTTGGTTTGTTGGTTTGTTGGTTTGTTGGTTCTTTAGTTTGTTGGTTTTTTGGTTTGTTGGTTCTTTGATTTGTTGGTTCTTTGGTTTGTTGGTTTGTTGGTTTCTTCGTTTGTTGGTTTGCTGGTTCTTTGGTTTGTTGGTTTGTTCGTTTGTTGGTTTGTTGGTTTTTTGGTTTGATGGTTCTTTGGTTTGTTAGTTTGTTGATTCGTTGGTTTGCTGGTTCTTTGGTTTGTATGTTCTTTGGTTTGTTGGTTTTTGGTTCTTTGGTTTGTTGGTTCTTTGGTTTGTTGGTTCTTTAGTTTGTTGGTTCTTTGGTTTGTTGATTATTTGGTTTGTTAGTTGTTTGGTTTGTTGGTTTGTTCGTTTGTTGGTTCTTTGATTTGTTGGTTCTTTGGTTTGTTGGTTTGTTGGTTCTTTGGTTTGTTGGTTCTTTGGTTTGTTGGTTTGTTGGTTCTTTGGTTTGTTGGTTTGTTGGTTTTTTGGTTTGTGCGTTTATTGGTTCTTTGGTTTGTTGGTTCTTTGGTTTGTTAGTTCTTTGGTTCTTTGGTTTGTTGATTTGTTGGTTTGTTCGTTTGGTGGTTTGTTGGTTCTTTGGTTTGTTGGTTCTTTGGTTTGTTGGTTTGTTGGTTTGTTGGTTTGTTTGTTTAGTCGTTTGTTGGTTCTGTGATTTGTTGGTTCTTTGGGTTTTTGGTTCTTTGGTTTGTTGGTTTGTTGGTTCTTTGGTTTGTTGGTTCTTTGGTTTGTTGGTTTGTTGGTTCTTTGGTTCTTTGGCTTGTTGTTTCTTTGGTTCTTTGGTTCGTTGGTTCTTTGGTTTTTTGGTTTATTGGTTTGTTGGTTTGTTGGTTTGTTGGTTTGTTGGTTTGTTGGTTTGTTCGTTTGTTCGTTTGTTCGTTTGTTCGTTTGTTCGTTTGTTCGTTTGTTGGTTCTTTGATTTGTTGGTTCTTTGGTTTTTTGGTTTTTTGGTTTGTTGGTTTGTTGGTTCTTTGGTTTGTTGGTTCTTTGGTTTGTTGGTTTGTTGGTTTTTTGGTTTGTTGATTCTTTGGTTCTTTGGTATGTTGGTTTGTTGGTTCTGTCGTTTGTTGGTTTGTTCGTTTGTTGGTTGGTTGGTTTGTTCGTTTGTTGGTTTGTTGGTTTGTTGGTTTGTTGGTTTGTTGGTTTGTTGGTTTGTTGGTTTGTTGGTTTGTTGGTTTGTTGGTTTGTTGGTTTGTTGGTTTGTTGTTTCTTTGGTTTGTTCGTTCGTTGGTTCTTTGGTTTGTTGGTTCGTTGGTTTGTTGGTTTGTTGGTTTGTTGGTTTGTTGGTTTGTTGGTTTGTTGGTTTGTTGGTTTGTTGGTTTGATGGTTTGTTGGTTTGTTAGTTTGTTGGTTCTTTGATTTGTTGGTTCTTTGGTTTTTTGGTTTTTTGGTTTGTTGGTTTGTTGGTTCTTTGGTTTGTTGGTTTGTTTGTTTGTTGGTTTGTTGGTTTGTTGGTTTGTTGGTTTGTTGGTTTGTTGGTTTGTTGGTTTGGTGGTTCTTTGGTTTGTTGGTTCGTTGGTTCTTTGATTTGTTGTTTCGTTGGTTTGTTGGTTTGTTGGTTTGTTGGTTTGTTGGTTTGTTCGTTTGTTCGTTTGTTGGTTCTTTGATTTGTTTGTTCTTTGGTTTTTTGGTTCTTTGGTTTGATGGTTTGTTGGTTCTTTGGTTTGTTGGTTTTTTGGTTTGTTGGTTTGCTGGTTCTTTGGTTTGTTGGTTTGTTGGTTTGTTGGTTTGTTCGTTTGTTGGTTCTTTGGTTTGTTGGTTCTTTGGTTTGTTGCTTCTTTGGTTCTTTGGTTTGTTGGTTTGTTAGTTTGTTGGTTTGTTCGTTTGGTGGTTTGTTGGTTCTTTGGTTTGTTGGTTCTTTGGTTTTTTGGTTTTTTGGTTTGTTGGTTTGTTGGTTCTTTGATTTGTTGGTTCTTTGGTTTGTTGGTTTGTTGGTTCTTTGATTTGTTGGTTCTTCGGTTTGTTGGTTCTTTGGTTCTTTGGTTTGTTGGTTCTTTGGTTTGTGGGTTTGTTGGTTTGTTGGTTTGTTGGTTTGTTAGTTTGTTGGTTTGTTGGTTTGTTGGTTTGTTGGTTTGTTGTTTCTTTGGTTTGTTCGTTCGTTGGTTCTTTGGTTTGTTGGTTCGTTGGTTTGTTGGTTTGTTGGTTTGTTGGTTTGTTGGTTTGTTGGTTTGTTGGTTTGTTGGTTTGTTGGTTTGTTGGTTTGATGGTTTGTTGGTTTGTTAGTTTGTTGGTTCTTTGATTTGTTGGTTCTTTGGTTTTTTGGTTTTTTGGTTTGTTGGTTTGTTGGTTCTTTGATTTGTTGGTTCTTTGGTTTGTTGGTTTGTTGGTTCTTTGGTTCTTTGGTTTGTTGGTTCTTTGGTTTGTTGGTTCTTTGGTTTGTTGATTCTTTGGTTTGTTGGTTTGTTCGTTTGTTGGTTCTTTGGTTTGATGATTCTTTGGTTCTTTGGTTTGTTGGTTTGTTGGTTCTTTGGTTTGTTGGTTTGTTGGTATGTTGGTTTGTTAGTTTGTTGGTTTGTTGGTTTGTTGGTTTGTTGGTTTGTTGGTTTGTTGGTTTGATGGTTTGTTGGTTTGTTGGTTTGTTAGTTTGTTGGTTCTTTGATTTGTTGGTTCTTTGGTTTTTCGGTTTTTTGGTTTGTTGGTTTGTTGGTTTTTTGATTTGTTGGTTCTTTGGTTTGTTGGTTTGTTGGTTCTTTGGTTCTTTGGTTTGCTGGTTCTTTGGTTTGTTGGTTTGTTGGTTTGTTGGTTTGTTGGTATGTTGGTTTGATGGTTTGTTGGTTTGATAGTTTGTTGGTTCTTTGATTTGTTGGTTCTTTGGTTTTTTGGTTTTTTGGTTTGTTGGTTTGTTGGTTCTTTGATTTGTTGGTTCTTTGGTTTGTTGGTTTGTTGGTTCTTTGGTTCTTTGGTTTGTTGGTTCTTTGGTTTGTTGGTTCTTTGGTTTGTTGATTCTTTGGTTTGTTGGTTTGTTCGTTTGTTGGTTCTTTGGTTTGTTGATTCTTTGGTTCTTTGGTATGTTGGTTTGTTGGTTCTGTGGTTTGTTGGTTTGTTCGTTTGTTGGTTTGTCGGTTTGTTCGTTTGTCGGTTTGTTGGTTTCTTGGTTTATTGGTTTGTTGGTTTGTTGGTTTGTTTGTTTGTTGGTTTGTTGGTTTGTTGGTTTGTTAGTTTGTTGCTTCTTTGGTTCTTTGGTTTGTTGGTTTGTTAGTTTGTTGGTTTGTTCTTTTGGTGGTTTGTTGGTTCTTTGGTTTGTTGGTTCTTTGGTTTTTTGGTTTTTTGGTTTGTTGGTTTGTTGGTTCTTTGATTTGTTGGTTCTTTGGTTTGTTGGTTTGTTGGTTCTTTGATTTGTTGGTTCTTCGGTTTGTTGGTTCTTTGGTTCTTTGGTTTGTTGGTTCTTTGGTTTGTGGGTTTGTTGGTTTGTTGGTTTGTTGGTTTGTTAGTTTGTTGGTTTGTTGGTTTGTTGGTTTGTTGGTTTGTTGTTTCTTTGGTTTGTTCGTTCGTTGGTTCTTTGGTTTGTTGGTTCGTTGGTTTGTTAGTTTGTTGGTTTGTTGGTTTGTTGGTTTGTTGGTTTGTTGGTTTGTTGGTTTGTTGGTTTGTTGGTTTGATGGTTTGTTGGTTTGTTAGTTTGTTGGTTCTTTGATTTGTTGGTTCTTTGGTTTTTTGGTTTTTTGGTTTGTTGGTTTGTTGGTTCTTTGATTTGTTGGTTCTTTGGTTTGTTGGTTTGTTGGTTCTTTGGTTCTTTGGTTTGTTGGTTCTTTGGTTTGTTGGTTCTTTGGTTTGTTGATTCTTTGGTTTGTTGGTTTGTTCGTTTGTTGGTTCTTTGGTTTGATGATTCTTTGGTTCTTTGGTTTGTTGGTTTGTTGGTTCTTTGGTTTGTTGGTTTGTTGGTATGTTGGTATGTTGGTTTGTTGGTTTGTTGGTTTGTTGGTTTGTTGGTTTGTTGGTTTGTTGGTTTGTTGGTTTGATGGTTTGTTGGTTTGTTGGTTTGTTAGTTTGTTGGTTCTTTGATTTGTTGGTTCTTTGGTTTTTCGGTTTTTTGGTTTGTTGGTTTGTTGGTTTTTTGATTTGTTGGTTCTTTGGTTTGTTGGTTTGTTGGTTCTTTGGTTCTTTGGTTTGCTGGTTCTTTGGTTTGTTGGTTTGTTGGTTTGTTGGTTTGTTGGTATGTTGGTTTGATGGTTTGTTGGTTTGATAGTTTGTTGGTTCTTTGATTTGTTGGTTCTTTGGTTTTTTGGTTTTTTGGTTTGTTGGTTTGTTGGTTCTTTGATTTGTTGGTTCTTTGGTTTGTTGGTTTGTTGGTTCTTTGGTTCTTTGGTTTGTTGGTTCTTTGGTTTGTTGGTTCTTTGGTTTGTTGATTCTTTGGTTTGTTGGTTTGTTCGTTTGTTGGTTCTTTGGTTTGTTGATTCTTTGGTTCTTTGGTATGTTGGTTTGTTGGTTCTGTGGTTTGTTGGTTTGTTCGTTTGTTGGTTTGTCGGTTTGTTCGTTTGTCGGTTTGTTGGTTTCTTGGTTTATTGGTTTGTTGGTTTGTTGGTTTGTTTGTTTGTTGGTTTGTTGATTTGTTGGTTTGTTAGTTTGTTGGTTTGTTGGTTTGGTGGTTCTTTGGTTTGTTGGTTCGTTGGTTCTTTGATTTGTTGTTTCGTTGGTTTGTTGGTTTGTTGGTTTGTTAGTTTGTTCGTTTGTTCGTTTGTTGGTTCTTTGATTTGTTTGTTCTTTGGTTTTTTGGTTCTTTGGTTTGTTGGTTTGTTGGTTCTTTGGTTTGTTGGTTCTTTGGTTTGTTGGTTTGCTGGTTCTTTGGTTTGTTGGTTTGTTGGTTTGTTGGTTTGTTCGTTTGTTGGTTCTTTGGTTTGTTGGTTCTTTGGTTTGTTGGTTCTTTGGTTCTTTGGTTTGTTGGTTTGTTGGTTTGTTGGTTTGTTCGTTTGGTGGTTTGTTGGTTCTTTGGTTTGTTCGTTTGTTGGTTCTTTGGTTCTTTGGTTTGTTGGTTTGTTGGTTCTTTGGTTTGTTGGTTCTTTGGTTTGTTTGTTCTTTGGTTCTTTGGTTTGTTGGTTCTTTGGTTTGTTGGTTTGTTGGTTTTTTGGTTTGTTGATTCTTTGGTTCTTTGGTATGTTGGTTTGTTGGTTCTGTCGTTTGTTGGTTTATTGGTTTGTTGGTTTGTTGGTTTGTTGGTTTGTTGGTTTGTTGGTTTGTTGGTTTGTTGGTTTGTTGTTTCTTTGGTTTGTTCGTTCGTTGGTTCTTTGGTTTGTTGGTTCGTTGGTTTGTTGATTTGTTGGTTTGTTGGTTTGTTGGTTTGTTGGTTTGTTGGTTTGTTGGTTTGTTGGTTTGTTGGTTTGATGGTTTGTTGGTTTGTTAGTTTGTTGGTTCTTTGATTTGTTGGTTCTTTGGTTTTTTGGTTTTTTGGTTTGTTGGTTTGTTGGTTCTTTAATTTGTTGGTTCTTTGGTTTGTTGGTTTGTTGGTTCTTTGGTTCTTTGGTTTGTTGGTTCTTTGGTTTGTTGGTTCTTTGGTTTGTTGATTCTTTGGTTTGTTCGTTTGTTGGTTCTTTGGTTTGTTGATTCTTTGGTTCTTTGGTTTGTTGGTTTGTTGGTTCTTTGGTTTGTTGGTTTGTTGGTTTGTTGGTTTGTTGTTTTGTTGGTTTGTTGGTTTGTTGGTTTGTTGGTTTGTTGGTTTGATGGTTTGTTGGTTTGTTAGTTTGTTGGTTCTTTGATTTGTTGGTTCTTTGGTTTTTTGGTTTTTTTGGTTTCTTGGTTTGTTGGTTCTTTGATTTGTTGGTTCTTTGGTTTGTTGGTTTGTTGGTTCTTTGGTTCTTTGGTTTGTTGGTTCTTTGGTTTGTTGGTTTGTTGGTTTGTTGGTTTGTTGGTTTGTTGGTTTGATGGTTTGTTGGTTTGTTAGTTTGTTGGTTCTTTGGCTTTTTGGTATGTTGGTTTGTTGGTTCTGTGGTTTGTTGGTTTGTTCGTTTGTTGTTTTGTTGGTTTGTTCGTTTGTCGGTTTGTTGGTTTCTTGGTTTATTGGTTTGTTGGTTTGTTGGTTTGCTTGTTTGTTGGTTTGTTGGTTTGTTGGTTTGTTGGTTTGTTGGTTTGTTGGTTTGTTGGTTTGTTGGTTTGTTGGTTTGTTGGTTTGTTGGTTTGTTGGTTTGGTGGTTCTTTGGTTTGTTGGTTCGTTGGTTCTTTGATTTTTTGTTTCGTTGGTTTGTTGGTTTGTTGGTTTGTTGGTTTGTTGGTTTGTTCGTTTGTTCGTTTGTTGGTTCTTTGATTTGTTTGTTCTTTGGTTTTTTGGTTCTTTGGTTTGTTGGTTTGTTGGTTCTTTGGTTTGTTGGTTTGCTGGTTCTTTGGTTTGTTGGTTTGTTGGTTTGTTCGTTTGTTGGTTCTTTGGTTTGTTGGTTCTTTGGTTTGTTGGTTCTTTGGTTTGTTGGTTTGTTGGTTTGTTGGTTTGTTGGTGTGTTCGTTTGGTGGTTTGTTGGTTCTTTGGTTTGTTGGTTTGTTGGTTTTTTGGTTCTTTGGTTTGTTGGTTTGTTGGTTCTTTGGTTTGTTGGTTCTTTGGTTTGTTTGTTCTTTGGTTCTTTGGTTTGTTGGTTCTTTGGTTTGTTGGTTTGTTGGTTTTTTGGTTTGTTGATTCTTTGGTTCTTTGGTATGTTGGTTTGTTGGTTCTGTCGTTTGTTGGTTTGTTCGTTTGTTGGTTGGTTGGTTTGTTCGTTTGTTGGTTTGTTGGTTTGTTGGTTTGTTGGTTTGTTGGTTTGTTGGTTTGTTGGTTTGTTGGTTTGTTGGTTTGTTGGTTTGTTGGTTTGTTGGTTTGTTGGTTTGTTGGTTTGTTGGTTTATTGGTTTGTTGTTTCTTTGGTTTGTTCGTTCGTTGGTTCTTTGGTTTGTTGGTTCGTTGGTTTGTTGGTTTGTTGGTTTGTTGGCTTGTTGGTTTGTTGGTTTGTTGGTTTGTTGGTTTGTTGGTTTGTTGGTTTGATGGTTTGTTGGTTTGTTTGTTTGTTGGTTCTTTGATTTGTTGGTTCTTTGGTTTTTTGGTTTTTTGGTTTGTTGGTTTGTTGGTTCTTTGATTTGTTGGTTCTTTGGTTTGTTGGTTTGTTGGTTCTTTGGTTCTTTGGTTTGTTGGTTCTTTGGTTTGTTGGTTCTTTGGTTTGTTGATTCTTTGGTTTGTTGGTTCGTTCGTTTGTTGGTTCTTTGGTTTGTTGATTCTTTGGTTCTTTGGTTTGTTGGTTTGTTGGTTCTTCGGTTTGTTGGTTTGTTGGTTTGTTGGTTTGTTGGTTTGTTGGTTTGTTGGTTTGTTGGTTTGATGGTTTGTTGGTTTGTTGGTTCTGTCGTTTGTTGGTTTGTTCGTTTATTGGTTGGTTGGTTTGTTCGTTTGTTGGTTTGTTGGTTTGTTGGTTTGTTGTTTTGTTGGTTTATTGGTTTGTTGGTTTGTTGGTTTGTTGGTTTGTTGGTTTGTTGGTTTGTTGGTTTGTTGTTTCTTTGGTTTGTTCGTTCGTTGGTTCTTTGGTTTTTTGGTTCGTTGGTTTGTTGGTTTGTTGGTTTGTTGGTTTGTTGGTTTGTTGGTTTGTTGGTTTGTTGGTTTGTTGGTTTGATGGTTTGTTGGTTTGTTAGTTTGTTGGTTCTTTGATTTGTTGGTTCTTTGGTTTTTTGGTTTTTTGGTTTGTTGGTTTGTTGGTTCTTTAATTTGTTGGTTCTTTGGTTTGTTGGTTTGTTGGTTCTTTGGTTCTTTGGTTTGTTGGTTCTTTGGTTTGTTGGTTCTTTGGTTTGTTGATTCTTTGGTTTGTTCGTTTGTTGGTTCTTTGGTTTGTTGATTCTTTGGTTCTTTAGTTTGTTGGTTTGTTGGTTTGTTGGTTCTTTGGTTTGTTGGTTTGTTGGTTTGTTGGTTTGTTGGTTTGTTGGTTTGTTGGTTTGTTGGTTTGTTGGTTTGATGGTTTGTTGGTTTGTTGGTTTGTTAGTTTGTTGGTTCTTTGATTTGTTGGTTCTTTGGTTTTTTGGTTTTTTTGGGTTCTTGGTTTGTTGGTTCTTTGATTTGTTGGTTCTTTGGTTTGTTGGTTTGTTGGTTCTTTGGTTCTTTGGTTTGTTGGTTCTTTGGTTTGTTGGTTTGTTGGTTTGTTGGTTTGTTGGTTTGATGGTTTGTTGGTTTGTTAGTTTGTTGGTTCTTTGGCTTTTTGGTATGTTGGTTTGTTGGTTCTGTGGTTTGTTGGTTTGTTCGTTTGTTGGTTTGTTGGTTTGTTCGTTTGTCGGTTTGTTGGTTTCTTGGTTTATTGGTTTGTTGGTTTGTTGGTTTGCTTGTTTGTTGGTTTGTTGGTTTGTTGGTTTGTTGGTTTGTTGGTTTGTTGGTTTGTTGGTTTGTTGGTTTGTTGGTTTGTTGGTTTGTTGGTTTGTTGGTTTGTTGGGTTGTTGGTTTGGTGGTTCTTTGGTTTGTTGGTTCGTTGGTTCTTTGATTTTTTGTTTCGTTCGTTTGTTGGTTTGTTGGTTTGTTGGTTTGTTGGTTTGTTCGTTTGTTCGTTTGTTGGTTCTTTGATTTGTTTGTTCTTTGGTTTTTTGGTTCTTTGGTTTGTTGGTTTGTTGGTTCTTTGGTTTGTTGGTTCTTTGGTTTGTTGGTTTGCTGGTTCTTTGGTTTGTTGGTTTGTTGGTTTGTTGGTTTGTTCGTTTGTTGGTTCTTTGGTTTGTTGGTTCTTTGGTTTGTTGGTTCTTTGGTTTGTTGGTTCTTTGGTTCTTTGGTTTGTTGGTTTGTTGGTTTGTTGGTTTGTTCGTTTGGTGGTTTGTTGGTTCTTTGGTTTGTTGGTTTGTTGGTGTTTTGGTTCTTTGGTTTGTTGGTTTGTTGGTTCTTTGGTTTGTTGGTTCTTTGGTTTGTTTGTTCTTTGGTTCTTTGGTTTGTTGGTTCTTTGGTTTGTTGGTTTGTTGGTTTTTTGGTTTGTTGATTCTTTGGTTCTTTGGTATGTTGGTTTGTTGGTTCTGTCGTTTGTTGGTTTGTTCGTTTGTTGGTTGGTTGGTTTGTGCGTTTGTTGGTTTGTTGATTTGTTGGTTTGTTGGTTTGTTGGTTTGTTGGTTTGTTGGTTTGTTGGTTTGTTGGTTTGTTGGTTTGTTGGTTTATTGGTTTGTTGTTTCTTTGGTTTGTTCGTTCGTTGGTTCTTTGGTTTGTTGGTTCGTTGGTTTGTTGGTTTGTTGGTTTGTTGGCTTGTTGGTTTGTTGGTTTGTTGGTTTGTTGGTTTGTTGGTTTGTTGGTTTGATGGTTTGTTGGTTTGTTTGTTTGTTGGTTCTTTGATTTGTTGGTTCTTTGGTTTTTTGGTTTTTTGGTTTGTTGGTTTGTTGGTTCTTTGATTTGTTGGTTCTTTGGTTTGTTGGTTTGTTGGTTCTTTGGTTCTTTGGTTTGTTGGTTCTTTGGTTTGTTGGTTCTTTGGTTTGTTGATTCTTTGGTTTGTTGGTTCGTTCGTTTGTTGGTTCTTTGGTTTGTTGATTCTTTGGTTCTTTGGTTTGTTGGTTTGTTGGTTCTTCGGTTTGTTGGTTTGTTGGTTTGTTGGTTTGTTAGTTTGTTGGTTTGTTGGTTTGTTGGTTTGTTGGTTCTTTGGTTCTTTGGTTTGTTGGTTCTTTGGTTTGTTGGTTTGTTGGTTTGTTGGTTTGTTGGTTTGTTGGTTTGATGGTTTGTTGGTTTGTTAGTTTGTTGGTTCTTTGATTTGTTGGTTCTTTGGTTTTTTGGTTTTTTGGTTTGTTGGTTTGTTGGTTCTTTGATTTGTTGGTTCTTTGGTTTGTTCGTTTGTTGGTTCTTTGGTTTGTTGATTCTTTGGTTCTTTGGTATGTTGGTTTGTTGGTTCTGTGGTTTGTTGGTTTGTTCGTTTGTTGGTTTGTTGGTTTGTTCGTTTGCCGGTTTGTTGGTTTCTTGGTTTATTGGTTTGTTTGTTTGTTGGTTTGTTTGTTTGTTGGTTTGTTGGTTTGTTCGTTTGTCGGTTTATTGGTTTGTTGGTTTGTTGGTTTGTTTGTTTGTTGGTTCGTTGGTTTGTTGGTTCTTTGATTTGTTGGTTCTTTGGTTTGTTGGTTTGTTGGTTCTTTGGTTCTTTGGTTTGTTGGTTCTTTGGTTTGTTGGTTTGTTGGTTTGTTGGTTTGTTGGTTTGTTGGTTTGTTGGTTTGATGGTTTGTTGGTTTGTTGGTTTGTTGGTTTGTTGGTTTGTTGGTTTGATGGTTTGTTGGTTTGTTGGTTTGTTGGTTCTTTGGTTCTTTGGTTTGTTGGTTCTTTGGTTTGTTGGTTTGTTGGTTTGTTGGGTTGTTGGTTTGTTGGTTTGATGGTTTGTTGGTTTGTCAGTTTGTTGGTTCTTTGATTTGTTGGTTCTTTGGTTTTTTGGTTTTTTGGTTTGTTGGTTTGTTGGTTCTTTGATTTGTTGGTTCTTTGGTTTGTTCGTTTGTTGGTTCTTTGGTTTGTTGATTCTTTGGTTCTTTGGTATGTTGGTTTGTTGGTTCTGTGGTTTGTTGGTTTGTTCGTTTGTTGGTTTGTTGGTTTGTTCGTTTGTCGGTTTGTTGGTTTCTTGGTTTATTGGTTTGTTGGTTTGTTGGTTTGTTTGTTTGTTGGTTTGTTGGTTTGTTCGTTTGTCGGTTTATTGGTTTGTTGGTTTGTTGGTTTGTTTGTTTGTTGGTTCGTTGGTTTGTTGGTTTGTTGGTTTGTTGGTTTGTTGGTTTGTTGGTTTGTTGGTTTGTTAGTTTGTTGGTTCTTTGATTTGTTGGTTCTTTGGTTTTTTGGTTTGTTGGTTCTTTGATTTGTTGGTTCTTTGGTTTGTTCGTTTGTTGGTTCTTTGGTTTGTTGATTCTTTGGTTCTTTGATATGTTGGTTTGTTGGTTCTGTGGTTTGTTGGTTTGTTCGTTTGTTGGTTTGTTGGTTTTTTCGTTTGTCGGTTTGTTGGTTTCTTGGTTTATTGGTTTGTTGGTTTGTTGGTTTGTTTGTTTATTGGTTTGTTGGTTTGTTCGTTTGTCGGTTAATTGGTTTGTTGGTTTGTTGGTTTGTTTGTTTGTTGGTTCGTTGGTTTGTTGGTTTGTTGGTTTGTTGGTTTGTTGGTTTGTTGGTTTGTTGGTTTGTTGGTTTGGTGGTTCTTTGGTTTGTTAGTTCGTTGGTTCTTTGATTTGTTGTTTCGTTGGTTTGTTGGTTTGTTGGTTTGTTGGTTTGTTGGTTTGTTGGTTTGTTCGTTTGTTCGTTTGTTGGTTCTTTGATTTATTTGTTCTTTGGTTTTTTGGTTCTTTGGTTTGTTGGTTTGTTGGTTCTTTGGTTTGTTGGTTTGTTGGTTTGTTCGTTTGTTCGTTTGTTGGTTCTTTGATTTGTTTGTTCTTTGGTTTTTTGGTTCTTTGGTTTGTTGGTTTGTTGGTTCTTTGGTTTGTTGGTTCTTTGGTTTGTTGGTTTGCTGGTTCTTTGGTTTGTTGGTTTGTTGGTTTGTTGGTTTGTTGGTTTATTCGTTTGTTGGTTCTTTGGTTTGTTGGTTCTTTGGTTCTTTGGTTTGTTCGTTTGTTGGTTCTTTGGTTTGTTGGTTCTTTGGTTTGTTGGTTCTTTGGTTTGTTGGTTCTTTGGTTTGTTGATTCTTTGGTTTGTTGGTTTGTTCGTTTGTTGGTTCTTTGGTTTGTTGATTCTTTTGTTCTTTGGTTTGTTGGTTTGTTGGTTATTTGGTTTGTTGGTTTGTTGGTTTGTTGGTTTGTTGGTTTGTTGGTTTGTTGGTTTGTTGGTTTGTTGGTTTGATGGTTTGTTGGTTTGTTAGTTTGTTGGTTCTTTGATTTGTTGGTTCTTTGGTTTTATGGTTTTTTGGTTTGTTGGTTTGTTGGTTCTTTGATTTGTTGGTTCTTTGGTTTGTTGGTTTGTTGGTTCTTTGGTTATTTGGTTTGTTGGTTCTTTGGTTTGTTGGTTCTTTGGTTTGTTGATTCTTTGGTTTGTTGGTTTGTTCGTTTGTTGGTTCTTTGGTTTGTTGATTCTTTGGTTCTTTGGTTTGTTGGTTTGTTGGTTCTTTGGTTTGTTGGTTTGTTGGTTTGTTGGTTTGTTGGTTTGTTGGTTTGTTGGTTTGTTGGTTTGTTGGTTTAATGGGTTGTTGGTTTGTTAGTTTGTTGGTTCTTTGATTTGTTGGTTCTTTGGTTTTTTGGTTTTTTGGTTTTTTGGTTTGTTGGTTTGTTGGTTCTTTGATTTGTTGGTTCTTTGGTTTGTTGGTTTGTTGGTTCTTTGGTTCTTTGGTTTGTTGGTTCTTTGGTTTGTTGGTTTGTTGGTTTTTTGGTTTGTTGGTTTGTTGGTTTGTTTGTTTGTTGGTTCGTTGGTTTGTTGGTTCTTTGATTTGTTGGTTCTTTGGTTTGTTGGTTTGTTGGTTCTTTGGTTCTTTGGTTTGTTGGTTCTTTGGTTTGTTGGTTTGTTGGTTTGTTGGTTTGTTGGTTTGTTGGTTTGATGGTTTGTTGGTTTGTTGGTTTGTTGGTTTGTTGGTTTGTTGGTTTGATGGTTTGTTGGTTTGTTGGTTTGTTGGTTCTTTGGTTCTTTGGTTTGTTGGTTCTTTGGTTTGTTGGTTTGTTGGTTTGTTGGGTTGTTGGTTTGTTGGTTTGATGGTTTGTTGGTTTGTTAGTTTGTTGGTTCTTTGATTTGTTGGTTCTTTGGTTTTTTGGTTTTTTGGTTTGTTGGTTTGTTGGTTCTTTGATTTGTTGGTTCTTTGGTTTGTTCGTTTGTTGGTTCTTTGGTTTGTTGATTCTTTGGTTCTTTGGTATGTTGGTTTGTTGGTTCTGTGGTTTGTTGGTTTGTTCGTTTGTTGGTTTGTTGGTTTGTTCGTTTGTCGGTTTGTTGGTTTCTTGGTTTATTGGTTTGTTGGTTTGTTGGTTTGTTTGTTTGTTGGTTTGTTGGTTTGTTCGTTTGTCGGTTAATTGGTTTGTTGGTTTGTTGGTTTGTTTGTTTGTTGGTTCGTTGGTTTGTTGGTTTGTTGGTTTGTTGGTTTGTTGGTTTGTTAGTTTGTTGGTTCTTTGATTTGTTGGTTCTTTGGTTTTTTGGTTTGTTGGTTTGTTGGTTCTTTGATTTGTTGGTTCTTTGGTTTGTTCGTTTGTTGGTTCTTTGGTTTGTTGATTCTTTGGTTCTTTGATATGTTGGTTTGTTGGTTCTGTGGTTTGTTGGTTTGTTCGTTTGTTGGTTTGTTGGTTTTTTCGTTTGTCGGTTTGTTGGTTTCTTGGTTTATTGGTTTGTTGGTTTGTTGGTTTGTTTGTTTATTGGTTTGTTGGTTTGTTCGTTTGTCGGTTAATTGGTTTGTTGGTTTGTTGGTTTGTTTGTTTGTTGGTTCGTTGGTTTGTTGGTTTGTTGGTTTGTTGGTTTGTTGGTTTGTTGGTTTGTTGGTTTGTTGGTTTGGTGGTTCTTTGGTTTGTTAGTTCGTTGGTTCTTTGATTTGTTGTTTCGTTGGTTTGTTGGTTTGTTGGTTTGTTGGTTTGTTGGTTTGTTGGTTTGTTCGTTTGTTCGTTTGTTGGTTCTTTGATTTATTTGTTCTTTGGTTTTTTGGTTCTTTGGTTTGTTGGTTTGTTGGTTCTTTGGTTTGTTGGTTTGTTGGTTTGTTCGTTTGTTCGTTTGTTGGTTCTTTGATTTGTTTGTTCTTTGGTTTTTTGGTTCTTTGGTTTGTTGGTTTGTTGGTTCTTTGGTTTGTTGGTTCTTTGGTTTGTTGGTTTGCTGGTTCTTTGGTTTGTTGGTTTGTTGGTTTGTTGGTTTGTTGGTTTATTCGTTTGTTGGTTCTTTGGTTTGTTGGTTCTTTGGTTCTTTGGTTTGTTCGTTTGTTGGTTCTTTGGTTTGTTGGTTCTTTGGTTTGTTGGTTCTTTGGTTTGTTGGTTCTTTGGTTTGTTGATTCTTTGGTTTGTTGGTTTGTTCGTTTGTTGGTTCTTTGGTTTGTTGATTCTTTTGTTCTTTGGTTTGTTGGTTTGTTGGTTATTTGGTTTGTTGGTTTGTTGGTTTGTTGGTTTGTTGGTTTGTTGGTTTGTTGGTTTGTTGGTTTGTTGGTTTGATGGTTTGTTGGTTTGTTAGTTTGTTGTTTCTTTGATTTGTTGGTTCTTTGGTTTTATGGTTTTTTGGTTTGTTGGTTTGTTGGTTCTTTGATTTGTTGGTTCTTTGGTTTGTTGGTTTGTTGGTTCTTTGGTTATTTGGTTTGTTGGTTCTTTGGTTTGTTGGTTCTTTGGTTTGTTGATTCTTTGGTTTGTTGGTTTGTTCGTTTGTTGGTTCTTTGGTTTGTTGATTCTTTGGTTCTTTGGTTTGTTGGTTTGTTGGTTCTTTGGTTTGTTGGTTTGTTGGTTTGTTGGTTTGTTGGTTTGTTGGTTTGTTGGTTTGTTGGTTTGTTGGTTTAATGGGTTGTTGGTTTGTTAGTTTGTTGGTTCTTTGATTTGTTGGTTCTTTGGTTTTTTGGTTTTTTGGTTTTTTGGTTTGTTGGTTTGTTGGTTCTTTGATTTGTTGGTTCTTTGGTTTGTTGGTTTGTTGGTTCTTTGGTTCTTTGGTTTGTTGGTTCTTTGGTTTGTTGGTTTGTTGGTTTGTTGGTTTGTTGGTTTGTTGGTTTGTTTGTTTGTTGGTTCGTTGGTTTGTTGGTTCTTTGATTTGTTGGTTCTTTGGTTTGTTGGTTTGTTGGTTCTTTGGTTCTTTGGTTTGTTGGTTCTTTGGTTTGTTGGTTTGTTGGTTTGTTGGTTTGTTGGTTTGTTGGTTTGATGGTTTGTTGGTTTGTTGGTTTGTTGGTTTGTTGGTTTGTTGGTTTGATGGTTTGTTGGTTTGTTGGTTTGTTGGTTCTTTGGTTCTTTGGTTTGTTGGTTCTTTGGTTTGTTGGTTTGTTGGTTTGTTGGGTTGTTGGTTTGTTGGTTTGATGGTTTGTTGGTTTGTTAGTTTGTTGGTTCTTTGATTTGTTGGTTCTTTGGTTTTTTGGTTTTTTGGTTTGTTGGTTTGTTGGTTCTTTGATTTGTT
This sequence comes from Atherix ibis, assembly GCA_958298945.1. NCBI lineage: Eukaryota > Metazoa > Arthropoda > Insecta > Diptera > Athericidae > Atherix > Atherix ibis. The sequence goes on from OY282608.1 coordinate 68,177,483, forward strand.
GGTTCTTTGGTTTGTTCGTTTGTTGGTTCTTTGGTTTGTTGATTCTTTGGTTCTTTGGTATGTTGGTTTGTTGGTTCTGTGGTTTGTTGGTTTGTTCGTTTGTTGGTTTGTTGGTTTGTTCGTTTGTCGGTTTGTTGGTTTCTTGGTTTATTGGTTTGTTGGTTTGTTGGTTTGTTTGTTTGTTGGTTTGTTGGTTTGTTCGTTTGTCGGTTTATTGGTTTGTTGGTTTGTTGGTTTGTTTGTTTGTTGGTTCGTTGGTTTGTTGGTTTGTTGGTTTGTTGGTTTGTTGGTTTGTTGGTTTGTTGGTTTGTTAGTTTGTTGGTTCTTTGATTTGTTGGTTCTTTGGTTTTTTGGTTTGTTGGTTTGTTGGTTCTTTGATTTGTTGGTTCTTTGGTTTGTTCGTTTGTTGGTTCTTTGGTTTGTTGATTCTTTGGTTCTTTGATATGTTGGTTTGTTGGTTCTGTGGTTTGTTGGTTTGTTCGTTTGTTGGTTTGTTGGTTTTTTCGTTTGTCGGTTTGTTGGTTTCTTGGTTTATTGGTTTGTTGGTTTGTTGGTTTGTTTGTTTGTTGGTTTGTTGGTTTGTTCGTTTGTCGGTTTATTGGTTTGTTGGTTTGTTGGTTTGTTTGTTTGTTGGTTCGATGGTTTGTTGGTTTGTTGGTTTGTTGGTTTGTTGGCTTGTTGGTTTGTTGGTTTGGTGGTTCTTTGGTTTGTTAGTTCGTTGGTTCTTTGATTTGTTGTTTCGTTGGTTTGTTGGTTTGTTGGTTTGTTGGTTTGTTGGTTTGTTGGTTTGTTCGTTTGTTCGTTTGTTGGTTCTTTGATTTTTTGTTCTTTGTTTTTTTGGTTCTTTGGTTTGTTGGTTTGTTGGTTCTTTGGTTTGTTGGTTTGTTGGTTTGTTCGTTTGTTCGTTTGTTGGTTCTTTGATTTGTTTGTTCTTTGGTTTTTTGGTTCTTTGGTTTGTTGGTTTGTTGGTTCTTTGGTTTGTTGGTTCTTTGGTTTGTTGGTTTGCTGGTTCTTTGGTTTGTTGGTTTGTTGGTTTGTTGGTTTGTTGGTTTATTCGTTTGTTGGTTCTTTGGTTTGTTGGTTCTTTGGTTTGTTGGTTCTTTGGTTCTTTGGTTTGTTCGTTTGTTGGTTCTTTGGTTTGTTGGTTCTTTGGTTTGTTGGTTCTTTGGTTTGTTGGTTCTTTGGTTTGTTGATTCTTTGGTTTGTTGGTTTGTTCGTTTGTTGGTTCTTTGGTTTGTTGATTCTTTTGTTCTTTGGTTTGTTGGTTTGTTGGTTATTTGGTTTGTTGGTTTGTTGGTTTGGTGGTTTGTTGGTTTGTTGGTTTGTTGGTTTGTTGGTTTGTTGGTTTGATGGTTTGTTGGTTTGTTAGTTTGTTGGTTCTTTGATTTGTTGGTTCTTTGGTTTTATGGTTTTTTGGTTTGTTGGTTTGTTGGTTCTTTGATTTGTTGGTTCTTTGGTTTGTTGGTTTGTTGGTTCTTTGGTTATTTGCTTTGTTGGTTCTTTGGTTTGTTGGTTCTTTGGTTTGTTGATTCTTTGGTTTGTTGGTTTGTTCGTTTGTTGGTTCTTTGGTTTGTTGATTCTTTGGTTCTTTGGTTTGTTGGTTTGTTGGTTCTTTGGTTTGTTGGTTTGTTGGTTTGTTGGTTTGTTGGTTTGTTGGTTTGTTGGTTTGTTGGTTTGTTGGTTTGTTGGTTTAATGGGTTGTTGGTTTGTTAGTTTGTTGGTTCTTTGATTTGTTGGTTCTTTGGTTTTTTGGTTTTTTGGTTTTTTGGTTTGTTGGTTTGTTGGTTCTTTGATTTGTTGGTTCTTTGGTTTGTTGGTTTGTTGGTTCTTTGGTTCTTTGGTTTGTTGGTTCTTTGGTTTGTTGGTTTGTTGGTTTGTTGGTTTGTTGGTTTGTTGGTTTGATGGTTTGTTGGTTTGTTAGTTTGTTGGTTCTTTGGTTCTTTGGTATGTTGGTTTGTTGGTTCTGTGGTTTGTTGGTTTGTTCGTTTGTTGGTTTGTTGGTTTGTTCGTTTGTCGGTTTGTTGGTTTCTTGGTTTATTGGCTTGTTGGTTTGTTGGTTTGTTTGTTTGTTAGTTTGTTGGTTTGTTGGTTTGTTGGTTTGTTGGTTTGTTGGTTTGTTGGTTTGTTGGTTTGGTGGTTTGGTGGTTCTTTGGTTTGTTTGTTCGTTGGTTCTTTGATTTGTTGTTTCGTTGGTTTGTTGGTTTGTTGGTTTGTTGGTTTGTTGGTTTGTTCGTTTGTTGGTTCTTTGGTTTGTTGGTTCTTTGGTTTGTTGGTTCTTTGGTTTGTTGGTTCTTTGGTTCTTTGGTTTGTTGGTTTGTTGGTTTGTTGGTTTGTTCGTTTGGTGGTTTGTTGGTTCTTTGGTTCTTTGGTTTGTTGGTTCTTTGGTTTGTTGGTTTGTTGGTTTTTTCGTTTGTTGATTCTTTGGTTCTTTGGTATGTTGGTTTGTTGGTTCTGTCGTTTATTGGTTTGTTGGTTTGTTGGTTTGTTTGTTTGTTGGTTTGTTGGTTTGTTGGTTTGTTGGTTTGTTGGTTTGTTGGTTTGGTGGTTCTTTGGTTTGTTGGTTCGTTGGTTCTTTGATTTGTTGTTTCGTTGGTTTGTTGGTTTGTTGGTTTGTTGGTTTGTTGGTTTGTTCGTTTGCTCGTTTGTTGGTTCTTTGATTTGTTTGTTCTTTGGTTTTTTGGTTCTTTGGTTTGTTGGTTTGTTGGTTCTTTGGTTTGTTGGTTTGTTGGGTTGTTGGTTTGTTGGTTTGATGGTTTGTTGGTTTGTTAGTTTGTTGGTTCTTTGATTTGTTGGTTCTTTGGTTTTTTGGTTTTTTGGTTTGTTGGTTTGTTGGTTCTTTGATTTGTTGGTTCTGTGGTTTGTTGGTTTGTTGGTTCTTTGGTTATTTGGTTTGTTGGTTCTTTGGTTTGTTGGTTCTTTGGTTTGTTGATTCTTTGGTTTGTTGGTTTGTTCGTTTGTTGGTTCTTTGGTTTGTTGATTCTTTGGTTCTTTGGTTTGTTGGTTTGTTGGTTCTTTGGTTTGTTGGTTTGTTGGTTTGTTGGTTTGTTGGTTTGTTGGTTTGTTGGTTTGTTGGTTTGTTGGTTTGTTGGTTTGTTGGTTTAATGGGTTGTTGGTTTGTTAGTTTGTTGGTTCTTTGATTTGTTGGTTCTTTGGTTTTTTGGTTTTTTGGTTTTTTGGTTTGTTGGTTTGTTGGTTCTTTGATTTGTTGGTTCTTTGGTTTGTTGGTTTGTTGGTTCTTTGGTTCTTTGGTTTGTTGGTTCTTTGGTTTGTTGGTTTGTTGGTTTGTTGGTTTGTTGGTTCTGTGGTTTGTTGGTTTGTTCGTTTGTTGGTTTGTTGGTTTGTTCGTTTGTCGGTTTGTTGGTTTCTTGGTTTATTGGCTTGTTGGTTTGTTGGTTTGTTTGTTTGTTAGTTTGTTGGTTTGTTGGTTTGTTGGTTTGTTGGTTTGTTGGTTTGTTGGTTTGTTGGTTTGGTGGTTTGGTGGTTCTTTGGTTTGTTTGTTCGTTGGTTCTTTGATTTGTTGTTTCGTTGGTTTGTTGGTTTGTTGGTTTTTTCGTTTGTTGATTCTTTGGTTCTTTGGTATGTTGGTTTGTTGGTTCTGTCGTTTATTGGTTTGTTGGTTTGTTGGTTTGTTTGTTTGTTGGTTTGTTGGTTTGTTGGTTTGTTGGTTTGTTGGTTTGTTGGTTTGGTGGTTCTTTGGTTTGTTGGTTCGTTGGTTCTTTGATTTGTTGTTTCGTTGGTTTGTTGGTTTGTTGGTTTGTTGGTTTGTTGGTTTGTTCGTTTGCTCGTTTGTTGGTTCTTTGATTTGTTTGTTCTTTGGTTTTTTGGTTCTTTGGTTTGTTGGTTTGTTGGTTCTTTGGTTTGTTGGTTTGTTGGGTTGTTGGTTTGTTGGTTTGATGGTTTGTTGGTTTGTTAGTTTGTTGGTTCTTTGATTTGTTGGTTCTTTGGTTTTTTGGTTTTTTGGTTTGTTGGTTTGTTGGTTCTTTGATTTGTTGGTTCTTTGGTTTGTTCGTTTGTTGGTTCTTTGGTTTGTTGATTCTTTGGTTCTTTGGTATGTTGGTTTGTTGGTTCTGTGGTTTGTTGGTTTGTTCGTTTGTTGGTTTGTTGGTTTGTTCGTTTGTCGGTTTGTTGGTTTCTTGGTTTACTGGTTTGTTGGTTTGTTGGTTTGTTTGTTTGTTGGTTTGTTGGTTTGTTCGTTTGTCGGTTTATTGGTTTGTTGGTTTGTTGGTTTGTTTGTTTGTTGGTTCGTTGGTTTGTTGGTTTGTTGGTTTGTTGGTTTGTTGGTTTGTTGGTTTGTTGGTTTGTTAGTTTGTTGGTTCTTTGATTTGTTGGTTCTTTGGTTTTTTGGTTTGTTGGTTTGTTGGTTCTTTGATTTGTTGGTTCTTTGGTTTGTTCGTTTGTTGGTTCTTTGGTTTGTTGATTCTTTGGTTCTTTGATATGTTGGTTTGTTGGTTCTGTGGTTTGTTGGTTTGTTCGTTTGTTGGTTTGTTGGTTTTTTCGTTTGTCGGTTTGTTGGTTTCTTGGTTTATTGGTTTGTTGGTTTGTTGGTTTGTTTGTTTGTTGGTTTGTTGGTTTGTTCGTTTGTCGGTTTATTGGTTTGTTGGTTTGTTGGTTTGTTTGTTTGTTGGTTCGTTGGTTTGTTGGTTTGTTGGTTTGTTGGTTTGTTGGTTTGTTGGTTTGTTGGTTTGGTGGTTCTTTGGTTTGTTAGTTCGTTGGTTCTTTGATTTGTTGTTTCGTTGGTTTGTTGGTTTGTTGGTTTGTTGGTTTGTTGGTTTGTTGGTTTGTTCGTTTGTTCGTTTGTTGGTTCTTTGATTTATTTGTTCTTTGGTTTTTTGGTTCTTTGGTTTGTTGGTTTGTTGGTTCTTTGGTTTGTTGGTTTGTTCGTTTGTTGGTTCTTTGATTTGTTTGTTCTTTGGTTTTTTGGTTCTTTGGTTTGTTGGTTTGTTGGTTCTTTGGTTTGTTGGTTCTTTGGTTTGTTGGTTTGCTGGTTCTTTGGTTTGTTGGTTTGTTGGTTTGTTGGTTTGTTGGTTTATTCGTTTGTTGGTTCTTTGGTTTGTTGGTTCTTTGGTTTGTTGGTTCTTTGGTTCTTTGGTTTGTTCGTTTGTTGGTTCTTTGGTTTGTTGGTTCTTTGGTTTGTTGGTTCTTTGGTTTGTTGGTTCTTTGGTTTGTTGATTCTTTGGTTTGTTGGTTTGTTCGTTTGTTGGTTCTTTGGTTTGTTGATTCTTTTGTTCTTTGGTTTGTTGGTTTGTTGGTTATTTGGTTTGTTGGTTTGTTGGTTTGTTGGTTTGTTGGTTTGTTGGTTTGTTGGTTTGTTGGTTTGTTGGTTTGATGGTTTGTTGGTTTGTTAGTTTGTTGGTTCTTTGATTTGTTGGTTCTTTGGTTTTATGGTTTTTTGGTTTGTTGGTTTGTTGGTTCTTTGATTTGTTGGTTCTTTGGTTTGTTGGTTTGTTGGTTCTTTGGTTATTTGGTTTGTTGGTTCTTTGGTTTGTTGGTTCTTTGGTTTGTTGATTCTTTGGTTTGTTGGTTTGTTCGTTTGTTGGTTCTTTGGTTTGTTGATTCTTTGGTTCTTTGGTTTGTTGGTTTGTTGGTTCTTTGGTTTGTTGGTTTGTTGGTTTGTTGGTTTGTTGGTTTGTTGGTTTGTTGGTTTAATGGGTTGTTGGTTTGTTAGTTTGTTGGTTCTTTGATTTGTTGGTTCTTTGGTTTTTTGGTTTTTTGGTTTTTTGGTTTGTTGGTTTGTTGGTTCTTTGATTTGTTGGTTCTTTGGTTTGTTGGTTTGTTGGTTCTTTGGTTCTTTGGTTTGTTGGTTGTTTGGTTTGTTGGTTTGTTGGTTTGTTGGTTTATTGGTTTGTTGGTTTGTTTGTTTGTTGGTTCGTTGGTTTGTTGGTTCTTTGATTTGTTGGTTCTTTGGTTTGTTGGTTTGTTGGTTCTTTGGTTCTTTGGTTTGTTGGTTCTTTGGTTTGTTGGTTTGTTGGTTTGTTGGTTTGTTGGTTTGTTGGTTTGATGGTTTGTTGGTTTGTTGGTTTGTTGGTTTGTTGGTTTGTTGGTTTGATGGTTTGTTGGTTTGTTGGTTTGTTGGTTCTTTGGTTCTTTGGTTTGTTGGTTCTTTGGTTTGTTGGTTTGTTGGGTTGTTGGTTCGTTGGTTTGATGGTTTGTTGGTTTGTTAGTTTGTTGGTTCTTTGATTTGTTGGTTCTTTGGTTTTTTGGTTTTTTGGTTTGTTGGTTTGTTGGTTCTTTGATTTGTTGGTTCTTTGGTTTGTTCGTTTGTTGGTTCTTTGGTTTGTTGATTCTTTGATTCTTTGGTATGTTGGTTTGTTGGTTTTGTGGTTTGTTGGTTTGTTCGTTTGTTGGTTTGTTGGTTTGTTCGTTTGTCGGTTTGTTGGTTTCTTGGTTTATTGGTTTGTTGGTTTGTTGGTTTGTTTGTTTGTTGGTTTGTTGGTTTGTTCGTTTGTCGGTTTATTGGTTTGTTGGTTTGTTGGTTTGTTTGTTTGTTGGTTCGTTGGTTTGTTGGTTTGTTGGTTTGTTGGTTTGTTGGTTTGTTGGTTTGTTGGTTTGTTAGTTTGTTGGTTCTTTGATTTGTTGGTTCTTTGGTTTTTTGGTTTGTTGGTTTGTTGGTTCTTTGATTTGTTGGTTCTTTGGTTTGTTCGTTTGTTGGTTCTTTGGTTTGTTGATTCTTTGGTTCTTTGATATGTTGGTTTGTTGGTTCTGTGGTTTGTTGGTTTGTTCGTTTGTTGGTTTGTTGGTTTTTTCGTTTGTCGGTTTGTTGGTTTCTTGGTTTATTGGTTTGTTGGTTTGTTGGTTTGTTTGTTTGTTGGTTTGTTGGTTTGTTCGTTTGTCGGTTTATTGGTTTGTTGGTTTGTTGGTTTGTTTGTTTGTTGGTTCGTTGGTTTGTTGGTTTGTTGGTTTGTTGGTTTGTTGGTTTGTTGGTTTGGTGGTTCTTTGGTTTGTTAGTTCGTTGGTTCTTTGATTTGTTGTTTCGTTGGTTTGTTGGTTTGTTGGTTTGTTGGTTTGTTGGTTTGTTGGTTTGTTGGTTTGTTCGTTTGTTCGTTTGTTGGTTCTTTGATTTATTTGTTCTTTGGTTTTTTGGTTCTTTGGTTTGTTGGTTTGTTGGTTCTTTGGTTTGTTGGTTTGTTGGTTTGTTCGTTTGTTCGTTTGTTGGTTCTTTGATTTGTTTGTTCTTTGGTTTTTTGGTTCTTTGATTTGTTGGTTTGTTGGTTCTTTGGTTTGTTGGTTCTTTGGTTTGTTGGTTTGCTGGTTCTTTGGTTTGTTGGTTTGTTGGTTTGTTGGTTTGTTGGTTTATTCGTTTGTTGGTTCTTTCGTTTGTTGGTTCTTTGGTTTGTTGGTTCTTTGGTTCTTTGGTTTGTTCATTTGTTGGTTCTTTGGTTTGTTGGTTCTTTGGTTTGTTGGTTCTTTGGTTTGTTGGTTCTTTGGTTTGTTGGTTCTTTGGTTTGTTGATTCTTTGGTTTGTTGGTTTGTTCGTTTGTTGGTTCTTTGGTTTGTTGATTCTTTTGTTCTTTGGTTTGTTGGTTTGTTGGTTATTTGGTTTGTTGGTTTGTTGGTTTGTTGGTTTGTTGGTTTGTTGGTTTGTTGGTTTGTTGGTTTGTTGGTTTGATGGTTTGTTGGTTTGTTAGTTTGTTGGTTCTTTGATTTGTTGGTTCTTTGGTTTTATGGTTTTTTGGTTTGTTGGTTTGTTGGTTCTTTGATTTGTTGGTTCTTTGGTTTGTTGGTTTGTTGGTTCTTTGGTTATTTGGTTTGTTGGTTCTTTGGTTTGTTGGTTCTTTGGTTTGTTGATTCTTTGGTTTGTTGGTTTGTTCGTTTGTTGGTTCTTTGGTTTGTTGATTCTTTGGTTCTTTGGTTTGTTGGTTTGTTGGTTCTTTGGTTTGTTGGTTTGTTGGTTTGTTGGTTTGTTGGTTTGTTGGTTTGTTGGTTTGTTGGTTTAATGGGTTGTTGGTTTGTTAGTTTGTTGGTTCTTTGATTTGTTGGTTCTTTGGTTTTTTGGTTTTTTGGTTTTTTGGTTTGTTGGTTTGTTGGTTCTTTGATTTGTTGGTTCTTTGGTTTGTTGGTTTGTTGGTTCTTTGGTTCTTTGGTTTGTTGGTTCTTTGGTTTGTTGGTTTGTTGGTTTGTTGGTTTGTTGGTTTGTTGGTTTGATGGTTTGTTGGTTTGTTAGTTTGTTGGTTCTTTAGTTCTTTGGTATGTTGGTTTGTTGGTTCTGTGGTTTGTTGGTTTGTTCGTTTGTTGGTTTGTTGGTTTGTTCGTTTGTCGGTTTGTTGGTTTCTTGGTTTATTGGCTTGTTGGTTTGTTGGTTTGTTTGTTTGTTAGTTTGTTGGTTTGTTGGTTTGTTGGTTTGTTGGTTTGTTGGTTTGTTGGTTTGGTGGTTTGGTGGTTCTTTGGTTTGTTTGTTCGTTGGTTCTTTGATTTGTTGTTTCGTTGGTTTGTTGGTTTGTTGGTTTGTTGGTTTGTTGGTTTGTTGGTTTGTTGGTTTGTTGGTTTGTTGGTTTGTTGGTTTAATGGGTTGTTGGTTTGTTAGTTTGTTGGTTCTTTGATTTGTTGGTTCTTTGGTTTTTTGGTTTTTTGGTTTTTTGGTTTGTTGGTTTGTTGGTTCTTTGATTTGTTGGTTCTTTGGTTTGTTGGTTTGTTGGTTCTTTGGTTCTTTGGTTTGTTGGTTCTTTGGTTTGTTGGTTTGTTGGTTTGTTGGTTTGTTGGTTTGTTGGTTTGATGGTTTGTTGGTTTGTTAGTTTGTTGGTTCTTTAGTTCTTTGGTATGTTGGTTTGTTGGTTCTGTGGTTTGTTGGTTTGTTCGTTTGTTGGTTTGTTGGTTTGTTCGTTTGTCGGTTTGTTGGTTTCTTGGTTTATTGGCTTGTTGGTTTGTTGGTTTGTTTGTTTGTTAGTTTGTTGGTTTGTTGGTTTGTTGGTTTGTTGGTTTGTTGGTTTGTTGGTTTGGTGGTTTGGTGGTTCTTTGGTTTGTTTGTTCGTTGGTTCTTTGATTTGTTGTTTCGTTGGTTTGTTGGTTTGTTGGTTTGTTGGTTTGTTGGTTTGTTGGTTTGTTCGTTTGGTGGTTTGTTGGTTCTTTGGTTCTTTGGTTTGTTGGTTCTTTGGTTTGTTGGTTTGTTGGTTTTTTCGTTTGTTGATTCTTTGGTTCTTTGGTATGTTGGTTTGTTGGTTCTGTCGTTTATTGGTTTGTTGGTTTGTTGGTTTGTTTGTTTGTTGGTTTGTTGGTTTGTTGGTTTGTTGGTTTGTTGGTTTGTTGGTTTGGTGGTTCTTTGGTTTGTTGGTTCATTGGTTCTTTGATTTGTTGTTTCGTTGGTTTGTTGGTTTGTTCGTTTGCTCGTTTGTTGGTTCTTTGATTTGTTTGTTCTTTGGTTTTTTGGTTCTTTGGTTTGTTGGTTTGTTGGTTCTTTTTTTTGTTCATTCTTTGGTTTGTTGGTTTGTTGGTTCTTTGGTTTGTTGATTCTTTGGGTCTTTGGTATGTTGGTTTGTTGGTTTGTTCGTTTCTTGGTTTGTTGGTTTGTTCGTTTGTCGGTTTGTTGGTTTCTTGGTTTATTGGTTTGTTGGTTTGTTGGTTTGTTTGTTTGTTGGTTTGTTGGTTTGTTGGTTTGTTGGTTTGTTGATTTGTTCGTTTGTTGGTTCTTTGGTTCTTTGGCTTGTTGGTTCTTTGGTTCTTTGGTTCGTTGGTTCTTTGATTTGTTGGTTTATTGGTTTGTTGGTTTGTTGGTTTGTTGGTTTGTTGGTTTGTTGGTTTGTTGGTCTGTTCGTTTGTTGGTTTGTTGGTTCTTTGGTTTGTTGATTCTTTGGTTTGTTGGTTTGTTCGTTTGTCGGTTCTTTGGTTTGTTGATTCTTTGGTTCTTTGGTATGTTGGTTTGTTGGTTCTGTGGTTTGTTGGTTTGATCGTTTGTTGGTTTGTTGGTTTGTTCGTTTGTCGGTTTGTTGGTTTCTTGGTTTATTGGTTTGTTGGTTTGTTGGTTTGTTCGTTTGTTGGTTTGTTGGTTTGTTCGTTTGTCGGTTTATTGGTTTGTTGGTTTGTTGGTTTGTTTGTTTGTTGGTTCGTTGGTTTGTTGGTTTGTTGGTTTGTTGGTTTGTTGGTTTGTTGGTTTGTTGGTTTGTTGGTTTGTTGGTTTGATGGTTTGTTGGTTTGTTAGTTTGTTGGTTCTTTGATTTGTTGGTTCTTTGGTTTTTTGGATTTTTGGTTTGTTGGTTTGTTGGTTCTTTGTTTTGTTGGTTCTTTGGTTTGTTGGTTTGTTGGTTCTTTGGTTCTTTGGTTTGTTGGTTCTTTGGTTTGTTGGTTCTTTGGTTTGTTGATTCTTTGGTTTGTTGGTTTGTTCGTTTGTTGGTTCTTTGGTTTGTTGATTCTTTGGTTCTTTGGTTTGTTGGTTTGTTGGTTTGTTGGTTTGTTGGTTTGTTGGTTTGTTGGTTTGTTGGTTTGTTGGTTTGATGGTTTGTTGGTTTGTTAGTTTGTTGGTTCTTTGATTTGTTGGTTTTTTGGTTTTTTGGTTTTTTGGTTTTTTGGTTTGTTGGTTTGTTGGTTTTTTGATTTGTTGGTTCTTTGGTTTGTTGGTTTGTTGGTTCTTTGGTTCTTTGGTTTGTTGATTCTTTGGTTTGTTGGTTCTTTGGTTCTTTGGTTTGTTCGTTTGTTGGTTCTTTGGTTTGTTGGTTCTTTGGTTTGTTGGTTCTTTGGTTTGTTGGTTCTTTGGTTGGTTGATTCTTTGGTTTGTTGGTTTGTTCGTTTGTTGGTTCTTTGGTTTGTTGATTCTTTGGTTCTTTGGTTTGTTGGTTTGTTGGTTATTTGGTTCGTTGGTTTGTTGGTTTGTTGGTTTGTTGGTTTGTTGGTTTGTTGGTTTGTTGGTTTGTTGGTATGTTGGTTTGTTGGTTCTGTCGTTCATTGGTTTGTTGGTTTGTTTGTTTGTTGGTTTGTTGGTTTGTTGGTTTGTTGGTTTGTTGGTTTGTTGGTTTGTTGGTTTGGTGGTTCTTTGGTTTGTTGGTTCGTTGGTTCTTTGATTTGTTGTTTCGTTGGTTTGTTGGTTTGTTGGTTTGTTGGTTTGTTGGTTTGTTCGTTTGTTCGTTCGTTGGTTCTTTGATTTGTTTGTTCTTTGGTTTTTTGGTTCTTTGGTTTGTTGGTTTGTTGGTTCTTTGGTTTGTTGATTCTTTGGTTTGTTGGTTTGTTCGTTTGTTGGTTCTTTGGTTTGTTGATTCTTTGGTATGTTGGTTTGTTGGTTCTGTGGTTTGTTGGTTTGTTCGTTTCTTGGTTTGTTGGTTTGTTCGTTTGTCGGTTTGTTGGTTTCTTGGTTTATTGGTTTGTTGGTTTGTTGATTTGTTTGTTTGTTGGTTTGTTGGTTTGTTGGTTTGTTGGTTTGTTGATTTGTTCGTTTGTTGGTTCTTTGGTTCTTTGGCTTGTTGGTTCTTTGGTTCTTTGGTTCGTTGGTTCTTTGGTTTGTTGGTTTATTGGTTTGTTGGTTTGTTGGTTTGTTGGTTTTTGGTTTGTTGGTTTGTTGGTTTGTTGGTTTGTTCGTTTGTTGGTTTGTTGGTTCTTTGGTTTGTTGATTGTTTGGTTTGTTGGTTTGTTCGTTTGTTGGTTCTTTGGTTTGTTGATTCTTTGGTTCTTTGGTATGTTGGTTTGTTGGTTCTGTGGTTTGTTGGTTTGATCGTTTGTTGGTTTGTTGGTTTGTTCGTTTGTCGGTTTGTTGGTTTCTTGGTTTATTGGTTTGTTGATTTGTTGGTTTGTTCGTTTGTTGGTTTGTTGGTTTGTTCGTTTGTCGGTTTATTGGTTTGTTGGTTTGTTGGTTTGTTTGTTTGTTGGTTCGTTGGTTTGTTGGTTTGTTGGTTTGTTGGTTTGTTGGTTTGTTGGTTTGTTGGTTTGTTGGTTTGTTGGTTTGATGGTTTGTTGGTTTGTTAGTTTGTTGGTTCTTTGATTTGTTGGTTCTTTGGTTTTTTGGTTTTTTGGTTTGTTGGTTTGTTGGTTCTTTGATTTGTTGGTTCTTTGGTTTGTTGGTTTGTTGGTTCTTTGGTTCTTTGGTTTGTTGGTTCTTTGGGTTGTTGGTTCTTTGGTTTGTTGATTCTTTGGTTTGTTGGTTTGTTCGTTTGTTGGTTCTTTGGTTTGTTGATTCTTTGGTTCTTTGGTTTGTTGGTTTGTTGGTTTGTTGGTTTGTTGGTTTGTTGGTTTGTTGGTTTGTTGGTTTGATGGTTTGTTGGTTTGTTAGTTTGTTGGTTCTTTGATTTGTAATTTTTTTGGTTTTTTGGTTTTTTGGTTTTTTGGTTTTTTGGTTTGTTGGTTTGTTGGTTTTTTGATTTGTTGGTTCGTTGGTTTGTTGGTTTGTTGGTTCTTTGGTTCTTTGGTTTGTTGGTTCTTTGGTTTGTTGGTTCTTTGGTTTGTTGATTCTTTGGTTTGTTGGTTTGTTCGTTTGTTGGTTCTTTGGTTTGTTGATTCTTTGGTTCTTTGGTTTGTTGGTTCTTTGGTTTGTTGATTCTTTGGTTTGTTGGTTTGTTCGTTTGTTGGTTCTTTGGTTTGTTGATTCTTTGGTTCTTTGGTATGTTGGTTTGTTGGTTCTGTGGTTTGTTGGTTTGTTCGTTTGTTGGTTTGTTGGTTTGTTCGTTTATCGGTTTGTTGGTTTCTTGGTTTATTGGTTTGTTGGTTTGTTGGTTTGTTTGTTTGTTGGTTTGTTGGTTTGTTGGTTTGTTGGTTTGTTGGTTTGTTGGTTTGTTGGTTTGGTGGTTCTTTGGTTTGTTGGTTCGTTGGTTCTTTGATTTGTTGTTTCGTTGGTTTGTTGGTTTGTTGGTTTGTTGGTTTGTTGGTTTGTTCGTTTGTTCGTTTGTTCGTTTGTTGGTTCTTTGATTTGTTTGTTCTTTGGTTTTTTGGTTCTTTGGTTTGTTGGTTTGTTGGTTCTTTGGTTTGTTGGTTCTTTGGTTTGTTGGTTTGCTGGTTCTTTGGTTTGTTGGTTTGTTGGTTTGTTGGTTTGTTCGTTTGTTGGTTCTTTGGTTTGTTGGTTCTTTGGTTTGTTGGTTCTTTGGTTCTTTGGTTTGTTCGTTTGTTGGTTCTTTGGTTTGTTGGTTCTTTGGTTTGTAGGTTCTTTGGTTTGTTGGTTCTTTGGTTTGTTGATTCTTTGGTTTGTTGGTTTGTTCGTTTGTTGGTTCTTTGGTTTGTTGATTCTTAGGTTCTTTGGTATTTTGGTTTGTTGGTTCTGTCGTTTGTTGGTTTATTCGTTTGTTGGTTGGTTGGTTTGTTCGTTTGTTGGTTTGTTGGTTTGTTGGTTTGTTGGTTTGTTGGTTTGTTGGTTTGTTGGTTTGTTGGTTTGTTGGTTTGTTGGTTTGTTGTTTCTTTGGTTTGTTCGTTCGTTGGTTCTTTGGTTTGTTGGTTCGTTGGTTTGTTGGTTTGTTGGTTTGTTGGTTTGTTGGTTTGTTGGTTTGTTGGTTTGTTGGTTTGTTGGTTTGTTGGTTTGTTGGTTTGATGGTTTGTTGGTTTGTTAGTTTGTTGGTTCTTTGATTTGTTGGTTCTTTGGTTTTTTGGTTTTTTGGTTTGTTGGTTTGTTGGTTCTCTTATTTGTTGGTTCTTTGGTTTGTTGGTTTGTTGGTTCTTTGGTTCTTTGGTTTGTTGGTTCTTTGGTTTGTTGGTTCTTTGGTCTGCTGATTCTTTGGTTTGTTCGTTTGTTGGTTCTTTGGTTTGTTGATTCTTTGGTTCTTTGGTTTGTTGGTTTGTTGGTTCTTTGGTTTGTTGGTTTGTTGGCTTGTTGGTTTGGTGGTTTGTTGGTTTGTTGGTTTGTTGGTTTGATGGTTTGTTGGTTTGTTAGTTTGTTGGTTCTTTGATTTGTTGGTTCTTTGGTTTTTTGGTTTTTTGGTTTGTTGGTTTGTTGGTTCTTTGATTTGTTGGTTCTTTGGTTTGTTCGTTTGTTGGTTCTTTGGTTTGTTGATTCTTTGGTTCTTTGGTATATTGGTTTGTTGGTTCTGTGGTTTGTTGGTTTGTTCGTTTTTTTGGTTTGTTGGTTTGTTCGTTTGTCGGTTTGTTGGTTACTTGGTTTATTGGTTTGTTGGTTTGTTGGTTTGTTTGTTTGTTGGTTTGTTGGTTTGTTCGTTTGTCGGTTTATTGGTTTGTTGGTTTGTTGGTTTGTTTGTTTGTTGGTTCGTTGGTTTGTTGGTTCTTTGATTTGTTGGTTCTTTGGTTTGTTGGTTTGTTGGTTCTTTGGTTCTTTGGTTTGTTGGTTCTTTGGTTTGTTGGTTTGTTGGTTTGATGGTTTGTTGGTTTGTTGGTTTGTTGGTTTGTTGGTTTGTTGGTTTGATGGTTTGTTTGTTTGTTGGTTTGTTGGTTCTTTGGTTCTTTGGTTCTTTGGTTTGTTGGTTCTTTGGTTTGTTGGTTTGTTGGTTTGTTGGTTTGTTGGTTTGTTGGTTTGTTGGTTTGATGGTTTGTTGGTTTGTTAGTTTGTTGGTTCTTTGATTTGATGGTTGTTTGGTTTTTTGGTTTTTTGGTTTGTTGGTTTGTTGGTTCTTTGATTTGTTGGTTCTTTGGTTTGTTCGTTTGTTGGTTCTTTGGTTTGTTGATTCTTTGGTTCTTTGGTATGTTGGTTTGTTGGTTCTGTGGTTTGTTTGTTTGTTCGTTTGTTGGTTTGTTCGTTTGTTCGTTTGTAGGTTTGTTGGTTTCTTGGTTTATTGGTTTGTTGGTTTGTTGGTTTGTTTGTTTGTTGGTTTGTTGGTTTGTTCGTTTGTCGGTTTATTGGTTTGTTGGTTTGTTGGTTTGTTTGTTTGTTGGTTCGTTGGTTTGTTGGTTTGTTGGTTTGTTGGTTTGTTGGTTTGTTGGTTTGTTGGTTTGTTGGTTTGTTGGTTTGTTGGTTTGTTGGTTTGTTGGTTTGTTGGTTTGTTAGTTTGTTGGTTCTTTGATTTGTTGGTTCTTTGGTTTTTTGGTTTTTTGGTTTGTTGGTTTGTTGGTTCTTTGATTTGTTGCTTCTTTGGTTTGTTCGTTTGTTGGTTCTTTGGTTTGTTGATTCTTTGGTTCTTTGGTATGTTGGTTTGTTGGTTCTGTGGTTTGTTGGTTTGTTCGTTTGTTGGTTTGTTGGTTTGTTCGTTTGTCGGTTTGTTGGTTTCTTGGTTTATTGGTTTGTTGGTTTGTTGGTTTGTTTGTTTGTTGGTTTGTTGGTTCGTTCGTTTGTCGGTTTATTGGTTTGTTGGTTTGTTGGTTTGTTTGTTTGTTGGTTCGTTGGTTTGTTAGTTTGTTGGTTTGTTGGTTTGTTGGTTTGTTGGTTTGGTGGTTCTTTGGTTTGTTGGTTCGTTGGTTCTTTGATTTGTTGTTTCGTTGGTTTGTTGGTTTGTTGGTTTGTTGGTTTGTTGGTTTGTTGGTTTGTTCGTTTGTTCGTTTGTTGGTTCTTTGATTTGTCTGTTCTTTGGTTTTTTGGTTCTTTGGTTCTTTGGTTTGTTGGTTCTTTGGTTTTTTGGTTTTTTGGTTTGTTGGTTTGTTGGTTCTTTGATTTGTTGGTTCTTTGGTTTGTTCGTTTGTTGGTTCTTTGGTTCTTGATTCTTTGGTTCTTTGGTATGTTGGTTTGTTGGTTCTGTGGTTTGTTGGTTTGTTCGTTTGGTGGTTTGTTGGGGTGTTCGTTTGTCGGTTTGTTGGTTTCTTGGTTTATTGGTTTGTTGGTTTGTTGGTTTGTTTGTTTGTTGGTTTGTTGGTTTGTTCGTTTGTCGGTTTATTGGTTTGTTGGTTTGTTGGTTTGTTTGTTTGTTGGATCGTTGGTTTGTGGTTCTTTGATTTGTTGGTTCTTTGGTTTGTTGGTTTGTTGGTTCTTTGGTTCTTTGGTTTGTTGGTTCTTTGGTTTGTTGGTTTGTTGGTTTGTTGGTTTGTTGGTTTGTTGGTTTGATGGTTTGTTGGTTTGTTGGTTTGTTGGTTTGTTGGTTTGTTGGTTTGTTGGTTTGATGGTTTGTTGGTTTGTTGGTTTGTTGGTTTGTTGGTTCTTTGGTTTGTTGGTTCTTTGGTTTGTTGGTTTGTTGGTTTGTTGGTTTGTTGGTTTGTTGGTTTGATGGTTTGTTGGTTTGTTAGTTTGTTGGTTCTTTGATTTGTTGGTTCTTTGTTTTTTTGGTTTGTTGGTTCTTTGATTTGTTGGTTCTTTGGTTTGTTCGTTTGTTGGTTCTTTGGTTTGTTGATTCTTTGGTTCTTTGGTATGTTGGTTTGTTGGTTCTGTGGTTTGTTGGTTTGTTCGTTTGTTGGTTTGTTGGTTTGTTCGTTTGTTGGTTTGTTGGTTTGTTCGTTTGTTGGTTTATTGGTTTGTTGGTTTGTTGGTTTGTTTGTTTGTTGGTTTGTTGGTTTGTTCATTTGTCGGTTTATTGGTTTGTTGGTTTGCTGGTTTGTTTGTTTGTTGGTTCGTTGGTTTGTTGGTTTGTTGGTTTGTTGGTTTGTTGGTTTGTTGGTTTGGTGGTTCTTTGGTTTGTTGGTTCGTTGGTTCTTTGATTTGTTGTTTCGTTGGTTTGTTGGTTTGTTGGTTTGTTGGTTTGTTGGTTTGTTGGTTTGTTGGTTTGTTGGTTTGTTGGTTTGTTCGTTTGTTCGTTTGTTGGTTCTTTGATTTGTTGGTTCTTTGGTTTTTTGGTTTTTTGGTTTGTTGGTTTGTTGGTTCTTTGATTTGTTGGTTCTTTGGTTTGTTGGTTTGTTGGTTCTTTGGTTCTTTGGTTTGTTGGTTCTTTGGTTTGTTGGTTTGTTGGTTTGTTGGTTTGTTGGTTTGATGATTTGTTGGTTTGTTAGTTTGTTGGTTCTTTGATTTGTTGGTTCTTTGGTTTTTTGGTTTTTTGGTTTGTTGGTTTGTTGGTTCTTTGATTTGTTGGTTCTTTGGTTTGTTCGTTTGTTGGTTCTTTGGTTCTTGATTCTTTGGTTCTTTGGTATGTTGGTTTGTTGGTTCTGTGGTTTGTTGGTTTGTTCGTTTGGTGGTTTGTTGGGGTGTTCGTTTGTCGGTTTGTTGGTTTCTTGGTTTATTGGTTTGTTGGTTTGTTGGTTTGTTTGTTTGTTGGTTTGTTGGTTTGTTCGTTTGTCGGTTTATTGGTTTGTTGGTTTGTTGGTTTGTTTGTTTGTTGGATCGTTGGTTTGTGGTTCTTTGATTTGTTGGTTCTTTGGTTTGTTGGTTTGTTGGTTCTTTGGTTCTTTGGTTTGTTGGTTCTTTGGTTTGTTGGTTTGTTGGTTTGTTGGTTTGTTGGTTTGTTGGTTTGATGGTTTGTTGGTTTGTTGGTTTGTTGGTTTGTTGGTTTGTTGGTTTGTTGGTTTGATGGTTTGTTGGTTTGTTGGTTTGTTGGTTTGTTGGTTCTTTGGTTTGTTGGTTCTTTGGTTTGTTGGTTTGTTGGTTTGTTGGTTTGTTGGTTTGTTGGTTTGATGGTTTGTTGGTTTGTTAGTTTGTTGGTTCTTTGATTTGTTGGTTCTTTGTTTTTTTGGTTTTTTGGTTTGTTGGTTTGTTGGTTCTTTGATTTGTTGGTTCTTTGGTTTGTTCGTTTGTTGGTTCTTTGGTTCTTTGGTATGTTGGTTTGTTGGTTCTGTGGTTTGTTGGTTTGTTCGTTTGTTGGTTTGTTGGTTTGTTCGTTTGTTGGTTTGTTGGTTTGTTCGTTTGTCGGTTTATTGGTTTGTTGGTTTGTTGGTTTGTTTGTTTGTTGGTTCGTTGATTTGTTGGTTTGTTGGTTTGTCTGTTTGTTGGTTTGTTGGTTTGTTGGTTTGTTGATTTGTTAGTTTGTTGGTTCTTTGATTTGTTGGTTCTTTGGTTTTTTGGTTTTTTGGTTTGTTGGTTTGTTGGTTCTTTGATTTGTTGGTTCTTTGGTTTGTTCGTTTGTTGGTTCTTTGGTTTGTTGATTCTTTGGTTCTTTGGTATGTTGGTTTGTTGGTTCTGTGGTTTGTTGGTTTGTTCGTTTGTTCGTTTGTTGGTTTGTTCGTTTGTCGGTTTGTCGGTTTGTTGGTTTGTTGGTTTATTGGTTTGTTGGTTTGTTGGTTTGTTTGTTTGTTGGTTTGTTGGTTTGTTCGTTTGTCGGTTTATTGGTTTGTTGGTTTGCTGGTTTGTTTGTTTGTTGGTTCGTTGGTTTGTTGGTTTGTTGGTTTGTTGGTTTGTTGGTTTGTTGGTTTGGTGGTTCTTTGGTTTGTTGGTTCGTTGGTTCTTTGATTTGTTGTTTCGTTGGTTTGTTGGTTTGTTGGTTTGTTGGTTTGTTGGTTTGTTGGTTTGTTGGTTTGTTGGTTTGTTGGTTTGTTGGTTTGTTCGTTTGTTCGTTTGTTGGTTCTTTGATTTGTTTGTTCTTTGGTTTTTTGGTTCTTTGGTTTGTTGGTTTGTTGGTTCTTTGGTTTGTTGGTTCTTTGGTGTGTTGGTTTGCTGGTTCTTTGGTTTGTTGGTTTGTTGGTTTGTTGGTTTGTTCGTTTGTTGGTTCTTTGGTTTGTTGGTTCTTTGGTTTGTTGGTTCTTTGGTTCTTTGGTTTGTTGGTTTGTTGGTTTGTTGGTTTGTTCGTTTGGTGGTTTGTTGGTTCTTTGGTTTGTTGGTTTGTTGGTTCTTTGGTTCTTTGGTTTGTTGGTTTGTTGGTTCTTTGGTTTGTTGGTTCTTTGGTTTGTGTGTTCTTTGGTTCTTTGGTTTGTTGGTTCTTTGGTTTGTTGGTTTGTTGGTTTTTTGGTTTGTTGATTCTTTGGTTCTTTGGTATGTTGGTTTGTTGGTTCTGTCGTTTGTTGGTTTGTTCGTTTGTTGGTTGGTTGGTTTGTTCGTTTGTTGGTTTGTTGGTTTGTTGGTTTGTTGGTTTGTTGGCTTGTTGGTTTGTTGGTTTGTTGGTTTGTTGGTTTGTTGGTTTGTTGGTTTGTTGGTTTGTTGGTTTGTTGGTTTGTTGTTTCTTTGGTTTGTTCGTTCGTTGGTTCTTTGATTTGTTGGTTCGTTGGTTTGTTGGTTTGTTGGTTTGTTGGTTTGTTGGTTTGTTGGTTTGTTGGTTTGATGGCTTGTTGGTTTGTTAGTTTGTTGGTTCTTTGATTTGTTGGTTCTTTGGTTTTTTGGTTTTTTGGTTTGTTGGTTTGTTGGTTCTTTGATTTGTTGGTTCTTTGTTTTGTTGGATTGTTGGTTCTTTGGTTCTTTGGTTTGTTGGTTCTTTGGTTTGTTGGTTCTTTGGTTTGTTGATTCTTTGGTTTGTTGGTTTGTTCGTTTGTTGGTTCTTTGGTTTGTTGATTCTTTGGTTCTTTGGTTTGTTGGTTTATTGGTTCTTTGGTTTGTTGGTTTGTTAGTTTGTTGGTTTGTTGGTTTGTTGGTTTGTTGGTTTGTTGGTTTGTTGGTTTGTTGGTTTGTTGGTTTGATGGTTTTTTGGTTTGTTGGTTTGTTGGTTCTTTGATTTGTTGGTTCTTTGGTTTGTTGGTTTGTTGGTTCTTTGGTTCTTTGGTTTGTTGGTTCTTTGGTTTGTTGGTTTGTTGGTTTGTTGATTTGTTGGTTTGATGATTTGTTGGTTTGTTAGTTTGTTGGTTCTTTGATTTGTTGGTTCTTTGGTTTTTTGGTTTCTTGGTTTGTTGGTTTGTTGGTTCTTTGATTTGTTGGTTCTTTGGTTTGTTCGTTTGTTGGTTCTTTGGTTGTTGATTCTTTGGTTCTTTGGTATGTTGGTTTGTTGGTTCTGTGGTTTGTTGGTTTGTTCGTTTGGTGGTTTGTTGGGGTGTTCGTTTGTCGGTTTGCTGGTTTTTTGGTTTATTGGTTTGTTGGTTTGTTGGTTTGTTTGTTTGTTGGTTTGTTGGTTTGTTCGTTTGTCGTTTTATTGGTTTGTTGGTTTGTTGGTTTGTTGGTTTGTTTGTTTGTTGGATCGTTGGTTTGTTGGTTCTTTGATTTGTTGGTTCTTTGGTTTGTTGGTTTGTTGGTTCTTTGGTTCTTTGGTTTGTTGGTTCTTTGGTTTGGTGGTTTGTTGGTTTGTTGGTTTGTTGGTTTGTTGGTTTGATGGTTTGTTGGTTTGTTGGTTTGTTGGTTTGTTGGTTTGTTGGTTTGATGGTTTGTTGGTTTGTTGGTTTGTTGGTTCTTTGATTTGTTGGTTCTTTGGTTTGTTGGTTTGTTGGTTTGTTGGTTTGTTGGTTTGTTGGTTTGATGGTTTGTTGTTTTGTTAGTTTGTTGGTTCTTTGATTTGTTGGTTCTTTGTTTTTTTGGTTTTTTGGTTTGTTGGTTTGTTGGTTCTTTGATTTGTTGGTTCTTTGGTTTGTTCGTTTGTTGGTTCTTTGGTTCTTTGGTATGTTGGTTTGTTGGTTCTGTGGTTTGTTGGTTTGTTCGTTTGTTGGTTTGTTGGTTTGTTCGTTTGTCGGTTTGTTGGTTTCTTGGTTTATTGGTTTGTTGGTTTGTTGGTTTGTTTGTTTGTTGGTTTGTTGGTTTGTTCGTTTGTCGGTTTATTGGTTTGTTGGTTTGTTGGTTTGTTTGTTTGTTGGTTCGTTGGTTTGTTGGTTTGTTGGTTTGTCTGTTTGTTGGTTTGTTGGTTTGTTGGTTTGTTGATTTGTTAGTTTGTTGGTTCTTTGATTTGTTGGTTCTTTGGTTTTTTGGTTTTTTGGTTTGTTGGTTTGTTGGTTCTTTGATTTGTTGGTTCTTTGGTTTGTTCGTTTGTTGGTTCTTTGGTTTGTTGATTCTTTGGTTCTTTGGTATGTTGGTTTGTTGGTTCTGTGGTTTGTTGGTTTGTTCGTTTGTTGGTTTGTTGGTTTGTTCGTTTGTCGGCTTGTTGGTTTGTTAGTTTATTGGTTTGTTGGTTTGTTGGTTTGTTTGTTTGTTGGTTTGTTGGTTTGTTCATTTGTCGGTTTATTGGTTTGTTGGTTTGTTGGTTTGTTTGTTTGTTGGTTCGTTGGTTTGTTGGTTTGTTGGTTTGTTGGTTTGTTGGTTTGTTGGTTTGTTGGTTTGGTGGTTCTTTGGTTTGTTGGTTCGTTGGTTCTTTGATTTGTTGTTTCGTTGGTTTGTTGGTTTGTTGGTTTGTTGGTTTGTTGGTTTGTTGGTTTGTTCGTTTGTTCGTTTGTTGGTTCTTTGATTTGTTTGTTCTTTGGTTTTTTGGTTCTTTGGTTTGTTGGTTTGTTGGTTCTTTGGTTTGTTGGTTCTTTGGTGTGTTGGTTTGCTGGTTCTTTGGTTTGTTGGTTTGTTGGTTTGTTGGTTTGTTCGTTTGTTGGTTCTTTGGTTTGTTGGTTCTTTGGTTTGTTGGTTCTTTGGTTCTTTGGTTTGTTGTTTTGTTGGTTTGTTGGTTTGTTCGTTTGGTGGTTTGTTGGTTCTTTGGTTTGTTGGTTTGTTGGTTCTTTGGTTCTTTGGTTTGTTGGTTTGTTGGTTCTTTGGTTTGTTGGTTCTTTGGTTTGTTTGTTCTTTGGTTCTTTGGTTTGTTGGTTCTTTGGTTTGTTGGTTTGTTGGTTTTTTGGTTTGTTGATCCTTTGGTTCTTTGGTATGTTGGTTTGTTGGTTCTGTCGTTTGTTGGTTTGTTCGTTTGTTGGTTGGTTGGTTTGTTCGTTTGTTGGTTTGTTGGTATGTTGGTTTGTTGGTTTGTTGGTTTGTTGGTTTGTTGGTTTGTTGGTTTGTTGGTTTGTTGGTTTGTTCGTTTGGTGGTTTGTTGGTACTTTGGTTTGTTGGTTTGTTGGTTCTTTGGTTCTTTGGTTTGTTGGTTTGTTGGTTCTTTGGTTTGTTGGTTCTTTGGTTTGTTTGTTCTTTGGTTCTTTGGTTTGTTGGTTCTTTGGTTTGTTGGTTTGTTGGTTTTTTGGTTTGTTGATCCTTTGGTTCTTTGGTATGTTGGTTTGTTGGTTCTGTTGTTTGTTGGTTTGTTCGTTTGTTGGTTGGTTGGTTTGTTCGTTTGTTGGTTTGTTGGTATGTTGGTTTGTTGGTTTGTTGGTTTGTTGGTTTGTTGGTTTGTTGGTTTGTTGGTTTGTTGGTTTGTTGGTTTGTTGGTTTGTTGTTTCTTTGGTTTGTTCGTTCGTTGGTTCTTTGGTTTGTTGGTTCGTTGGTTTGTTGGTTTGTTGGTTTGTTGGTTTGTTGGTTTGTTGGTTTGTTGGTTTGTTGGTTTGTTGGTTTGTTGGTTTGTTGGTTTGATGGTTTGTTGGTTTGTTAGTTTGTTGGTTCTTTGATTGGTTGGTTCTTTGGTTTTTTGGTTTGTTGGTTTGTTGGTTCTTTGATTTGTTGGTTCTTTGGTTTGTTGGTTTGTTGGTTCTTTGGTTCTTTGGTTTGTTGGTTCTTTGGTTTGTTGGTTCTTTGGTCTGTTGATTCTTTGGTTTGTTGGTTTGTTCGTTTGTTGGTTCTTTGGTTTGTTGATTCTTTGGTTCTTTGGTTTGTTGGTTTGTTGGTTCTTTGGTTTGTTGGTTTGTTGGTTTGTTGGTTTGTTGGTTTGTTGGTTTGTTGGTTTGTTGGTTTGATGGTTTGTTGGTTTGTTAGTTTGTTGGTTCTTTGATTTGTTGGTTCTTTGGTTTTTTGGTTTTTTGGTTTGTTGGTTTGTTGGTTCTTTGATTTGTTGGTTCTTTGGTTTGTTCGTTTGTTGGTTCTTTGGTTTGTTGATTCTTTGGTTTTTTGGTATGTTGGTTTGTTGGTTCTGTGGTTTGTTGGTTTGTTCGTTTGTTGGTTTGTTGGTTTGTTCGTTTGTCGGTTTGTTGGTTTCTTGGTTTATTGGTTTGTTGGTTTGTTGGTTTGTTTGTTTGTTGGTTTGTTGGTTTGTTCGTTTGTTGGTTCTTTGATTTGTTTGTTCTTTGGTTTTTTGGGTCTTTGGTTTGTTGGTTTGTTGGTTCTTTGGTTTGTTGGTTCTTTGGTGTGTTGGTTTGCTGGTTCTTTGGTTTGTTAGTTTGTTGGTTTGTTCGTTTGTTGGTTCTTTGGTTTGTTGGTTCTTTGGTTTGTTGGTTCTTTGGTTCTTTGGTTTGTTGGTTTGTTGGTTTGTTGGTTTGTTCGTTTGGTGGTTTGTTGGTTCTTTGGTTTGTTGGTTTGTTGGTTCTTTGGTTCTTTGGTTTGTTGGTTTGTTGGTTCTTTGGTTTGTTGGTTCTTTGGTTTGTTTGTTCTTTGGTTCTTTGGTTTGTTGGTTCTTTGGTTTGTTGGTTTGTTGGTTTTTTGGTTTGTTGATCCTTTGGTTCTTTGGTATGTTGGTTTGTTGGTTCTGTCGTTTGTTGGTTTGTTCGTTTGTTGGTTTGTTGGTTTGTTGGTTTGTTGGTTTGTTGGTTTGATGGTTTGTTGGTTTGTTAGTTTGTTGGTTCTTTGATTTGTTGGTTCTTTGGTTTTTTGGTTTGTTGGTTTGTTGGTTCTTTGATTTGTTGGTTCTTTGGTTTGTTGGTTTGTTGGTTCTTTGGTTCTTTGGTTTGTTGGTTCTTTAGTTTGTTGGTTCTTTGGTCTGTTGATTCTTTGGTTTGTTGGTTTGTTCGTTTGTTGGTTCTTTGGTTTGTTGATTCTTTGGTTCTTTGGTTTGTTGGCTTGTTGGTTCTTTGGTTTGTTGGTTTGTTAGTTTGTTGGTTTGTTGGTTTGTTGGTTTGTTGGTTTGTTGGTTTGTTGGTTTGATGGTTTGTTGGTTTGTTAGTTTGTTGGTTCTTTGATTTGTTGGTTCTTTGGTTTTTTGGTTTTTTGGTTTGTTGGTTTGTTGGTTCTTTGATTTGTTGGTTCTTTGATTTGTTCGTTTGTTGGTTCTTTGGTTTGTTGATTCTTTGGTTCTTTGGTATGTTGGTTTGTTGGTTCTGTGGTTTGTTGGTTTGTTCGTTTGTTGGTTTGTTGGTTTGTTCGTTTGTCGGTTTGTTGGTTTCTTGGTTTGTTGGTTTGTTTGTTTGTTGGTTTGTTGGTTTGTTCGTTTGTCGGTTTATTGGTTTGTTGGTTTGTTGGTTTGTTGGTTTGTTTGTTTGTTGGTTCGTTGGTTTTTTGGTTCTTTGATTTGTTGGTTCTTTGGTTTGTTGGTTTGTTGGTTCTTTGGTTCTTTGGTTTGTTGGTTCTTTGGTTTGTTGGTTTGTTGGTTTGTTGGTTTGTTGGTTTGTTGGTTTGATGGTTTGTTGGTTTGTTGGTTTGTTGGTTTGTTGGTTTGTTGGTTTGTTGGTTTGATGGTTTGTTGGTTTGTTGGTTTGTTGGTTCTTTGGTTCTTTGGTTTGTTGGTTCTTTGGTTTGTTGGTTTGTTGGTTTGTTGGTTTGTTGGTTTGTTGGTATGATGGTTTGTTGGTTTGTTAGTTTGTTGGTTCTTTGATTTGATGGTTGTTTGGTTTTTTGGTTTTTTGGTTTGTTGGTTTGTTGGTTCTTTGATTTGTTGGTTCTTTGGTTTGTTCGTTTGTTGGTTCTTTGGTTTGTTCATTCTTTGGTTCTTTGGTATGTTGGTTTGTTGGTTCTGTGGTTTGTTGGTTTGTTCGTTTGTTGGTTTGTTCGTTTGTCGGTTTGTTGGTTTCTTGGTTTATTGGTTTGTTGGTTTGTTGGTTTGTTTGTTTGTTGGTTTGTTGGTTTGTTCGTTTGTCGGTTTGTTGGTTTGTTGGTTTGTTAGTTTGTTGGTTCTTTGATTTGTTGGTTCTTTGGTTTTTTGGTTTTTTGGTTTGTTGGTTTGTTGGTTCTTTGATTTGTTGGTTCTTTGGTTTGTTCGTTTGTTGGTTCTTTGGTTTGTTGATTCTTTGGTTCTTTGGTATGTTGGTTTGTTGGTTCTGTGGTTTGTTGGTTTGTTCGTTTGTTGGTTTGTTGGTTTGTTCGTTTGTCGGTTTGTTGGTTTTTTGGTTTATTGGTTTGTTGGTTTGTTGGTTTGTTTGTTTGTTTGTTGGTTTGTTGGTTTGTTCGTTTGTCGGTTTGTTGGTTTGATGGTTTGTTGGTTTGTTAGTTTGTTGGTTCTTTGATTTGTTGGTTCTTTGGTTTTTTGGTTTTTTGGTTTGTTGGTTTGTTGGTTCTTTGATTTGTTGGTTCTTTGGTTTGTTCGTTTGTTGGTTCTTTGGTTTGTTGATTCTTTGGTTCTTTGGTATGTTGGTTTGTTGGTTCTGTGGTTTGTTGGTTTGTTCGTTTGTTGGTTTGTTGGTTTGTTCGTTTGTCGGTTTGTTGGTTTCTTGGTTTATTGGTTTGTTGGTTTGTTGGTTTGTTTGTTTGTTGGTTTGTTGGTTTGTTCGTTTGTTGGTTCTTTGATTTGTTTGTTCTTTGGTTTTTTGGTTCTTTGGTTTGTTGGTTTGTTGGTTCTTTGGTTTGTTGGTTCTTTGGTGTGTTGGTTTGCTGGTTCTTTGGTTTGTTGGTTTGTTGGTTTGTTCGTTTGTTGGTTCTTTGGTTTGTTGGTTCTTTGGTTTGTTGGTTCTTTGGTTCTTTGGTTTGTTGGTTTGTTGGTTTGTTCGTTTGTTCGTTTGGTGGTTTGTTGGTTCTTTGGTTTGTTGGTTTGTTGGTTCTTTGGTTCTTTGGTTTGTTGGTTTGTTGGTTCTTTGGTTTGTTGGTTCTTTGGTTTGTTTGTTCTTTGGTTCTTTGGTTTGTTGGTTCTTTGGTTTGTTGGTTTGTTGGTTTTTTGGTTTGTTGATCCTTTGGTTCTTTGGTATGTTGGTTTGTTGGTTCTGTCGTTTGTTGGTTTGTTCGTTTGTTGGTTAGTTGGTTTGTTCGTTTGTTGGTTTGTTGGTATGTTGGTTTGTTGGTTTGTTGGTTTGTTGGTTTGTTGGTTTGTCGGTTTGTTGGTTTGTTGGTTTGTTGGTTTGTTGGTTTTTTGGTTTGTTGTTTCTTTGGTTTGTTCGTTCGTTGGTTCTTTGGTTTGTTGCTTCGTTGGTTTGTTGGTTTGTTGGTTTGTTGGTTTGTTGGTTTGTTGGTTTGTTGGTTTGTTGGTTTGTTGGTTTGATGGTTTGTTGGTTTGTTAGTTTGTTGGTTCTTTGATTTGTTGGTTCTTTGGTTTTTTGGTTTGTTGGTTTGTTGGTTCTTTGATTTGTTGGTTCTTTGGTTTGTTGGTTTGTTGGTTCTTTGGTTCTTTGGTTTGTTGGTTCTTTAGTTTGTTGGTTCTTTGGTCTGTTGATTCTTTGGTTTGTTGGTTTGTTCGTTTGTTGGTTCTTTGGTTTGTTGATTCTTTGGTTCTTTGGTTTGTTGGCTTGTTGGTTCTTTGGTTTGTTGGTTTGTTGGTTTGTTGGTTTGTTGGTTTGTTGGTTTGTTGGTTTGTTGGTTTGTTGGTTTGATGGTTTGTTGGTTTGTTAGTTTGTTGGTTCTTTGATTTGTTGGTTCTTTGGTTTTTTGGTTTTTTGGTTTGTTGGTTTGTTGGTTCTTTGATTTGTTGGTTCTTTGGTTCTTTGGTTTGTTGATTCTTTGGTTCTTTGGTATGTTGGTTTGTTGGTTCTGTGGTTTGTTGGTTTGTTCGTTTGTTGGTTTGTTGGTTTGTTCGTTTGTCGGTTTGTTGGTTTCTTGGTTTGTTGGTTTGT
Organism: Atherix ibis; assembly: GCA_958298945.1. Taxonomy (NCBI): domain Eukaryota; kingdom Metazoa; phylum Arthropoda; class Insecta; order Diptera; family Athericidae; genus Atherix; species Atherix ibis. The sequence goes on from OY282608.1 coordinate 68,203,712, forward strand.
TGGTTTGTTTGTTTGTTGGTTTGTTGGTTTGTTCGTTTGTCGGTTTATTGGTTTGTTGGTTTGTTGGTTTGTTGGTTTGTTTGTTTGTTGGTTCGTTGGTTTGTTGGTTCTTTGATTTGTTGGTTCTTTGGTTTGTTGGTTTGTTGGTTCTTTGGTTCTTTGGTTTGTTGGTTCTTTGGTTTGTTGGTTTGTTGGTTTGTTGGTTTGTTGGTTTGTTGGTTTGATGGTTTGTTGGTTTGTTGGTTTGTTGGTTTGTTGGTTTGTTGGTTTGATGGTTTGTTGGTTTGTTGGTTTGTTGGTTCTTTGGTTCTTTGGTTTGTTGGTTCTTTGGTTTGTTGGTTTGTTGGTTTGTTGGTTTGTTGGTTTGTTGGTATGATGGTTTGTTGGTTTGTTAGTTTGTTGGTTCTTTGATTTGATGGTTGTTTGGTTTTTTGGTTTTTTGGTTTGTTGGTTTGTTGGTTCTTTGATTTGTTGGTTCTTTGGTTTGTTCGTTTGTTGGTTCTTTGGTTTGTTGATTCTTTGTTTCTTTGGTATGTTGGTTTGTTGGTTCTGTGGTTTGTTGGTTTGTTCGTTTGTTGGTTTGTTGGTTTGTTCGTTTGTCGGTTTGTTGGTTTTTTGGTTTATTGGTTTGTTGGTTTGCTGGTTTGTTTGTTTGTTTGTTGGTTTGTTGGTTTGTTCGTTTGTCGGTTTATTGGTTTGTTGGTTTGTTGGTTTGTTTGTTTGTTGATTCGTTGGTTTGTTGGTTTGTTGGTTTGTTGGTTTGTTGGTTTGTTGGTTTGTTGGTTTGTTGGTTTGTTGGTTTGTTGGTTTGGTGGTTCTTTGGTTTGTTGGTTCGTTGGTTCTTTGATTTGTTGTTTCGTTGGTTTGTTGGTTTGTTGGTTTGTTGGTTTGTTGGTTTGTTCGTTTGTTCGTTTGTTGGTTCTTTGATTTGTTTGTTCTTTGGTTTTTTGGTTCTTTGGTTTGTTGGTTTGTTGGTTCTTTGGTTTGTTGGTTTGTTCGTTTGTTCATTTGTTGGTTCTTTGATTTGTTTGTTCTTTGGTATTTTGGTTCTTTGGTTTGTTGGTTTGTTGGTTCTTTGGTTTGTTGGTTCTTTGGTTTTTTGGTTTTTTGGTTTGTTGGTTTGTTGGTTCTTTGATTTGTTGGTTCTTTGGTTTGTTCGTTTGTTGGTTCTTTGGTTTGTTGATTCTTTGGTTTGTTGGTTTGCTGGTTCTTTGGTTTGTTGGTTTGTTGGTATGTTGGTTTGTTCGTTTGTTGGTTCTTTGGTTTGTTGGTTCTTTGGTTTGTTGGTTCTTTGGTTCTTTGGTTTGTTGGTTTGTAGGCTTGTTGGTTTGTTCGTTTGGTGGTTTGTTGGTTCTTTGGTTTGTTGGTTTGTTGGTTCTTTGGTTCTTTGGTTTGTTGGTTTGTTGGTTCTTTGGTTTGTTGGTTCTTTGGTTTGTTTGTTCTTTGGTTCTTTGGTTTGTTGGTTCTTTGGTTTGTTGGTTAGTTGGTTTTTTGGTTTGTTGATTCTTTGGTTCTTTGGTATGTTGGTTTGTTGGTTCTGTCGTTTGTTGGTTTGTTCGTTTGTTGGTTGGTTGGTTTGTTCGTTTGTTGGTTTGTTGGTTTGTTGGTTTGTTGGTTTGTTGGTTTGTTGGTTTGTTGGTTTGTTGGTTTGTTGGTTTGTTGGTTTGTTGGTTTACTGGTTTGTTGTTTCTTTGGTTTGTTCGTTCGTTGGTTCTTTGGTTTGTTGGTTCGGTGGTTTGTTGGTTTGTTGGTTTTTTGGTTTGTTGGTTTGCTGGTTTGTTGGTTTGTTGGTTTGTTGGTTTGTTGGTTTGATGGTTTGTTGGTTTGTTATTTTGTTGGTTCTTTGATTTGTTGGTTCTTTGGTTTTTTGGTTTTTTGGTTTGTTGATTTGTTGGTTCTTTGATTTGTTGGTTCTTTGGTTTGTTGGTTTGTTGGTTCTTTGGTTCTTTGGTTTGTTGGTTCTTTGGTTTGTTGGTTCTTTGGTTTGTTGATTCTTTGGTTTGTTGGTTTTTTCGTTTGTTGGTTCTTTGGTTTGTTGATTCTTTGGTTCTTTGGTTTGTTGGTTTGTTGGTTCTTTGGTTTGTTGGTTTGTTGGTTTGTTGGTTTGTTGGTTTGTTGGTTTGTTGGTTTGTTGGTTTGTTGGTTTGTTAGTTTGTTGGTTCTTTGATTTGTTGGTTCTTTGATTTGTTGGTTCTTTGGTTTTTTGGTTTTTTGGTTTGTTGGTTTGTTGGTTCTTTGATTTGTTGGTTCTTTGGTTTGTTGGTTTGTTGGTTCTTTGGTTCTTTGGTTTGTTGGTTCTTTGGTTTGTTGGTTTGTTGGTTTGTTGGTTTGTTGGTTTGTTGGTTTGATGGTTTGTTGGTTTGTTAGTTTGTTAGTTTGTTGGTTCTTTGATTTGTTGGTTCTTTGGTTTTTTGATTTTTTGGTTTGTTGGTTTGTTGGTTCTTTGATTTGTTAGTTCTTTGGTTTGTTCGTTTGTTGGTTCTTTGGTTTGTTGATTCTTTGGTTCTTTGGTATGTTGGTTTGTTGGTTCTGTGGTTTGTTGGTTTGTTCGTTTGTTGGTTTGTTGGTTTGTTCGTTTGTCGGTTTGTTGGTTTCTTGGTTTATTGGTTTGTTGGTTTGTTGGTTTGTTTGTTTGTTGGTTTGTTGGTTTGTTCGTTTGTCGGTTTATTGGTTTGTTGGTTTGTTGGTTTGTTTGTTTGTTGGTTCGTTGGTTTGTTGGTTCTTTGATTTGTTGGTTCTTTGGTTTGTTGGTTTGTTGGTTCTTTGGTTCTTTGGTTTGTTGGTTCTTTGGTTTGTTGGTTTGTTGGTTTGTTGGTTTGTTGGTTTGATGGTTTGTTGGTTTGTTGGTTTGTTGGTTTGTTGGTTTGTTGGTTTGTTGGTTTGTTGGTTTGATGGTTTGTTGGTTTGTTGGTTTGTTGGTTCTTTGGTTCTTTGGTTTGTTGGTTCTTTGGTTTGTTGGTTTGTTGGTTTGTTGGTTTGTTGGTTTGTTGGTTTGTTGGTTTGATGGTTTGTTGGTTTGTTAGTTTGTTGGTTCTTTGATTTGTAGGTTCTTTGGTTTTTTTGGTTTTTTGGTTTGTTGGTTTGTTGGTTCTTTGATTTGTTGGTTCTTTGGTTTGTTCGTTTGTTGGTTCTTTGGTTTGTTGATTCTTTGGTTCTTTGGTATGTTGGTTTGTTGGTTCTTTGTTGGTTTGTTGGTTTGTTCGTTTGTCATTGGTTTCTTGGTTTATTGGTTTGTTGGTTTGTTGGTTTGTTTATTTGTTGGTTTGTTGGTTTGTTCGTTTGTCGGTTTATTGGTTTGTTGGTTTGTTGGTTTGTTTGTTTGTTGGTTCGTTGGTTTGTTGGTTTGTTGGTTTGTCTGTTTGTTGGTTTTTTGGTTTGTTGGTTTGTTGATTTGTTAGTTTGTTGGTTCTTTGATTTGTTGGTTCTTTGGTTTTTTGGTTTTTTGGTTTGTTGGTTTGTTGGTTCTTTGATTTGTTGGTTCTTTGGTTTGTTGGTTCTTTGGTTTATTGATTCTTTGGTTCTTTGGTATGTTGGTTTGTTGGTTCTGTGGTTTGTTGGTTTGTTCGTTTGTTGGTTTGTTGGTTTGTTCGTTTGTCGGTTTGTTGGTTTGTTGGTTTATTGGTTTGTTGGTTTGTTGGTTTGTTGGTTTGTTTGTTTGTTGGTTTATTGGTTTATTCGTTTGTCGGTTTATTGGTTTGCTGGTTTGTTGGTTTGTTTGTTTGTTGGTTTGTTGGTTTGTTGGTTTGTTGGTTTGTTGGTTTGTTGGTTTGTTGGTTTGGTGGTTCTTTGGTTTGTTGGTTCGTTGGTTCTTTGATTTGTTGTTTCGTTGGTTTGTTGGTTTGTTGGTTTGTTGGTTTGTTGGTTTGTTGGTTTGTTGGTTTGTTGGTTTGTTGGTTTGTTGGTTTGTTGGTTTGTTCGTTTGTTCGTTTGTTGGTTCTTTGATTTGTTTGTTCTTTGGTTTTTTGGTTCTTTGGTTTGTTGGTTTGTTGGTTCTTTGGTTTGTTGGTTTGTTGGTTTGTTCGTTTGTTCGTTTGTTGGTTCTTTGATTTGTTTGTTCTTTGGTTTTTTGGTTCTTTGGTTTGTTGGTTTGTTGGTTCTTTGGTTTGTTGGTTCTTTGGTTTGTTGGTTTGCTGGTTCTTTGGTTTGTTGGTTTGTTGGTTTGTTGGTTTGTTCGTTTGTTGATTCTTTGGTTTGTTGGTTCTTTGGTTTGTTGGTTCTTTGGTTCTTTGGTTTGCTCGTTTGTTGGTTCTTGGGTTTGTTGGTTCTTTGGTTTGTTGGTTCTTTGGTTTGTTGGTTCTTTGGTTTGTTGATTCTTTGGTTTGTTGGTTTGTTCGTTTGTTGGTTCTTTGGTTTGTTGATTCTTTGGTTCTTTGGTTTGTAGGTTTGTTGGTTCTTTGGTTTGTTGGTTTGTTGGTTTGTTGGTTTGTTGGTTTGTTGGTTTGTTGTTTTGTTGGTTTGATGGTTTGTTGGTTTGTTAGTTTGTTGGTTCTTTGATTTGTTGGTTCTTTGGTTTTTTGGTTTTTTTGTTTGTTGGTTTGTTGGTTCTTTGATTTGTTGGTTCTTTGGTTTGTTGGTTTGTTGGTTCTTTGGTTCTTTGGTTTGTTGGTTCTTTGGTTTGTTGGTTCTTTGGTTTGTTGATTCTTTGGTTTGTTGGTTTGTTCGTTTGTTGGTTCTTTGGTTTGTTGATTCTTTGGTTCTTTGGTTTGTTGGTTTGTTTGTTCTTTGGTTTGTTGGTTTGTTGGTTTGTTGGTTTGTTGGTTTGTTGGTTTGTTGGTTTGTTGGTTTGATGGTTTGTTGGTTTGTTAGTTTGTTGGTTCTTTGATTTGTTGGTTCTTTGGTTTTTTGGTTTTTTGGTTTGTTGGTTTGTTGGTTCTTTGATTTGTTGGTTCTTTGGTTTGTTGGTTTGTTGGTTCTTTGGTTTGTTGGTTCTTTGGTTTGTTGGTTTGTTGGTTTGTTGGTTTGTTGGTTTGTTGGTTTGTTGGTTTGATTGTTTGTTGGTTTGTTAGTTTTTTGGTTCTTTGGTTCTTTGGTATGTTGGTTTGTTGGTTCTGTGGTTTGTTGGTTTGTTCGTTTGTTGGTTTGTTGGTTTGTTCGTTTGTCGGTTTGTTGGTTTCTTGGTTTATTGGTTTGTTGGTTTGTTGGTTTGTTGGTTTGTTTGTTTGTTGGTTTGTTGGTTTGTTGGTTTGTTGGTTTGTTGGTTTGTTGGTTTGTTGGTTTGTTCGTTTGTTCGTTTGTTGGTTCTTTGATTTGTTTGTTCTTTGGTTTTTTGGTTCTTTGGTTTGTTGGTTTGTTAGTTCTTTGGTTTGTTGGTTCTTTGGTTTGTTGGTTTGCTGGTTCTTTGGTTTGTTGGTTTGTTGGTTTGTTCGTTTGTTGGTTCTTTGGTTTGTTGGTTCTTTGGTTTGTTGGTTCTTTGGTTGTTTGGTTTGTTGGTTTGTCGGTTTGTTGGTTTGTTCGTTTGGTGGTTTGTTGGTTCTTTGGTTTGTTGGTTTGTTGGTTCTTTGGTTCTTTGGTTTGTTGGTTTGTTGGTTCTTTGGTTTGTTGGTTCTTTGGTTTGTTTGTTCTTTGGTTCTTTGGTTTGTTGGTTCTTTGGTTTGTTGGTTTATTGGTTTTTTGGTTTGTTGATTCTTTGGTTCTTTGGTATGTTGGTTTGTTGGTTCTGTCGTTTACTGGTTTGTTGGTTTGTTGGTTTGTTTGTTTGTTGGTTTGTTGGTTTGTTGGTTTGTTGGTTTGTTGGATTGTTGGTTTGTTGGTTTGGTGGTTCTTTGGTTTGTTGGTTCGTTGGTTCTTTGATTTGTTGTTTCGTTGGTTTGTTGGTTTGTTGGTTTGTTGGTTTGTTCGTTTGTTCGTTTGTTGGTTCTTTGATTTGTTTGTTCTTTGGTTTTTTGGTTCTTTGGTTTGTTGGTTTGTTGGTTCTTTGGTTTGTTGATTCTTTGGTTTGTTGGTTTGTTCGTTTGTTGGTTCTTTGGTTTGTTGATTCTTTGGTTCTTTGGTATGTTGGTTTGTTGGTTCTGTGGTTTGTTGGTTTGTTCGTTTGTTGGTTTGTTGGTTTGTTCGTTTGTCGGTTTGTTGGTTTCTTGGTTTATTGGTTTGTTGGTTTGTTGGTTTGTTTGTTTGTTGGTTTGTTGGTTTGTTGGTTTGTTGGTTTGTTGGTTTGCTGATTTGTTCGTTTGTTGGTTCTTTGGTTCTTTGGCTTGTTGGTTCTTTGGTTCTTTGGTTGGTTGGTTCTTTGGTTTGTTGGTTTATTGGTTTGTTGGTTTGTTGGTTTGTTGGTTTGTTGGTTTGTTCGTTTGTTGGTTTGTTGGTTCTTTGGTTTGTTGATTCTTTGGTTTGTTGGTTTGTTCGTTTGTTGGTTCTTTAGTTTGTTGATTCTTTGGTTCTTTGGTATGTTGGTTTGTTGGTTCTGTGGTTTGTTGGTTTGTTCGTTTGTTGGTTTGTTGGTTTGTTCGTTTGTCGGTTTGTTGGTTTCTTGGTTTATTGGTTTGTTGGTTTGTTGGTTTGTTTGTTTGTTGGTTTGTTGGTTTGTTCGTTTGTCGGTTTATTGGTTTGTTGGTTTGTTGGTTTGTTTGTTTGTTGGTTCGTTGGTTTGTTGGTTTGTTGGTTTGTTGGTTTGTTGGTTTGTTGGTTTGTTGGTTTGTTGGTTTGTTGGTTTGTTGGTTTGTTGGTTTGATGGTTTGTTGGTTTGTTAGTTTGTTGGTTCTTTGATTTGTTGGTTCTTTGGTTTTTTGGTTTTTTGGTTTGTTGGTTTGTTGGTTCTTTGATTTGTTGGTTCTTTGGTTTGTTGGTTTGTTGGTTCTTTGGTTCTTTGGTTTGTTGGTTCTTTGGTTTGTTGGTTCTTTGGTTTGTTGATTCTTTGGTTTGTTGGTTTGTTCGTTTGTTTGTTCTTTGGTTTGTTGATTCTTTGGTTCTTTGGTTTGTTGGTTTGTTGGTTCTTTGGTTTGTTGGTTCGTTGGTTTGTTGGTTTGTTGGTTTGTTGGTTTGTTGGTTTGTTGGTTTGTTGGTTTGATGGTTTGTTGGTTTGTTAGTTTGTTGGTTCTTTGATTTGTTGTTTCTATGGTTTTTTGGTTTTTTGGTTTGTTGGTTTGTTGGTTCTTTGATTTGTTGGTTCGTTGGTTTGTTGGTTTGTTGGTTTGTTGGTTCTTTGGTTCTTTGGTTTGTTGGTTCTTTGGTTTGTTGGTTTTTTGGTTTGTTGATTCTTTGGTTTGTTGGTTTGTTCGTTTGTTGGTTCTTTGGTTTGTTGATTCTTTGGTTCTTTGGTATGTTGGTTTGTTGGTTCTGTGGTTTGTTGGTTTGTTCGTTTGTTGGTTTGTTGGTTTGTTCGTTTGTCGGTTTGTTGGTTTCTTGGTTTATTGGTTTGTTGGTTTGTTGGTTTGTTTGTTTGTTGGTTTGTTGGTTTGTTGGTTTCTTGGTTTGTTGGTTTGTTGGTTTGTTGGTTTGTTGGTTTGGTGGTTCTTTGGTTTGTTGGTTCGTTGGTTCTTTGATTTGTTGTTTCGTTGGTTTGTTGGTTTGTTGGTTGGTTGGTTTGTTGGTTTGTTCGTTTGTTCGTTTGTTGGTTCTTTGATTTTTTTAATCTTTGGTTTTTTGGTTCTTTGGTTTGTTGGTTTGTTGGTTCTTTGATTTGTTGGTTCTTTGGTTTGTTGGTTTGCTGGTTATTTGGTTTGTTGGTTTGTTGGTTTGTTGGTTTGTTCGTTTGTTGGTTCTTTGGTTTCTTGGTTCTTTGGTTTGTTGGTTCTTTGGTTCTTTGGTTTGTTGGTTTGTTGGTTTGTTGGTTTGTTCGTTTGGTGGTTTGTTGGTTCTTTGGTTTGTTGGTTCTTTGGTTTGTTCGTTTGTTGGTTTGTTGGTTTGTTGGTTTGTTGGTTTGTTGATTTGTTCGTTTGTTGGTTCTTTGGTTTGTTGGTTCTTTGGTTTGTTGGTTCTTTCGTTCTTTGGTTTGTTGGTTTGTTGGTTTGTTGGTTTGTTCGTTTGTTGGTTTGTTGGTTCTTTGGTTTGTTGATTCTTTGGTTTGTTGGTTTGTTCGTTTGTTGGTTCTTTGGTTTGTTGATTCTTTGGTTCTTTGGTTTGTTGGTTTGTTGGTTCTGTGGTTTGTTGGTTTGTTGGTTTGTTGGTTTGTTGGTTTGTTGGTTTGTTGGTTTGTTGGTTTGTTGGTTTGTTGTTTCTTTGGTTTGTTCGTTCGTTGGTTCTTTGGTTTGTTGGTTCGTTGGTTTGTTGGTTTATTGGTTTGCTGGTTTGTTGGTTTGTTGGTTTGTTGGTTTGTTGGTTTGTTGGTTTGATGGTTTGTTGGTTTGTTAGTTTGTTGGTTCTTTGATTTGTTGGTTCTTTGGTTTTTTGGTTTTTTGATTTGTTGGTTTGTTGGTTCTTTGATTTGTTGGTTCTTTGGTTTGTTGGTTTGTTGGTTCTTTGGTTCTTTGGTTTGTTGGTTCTTTGGTTTGTTGGTTCTTTGGTTTGTTGGTTCTTTGGTTTGTTGGTTCTTTGGTTTGTTGGTTTGTTCGTTTGTTGGTTTGTTGGTTTGTTGGTTTGAGGGTTTGTTGGTTTGTTAGTTTGTTGGTTCTTTGGTTCTTTGGTATGTTGGTTTGTTGGTTCTGTGGTTTGTTGGTTTGTTGGTTTGTTGGTTTGTTTGTTTGTTGGTTTGTTGGTTTGTTGGTTTGTTGGTTTGTTGGTTTGGTGGTTCTTTTGTTTGTTGGTTCGTTGGTTCTTTGATTTGTTGTTTCGTTGGTTTGTTGGTTTGTTGGTTTGTTGGTTTGTTGGTTTGTTGGTTTGTTCGTTTGTTCGTTTGTTGGTTCTTTGGTTTGTTGGTTCTTTGGTTTGTTGGTTCTTTGGTTCTTTGGTTTGTTGGTTTGTTGGTTTGTTGGTTTGTTGGTTTGTTCGTTTGGTGGTTTGTTGGTTCTTTGGTTTGTTGGTTTGTTGGTTCTTTGGTTCTTTGGTTTGTTATTATGTTGGTTTTTTGGTTTGTTGGTTCTTTGGTTTGTTTGTTCTTTGGTTCTTTGGTTTGTTGGTTCTTTGGTTTGTTGGTTTGTTGGTTTTTTGGGTTGTTGATTCTTTGGTTCTTTGGTATGTTGGTTTGTTGGTTCTGTCGTTTGTTGGTTTGTTCGTTTGTAGGTTGGTTGGTTTGTTCGTTTGTTGGTTTGCTGGTTTGTTCGTTTGTTGGTTTGTTGGTTTGTTGGTTTGTTGGTTTGTTGGTTTGTTGGTTTGTTGTTTCTTTGGTTTGTTCGTTCGTTGGTTCTTTGGTTTGTTGGTTCGTTGGTTTGTTGGTTTGTTGGTTTGTTGGTTTGTTGGTTTGTTGGTTTGTTGGTTTGTTGGTTTGTTGGTTTGTTGGTTTGATGGTTTGTTGGTTTGTTAGTTTGTTGGTTCTTTGATTTGTTGGTTCTTTGGTTTTTTGGTTTTTTGGTTTGTTGGTTTGTTGGTTTTTTGATTTGTTGGTTCTTTGGTTTGTTGGTTTGTTGGTTCTTTGGTTCTTTGGTTTGTTGGTTCTTTAGTTTGTTGGTTCTTTAGTTTGTTGATTCTTTGGTTTGTTGGTTTGTTCGTTTGTTGGTTCTTTGGTTTGTTGATTCTTTGGTTCTTTGGTTTGTTGGTTTGTTGGTTCTTTGGTTTGTTGGTTTGTTGGTTTGTTGGTTTGTTGGTTTGTTGGTTTGTTGGTTTGTTGGTTTGTTGGTTTGATGGTTTGTTGGTTTGTTGGTTCTTTGATTTGTTGGTTCTTTGGTTTGTTGGTTTGTTGGTTTGTTAGTTTGTTGGTTCTTTGATTTGTTGGTTCTTTGGTTTTTTGGTTTTTTGGTTTGTTGGTTTGTTGGTTCTGTGGTTTGTTGGTTTGTTCGTTTGTTGGTTTGTTCGTTTGTCGATTTGTTGGTTTCTTGGTTTGTTGGTTTGTTGGTTTGTTTGTTTGTTGGTTTGTTGGTTTGTTCGTTTGTCGGTTTATTGGTTTGTTGGTTTGTTGGTTTGTTGGTTTGTTGGTTTGATGGTTTGCTGGTTTGTTAGTTTGTTGGTTCTTTGGTTCTTTGATATGTTGGTTTGTTGGTTCTGTGGTTTGTTGGTTTGTTCGTTTGTTGGTTTGTTGGTTTGTTCGTTTGTCGGTTTGTTGGTTTCTTGGTTTATTGGTTTGTTGGTTTGTTGGTTTGTTTGTTTGTTGGTTTGTTGGTTTGTTGGTTTGTTGGTTTGTTGGTTTGTTGGTTTGGTGGTTCTTTTGTTTGTTGGTTCGTTGGTTCTTTGATTTGTTGTTTCGTTGGTTTATTGGTTTGTTGGTTTGTTGGTTTGTTGGTTTGTTGGTTTGTTGGTTTGTTCGTTTGTTCGTTTGTTGGTTCTTTGATTTGTTTGTTCTTTGGTTTTATGGTTCTTTGGTTTGTTGGTTTGTTGGTTCTTTGGTTTGTTGGTTCTTTGTTTTGTTGGTTTGCTGGTTCTTTGGTTTGTTGGTTTGTTGGTTTGTTGGTTTGTTCGTTTGTTGGTTCTTTGGTTTGTTGGTTCTTTGGTTTGTTGGTTCTTTGGTTCTTTGGTTTGTTGGTTTGTTGGTTTGTTGGTTTGTTCGTTTGGTGGTTTGTTGGTTCTTTGGTTTGTTGGTTTGTTGGTTCTTTGGTTCTTTGGTTTCTTATTTTGTTGGTTCTTTGGTTTGTTGGTTCTTTGGTTTGTTTGTTCTTTGGTTCTTTGGTTTGTTGGTTCTATGGTTTGTTGGTATGTTGGTTTCTTGGGTTGTTGATTCTTTGGTTCTTTGGTATGTTGGTTTGTTGGTTCTGTCGTTTGTTGGTTTGTTCGTTTGTAGGTTGGTTGGTTTGTTTGTTTGTTGGTTTGTTGGTTTGTTGGTTTGTTGGTTTGTTGGTTTGTTGGTTTGTTGGTTTGTTGGTTTGTTGGTTTGTTGTTTCTTTGGTTTGTTCGTTCGTTGGTTCTTTGGTTTGTTGGTTCGTTGGTTTGTTGGTTTGTTGGTTTGTTGGTTTGTTGGTTTGTTGGTTTGTTGGTTTGTTGGTTTGTTGGTTTGATGGTTTGTTGGTTTGTTAGTTTGTTGGTTCTTTGATTTGTTGGTTCTTTGGTTTTTTGGTATTTTGGTTTGTTGGTTTGTTGGTTTTTTGATTTGTTGGTTCTTTGGTTTGTTGGTTTGTTGGTTCTTTGGTTCTTTGGTTTGTTGGTTCTTTAGTTTGTTGGTTCTTTAGTTTGTTGATTCTTTGGTTTGTTGGTTTGTTCGTTTGTTGGTTCTTTGGTTTGTTGATTCTTTGGTTCTTTGGTTTGTTGGTTTGTTGGTTCTTTGGTTTGTTGGTTTGTTGGTTTGTTGGTTTGTTGGTTTGTTGGTTTGTTGGTTTGTTGGTTTGTTGGTTTGATGGTTTGTTGGTTTGTTGGTTCTTTGATTTGTTGGTTCTTTGGTTTGTTGGTTTGTTGGTTTGTTAGTTTGTTGTTTCTTTGATTTGTTGGTTATTTGGTTTTTTGGTTTTTTGGTTTGTTGGTTTGTTGGTTCTGTAGTATGTTGGTTTGTTCGTTTGTTGGTTTGTTCGTTTGTCGATTTGTTGGTTTCTTGGTTTATTGGTTTGTTGGTTTGTTGGTTTGTTTGTTTGTTGGTTTGTTGGTTTGTTCGTTTGTCGGTTTATTGGTTTGTTGGTTTGTTGGTTTGTTTGTTTGTTGGTTCGTTGGTTTGTTGGTTCTTTGGTTTGTTGGTTCTTTGGTTTGTTGGTTTGTTGGTTTGTTGGTTTGTTGGTTTGTTGGTTTGATGGTTTGTTGGTTTGTTAGTTTGTTGGTTCTTTGATTTGTTGGTTCTTTGGTTTTTTGGTTTTTTGGTTTGTTGGTTTGTTGGTTCTTTGATTTGTTGGTTCTTTGGTTTGTTGGTTTGTTGGTTCTTTGGTTCTTTGGTTTGTTGGTTCTTTGGTTTGTTGGTTCTTTGGTTTGTTGATTCTTTGGTTTGTTGGTTTGTTCGTTTGTTGGTTCTTTGGTTTGTTGATTCTTTGGTTCTTTGGTATGTTGGTTTGTTGGTTCTGTGGTTTGTTGGTTTGTTCGTTTATTGGTTTGTTGGTTTGTTCGTTTGTCGGTTTGTTGGTTTCTTGGTTTATTGGTTTGTTGGTTTGTTGGTTTGTTTGTTTGTTGGTTTGTTGGTTTGTTGGTTTGTTTGTTTGTTGGTTTGTTGGTTTGTTGGTTTGGTGGTTCTTTGGTTTGTTGGTTCGTTGGTTCTTTGATTTGTTGTTTCGTTGGTTTGTTGGTTTGTTGGTTTGTTCGTTTGTTCGTTTGTTGGTTCTTTGATTTGTTTGTTCTTTGGTTTTTTGGTTCTTTGGTTTGTTGGTTTGTTGGTTCTTTGGTTTCTTGGTTCTTTGGTTTGTTGGTTTGCTGGTTCTTTGGTTTGTTGGTTTGTTGGTTTGTTCGTTTGTTGGTTCTTTGGTTTGTTGGTTCTTTGGTTTGTTGGTTCTTTGGTTCTTTGGTTTGTTGGTTTGTTGGTTTGTTGGTTTGTTCGTTTGGTGGTTTGTTGGTTCTTTGGTTTGTTGGTTCTTTGGTTTGTTCGTTTGTTGGTTTGTTGGTTTGTTGGTTTGTTGATTTGTTCGTTTGTTGGTTCTTTGGTTTGTTGGTTCTTTGGTTTGTTGGTTCTTTCGTTCTTTGGTTTGTTGGTTTGTTGGTTTGTTGGTTTGTTCGTTTGTTGGTTTGTTGGTTCTTTGGTTTGTTGATTCTTTGGTTTGTTGGTTTGTTCGTTTGTTGGTTCTGTGGTTCGTTGGTTTGTTGGTTTGTTGGTTTGTTGGTTTGTTGGTTTGTTGGTTTGTTGGTTTGTTGGTTTGTTGGTTTGTTGGTTTGTTGGTTTGTTGGTTTGTTGGTTTGTTGGTTTGTTGGTTTGTTGGTTTGATGGTTTGTTGGTTTGTTAGTTTGTTGGTTCTTTGATTTGTTGGTTCTTTGGTTTTTTGGTTTTTTGGTTTGTTGGTTTGTTGGTTCTTTGATTTGTTGGTTCTTTGGTTTGTTGGTTTGTTGGTTTGTTGGTTCTTTGGTTCTTTGGTTTGTTGGTTCTTTGGTTTGTTGGTTCTTTGGTTTGTTGATTCTTTGGTTTGTTGGTTTGTTCGTTTGTTGGTTCTTTGGTTTGTTGATTGTTTGGTTCTTTGGTTTGTTGGTTTGTTGGTTCTTTGGTTTGTTGGTTTGTTGGTTTGTTGGTTTGTTGGTTTGTTGGTTTGTTGGTTTGTTGGTTTGTTGGTTTGTTGATTTGATGGTTTGTTGGTTTGTTAGTTTGTTGGTTCTTTGATTTGTTGGTTCTTTGGTTTTTTGGTTTTTTGATTTGTTGGTTTGTTGGTTCTTTGATTTGTTGGTTCTTTGGTTTGTTGGTTTGTTGGTTCTTTGGTTCTTTGGTTTGTTGGTTTGTTGGTTTGTTGGTTTGTTGGTTTGTTGGTTTGATGGTTTGTTGGTTTGTTAGTTTGTTGGTTCTTTGGTTCTTTGGTATGTTGGTTTGTTGGTTCTGTGGTTTGTTGGTTTGTTCGTTTGTTGGTTTGTTGGTTTGTTCGTTTGTCGGTTTGTTGGTTTCTTGGTTTATTGGTTTGTTGGTTTGTTGGTTTGTTTGTTTGTTGGTTTGTTGGTTTGTTGGTTTGTTGGTTTGTTGGTTTGTTGGTTTGTTGGTTTGTTGGTTTGTTGGTTTGGTGGTTCTTTGGTTTGTTGGTTCGTTGGTTCTTTAATTTGTTGTTTCGTTGGTTTGTTGGTTTGTTGGTTTGTTGGTTTGTTGGTTTGTTCGTTTGTTCGTTTGTTGGTTCTTTGATTTGTTTGTTCTTTGGTTTTTTGGTTCTTTGGTTTGTTGGTTTGTTGGTTCTTTGGTTTGTTGGTTTGCTGGTTCTTTGGTTTGTTGGTTTGTTGGTTTGTTCGTTTGTTGGTTCTTTGGTTTGTTGGTTCTTTGGTTTGTTGGTTCTTTGGTTCTTTGGTTTGTTGGTTTGTTGGTTTGTTCGTTTGGTGGTTTGTTGGTTCTTTGGTTTGTTGGTTTGTTGGTTCTTTGGTTCTTTGGTTTGTTGGTTTGTTGGTTCTTTGGTTTGTTGGTTCTTTGGTTTGTTTGTTCTTTGGTTCTTTGGTTTGTTGGTTCTTTGGTTTGTTGGTTTGTTGGTTTTTTGGTTTGTTGATTCTTTGGTTCTTTGGTATGTTGGTTTGTTGGTTCTGTCGTTTGCTGGTTTGTTCGTTTGTTGGTTGGTTGGTTTGTTCGTTTGTTGGTTTGTTGGTTTGTTGGTTTGTTGGTTTGTTGGTTTGTTGGTTTGTTGGTTTGTTGGTTTGTTGGTTTGTTGGTTTGTTTGTTTGTTGGTTTGTTGGTTTGTTGGTTTGTTGGTTTGTTTGTTTGTTGGTTTGTTGGTTTGGTGGTTCTTTGGTTTGTTGGTTCGTTGGTTCTTTGATTTGTTGTTTCGTTGGTTTGTTGGTTTGTTGATTTGTTGGTTTGTTGGTTTGTTCGTTTGTTCGTTTTGTTGGTTCTCTGACTTGTTTTTGCTTTGGTTTTTTGGTTCTTTGGTTTGTTGGTTTGTTGGTTCTTCAGTTTGTTGGTTCTTTGGTTTGTTGGTTTGCTGGTTCTTTGGTTTGTTGGTTTGTTGGTTTGTTCGTTTGTTGGTTCTTTGGTTTGTTGGTTCTTTGGTTTGTTGGTTCTTTGGTTCTTTGGTTTGTTGGTTTGTTGGTTTGTTGGTTTGTTCGTTTGGTGGTTTGTTGGTTCTTTGGTTTGTTGATTTGTTGGTTCTTTGGTTCTTTGGTTTGTTGGTTTGTTGGTTCTTTGGTTTGTTGGTTCTTTGGTTTGTTTGTTCTTTGGTTCTTTGGTTTGTTGGTTCTTTGGTTTGTTGGTTTGTTGGTTTTTTGGTTTGTTGATTCTTTGGTTCTTTGGTATGTTGGTTTGTTGGTTCTGTCGTTTGCTGGTTTGTTCGTTTGTTGGTTGGTTGGTTTGTTCGCTTGTTGGTTTGTTGGTTTGTTGGTTTGCTGGTTTGTTGGTTTGTTGGTTTGTTTGTTTGTTGGTTTGTTGGTTTGTTGGTTTGTTGGTTTGTTGGTTTGTTGTTTCTTTGGTTTGTTCGTTCATTGGTTCTTTGGTTTGTTGGTTCGTTGGTTTGTTGGTTTGTTGGTTTGTTGGTTTGTTGGTTTGTTGGTTTGTTGGTTTGTTGGTTTGTTGGTTTGTTGGTTTGATGGTTTGTTGGTTTGTTAGTTTGTTGGTTCTTTGATTTGTTGGTTCTTTGGTTTTTTGGTTTTTTGGTTTTTTGGTTTGTTGGTTTGTTGGTTCTTTGATTTGTTGGTTCTTTGGTTTGTTGGTTTGTTGGTTCTTTGGTTCTTTGGTTTGTTGGTTCTTTGGTTTGTTGGTTCTTTGGTTTGTTGATTCTTTGGTTTGTTGGTTTGTTCGTTTGTTGGTTCTTTGGTTTGTTGATTCTTTGGTTCTTTGGTTTGTTGGTTTGTTGGTTCTTTGGTTTGTTGGTTTGTTGGTTTGTTGGTTTGTTGGTTTGTTGGTTTGTTGGTTTGATGGTTTGTTGGTTTGTTAGTTTGTTAGTTCTTTGATTTTTTGGTTCTTTTTTTTTGTTTTTTTGGTTTTTTGGTTTGTTGGTTCTTTGATTTGTTGGTTCTTTGGTTTGTTGGTTCTTTGGTTCTTTGGTTTGTTGGTTCTTTGGTTTGTTGGTTTGTTGGTTTGTTGGTTTGTTGGTTTGTTGTTTTGTCGGTTTGTTGGTTTGATGGTTTGTTGGTTTGTTAGTTTGTTGGTTCTTTGATTTGTTGGTTCTTTGGTTTTTTGGTTTTTTGGTTTGTTGGTTTGTTGGTTCTTTGATTTGTTGGTTCTTTGGTTTGTTCGTTTGTTGGTTCTTTGGTTTGTTGATTCTTTGGTTCTTTGGTATGTTGGTTTGTTGGTTCTGTGGTTTGTTGGTTTGTTCATTTGTTGGTTTGTTGGTTTGTTCGTTTGTCGGTTTGTTGGTTTCTTGGTTTATTGGTTTGTTGGTTTGTTGGTTTGTTTGTTTGTTGGTTTGTTGGTTTGTTCGTTTGTCGGTTTATTGGTTTGTTGGTTTGTTGGTTTGTTTGTGTGTTGGTTCGTTGGTTTGTTGGTTCTTTGATTTGTTGGTTCTTTGGTTTGTTGGTTTGTTGGTTCTTTGGTTCTTTGGTTTGTTGGTTCTTTGGTTTGTTGGTTTGTTGGTTTGTTGGTTTGTTGGTTTGTTGGTTTGATGGTTTGTTGGTTTGTTGGTTTGTTGGTTTGTTGGTTTGTTGGTTTGATGGTTTGTTGGTTTGTTGGTTTGTTGGTTCTTTGGTTCTTTGGTTTGTTGGTTCTTTGGTTTGTTGGTTTGTTGGTTTGTTGGTTTGTTGGTTTGTTGGTTTGATGGTTTGTTGGTTTGTTAGTTTGTTGGTTCTTTGATTTGTTGGTTCTTTGATTTTTTGGTTTGTTGGTTTGTTGGTTCTTTGATTTGTTGGTTCTTTGGTTTGTTCGTTTGTTGGTTCTTTGGTTTGTTGATTCTTTGGTTCTTTGGTATGTTGGTTTGTTGGTTCTGTGGTTTGTTGGTTTGTTTGTTTGTTGGTTTGTTGGTTTGTTCGTTTGTCGGTTTGTTGGTTTCTTGGTTTATTGGTTTGTTGGTTTGTTGGTTTGTTTGTTTGTTGGTTTGTTGGTTTGTTCGTTTGTCGGTTTATTGGTTTGTTGGTTTGTTTGTTTGTTGGTTCGTTGGTTTGTTGGTTTGTTGGTTTGTTGGTTTGTTGGTTTGTTGGTTTGTTGGTTTGTTGGTTTGTTGGTTTGTTGGTTTGTTAGTTTGTTGGTTCTTTGATTTGTTGGTTCTTTGGTTTTTTGGTTTTTTGGTTTGTTGGTTTGTTGGTTCTTTGATTTGTTGGTTCTTTGGTTTGTTCGTTTGTTGGTTCTTTGGTTTGTTGATTCTTTGGTTCTTTGGTATGTTGGTTTGTTGGTTCTGTGGTTTGTTGGTTTGTTCGTTTGTTGGTTTGTTGGTTTGTTCGTTTGTCGGTTTGTTGGTTTCTTGGTTTATTGGTTTGTTGGTTTGTTGGTTTGTTTGTTTGTTGGTTTGTTGGTTTGTTCGTTTGTCGGTTTATTGGTTTGATGGTTTGTTTGTTTGTTTGTTTGTTGGTTCGTTGGTTTGTTGGTTTGTTGGTTTGTTGGTTTGTTGGTTTGTTGGTTTGTTGGTTTGGTGGTTCTTTGGTTTGTTGGTTCGTTGGTTCTTTGATTTGTTGTTTCGTTGGTTTGTTGGTTTGTTGGTTTGTTGGTTTGTTGGTTTGTTGGTTTGTTCGTTTGTTCGTTTGTTGGTTCTTTGATTTGTTTGTTCTTTGGTTCTTTGGTTTGTTGGTTCTATGGTTTGTTGGTTCTTTGGTTTGTTGATTCTTTGGTTTGTTGGTTTGTTCGTTTGTTGGTTCTTTGGTTTGTTGATTCTTTGGTTCTTTGGTTTGTTGGTTTGTTGGTTCTTTGGTTTGTTGGTTTGTTGGTTTGATGGTTTGTTGGTTTGTTGGTTTGTTGGTTTGTTGGTTTGATGGTTTGTTGGTTTGTTAGTTTGTTGGTTCTTTCATTTGTTGGTTCTTTGGTTTTTTGGTTTTTTGGTTTGTTGGTTTGTTGGTTCTTTGATTTGTTGGTTCTTTGGTTTGTTGGTTTGTTGGTTCTTTGGTTTGTTGGTTCTTTGGTTTGTTGGTTTGTTGGTTTGTTGGTTTGTTGGTTTGTTGGTTTGTTGGTTTGTTGGTTTGTTGGTTTGATGGTTTGTTGGTTTGTTGGTTCTTTGGTTTGTTCGTTTGTTGGTTCTTTAATTTGTTGATTCTTTGGTTCTTTGGTATGTTGGTTTGTTGGTTCTGTGGTTTGTTGGTTGGTTCGTTTGTTGGTTTGTTGGTTTGTTCGTTTGTCGGTTTGTTGGTTTCTTGGTGTATTGGTTTGTTGGTTTGTTGGTTTGTTTGTTTGTTGGTTTGTTGGTTTGTTCGTTTGTCGGTTTATTGGTTTGTTGGTTTGTTGGTTTGTTTGTTTGTTGGTTCGTTGGTTTGTTGGTTTGTTGGTTTGTTGGTTTGTTGGTTTGTTATTTTGGTGGTTCTTTGGTTTGTTGGTTCGTTGGTTCTTTGATTTGTTGTTTCGTTGGTTTGTTGGTTTGTTGGTTTGTTGGTTTGTTGGTTTGTTGGTTTGTTGGTTTGTTGGTTTGTTCGTTTGTTGGTTCTTTGATTTGTTTGTTCTTTGGTTCTTTGGTTTGTTGGTTCTTTGGTTTGTTGGTTCTTTGGTTTGTTGATTCTTTGGTTTGTTGGTTTGTTCGTTTGTTGGTTCTTTGGTTTGTTGATTCTTTGGTTCTTTGGTTTGTTGGTTTGTTGGTTCTTTGGTTTGTTGGTTTGTTGGTTTGTTGGTTTGTTGGTTTGTTGGTTTGTTGGTTTGTTGGTTTGTTGGTTTGATGGTTTGTTGGTTTGTTAGTTTGTTGGTTCTTTGATTTGTTGGTTCTTTGGTTTTTTGGTTTTTTGGTTTGTTGGTTTGTTGGTTCTTTGATTTGTTGGTTCTTTGGTTTGTTCGTTTGTTGGTTCTTTGGTTTGTTGATTCTTTGGTTCTTGGGTATGTTGGTTTGTTGGTTCTGTGGTTTGTTGGTTTGTTCGTTTGTTGGTTTGTTGATTTGTTTGTTTGTCGGTTTGTTGGTTTCTTGGTTTATTGGTTTGTTGGTTTGTTGGTTTGTTTGTTTGTTGGTTTGTTGGTTTGTTCGTTTGTCGGTTTATTGGTTTGTTGGTTTGTTTGTTTGTTGGTTCGTTGGTTTGTTGGTTCTTTGATTTGTTGGTTCTTTGGTTTGTTGGTTTGTTGGTTCTTTGGTTCTTTGGTTTATTGGTTCTTTGGTTTGTTGGTTTGTTGGTTTGTTGGTTTGTTGGTTTGTTGGTTTGATGGTTTGTTGGTTTGTTGGTTTGTTGGTTTGTTTGTTTGTTGGTTTGATGGTTTGATGGTTTGTTGGTTTGTTATTTTGTTGGTTCTTTGATTTGTTGGTTATTTGGTTTTTTGGTTTGTTGGTTTGTTGGTTCTTTGATTTGTTGGTTCTTTGGTTTGTTCGTTTGTTGGTTCTTTGGTTTGTTGATTCTTTGGTTCTCTGTTATGTTGGTTTGTTGGTTCTGTGGTTTGTTGGTTTGTTCGTTTGTTGGTTTGTTGGTTTGTTCGTTTGTCGGTTTGTTGGTTTCTTGGTTTATTGGTTTGTTGGTTTGTTGGTTTGTTTGTTTGTTGGTTTGTTGGTTTGTTCGTTTGTCGGTTTATTGGTTTGTTAGTTTGTTGGTTTGTTTGTTTGTTGGTTCGTTGGTTTGTTGGTTTGTTGGTTTGTTGGTTTGTTGGTTTGTTGGTTTGTTGGTTTGTTGGTTTGTTAGTTTGTTGGTTCTTTGATTTGTTGGTTCTTTGGTTTTTTGGTTTTTTGGTTTGTTGGTTTGTTGGCTTTTTGGTTCTTTGATTTGTTGGTTCTTTGGTTTGTTCGTTTGTTGGTTCTTTGGTTTGTTGATTCTTTGGTTCTTTGGTATGTTGGTTTGTTGGTTCTGTGGTTTGTTGGTTTGTTCGTTTGTTGGTTTGTTGGTTTGTTCGTTTGTCGGTTTGTTGGTTTCTTGGTTTATTGTTTTGTTGGTTTGTTGGTTTGTTTGTTTGTTGGTTTGTTGGTTTGTTCGTTTGTCGGTTTATTGGTTTGTTGGTTTGTTGGTTTGTTTGTTTGTTGGTTCGTTGGTTTGTTGGTTTGTTGGTTTGTTGGTTTGTTGGTTTGGTGGTTCTTTGGTTTGTTGGTTCGTTGGTTCTTTGATTTGTTGTTTCGTTGGTTTGTTGGTTTGTTGGTTTGTTCGTTTGTTCGTTTGTTGGTTCTTTGATTTGTTTGTTCTTTGGTTTTTTGGTTCTTTGGTTTGTTGGTTTGTTGGTTCTTTGGTTTGTTGGTTTGTTGGTTTGTTCGTTTGTTCATTTGTTGGTTCTTTGATTTGTTTGTTCTTTGGTTTTTTGGTTCTTTGGTTTGTTGGTTTGTTGGTTCTTTGGTTTGTTGGTTCTTTGGTTTGTTGGTTTGCTGGTTCTTTGGTTTGTTGGTTTGTTGGTTTGTTGGTTTGTTCGTTTGTTGGTTCTTTGGTTTGTTGGGTCTTTGGTTTGTTGGTTCTTTGTTTCTTTGGTTTGTTCGTTTGTTGGTTCTTTGGTTTGTTGGTTCTTTGGTTTGTTGGTTCTTTGGTTTGTTGGTTCTTTGGTTTGTTGATTCTTTGGTTTGTTGGTTTGTTCGTTTGTTGGTTCTTTGGTTTGTTGATTCTTTGGTTCTTTGGTTTGTTGGTTTGTTGGTTCTGTGGTTTGTTGGTTGGTTCGTTTGTTGGTTTGTTGGTTTGTTCGTTTGTCGGTTTGTTGGTTTCTTGGTGTATTGGTTTGTTGGTTTGTTGGTTTGTTTGTTTGTTGGTTTGTTGGTTTGTTCGTTTGTCGGTTTATTGGTTTGTTGGTTTGTTGGTTTGTTTGTTTGTTGGTTCGTTGGTTTGTTGGTTTGTTGGTTTGTTGGTTTGTTGGTTTGTTATTTTGGTGGTTCTTTGGTTTGTTGGTTCGTTGGTTCTTTGATTTGTTGTTTCGTTGGTTTGTTGGTTTGTTGGTTTGTTGGTTTGTTGGTTTGTTGGTTTGTTGGTTTGTTGGTTTGTTCGTTTGTTGGTTCTTTGATTTGTTTGTTCTTTGGTTCTTTGGTTTGTTGGTTCTTTGGTTTGTTGGTTCTTTGGTTTGTTGATTCTTTGGTTTGTTGGTTTGTTCGTTTGTTGGTTCTTTGGTTTGTTGATTCTTTGGTTCTTTGGTTTGTTGGTTTGTTGGTTCTTTGGTTTGTTGGTTTGTTGGTTTGTTGGTTTGTTGGTTTGTTGGTTTGTTGGTTTGATGGTTTGTTGGTTTGTTAGTTTGTTGGTTCTTTGATTTGTTGGTTCTTTGGTTTTTTGGTTTTTTGGTTTGTTGGTTTGTTGGTTCTTTGATTTGTTGGTTCTTTGGTTTGTTCGTTTGTTGGTTCTTTGGTTTGTTGATTCTTTGGTTCTTGGGTATGTTGGTTTGTTGGTTCTGTGGTTTGTTGGTTTGTTCGTTTGTTGGATTGTTGGTTTGTTCGTTTGTCGGTTTGTTGGTTTCTTGGTTTATTGGTTTGTTGGTTTGTTGGTTTGTTTGTTTGTTGGTTTGTTGGTTTGTTCGTTTGTCGGTTTATTGGTTTGTTGGTTTGTTTGTTTGTTGGTTCGTTGGTTTGTTGGTTCTTTGATTTGTTGGTTCTTTGGTTTGTTGGTTTGTTGGTTCTTTGGTTCTTTGGTTTATTGGTTCTTTGGTTTGTTGGTTTGTTGGTTTGTTGGTTTGTTGGTTTGTTGGTTTGATGGTTTGTTGGTTTGTTGGTTTGTTGGTTTGTTGGTTTGTTGGTTTGATGGTTTGTTGGTTTGTTGGTTTGTTGTTTCTTTGGTTCTTTGGTTTGTTGGTTCTTTGGTTTGTTGTTTTGTTGGTTTGTTGGTTTGTTGGTTTGATGGTTTGTTGGTTTGTTATTTTGTTGGTTCTTTGATTTGTTGGTTATTTGGTTTTTTGGTTTTTTGGTTTGTTGGTTTGTTGGTTCTTTGATTTGTTGGTTCTTTGGTTTGTTCGTTTGTTGGTTCTTTGGTTTGTTGATTCTTTGGTTCTCTGTTATGTTGGTTTGTTGGTTCTGTGGTTTGTTGGTTTGTTCGTTTGTTGGTTTGTTGGTTTGTTCGTTTGTCGGTTTGTTGGTTTCTTGGTTTATTGGTTTGTTGGTTTGTTGGTTTGTTTGTTTGTTGGTTTGTTGGTTTGTTCGTTTGTCGGTTTATTGGTTTGTTAGTTTGTTGGTTTGTTTGTTTGTTGGTTCGTTGGTTTGTTGGTTTGTTGGTTTGTTGGTTTGTTGGTTTGTTGGTTTGTTGGTTTGTTAGTTTGTTGGTTCTTTGATTTGTTGGTTCTTTGGTTTTTTGGTTTTTTGGTTTGTTGGTTTGTTGGCTTTTTGGTTCTTTGATTTGTTGGTTCTTTGGTTTGTTCGTTTGTTGGTTCTTTGGTTTGTTGATTCTTTGGTTCTTTGGTATGTTGGTTTGTTGGTTCTGTGGTTTGTTGGTTTGTTCGTTTGTTGGTTTGTTGGTTTGTTCGTTTGTCGGTTTGTTGGTTTCTTGGTTTATTGTTTTGTTGGTTTGTTGGTTTGTTTGTTTGTTGGTTTGTTGGTTTGTTCGTTTGTCGGTTTATTGGTTTGTTGGTTTGTTGGTTTGTTTGTTTGTTGGTTCGTTGGTTTGTTGGTTTGTTGGTTTGTTGGTTTGTTGGTTTGGTGGTTCTTTGGTTTGTTGGTTCGTTGGTTCTTTGATTTGTTGTTTCGTTGGTTTGTTGGTTTGTTGGTTTGTTCGTTTGTTCGTTTGTTGGTTCTTTGATTTGTTTGTTCTTTGATTTTTTGGTTCTTTGGTTTGTTGGTTTGTTGGTTCTTTGGTTTGTTGGTTTGTTGGTTTGTTCGTTTGTTCATTTGTTGGTTCTTTGATTTGTTTGTTCTTTGGTTTTTTGGTTCTTTGGTTTGTTGGTTTGTTGGTTCTTTGGTTTGTTGGTTCTTTGGTTTGTTGGTTTTCTGGTTCTTTGGTTTGTTGGTTTGTTGGTTTGTTGGTTTGTTCGTTTGTTGGTTCTTTGGTTTGTTGGGTCTTTGGTTTGTTGGTTCTTTGTTTCTTTGGTTTGTTCGTTTGTTGGTTCTTTGGTTTGTTGGTTCTTTGGTTTGTTGGTTCTTTGGTTTGTTGGTTCTTTGGTTTGTTGATTCTTTGGTTTGTTGGTTTGTTCGTTTGTTGGTTCTTTGGTTTGTTGATTCTTTGGTTCTTTGGTTTGTTGGTTTGTTGGTTCTTTGGTTTGTTGGTTTGTTGGTTTGTTGGTTTGTTGGTTTGTTGGTTTGTTGGTTTGTTGGTTTGTTGGTTTGATGGTTTGTTGGTTTGTTAGTTTGTTGGTTCTTTGATTTGTTGGTTCTTTGGTTTTTTGGTTTTTTTGTTTGTTGGTTTGTTGGTTCTTTGATTTGTTGGTTCTTTGGTTTGTTGGTTTGTTGGTTCTTTGGTTCTTTGGTTTGTTGGTTCTTTGGTTTGTTGGTTCTTTGGTCTGTTGATTCTTTGGTTTGTTGGTTTGTTCGTTTGTTGGTTCTTTGGTTTGTTGATTCTTTGGTTCTTTGGTTTGTTGGTTTGTTGGTTCTTTGGTTTGTTGGTTTGATGGTTTGTTGGTTTGTTGGTTTGTTGGTTTGTTGGTTTGTTGGTTTGATGGTTTGTTGGTTTGTTAGTTTGTTGGTTCTTTGATTTGTTGGTTCTTTGGTTTTTTGGTTTTTTGGTTTGTTGGTTTGTTGGTTCTTTGATTTGTTGGTTCTTTGGTTTGTTGGTTTGTTGGTACTTTGGTTCTTTGGTTTGTTGGTTCTTTGGTTTGTTGGTTTGTTGGTTTGTTGGTTTGTTGGTTTGTTGGTTTGATGGTCTGTTGGTTTGTTAGTTTGTTGGTTCTTTGGTTCTTTGGTATGTTGGTTTGTTGGTTCTGTGGTTTGTTGGTTTGTTCGTTTGTTGGTTTGTTGGTTTGTTCGTTTGTCGGTTTGTTGGTTTCTTGGTTTATTGGTTTGTTGGTTTGTTGGTTTGTTTGTTTGTTGGTTTGTTGGTTTGTTGGTTTGTTGGTTTCTTGGTTTGTTGGTTTGGTGGTTCTTTGGTTTGTTGGTTCGTTGGTTTTTTGATTTGGTGTTTCGTTGGTTTGTTGGTTTGTTGGTTTGTTGGTTTGTTGGTTTGTTCGTTTGTTCGTTTGTTGGTTCTTTGATTTGTTTGTTCTTTGGTTTTTTGGTTCTTTGGTTTGTTGGTTTGTTGGTTCTTTGGTTTGTTGGTTCTTTGGTTTGTTGGTTTGCTGGTTCTTTGGTTTGTTGGTTTGTTGGTTTGTTGGTTTGTTCGTTTGTTGGTTCTTTGGTTTGTTGGTTCTTTGGTTTGTTGGTTCTTTGGTTCTTTGGTTTGTTGGTTTGTTGGTTTGTTGGTTTGTTCGTTTGGTGGTTTGTTGGTTCTTTGGTTTGTTGGTTTGTTGGTTCTTTGGTTCTTTGGTTTGTTGGTTTGTTGGTTCTTTGGTTTGTTGGTTCTTTGGTTTGTTTGTTCTTTAGTTCTTTGGTTTGTTGGTTCTTTGGTTTGTCGGTTTGTTGGTTTCTTGGTTTATTGGTTTGTTGGTTTGTTGGTTTGTTTTGTTTGTTGGTTTGTTGGTTTGTTCGTTTGTCGGTTTATTGGTTTGTTGGTTTGTTGGTTTGTTTGTTTGTTGGTTCGTTGGTTTTTTGGTTTGTTGGTTTGTTGGTTTGTTGGTTTGTTGGTTTGTTGGTTTGTTGGTTTGTTGGTTTGTTGGTTTGGTGGTTCTTTGGTTTGTTGGTTCGTTGGTTCTTTGATTTGTTGTTTCGTTGGTTTGTTGGTTTGTTGGTTTGTTGGTTTGTTGGTTTGTTCATTTGTTCGTTTGTTGGTTTTTTGATTTGTTTGTTCTTTGGTTTTTTGGTTCTTTGGTTTGTTGGTTTGTTGGTTCTTTGGTTTGTTGGTTTGTTGGTTTGTTCGTTTGTTCATTTGTTGGTTCTTTGATTTGTTTGTTCTTTGGTTTTTTGGTTCTTTGGTTTGTTGGTTTGTTGGTTCTTTGGTTTGTTGGTTCTTTGGTTTGTTGGTTCTTTGGTTTGTTGGTTTGCTGGTTCTTTGGTTTGTTGGTTTGTTGGTTTGTTGGTTTGTTCGTTTGTTGGTTCTTTGGTTTGTTGGGTCTTTGGTTTGTTGGTTCTTTGTTCTTTGGTTTGTTCGTTTATTGGTTCTTTGGTTTGTTGGTTCTTTGGTTCTTTGGTTTGTTGGTTTGTTGGTTCTTTGGTTTGTTGGTTTGTTGGTTTGTTGGTTTGTTGGTTTGTTGGTTTGTTGGTTTGTTGGTTTGTTGGTTTGATGGTTTGTTGGTTTGTTAGTTTGTTGGTTCTTTGATTTGTTGGTTCTTTGGTTTTTTGTTTTTTTGTTTGTTGGTTTGTTGGTTCTTTGGTTCTTTGGTTTGTTGGTTTGTTGGTTCTTTGGTTTGTTGGTTCTTTGGTTTGTTTGTTCTTTAGTTCTTTGGTTTGTTGGTTCTTTGGTTTGTTGGTTTGTTGGTTTTTTTGGTTTGTTGATTCTTTGGTTCTTTGGTATGTTGGTTTGTTGGTTCTGTCGTTTATTGGTTTGTTGGTTTGTTGGTTTGTTTGTTTGTTGGTTTGTTGGTTTGTTTGTTTGTTGGTTTGTTGGTTTGTTGGTTTGTTGGTTTGGTAGTTCTTTGGTTTGTTGGTTCGTTGGTTCTTTGATTTGTTGTTTCGTTGGTTTGTTGGTTTGTTGGTTTGTTGGTTTGTTGGTTTGTTGGTTTGTTCGTTTGTTCGTTTGTTGGTTCTTTGATTTGTTTGTTCTTTGGTTTTTTGGTTCTTTGGTTTGTTGGTTTGTTGGTTCTTTGGTTTGTTGATTCTTTGGTTTGTTGGTTTGTTCGTTTGTTGGTTCTTTGGTTTGTTGATTCTTTGGTTCTTTGGTATGTTGGTTTGTTGGTTCTGTTGTTTGTTGGTTTGTTCGTTTGTTGGCTTGTTGGTTTGTTCGTTTGTCGGTTTGTTGGTTTCTTGGTTTCTTGGTTTATTGGTTTGTTGGTTTGTTGGTTTGTTTGTTTGTTGGTTTGTTGGTTTGTTGGTTTGTTGGTTTGTTGATTTGTTCGTTTGTTGGTTGTTTGGTTCTTTGGCTTGTTGGTTCTTTGGTTCTTTGGTTCGTTGGTTCTTTGGTTTGTTGGTTTATTGGTTTGTTGGTTTGTTGGTTTGTTGGTTTGTTGGTTTGTTGGTTTGTTCGTTTGTTGGTTTGTTGGTTCTTTGGTTTGTTGATTCTTTGGTTTGTTGGTTTGTTCGTTTGTTGGTTCTTTGGTTTGTTGATTCTTTGGTTCTTTGGTATGTTGGTTTGTTGGTTCTGTTGTTTGTTGGTTTGTTCGTTTGTTGGTTTGTTGGTTTGTTCGTTTGTCGGTTTGTTGGTTTCTTGGTTTATTGGTTTGTTGGTTTGTTGGTTTGTTTGTTTGTTGGTTTGTTGGTTTGTTCCTTTGTCGGTTTATTGGTTTGTTGGTTTGTTGGTTTGTTTGTTTGTTGGTTCGTTGGTTTGTTGGTTTGTTGGTTTGTTGGTTTGTTGGTTTGTTGGTTTTTTGGTTTGTTGGTTTGTTGGTTTGTTGGTTTGATGGTTTGTTGGTTTGTTAGTTTGTTGGTTCTTTGATTTGTTGGTTCTTTGGTATTTTGGTTTTTTGGTTTGTTGGTTTGTTGGTTCTTTGATTTGTTGGTTCTTTGGTTTGTTGGTTTGTTGGTTCTTTGGTTCTTTGATTTGTTGGTTCTCTGGTTTGTTGGTTCTTTGGTTTGTTGATTCTTTGGTTTGTTGGTTTGTTCGTTTGTTGGTTCTTTGGTTTGTTGATTCTTTGGTTCTTTGGTTTGTTGGTTTGTTGGTTCTTTGGTTTGTTGGTTTGTTGGTTTGTTGGTTTGTTGGTTTGTTGGTTTGTTGGTTTGTTGGTTTGATGGTTTGTTGGTTTGTTAGTTTGTTGGTTCTTTGATTTGTTGGTTCTTTGGTTTTTTGGTTTTTTGGTTTGTTGGTTTGTTGGTTCTTTGATTTGTTGGTTCTTTGGTTTGTTGGTTTGTTGGTTCTTTGGTTCTTTGGTTTGTTGGTTCTTTGGTTTGTTGGTTCTTTGGTTTGTTGATTCTTTGGTTTGTTGGTTTGTTCGTTTGTTGGTTCTTTGGTTTGTTGATTCTTTGGTTCTTTGGTATGTTGGTTTGTTGGTTCTGTGGTTTGTTGGTTTGTTCGTTTGTTGGTTTGTTGGTTTGTTCGTTTGTCGGTTTGTTGGTTTCTTGGTTTATTGGTTTGTTGGTTTGTTGGTTTGTTTGTTTGATGGTTTGTTGGTTTGTTGGTTTGTTGGTTTGTTGGTTTGTTGGTTTGTTGGTTTGGTGGTTCTTTGGTTTGTTGGTTTGTTGGTTCTTTGATTTGTTGTTTCGTTGGTTTGTTGGTTTGTTGGTTTGTTGGTTTGTTGGTTTGTTCGTTTGTTCGTTTGTTCGTTTGTTGGTTCTTTGATTTGTTTGTTCTTTGGTTTTTTGGTTCTTTGGTTTGTTGGTTTGTTGGTTCTTTGGGGTGTTGGTTCTTTGGTTTGTTGGTTTGCTGGTTCTTTGGTTTGTTGGTTTGTTGGTTTGTTGGTTTGTTCGTTTGTTGGTTCTTTGGTTTGTTGGTTCTTTGGTTTGTTGGTTCTTTGGTTCTTTGGTTTGTTCGTTTGTTGGTTCTGTGGTTTGTTGGTTCTTTGGTTTGTTGGTTCTTTGGTTTGTTGGTTCTTTGGTTTGTTGATTCTTTGGTTTGTTGGTTTGTTCGTTTGTTGGTTCTTTGGTTTGTTGATTCTTTGGTTCTTTGGTTTGTTGGTTTGTTGGTTCTTTGGTTTGTTGGTTTGTTGGTTTGTTGGTTTGTTGGTTTGTTGGTTTGTTGGTTTGTTGGTTTGTTGGTTTGATGGTTTGTTGGTTTGTTAGTTTGTTGGTTCTTTGATTTGTTGGTTCTTTGGTTTTTGGTTTTTTGGTTTGTTGGTTTGTTGGTTCTTTTATTTGTTGGTTCTTTGGTTTGTTGGTTTGTTGGTTCTTTGGTTCTTTGGTTTGTTGGTTCTTTGGTTTGTTGGTTCTTTGGTTTGTTGATTCTTTGGTTTGTTGGTTTGTTCGTTTGTTGGTTCTTTGGTTTGTTGATTCTTTGGTTCTTTGGTTTGTTGGTTTGTTGGTTTGTTGGTTCTTTGGTTTGTTGGTTTGTTGGTTTGTTGGTTTGTTGATTTGTTGGTTTGTTGGTTTGATGGTTTGTTGGTTTGTTAGTTTGTTGGTTCTTTGATTTGTTGGTTCTTTGGTTTTTTGGTTTTTTGGTTTGTTTGTTTGTTGGTTCTTTGATTTGTTGGTTCTTTGGTTTGTTGGTTTGTTGGTTCTTTGGTTCTTTGGTTTGTTGGTTCTTTGGTTTGTTGGTTTGTTGGTTTGTTGGTTTGTTGGTTTGTTGGTTTGATGGTTTGTTGGTTTGTTAGTTTGTTGGTTCTTTGGTTCTTTGGTTCTTTGGTATGTTGGTTTGTTGGTTCTGTGGTTTGTTGGTTTGTTCGTTTGTTGGTTTGTTGGTTTGTTCGTTTGTCGGTTTGTTGGTTTCTTGGTTTATTGGTTTGTTGGTTTGTTGGTTTGTTTGTTTGTTGGTTTGTTGGTTTGTTGGTTTGTTGGTTTGTTGGTTTGTTGGTTTGTTGGTTTGTTGGTGTGGTGGTTCTTTGGTTTGTTGGTTCGTTGGTTCTTTGATTTGTTGTTTCGTTGGTTTGTTGGCTTGTTGGTTTGTTGGTTTGTTGGTTTGTTGGTTTGTTCGTTTGTTCGTTTGTTGGTTCTTTGATTTGTTTGTTCTTTGGTTTTTTGGTTCTTTGGTTTGTTGGTTTGTTAGTTCTTTGGTTTGTTGGTTCTTTGGTTTGTTGGTTTGCTGGTTCTTTGGTTTGTTGGTTTGTTGGTTTGTTGGTTTGTTCGTTTGTTGGTTCTTTGGTTTGTTGGTTCTTTGGTTTGGTGGTTCTTTTGTTCTTTGGTTTGTTGGTTTGTTGGTTTGTTGGTTTGTTCGTTTGGTGGTTTGTTGGTTCTTTCGTTTGTTGGTTTGTTGGTTCTTTGGTTCTTTGGTATGTTGGTTTGTTGGTTCTGTGGTTTGTTGGTTTGTTCGTTTGTTGGTTTGTTCGTTTGTTCGTTTGTTGGTTCTTTGATTTTTTGTTCTTTGATTTTTTGGTTCTTTGGTTTGTTGGTTTGTTGGTTCTTTGGTTTGTTGGTTTGTTAGTTTGTTCGTTTGTTCGTTTGTTGGTTCTTTGATTTGTTTGTTCTTTGGTTTTTTGGTTCTTTGGTTTGTTGGTTTGTTGGTTCTTTGGTTTGTTGGTTCTTTGGTTTGTTGGTTTGCTGGTTCTTTGGTTTGTTGGTTTGTTGGTTTGTTGGTTTGTTCGTTTTTTGGTTCTTTGGTTTGTTGGTTCTTTGGTTTGTTGGTTCTTTGGTTCTTTGGTTTGTTCGTCTGTTGGTTCTTTGGTTTGTTGGTTCTTTGGTTTGTTGGTTCTTTGGTTCTTTGGTTTGTTGGTTTGTTGGTTCTTTGGTTTGTTGGTTTGTTGGTTTGTTGGTTTGTTGGTTTATTGGTTTGTTCGTTTGTTGGTTCTTTGGTTTGTTGATTCTTTGGTTCTTTGGTTTGTTGGTTTGTTGGTTCTTTGGTTTGTTGGTTTGTTGGTTTGTTGGTTTGTTGGTTTGTTGGTTTGTTGGTTTGTTGGTTTGTTGGTTTGTTGGTTTGATGGTTTGTTGGTTTGTTAGTTTGTTGGTTCTTTGATTTGTTGGTTCTTTGGTTTTTTGGTTTTTTGGTTTGTTGGTTTGTTGGTTCTTTGATTTGTTGGTTCTTTGGTTTGTTGGTGTGTTCGTTCTTTGGTTCTTTGGTTTGTTGGTTCTTTGGTTTGTTGGTTCTTTGGTCTGTAGATTCTTTGGTTTGTTGGTTTGTTCGTTTGTTGGTTCTTTGGTTTGTTGATTCTTTGGTTCTTTGGTTTGTTGGTTTGTTGGTTTGTTGGTTTGTTGGTTTGTTGGTTTGTTGGTTTGTTGGTTTGTTGGTTTGTTGGTTTGTTGGTTTGTTGGTTTGTTGGTTTGTTGGTTTGTTGGTTTGATGGTTTGTTGGTTTGTTAGTTTGTTGGTTCTTTGATTTGTTGGTTCTTTGGTTTTTTGGTTTTTTGATTTGTTGGTTTGTTGGTTCTTTGATTTGTTGGTTCTTTGGTTCTTTGGTTTGTTGGTTCTTTGGTTTGTTGGTTTGTTGGTTTGTTGGTTTGTTGGTTTGATGGTTTGTTGGTTTGTTAGTTTGTTGGTTCTTTGGTTCTTTGGTATGTTGGTTTGTTGGTTCTGTGGTTTGTTGGTTTGCTCGTTTGTTGGCTTGTTGGTTTGTTCGTTTGTCGGTTTGTTGGTTTCTTGGTTTATTGGTTTGTTGGTTTGTTGGTTTGTTTGTTTGTTGGTTTGTTGGTTTGTTGGTTTGTTGGTTTGTTGGTTCTTTGATTTGTTGTTTCGTTGGTTTGTTGGTTTGTTGGTTTGTTGGTTTGTTGGTTTGTTCGTTTGTTCGTTTGTTCGTTTGTTGGTTCTTTGATTTGTTTGTTCTTTGGTTTTTTGGTTCTTTGGTTTGTTGGTTTGTTGGTTCTTTGGTTTGTTGGTTCTTTGGTTTGTTGGTTTGCTTGGTTCTTTGGTTGGTTGGTTTGTTGGTTTGTTGGTTTGTTCGTTTGTTGGTTCTTTGGTTTTTTGGTTCTTTGGTTTGTTGGTTCTATGGTTCTTTGGTTTGTTGGTTTGTTGGTTTGTTGGTTTGTTCGTTTGGTGGTTTGTTGGTTCTTTGGTTTGTTGGTTTGTTGGTTCTTTGGTTCTTTGGTTTGTTGGTTTGTTGGTTCTTTGGTTTGTTGGTTCTTTGGTTTGTTTGTTCTTTGGTTCTTTGGTTTGTTGGTTCTTTGGTTTGTTGTTTTGTTGGTTTTTTGGTTTGTTGATTCTTTGGTTCTTTGGTGTGTTGGTGGTTTGTTGGTTCTGTCGTTTATTGGTTTGTTGGTTTGTTGGTTTGTTTGTTTGTTGGTTTGTTGGTTTGTTGGTTTGTTGGTTTGTTGGTTTGTTGGTTTGTTGGTTTGGTGGTTCTTTGGTTTGTTATTTCGTTGGTTCTTTGATTTGTTGTTTCGTTGGTTTGTTGGTTTGTTGGTTTGTTGGTTTGTTGGTTTGTTCGTTTGTTCGTTTGTTGGTTCTTTGATTTGTTTGTTCTTTGGTTTTTTGGTTCTTTGGTTTGTTGGTTTGTTGGTTCTTTGGTTTGTTGATTCTTTGGTTTGTTGGTTTGTTCATTTGTTGGTTCTTTGGTTTGTTGATTCTTTGGTTCTTTGGTATGTTGGTTTGTTGGTTCTGTGGTTTGTTGGTTTGTTCGTTTGTTAGTTTGTTGGTTTGTTCGTTTGTCGGTTTGTTGGTTTCTTGGTTTATTGGTTTGTTGGTTTGTTGGTTTGTTTGTTTGTTGGTTTGTTGGTTTGTTGGTTTGTTGGTTTGTTGATTTGTTCGTTTGTTGGTTCTTTGGCTTGTTGGTTCTTTGGTTCTTTGGTTCGTTGGTTCTTTGGTTTGTTGGTTTATTGGTTTGTTGGTTTGTTGGTTTGTTGGTTTGTTGGTTTGTTGGTTTGTTCGTTTGTTGGTTTGTTGGTTCTTTGGTTTGTTCATTCTTTAGTTTGTTGGTTTGTTCGTTTGGTGGTTCTTTGGTTTGTTGATTCTTTGGTTCTTTGGTATGTTGGTTTGTTGGTTCTGTTGTTTGTTGGTTTGTTCGTTTGTTGGTTTGTTGGTTTGTTCGTTTGTCGGTTTGTTGGTTTCTTGGTTTATTGGTTTGTTGGTTTGTTGGTTTGTTTGTTTGTTGGTTTGTTGGTTTGTTCGTTTGTCGGTTTATTGGTTTGTTGGTTTGTTGGTTTGTTTGTTTGTTGGTTCGTTGGTTTGTTGGTTTGTTGGTTTGTTGGTTTGTTGGTTTGTTGGTTTGTTGGTTTGTTGGTTTGTTGGTTTGTTGGTTTGTTGGTTTGTTGGTTTGATGGTTTGTTGGTTTGTTAGTTTGTTGGTTCTTTGATTTGTTGAGTCTTTGGTATTTTGGTTTTTTGGTTTGTTGGTTTGTTGGTTCTTTGATTTGTTGGTTCTTTGGTTTGTTGGTTCTTTGGTTCTTTGGTTTGTTGGTTCTTTGGTTTGTTGGTTCTTTGGTTTGTTGATTCTTTGGTTTGTTGGTTTGTTCGTTTGTTGGTTCTTTGGTTTGTTGATTCTTTGGCTCTTTGGTTTGTTGGTTTGTTGGTTCTTTGGTTTGTTGGTTTGTTGGTTTGTTGGTTTGTTGGTTTGTTGGTTTGATGGTTTGTTGGTTTGTTAGTTTGTTGGTTCTTTGATTTGTTGGTTCTTTGGTTTTTTGGTTTTTTGGTTTGTTGGTTTGTTGGTTCTTTGATTTGTTGGTTCTTTGGTTTGTTGGTTTGTTGGTTCTTTGGTTCTTTGGTTTGTTGGTTCTTTGGTTTGTTGGTTCTTTGGTTTGTTGATTCTTTGGTTTGTTGGTTTGTTCGTTTGTTGGTTCTTTGGTTTGTTGATTCTTTGGTTCTTTGGTATGTTGGTTTGTTGGTTCTGTGGTTTGTTGGTTTGTTGGTTTGTTCGTTTGTCGGTTTGTTGGTTTCTTGGTTTATTGGTTTGTTGGTTTGTTGGTTTGTTTGTTTGTTGGTTTGTTGGTTTGTTGGTTTGTTGGTTTGTTGATTTGTTCGTTTGTTGGTTCTTTGGTTCTTTGGCTTGTTGGTTCTTTGGTTCTTTGGTTCGTTGGTTCTTTGGTTTGTTGGTTTATTGGTTTGTTGGTTTGTTGGTTTGTTGGTTTGTTGGTTTGTTGGTTTGTTGGTTTGTTCGTTTGTTGGTTTGTTGGTTCTTTGGTTTGTTGATTCTTTGGTTTGTTGGTTTGTTCGTTTGTTGGTTCTTTGGTTTGTTGATTCTTTGGTTCTTTGGTATGTTGGTTTGTTGGTTCTATTGTTTGTTGGTTTGTTCGTTTGTTGGTTTGTTGGTTTGTTCGTTTGTTGGTTTGTTGGTTTCTTGGTTTATTGGTTTGTTGGTTTGTTGGTTTGTTTGTTTGTTGGTTTGTTGGTTGGTTCGTTTGTCGGTTTATTGGTTTGTTGGTTTGTTGGTTTGTTTGTTTGTTGGTTCGTTGGTTTGTTGGTTTGTTGGTTTGTTGGTTTGTTGGTTTGTTGGTTTGTTGGTTTGTTGGTTTGTTGGTTTGTTGGTTTGATGGTTTGTTGGTTTGTTAGTTTGTTGGTTCTTTGATTTGTTGGTTCTTTGGTATTTTGGTTTTTTGGTTTGTTGGTTTGTTGGTTCTTTGATTTGTTGGTTCTTTGGTTTGTTGGTTTGTTGGTTCTTTGGTTCTTTGGTTTGTTGGTTCTTTGGTTTGTTGGTTCTTTGGTTTGTTGATTCTTTGGTTTGTTGGTTTGTTCGTTTGTTGGTTCTTTGGTTTGTTGATTCTTTGGTTCTTTGGTTTGTTGGTTTGTTGGTTCTTTGGCTTGTTGGTTTGTTGGTTTGTTGGTTTGTTGGTTTGTTGGTTTGATGGTTTGTTGGTTTGTTAGTTTGTTGGTTCTTTGATTTGTTGGTTCTTTGCTTTTTGGTTTTTTGGTTTGTTGGTTTGTTGGTTCTTTGATTTGTTGGTTCTTTGGTTTGTTGGTTTGTTGGTTCTTTGGTTCTTTGGTTTGTTGGTTCTTTGGTGTGTTGGTTCTTTGGTTTGTTGATTCTTTGGTTTGTTGGTTTGTTCGTTTGTTGGTTCTTTGGTTTGTTGATTCTTTGGTTCTTTGGTATGTTGGTTTGTTGGTTCTGTGGTTTGTTGGTTTGTTCGTTTGTTGGTTTGTTGGTTTGTTCGTTTGTCGGTTTGTTGGTTTCTTGGTTTATTGGTTTGTTGGTTTGTTGGTTTGTTTGTTTGTTGGTTTGTTGGTTTGTTGGTTTGTTGGTTTGTTGGTTTGTTGGTTTGTTTGTTTGTTGGTTTGGTGGTTCTTTGGTTTGTTGGTTCGTTGGTTCTTTGATTTGTTGTTTCGTTGGTTTGTGGGTTTGTTGGTTTGTTTGTTTGTTGGTTTGTTCGTTTGTTCGTTTGTTCGTTTGTTCGTTTGTTGGTTCTTTGATTTGTTTGTTCTTTGGTTTTTTGGTTCTTTGGTTTGTTGGTTTGTTAGTTCTTTGGTTTGTTGGTTCTTTGGTTTGTTGGTTTGCTGGTTCTTTGGTTTGTTGGTTTGTTGGTTTGTTCGTTTGTTGGTTCTTTGGTTTGTTGGTTCTTTGGTTTGTTGGTTCTTTGGTTCTTTGGTTTGTTCGTTTGTTGGTTCTTTGGTTTGTTGGTTCTTTGGTTTGTTGGTTCTTTGGTTTGTTGATTCTTTGGTTTGTTGGTTTGTTCGTTTGTTGGTTCTTTGGTTTGTTGATTCTTTGGTTCTTTGGTTTGTTGGTTTGTTGGTTCTTTGGTTCTTTGGTTTGTTGGTTTGTTGGTTTATTGGTTTGTTGGTTTGTTGGTTTGTTGGTTTGTTGGTTTGATGGTTTGTTGGTTTGTTAGTTTGTTGGTTCTTTGATTTGTTGGTTTTTGGTTTTTTGGTTTTTTGGTTTGTTGGTTCTTTGATTTGTTGGTTCTTTGGTTTGTTGGTTTGTTGGTTCTTTGGTTCTTTTGTTTGTTGGTTCTTTGGTTTGTTGGTTCTTTGGTTTGTTGATTCTTTGGTTTGTTGGTTTGTTCGTTTGTTGGTTCTTTGGTTTGTTGATTTTTTGGTTCTTTGGTTTGTTGGTTTGTTGGTTCTTTGGTTTGTTGGTTTGTTGGTTTGTTGGTTTGTTGGTTTGTTGGTTTGTTGGTTTGATGGTTTGTTGGTTTGTTAGTTTGTTGGTTCTTTGAATTGTTGGTTCTTTGGTTTTTTGGTTTTTTGGTTTGTTGGTTTGTTGGTTTGTTGGTTTGTTGGTTTGTTGGTTTGATGGTTTGTTGGTTTGTTAGTTTGTTGGTTCTTTGATTTGTTGGTTCTTTGGTTTTTTGGTTTTTTGGTTTGTTGGTTTGTTGGTTCTTTGATTTGTTGGTTCTTTGGTTTGTTAGTTTGTTGGTTCTTTGGTTCTTTGGTTTGTTGGTTCTTTGGTTTGTTGGTTTGTTGGTTTGTTGGTTTGTTGGTTTGTTGGTTTGATGGTTTGTTGGTTTGTTAGTTTGTTGGTTCTTTGGTTCTTTGGTATGTTGGTTTGTTAGTTCTGTGGTTTGTTGGTTTGTTCGTTTGTTGGTTTGTTGGTTTGTTCGTTTGTCGGTTTGTTGGTTTCTTGGTTTATTGGTTTGTTGGTTTGTTGGTTTGTTTGTTTGTTGGTTTGTTGGTTTGTTGGTTTGTTGGTTTGTTGGTTTGTTGGTTTGTTGGTTTGGTGGTTCTTTGGTTTGTTGGTTCGTTGGTTCTTTGATTTGTTGTTTCGTTGGTTTGTTGGTTTGTTGGTTTGTTGGTTTGTTGGTTTGTTCGTTTGTTCGTTTGTTGGTTCTTTGATTTGTTTGTTCTTTGGTTTTTTGGTTCTTTGGTTTGTTGGTTTGTTGGTTCTTTGGTTTGTTGGTTCTTTGGTTTGTTGGTTTGCTGGTTCTTTGGTTTGTTGGTTTGTTGGTTTGTTCGTTTGTTGGTTCTTTGGTTTGTTGGTTCTTTTGTTTGTTGGTTATTTGGTTCTTTGGTTTGTTGGTTTGTTGGTTTGTTTGTTTGTTCGTTCGGTGGTTTGTTGGTTCTTTGGTTTGTTGGTTTGTTGGTTCTTTGGTTCTTTGGTTTGTTGGTTTGTAGGTTCTTTGGTTTGTTGGTTCTTTGGTTTGTTTGTTCTTTGGTTCTTTGGTTTGTTGGTTCTTTGGTTTGTTGGTTTGTTGGTTTTTTGGTTTGTTGATTCTTTGGTTCTTTGGTATGTTGGTTTGTTGGTTCTGTCGTTTGTTGGTTTCTTCGTTTGTTGGTTGGTTGGTTTGTTCGTTTGTTGGTTTGTTGGTTTGTTGGTTTGTTGGTTTGTTGGTTTGTTGGTTTGTTGGTTTGTTGGTTTGTTGGTTTGTTGGTTTGTTGGTTTGTTGGTTTGTTGGTTTGTTGGTTTGTTGGTTTGTTGGTTTGTTGTTTCTTTGGTTTGTTCGTTCGTTGGTTCTTTGGTTTGTTGGTTCGTTGGTTTGTTGGTTTGTTGGTTTGTTGGTTTGTTGGTTTGTTGGTTTGTTGGTTTGATGGTTTGTTGGTTTGTTAGTTTGTTGGTTTTTTGATTTGTTGGTTCTTTGGTTTTTTGGTTTTTTGGTTTGTTGGTTTGTTGGTTCTTTGATTTGTTGGTTCTTTGGTTTGTTGGTTTGTTGGTTCTTTGGTTCTTTGGTTTGTTGGTTCTTTGGTTTGTGTGTTCTTTGGTTTGTTGATTCTTTGGTTTGTTGGTTTGTTCGTTTGTTGGTTCTTTGGTTTGTTGATTCTTTGGTTCTTTGGTTTGTTGGTTTGTTGGTTCTTTGGTTTGTTGGTTTGTTGGTTTGTTGGTTTGTTGGTTTGTTGGTTTGTTGGTTTGATGGTTTGTTGGTTTGTTAGTTTGTTGGTTCTTTGATTTGTTGGTTCTTTGGTTTTTTGGTTTTTTGGTTTGTTGGTTTGTTGGTTCTTTGATTTGTTGGTTCTTTGGTTTGTTGGTTTGTTGGTTCTTTGGTTCTTTGGTTTGTTGGTTCTTTGGTTTGTTGGTTTGTTGGTTTGTTGGTTTGTTGGTTTGTTGGTTTGATGGTTTGTTGGTTTGTTAGTTTGTTAGTTTGTTGGTTCTTTGATTTGTTGGTTCTTTGGTTTTTTGGTTTTTTGGTTTGTTGGTTTGTTGGTTCTTTGATTTGTTGGTTCTTTGGTTTGTTCGTTTGTTGGTTCTTTGGTTTGTTGATTCTTTGGTTCTTTGGTATGTTGGTTTGTTGGTTCTGTGGTTTGTTGGTTTGTTCGTTTGTTGGTTTGTTGGTTTGTTCGTTTGTCGGTTTGTTGGTTTCTTGGTTTATTGGTTTGTTGGTTTGTTGGTTTGTTTGTTTGTTGGTTTTTTGGTTTGTTCGTTTGTCGGTTTATTGGTTTGTTGGTTTGTTTGTTTGTTTGTTTGTTGGTTCGTTGGTTTGTTGGTTCTTTGATTTGTTGGTTCTTTGGTTTGTTGGTTTGTTGGCTCTTTGGTTCTTTGGTTTGTTGGTTCTTTGGTTTGTTGGTTTGTTGGTTTGTTGGTTTGTTGGTTTGATGGTTTGTTGGTTTGTTGGTTTGTTGGTTTGTTGGTTTGTTGGTTTGTTGGTTTGATGGTTTGTTGGTTTGTTGGTTTGTTGGTTCTTTGGTTCTTTGGTTTGTTGGTTCTTTGGTTTGTTGGTTTGTTGGTTTGTTGGTTTGTTGGTTTGTTGGTTTGATGGTTTGTTGGTTTGTTAGTTTGTTGGTTCTTTGATTTGTTGGTTCTTTGGTTTTTTGGTTTTTTGGTTTGTTGGTTTGTTGGTTCTTTGATTTGTTGGTTCTTTGGTTTGTTCGTTTGTTGGTTCTTTGGTTTGTTGATTCTTTGGTTCTTTGGTATGTTGGTTTGTTGGTTCTGTGGTTTGTTGGTTTGTTCGTTTGTTGGTTTGTTGGTTCTTTGGTTTGTTGGTTCGTTGGTTCTTTGGTTTGTTGGTTCGTTGGTTTGTTGGTTTGTTGGTTTGTTGGTTTGTTGGTTTGTTGGTTTGTTCGTTTGTTGGTTCTTTGATTTGTTGGTTCTTTGATTTTTTGGTTTGTTGGTTTGTTGGTTCTTTGATTTGTTGGTTCTTTGGTTTGTTGGTTTGTTGGTTCTTTGGTTCTTTGGTTTGTTGGTTCTTTGGTTTGTTGGTTCTTTGGTTTGTTGATTCTTTCGTTTGTTAGTTTGTTCGTTTGTTGGTTCTTTGGTTTGTTTATTCTTTGGTTCTTTGGTTTGTTGGTTTGTTGGTTCTTTGGTTTGTTGGTTTGTTGGCTTGTTGGTTCTTTGGTTTGTTGATTCTTTGGTTCTTTGGTTGGTTGGTTTGTTGGTTCTGTGGTTTGTTGGTTTGTTCGTTTGTTGGTTTGTTGGTTTGTTCGTTTGTCGGTTTGTTGGTTTGTTGGTTTGTTGGTTTGTTGGTTTGTTGGTTTGTTGGTTTGTTGGTTTGTTGGTTTGTTGGTTTGTTGGTTTGTTGGTTTGTTGGTTTGGTAGTTCTTTGGTTTGTTGGTTCATTGGTTCTTTGATTTGATGGTTCGTTGGTTTGTTGGTTTGTTGGTTTGTTGGTTTGTTCGTTTGTTGGTTCTTTGATTTGTTGGTTCTTTGGTTTTTTGGTTCTTTGGTTTGTTGGTTTGTTGGTTCTTTGGTTTGTTGGTTCTTTGGTTTGTTGGTTTGTTGGTTCTTTGGTTTGTTGGTTTTTTGGTTTGTTGGTTTGTTGGTTTGTTGGTTTGTTCGTTTGTTGGTTCTTTGGTTTGTTGGTTTGTTGGTTCTTTGGTTCTTTGGTTTGTTGGTTTGTTGGTTTGTTGGTTTGTTCGTTTGGTGGTTTGTTGATTGTTTGGTTTGTTGGTTCTTTGGTTTGTTCGTTTCTTGGTTTGTTGGTTTGTTGGTTTGTTGATTTGTTTGTTTGTTGGTTCTTTGGTTTGTTGGTTCTTTGGTTTGTTGGTTCTTTGGTTTGTTGGTTCTTTCGTTCTTTGGTTTGTTGGTTTGTTGGTTTGTTGGTTTGTTCGTTTGTTGGTTTATTGATTTTTTGGTTTGTTGGTTCTTTGGTTTGTTGGTTCTTTGGTTTGTTGGTTCTTTGGTTTGTTGGTTTCTTGGTTCTTCGGTTTGTTAGTTGTTTGGTTTGTTGGTTTGTTGGTTTGTTGGTTTGTTGGTTTGTTGGCTTGTTGGTTTGTTGGTTTGTTGGTTTGTTGGTTTGTTGGTTTGTTGGTTTGTTCGTGTGTTGGTTTGTTGGTTTGTTGGTTTGTTGGTTTGTTGGTTTGTTGGTTTGTTGGTTCTTTGGTTTGTTTGTTCGTTGGTTTGTTGGTTCTTTGGTTTGTTGGTTTGTTGGTTCTTTGGTTTGTTGGTTTGTTTGTTTGTTGGTTTGTTGGTTTGTTGGTTTGTTGGTTTGTTAGTTTGTTGGTTTGTTGGTTTGTTGGTTTGTTGGTTTGTTGGTTTGTTGGTTTGTTGGTTTGTTGGTTTGTTGGTTTGTTGGTTTGTTGGTTTGTTGGTTTGTTCGTTTGTTGGTTTGTTGGTTCTTTGGTTCTTTGGTTTGTTGGTTCTTTGGTTCTTTGGTTTGTTGGTTTGTTTGTTCTTTCGTTTGTTGGTTCTTTGGTTTGTTGGTTTGTGGTTCTTTGGTTATTTGATTTGTTGGTTTGTTGGTTCTTTGGTTTGTTGGTTCTTTGGTTTGTTGGTTCTTTGGTTTGTTGGTTTGTTGGGTCTTTGGTTTGTTGGTTTGTTGGTTTGTTGGTTGTTTGGTTTGTTGGTTCTTTGGTTTGTTGGTTCTTTGGTTTGTTGGTTTGTTGGGTCTTTGGTTTGTTGGTTTGTTGGTTTGTTCGTTTGTTGGTTTGTTGGTTTGTTAGTTTGTTGGTTTGTTGGTTTGTTGGTTTGTTGGTTCTTTGGTTTGTGGGTTCTTTGGTTTGTTGATTATTTGGTTCTTTGGTTTGTTGGTTCTTTGGTTTGTTGGTTCTTTGGTTTGTTGGTTCTTTGGTTTGTTGATTCTTTGGTTTGTTGGTTTGTTCGTTTGTTGGTTTGTTGGTTTGTTGGTTTGTTGGTTCTTTGGTTTGTTGGTTCTTTGGTTTGTTGGTTCTTTGGTTCGTTGGTTCTTTGGTTTGTTGGTTTGTTGGTTTCTTCGTTTGTTGGTTTGCTGGTTCTTTGGTTTGTTGGTTTGTGCGTTTGTTGGTTTGTTGGTTTTTTGGTTTGTTGGTTCTTTGGTTTGTTGGTTTGTTGGTTCTTTGGTTTGTTGGTTTGTTGGTTTGTTGGTTTGTTGGTTGGTTCGTTTGTTGGTTCTTTGGTTTGTTGGTTCTTTCGTTTGTTGGTTCTTTGGTTCTTTGGTTTGTTGGTTCTTTGGTTTGTTCGTTTGTTGGTTTGTTGGTTTGTTGGTTTGTTGATTTGTTCGTTTGTTGGTTCTTTGGTTTGTTGGTTCTTTGGTTTGTTGGTTCTTTCGTTCTTTGGTTTGTTGGTTTGTTGGTTTGTTGGTTTGTTCGTTTGTTGGTTTGTTGGTTCTTTGGTTTGTTGATTCTTTGGTTTGTTGGTTTGTTCGTTTGTTGGTTCTTTGGTTTGTTGATTCTTTGGTTCTTTGGTTTGTTGGTTTGTTGGTTCTGTGGTTTGTTGGTTTGTTCGTTTGTTGGTTTGTTGGTTTGTTCGTTTGTTGGTTTGTTGGTTTGTTGGTTTGTTGCTTTGTTGGTTTGTTAGTTTGTTGATTTGTTGGTTTGTTGGTTTGTTGGTTTGTTGGTTTGTTGGTTTGTTGGTTTGTTGGTTTGTTGGTTTGTTGGTTTGTTGGTTTGTTGGTTTGTTGGTTTGTTGGTTTGTTGGTTTGTTGGTTTGTTGGTTTGTTGGTTTGTTGGTTCGTTGGTTCTTTGGTTTGTCAGTTTGTTGGTTTGTTGGTTTGTTCGTTTGTTGGTTCTTTGATTTGTTGGTTCTTTGGTTTGTTGGTTTATTGGTTCTTTGGTTTGTTGGTTCTTTGGTTTGTTGGTTTGTTGGTTCTTTGGTTTGTTGGTTTGTTGGTTTTTTGGTTTGTTCGTTTGTTGGTTCTTTGGTTTGTTGGTTCGTTGGTTTGTTGGTTTGTTGGTTTGTTGGTTTGTTGGTTTGTTGGTTTGTTGCTTTGTTAGTTTGTTGGTTCTTTGATTTGTTGGTTCTTTGGTTTTTTGGTTTTTTGGTTTGTTGGTTTGTTGGTTTTTTGATTTGTTGGTTCTTTGGTTTGTTGGTTTGTTGGTTCTTTGGTTCTTTGGTTTGTTGGTTCTTTGGTTTGTTGGTTCTTAGGTTTGTTGATTCTTTGGTTTGTTGGTTTGTTCGTTTGTTGGTTCTTTGGTTTGTTGATTCTTTGGTTCTTTGGTTTGTTGGTTTGTTGGTTTTTTGGTTTGTTGATTCCTTGGTTCTTTGGTATGTTGGTTTGTTGGTTCTGTGGTTTGTTGGTTTGTTCGTTTGTTTGTTGGTTGGTTTGTTCGTTTGTTGGTTTGTTGGTTTGTTGGTTTGTTCGTTTGTTGGTTTGTTGGTTTGTTGGTGTGTTGGTTTGTTGGTTTGTTGGTTTGTTGGTTTGTTGGTTTGTTGGTTTGTTGGTTTGTTGGTTCTTTGGTTTGTTGGTTCTATGGTTCTTTGGTTTGTTGGTTCGTTGGTTTGTTGGTTTGTTGGTTTGTTGGTTTGTTGGTTTGTTGGTTTGTTGGTTTGTTGGTTTGTTGGTTTGTTGGTTTGTTGGTTTGTTCGTTTGTTCGTTTGTTGGTTCTTTGATTTGTTGGTTCTTTGGTTTTTTGGTTTTTTGGTATGTTGGCTTGTTGGTTCTTTGATTTGTTGGTTCTTTGGTTTGTTGGTTTGTTGGTTCTTTGGTTTTTTGGTTTGTTGGTTCTTTGGTTTGTTGATTCTTTGGTTTGTTGGTTCTTTGGCTTTTTGGTTTGTTGGTTTGTTGGTTTGTTCGTTTGTTGGTTCTTTGGTTCTTTGGTTTGTTGATTTATTGGTTTGTTGGTTTGTTGGTTTGTTGGTTTGTTGGTTTGTTGGTTTGTTGGTTTTTTCGTTTGTTGGTTTGTTGGTTCTTTGGTTCCTTGGTTTGTTGGTTCTTTGGTTCTTTGATTTGTTGGTTTGTTGGTTCTTTGGTTTGTTGGTTCTTTGGTTTGTTGGTTCTTTGGTTCTTTGGTTTGCTGGTTCTTTGGTTTGTTGGTTTGTTCGTTTGTTAGTTCTTTGATTTGTTGGTTCTTTGGTTTTTTGGTTTTTTGGTTTGTTGGTTCTTTGATTTGTTGGTTCTTTGGTTTGTTGGTTTGTTGGTTCTTTGGTTCTTTGGTCTGTTGGTTCTTTGGTTTGTTGGTTCTTTGGTTTGTTGATTCTTTGGTTTGTTGGCTTGTTGGTTTGTTGGTTTGTTGGTTTGTTGGTTTATTGGTTTGTTGGTTTGGTGGTTTGTTGGTTTGTTGGTTTGTTCGTGTGTTGGTTTGTTGGTTTGTTGGTTTGTTCGTTTGTTGGTTTGTTGGTTTGTTCGTTTGTTGGTTTGTTGGTTCTTTGGTCTGTTGATTCTTTGGTTTGTTCGTTTGTTGGTTTGTTGGTTTTTTGGTTCTTTGGTTTGTTTGTTCGTTGGTTTGTTGGTTCTTTGGTTTGTTGGTTTGTTGGTTCTTTGGTTTGTTGGTTTGTTCGTTTGTTGGTTTGTTGGTTTGTTGGTTTTTTGGTTTGTTAGTTTGTTGGTTTGTTGGTTTGTTGGTTTGTTGGTTTGTTAGTTTGTTGGTTTGTTGGTTTGTTGGTTTGTTGCTTTGTTCGTTTGTTGGTTTGTTGGTTCTTTGGTTCTTTGGTTTGTTGGTTCTTTGGTTCTTTGGTTTGTTGGTTTGTTTGTTCTTTGGTTTGTTGGTTCTTTGGTTTGTTGGTTCTTTGGTTTGTTGGTTTGTTTGTTTGTTGGTTTGTTGGTTTGTTAGTTTGTTGGTTTCTTGGTTCTTTGGTTATTTGGTTTGTTGGTTTGTTGGTTCTTTGGCTTGTTGGTTCTTTGGTTTCTTGGTTTGTTGGTTCTTTGGTTTGTTGGTTTGTTCGTTTGTTGGTTTGTGTGTTTGTTAGTTTGTTGGTTCTTTGATGTGTTGGTTCTTTGGTTTTTTGGTTTTTTGGTTTGTTGGTTTGTTGGTTCTTTGATTTGTTGGTTCTTTGGTTTGTTGGTTTGTTGGTTCTTTGGTTCTTTGGTTTGTTGGTTCTTTGGTTTGTTGGTTTGTTGGTTTGTTGGTTTGTTGGTTTGTTGGTTTGTTGGTTTGATGGTTTGTTGGTTTGTTAGTTTGTTAGTTTTTGGTTCTTTGATTTGTTGGTTCTTTGGTTTTTTGGTTTTTTGGTTTGTTGGTTTGTTGGTTCTTTGATTTGTTGGTTCTTTGGTTTGTTCGTTTGTTGGTTCTTTGGTTTGTTGATTCTTTCGTTCTTTGGTATGTTGGTTTGTTGGTTCTGTGGTTTGTTGGTTTGTTCGTTTGTTGGTTTGTTGGTTTGTTCGTTTGTCGGTTTGTTGGTTTCTTGGTTTATTGGTTTGTTGGTTTGTTGGTTTGTTTGTTTGTTGGTTTTTTGGTTTGTTCGTTTGTCGGTTTATTGGTTTGTTGGTTTGTTTGTTTGTTTGTTTGTTGGTTCGTTGGTTTGTTGGTTCTTTGATTTGTTGGTTCTTTGGTTTGTTGGTTTGTTGGGTCTTTGGTTCTTTGGTTTGTTGGTTCTTTGGTTTGTTGGTTTGTTGGTTTGTTGGTTTGTTGGTTTGATGGTTTGTTGGTTTGTTGGTTTGTTGGTTTGTTGGTTTGTTGGTTTGATGGTTTGTTGGTTTGTTGGTTTGTTGGTTCTTTGGTTCTTTGGTTTGTTGGTTCTTTGGTTTGTTGGTTTGTTGGTTTGTTGGTTTGTTGGTTTGTTGGTTTGATGGTTTGTTGGTTTGTTAGTTTGTTGGTTCTTTGATTTGTTGGTTCTTTGGTTTTTTGGTTTTTTGGTTTGTTGGTTTGTTGGTTCTTTGATTTGTTGGTT
Organism: Atherix ibis; assembly: GCA_958298945.1. Classification (NCBI taxonomy): domain Eukaryota; kingdom Metazoa; phylum Arthropoda; class Insecta; order Diptera; family Athericidae; genus Atherix; species Atherix ibis. The sequence continues at coordinate 68,246,557 of OY282608.1, forward strand.
CTTTGGTTTGTTCGTTTGTTGGTTCTTTGGTTTGTTGATTCTTTGGTTCTTTGGTATGTTGGTTTGTTGGTTCTGTGGTTTGTTGGTTTGTTCGTTTGTTGGTTTGTTGGTTCTTTGGTTTGTTGGTTCGTTGGTTCTTTGGTTTGTTGGTTCGTTGGTTTGTTGGTTTGTTGGTTTGTTGGTTTGTTGGTTTGTTGGTTTGTTCGTTTGTTGGTTCTTTGATTTGTTGGTTCTTTGGTTTTTTGGTTTTATGGTTTGTTGGTTTGTTGGTTCTTTGATTTGTTGGTTCTTTGGTTTGTTGGTTTGTTGGTTCTTTGGTTCTTTGGTTTGTTGGTTCTTTGGTTTGTTGGTTCTTTGGTTTGTTGATTCTTTGGTTTGTTAGTTTGTTCGTTTGTTGGTTCTTTGGTTTGTTTATTCTTTGGTTCTTTGGTTTGTTGGTTTGTTGGTTCTTTGGTTTGTTGGTTTGTTGGTTTGTTGGTTCTTTGGTTTGTTGATTCTTTGGTTCTTTGGTTGGTTGGTTTGTTGGTTCTGTGGTTTGTTGGTTTGTTCGTTTGTTGGTTTGTTGGTTTGTTCGTTTGTCGGTTTGTTGGTTTGTTGGTTTGTTGGTTTGTTGGTTTGTTGGTTTGTTCGTTTGTTGGTTGGTTGGTTTGTTCGTTTGTTGGTTTGTTGGTTTGTTGGTTTGTTCGTTTGTTGGTTTGTTGGTTTGTTGGTGTGTTGGTTTGTTGGTTTGTTGGTTTGTTGGTTTGTTGGTTTGTTGGTTTGTTGGTTTGTTGGTTTGTTGGTTTGTTGGTTCTTTGGTTTGTTGGTTCTATGGTTCTTTGGTTTGTTGGTTCGTTGGTTTGTTGGTTTGTTGGTTTGTTGGTTTGTTGGTTTGTTGGTTTGTTGGTTTGTTGGTTTGTTGGTTTGTTGGTTTGTTGGTTTGTTCGTTTGTTCGTTTGTTGGTTCTTTGATTTGTTGGTTCTTTGGTTTTTTGGTTTTTTGGTATGTTGGCTTGTTGGTTCTTTGATTTGTTGGTTCTTTGGTTTGTTGGTTTGTTGGTTCTTTGGTTTTTTTGTTTGTTGGTTCTTTGGTTTGTTGATTCTTTGGTTTGTTGGTTCTTTGGCTTTTTGGATTTTTTGGTTTGTTGGTTTGTTCGTTTGTTGGTTCTTCGGTTCTTTGGTTTGTTGATTTATTGGTTTGTTGGTTTGTTGGTTTGTTGGTTTGTTGGTTTTTTCGTTTGTTGGTTTGTTGGTTCTTTGGTTCCTTGGTTTGTTGGTTCTTTGGTTCTTTGGTTTGTTGGTTTGTTGGTTCTTTGGTTTGTTGGTTCTTTGGTTTGTTGGTTCTTTGGTTCTTTGGTTTGCTGGTTCTTTGGTTTGTTGGTTTGTTGGTTTGTTCGTTTGTTAGTTCTTTGATTTGTTGGTTCTTTGGTTTTTTGGTTTTTTGTTTGTTGGTTCTTTGATTTGTTGGTTCTTTGGTTTGTTGGTTTGTTGGTTCTTTGGTTCTTTGGTCTGTTGGTTCTTTGGTTTGTTGGTTCTTTGGTTTGTTGATTCTTTGGTTTGTTGGTTCTTTGGTTTGTTGGTTCTTTGGTTTGTTGGGTTCTTGGTTCTTCGGTTTGTTAGTTGTTTGGTTTGTTGGTTTGTTCGTTTGTTGGCTTGTTGGTTTGTTGGTTTGTTGGTTTGTTGGTTTGTTGGTTTGTTGGTTTGTTGGTTTGGTGGTTTGTTGGTTTGTTGGTTTGTTCGTGTGTTGGTTTGTTGGTTTGTTGGTTTGTTCGTTTGTTGGTTTGTTGGTTTGTTCGTTTGTTGGTTTGTTGGTTCTTTGGTCTGTTGATTCTTTGGTTTGTTCGTTTGTTGGTTTGTTGGTTTTTTGGTTCTTTGGTTTGTTTGTTCGTTGGTTTGTTGGTTCTTTGGTTTGTTGGTTTGTTGGTTCTTTGGTTTGTTGGTTTGTTCGTTTGTTGGTTTGTTGGTTTGTTGGTTTTTTGGTTTGTTAGTTTGTTGGTTTGTTGGTTTGTTGGTTTGTTAGTTTGTTGGTTTGTTGGTTTGTTGGTTTGTTGCTTTGTTCGTTTGTTGGTTTGTTGGTTCTTTGGTTCTTTGGTTTGTTGGTTCTTTGGTTCTTTGGTTTGTTGGTTTGTTTGTTCTTTGGTTTGTTGGTTCTTTGGTTTGTTGGTTCTTTGGTTTGTTGGTTTGTTTGTTTGTTGGTTTGTTGGTTTGTTAGTTTGTTGGTTTCTTGGTTCTTTGGTTATTTGGTTTGTTGGTTTGTTGGTTCTTTGGCTTGTTGGTTCTTTGGTTTCTTGGTTTGTTGGTTCTTTGGTTTGTTGGTTTGTTCGTTTGTTGGTTTGTGGGTTTGTTAGTTTGTTGGTTTGTTGGTTTGTTGGTTTGTTGGTTTGTTGGTTTGTTCGTTTGTTCGTTTGTTGGTTCTTTGATTTGTTGGTTCTTTGGTTTTTTGGTTTTTTGGTATGTTGGCTTGTTGGTTCTTTGATTTGTTGGTTCTTTGGTTTGTTGGTTTGTTGGTTCTTTGGTTTTTTTGTTTGTTGGTTCTTTGGTTTGTTGATTCTTTGGTTTGTTGGTTCTTTGGCTTTTTGGTTTGTTGGTTTGTTGGTTTGTTCGTTTGTTGGTTCTTTGGTTCTTTGGTTTGTTGATTTATTGGTTTGTTGGTTTGTTGGCTTGTTGGTTTGTTGGTTTGTTGGTTTGTTGGTTTTTTCGTTTGTTGGTTTGTTGGTTCTTTGGTTCCTTGGTTTGTTGGTTCTTTGGTTCTTTGGTTTGTTGGTTTGTTGGTTCTTTGGTTTGTTGGTTCTTTGGTTTGTTGGTTCTTTGGTTCTTTGGTTTGCTGGTTCTTTGGTTTGTTGGTTTGTTGGTTTGTTCGTTTGTTAGTTCTTTGATTTGTTGGTTCTTTGGTTTTTTGGTTTTTTGGTTTGTTGGTTCTTTGATTTGTTGGTTCTTTGGTTTGTTGGTTTGTTGGTTCTTTGGTTCTTTGGTCTGTTGGTTCTTTGGTTTGTTGGTTCTTTGGTTTGTTGATTCTTTGGTTTGTTGGTTCTTTGGTTTGTTGGTTCTTTGGTTTGTTGGGTTCTTGGTTCTTCGGTTTGTTAGTTGTTTGGTTTGTTGGTTTGTTCGTTTGTTGGTTTGTTGGTTTGTTGGTTTGTTGGTTTGTTGGTTTGTTGGTTTGTTGGTTTGTTGGTTTGGTGGTTTGTTGGTTTGTTGGTTTGTTCGTGTGTTGGTTTGTTGGTTTGTTGGTTTGTTCGTTTGTTGGTTTGTTGGTTTGTTCGTTTGTTGGTTTGTTGGTTCTTTGGTCTGTTGATTCTTTGGTTTGTTCGTTTGTTGGTTTGTTGGTTTTTTGGTTCTTTGGTTTGTTTGTTCGTTGGTTTGTTGGTTCTTTGGTTTGTTGGTTTGTTGGTTCTTTGGTTTGTTGGTTTGTTCGTTTGTTGGTTTGTTGGTTTGTTAGTTTGTTGGTTTGTTGGTTTGTTGGTTTGTTGCTTTGTTCGTTTGTTGGTTTGTTGGTTTTTTGGTTCTTTGGTTTGTTGGTTCTTTGGTTCTTTGGTTTGTTGGTTTGTTTGTTCTTTGGTTTGTTGGTTCTTTGGTTTGTTGGTTCTTTGGTTTGTTGGTTTGTTTGTTTGTTGGTTTGTTGGTTTGTTAGTTTGTTGGTTTCTTGGTTCTTTGGTTATTTGGTTTGTTGGTTTGTTGGTTCTTTGGCTTGTTGGTTCTTTGGTTTCTTGGTTTCTTGGTTCTTTGGTTTGTTGGTTTGTTCGTTTGTTGGTTTGTGGGTTTGTTAGTTTGTTGGTTTGTTGGTTTGTTGGTTTGTTGGTTTGTTGGTTTGTTCGTTTGTTCGTTTGTTGGTTCTTTGATTTGTTGGTTCTTTGGTTTTTTGGTTTTTTGGTATGTTGGCTTGTTGGTTCTTTGATTTGTTGGTTCTTTGGTTTGTTGGTTTGTTGGTTCTTTGGTTTTTTTGTTTGTTGGTTCTTTGGTTTGTTGATTCTTTGGTTTGTTGGTTCTTTGGCTTTTTGGTTTGTTGGTTTGTTGGTTTGTTCGTTTGTTGGTTCTTTGGTTCTTTGGTTTGTTGATTTATTGGTTTGTTGGTTTGTTGGCTTGTTGGTTTGTTGGTTTGTTGGTTTGTTGGTTTTTTCGTTTGTTGGTTTGTTGGTTCTTTGGTTCCTTGGTTTGTTGGTTCTTTGGTTCTTTGGTTTGTTGGTTTGTTGGTTCTTTGGTTTGTTGGTTCTTTGGTTTGTTGGTTCTTTGGTTCTTTGGTTTGCTGGTTCTTTGGTTTGTTGGTTTGTTGGTTTGTTCGTTTGTTAGTTCTTTGATTTGTTGGTTCTTTGGTTTTTTGGTTTTTTGGTTTGTTGGTTCTTTGATTTGTTGGTTCTTTGGTTTGTTGGTTTGTTGGTTCTTTGGTTCTTTGGTCTGTTGGTTCTTTGGTTTGTTGGTTCTTTGGTTTGTTGATTCTTTGGTTTGTTGGTTCTTTGGTTTGTTGGTTCTTTGGTTTGTTGGGTTCTTGGTTCTTCGGTTTGTTAGTTGTTTGGTTTGTTGGTTTGTTCGTTTGTTGGTTTGTTGGTTTGTTGGTTTGTTGGTTTGTTGGTTTGTTGGTTTGTTGGTTTGTTGGTTTGTTGGTTTGGTGGTTTGTTGGTTTGTTGGTTTGTTCGTGTGTTGGTTTGTTGGTTTGTTGGTTTGTTCGTTTGTTGGTTTGTTGGTTTGTTCGTTTGTTGGTTTGTTGGTTCTTTGGTCTGTTGATTCTTTGGTTTGTTCGTTTGTTGGTTTGTTGGTTTTTTGGTTCTTTGGTTTGTTTGTTCGTTGGTTTGTTGGTTCTTTGGTTTGTTGGTTTGTTGGTTCTTTGGTTTGTTGGTTTGTTCGTTTGTTGGTTTGTTGGTTTGTTGGTTTTTTGGTTTGTTAGTTTGTTGGTTTGTTGGTTTGTTGGTTTGTTAGTTTGTTGGTTTGTTGGTTTGTTGGTTTGTTGCTTTGTTCGTTTGTTGGTTTGTTGGTTTTTTGGTTCTTTGGTTTGTTGGTTCTTTGGTTCTTTGGTTTGTTGGTTTGTTTGTTCTTTGGTTTGTTGGTTCTTTGGTTTGTTGGTTCTTTGGTTTGTTGGTTTGTTTGTTTGTTGGTTTGTTGGTTTGTTAGTTTGTTGGTTTCTTGGTTCTTTGGTTATTTGGTTTGTTGGTTTGTTGGTTCTTTGGCTTGTTGGTTCTTTGGTTTCTTGGTTTGTTGGTTCTTTGGTTTGTTGGTTTGTTCGTTTGTTGGTTTGTGGGTTTGTTAGTTTGTTGGTTTGTTGGTTTGTTGGTTTGTTAGTTTGTTGGTTCTTTGATTTGTTGGTTCTTTGGTTTTTTGGTTTTTTGGTTTGTTGGTTTGTTGGTTCTTTGATTTGTTGGTTCTTTGGTTTGTTGGTTTGTTGGTTCTTTGGTTCTTTGGTTTGTTGGTTCTTTGGTTTGTTGGTTTGTTGGTTTGTTGGTTTGTTGGTTTGTTGGTTTGTTGGTTTGATGGTTTGTTGGTTTGTTAGTTTGTTAGTTTTTGGTTCTTTGATTTGTTGGTTCTTTGGTTTTTTGGTTTTTTGGTTTGTTGGTTTGTTGGTTCTTTGATTTGTTGGTTCTTTGGTTTGTTCGTTTGTTGGTTCTTTGGTTTGTTGATTCTTTCGTTCTTTGGTATGTTGGTTTGTTGGTTCTGTGGTTTGTTGGTTTGTTCGTTTGTTGGTTTTTTGGTTTGTTCGTTTGTCGGTTTATTGGTTTGTTGGTTTGTTTGTTTGTTTGTTTGTTGGTTCGTTGGTTTGTTGGTTCTTTGATTTGTTGGTTCTTTGGTTTGTTGGTTTGTTGGCTCTTTGGTTCTTTGGTTTGTTGGTTCTTTGGTTTGTTGGTTTGTTGGTTTGTTGGTTTGATGGTTTGTTGGTTTGTTGGTTTGTTGGTTTGTTGGTTTGTTGGTTTGATGGTTTGTTGGTTTGTTGGTTTGTTGGTTCTTTGGTTCTTTGGTTTGTTGGTTCTTTGGTTTGTTGGTTTGTTGGTTTGTTGGTTTGTTAGTTTGTTGGTTTGATGGTTTGTTGGTTTGTTAGTTTGTTGGTTCTTTGATTTGTTGGTTCTTTGGTTTGTTCGTTTGTTGGTTCTTTGGTTTGTTGATTCTTTGGTTCTTTGGTATGTTGGTTTGTTGGTTCTGTGGTTTGTTGGTTTGTTCGTTTGTTGGTTTGTTGGTTCTTTGGTTTGTTGGTTCGTTGGTTCTTTTGTTTGTTGGTTCGTTGGTTTGTTGGTTTGTTGGTTTGTTGGTTTGTTGGTTTGTTGGTTTGTTCGTTTGTTGGTTCTTTGATTTGTTGGTTCTTTGGTTTTTTGGTTTTTTGGTTTGTTGGTTTGTTGGTTCTTTGATTTGTTGGTTCTTTGGTTTGTTGGTTTGTTGGTTCTTTGGTTCTTTGGTTTGTTGGTTCTTTGGTTTGTTGGTTCTTTGGTTTGTTGATTCTTTGGTTTGTTAGTTTGTTCGTTTGTTGGTTCTTTGGTTTGTTTATTCTTTGGTTCTTTGGTTTGTTGGTTTGTTGGTTCTTTGGTTTGTTGGTTTGTTGGTTTGTTGGTTCTTTGGTTTGTTGATTCTTTGGTTCTTTGGTTGGTTGGTTTGTTGGTTCTGTGGTTTGTTGGTTTGTTCGTTTGTTGGTTTGTTGGTTTGTTCGTTTGTCGGTTTGTTGGTTTGTTGGTTTGTTGGTTTGTTGGTTTGTTGGTTTGTTGGTTTGTTGGTTTGTTGGTTTGTTGGTTTGTTGGTTTGTTGGTTTGTTGGTTTGGTAGTTCTTTGGTTTGTTGGTTCGTTGGTTCTTTGATTTGATGGTTCGTTGGTTTGTTGGTTTGTTGGTTTGTTGGTTTGTTCGTTTGTTGGTTCTTTGATTTGTTGGTTCTTTGGTTTTTTGGTTCTTTGGTTTGTTGGTTTGTTGGTTCTTTGGTTTGTTGGTTCTTTGGTTTGTTGGTTTGTTGGTTCTTTGGTTTGTTGGTTTTTTGGTTTGTTGGTTTGTTGGTTTGTTGGTTTGTTCGTTTGTTGGTTCTTTGGTTTGTTGGTTCTTTGGTTTGTTGGTTCTTTGGTTTGTTGGTTTGTTGGTTTGTTGGTTTGTTCGTTTGGTGGTTTGTTGATTGTTTGGTTTGTTGGTTCTTTGGTTTGTTCGTTTCTTGGTTTGTTGGTTTGTTGGTTTGTTGATTTGTTTGTTTGTTGGTTCTTTGGTTTGTTGGTTCTTTGGTTTGTTGGTTCTTTGGTTTGTTGGTTCTTTCGTTCTTTGGTTTGTTGGTTTGTTGGTTTGTTCGTTTGTTGGTTTGTTGGTTTTTTGGTTTGTTGGTTCTTTGGTTTGTTGGTTCTTTGGTTTGTTGGTTCTTTGGTTTGTTGGTTTCTTGGTTCTTCGGTTTGTTAGTTGTTTGGTTTGTTGGTTTGTTCGTTTGTTGGTTTGTTGGTTTGTTGGTTTGTTGGCTTGTTGGTTTGTTGGTTTGTTGGTTTGTTGGTTTGTTGGTTTGTTGGTTTGTTGGTTTGTTCGTGTGTTGGTTTGTTGGTTTGTTGGTTTGTTGGTTTGTTGGTTTGTTGGTTTGTTGGTTTGTTGGTTTGTTCGTTTGTTGGTTTGTTGGTTCTTTGGTCTGTTGATTCTTTGGTTTGTTCGTTTATTGGTTTGTTGGTTTTTTGGTTCTTTGGTTTGTTTGTTCGTTGGTTTGTTGGTTCTTTGGTTTGTTGGTTTGTTGGTTCTTTGGTTTGTTGGTTTGTTTGTTTGTTGGTTTGTTGGTTTGTTGGTTTGTTGGTTTGTTGGTTTGTTAGTTTGTTGGTTTGTTGGTTTGTTGGTTTGTTGGTTTGTTGGTTTGTTGGTTTGTTGGTTTGTTGGTTTGTTGGTTTGTTGGTTTGTAGGTTTGTTGGTTTGTTCGTTTGTTGGTTTGTTGGTTCTTTGGTTCTTTGGTTTGTTGGTTCTTTGGTTCTTTGGTTTGTTGGTTTGTTTGTTCTTTCGTTTGTTGGTTCTTTGGTTTGTTGGTTTGTTGGTTCTTTGGTTATTTGATTTGTTGGTTTGTTGGTTCTTTGGTTTGTTGGTTCTTTGGTTTGTTGGTTCTTTGGTTTGTTGGTTTGTTTGGTCTTTGGTTTGTTGGTTTGTTGGTTTGTTCGTTTGTTTGTTTGTGGGTTTGTTAGTTTGTTGGTTTGTTGGTTTGTTGGTTTGTTGGTTCTTTGGTTTGTGGGTTCTTTGGTTTGTTGATTATTTGGTTCTTTGGTTTGTTGGTTCTTTGGTTTGTTGGTTCTTTGGTTTGTTGGTTCTTTGGTTTGTTGATTCTTTGGTTTGTTGGTTTGTTGGTTTGTTCGTTTGTTGGTTTGTTGGTTTGTTGGTTTGTTGGTTCTTTGGTTTGTTGGTTCTTTGGTTTGTTGGTTCTTTGGTTTGTTGATTCTTTGGTTCTTTGGTTGGTTGGTTTGTTGGTTCTGTGGTTTGTTGGTTTGTTCGTTTGTTGGTTTGTTGGTTTGTTCGTTTGTCGGTTTGTTGGTTTGTTGGTTTGTTGGTTTGTTGGTTTGTTGGTTTGTTGGTTTGTTGGTTTGTTGGTTTGGTAGTTCTTTGGTTTGTTGGTTCGTTGGTTCTTTGATTTGATGGTTCGTTGGTTTGTTGGTTTGTTGGTTTGTTGGTTTGTTCGTTTGTTGGTTCTTTGATTTGTTGGTTCTTTGGTTTTTTGGTTCTTTGGTTTATTGGTTTGTTGGTTCTTTGGTTTGTTGGTTCTTTGGTTTGTTGGTCTGTTCGTTATTTGGTTTGTTGGTTTTTTGGTTTGTTGGTTTGTTGGTTTGTTGGTTTGTTCGTTTGTTGGTTCTTTGGTTTGTTGGTTCTTTGGTTTGTTGGTTCTTTGGTTCTTTGGTTTGTTGGTTTGTTGGTTTGTTGGTTTGTTCGTTTGGTGGTTTGTTGATTGTTTGGTTTGTTGGTTCTTTGGTTTGTTCGTTTCTTGGTTCTTCGGTTTGTTAGTTGATTGGTTTGTTGGTTTGTTCGTTTGTTGGTTTGTTGGTTTGTTGGTTTGTTGGCTTGTTGGTTTGTTGGTTTGTTGGTTTGTTGGTTTGTTGGTTTGTTGGTTTGTTCGTGTGTTGGTTTGTTGGTTTGTTGGTTTGTTGGTTTGTTGGTTTGTTGGTTTGTTGGTTTGTTGGTTTGTTCGTTTGTTGGTTTGTTGGTTCTTTGGTCTGTTGATTCTTTGGTTTGTTCGTTTGTTGGTTTGTTGGTTTTTTGGTTCTTTGGTTTGTTTGTTCGTTGGTTTGTTGGTTTGTTGGTTTGTTGGTTCTTTGGTTTGTTGGTTTGTTTGTTTGTTGGTTTGTTGGTTTGTTGGTTTGTTGGTTTGTTGGTTTGTTAGTTTGTTGGTTTGTTGGTTTGTTGGTTTGTTGGTTTGTTGGTTTGTTGGTTTGTTGGTTTGTTGGTTTGTTGGTTTGTTGGTTTGTTGGTTTGTTGGTTTGTTCGTTTGTTGGTTTGTTGGTTCTTTGGTTCTTTGGTTTGTTGGTTCTTTGGTTCTTTGGTTTGTTGGTTTGTTTGTTCTTTCGTTTGTTGGTTCTTTGGTTTGTTGGTTTGTTGGTTCTTTGGTTATTTGATTTGTTGGTTTGTTGGTTCTTTGGTTTGTTGGTTCTTTGGTTTGTTGGTTCTTTGGTTTGTTGGTTTGTTTGGTCTTTGGTTTGTTGGTTTGTTGGTTTGTTCGTTTGTTGGTTTGTTGGTTTGTTAGTTTGTTGGTTTGTTGGTTTGTTGGTTTGTTGGTTCTTTGGTTTGTGGGTTCTTTGGTTTGTTGATTATTTGGTTCTTTGGTTTGTTGGTTCTTTGGTTTGTTGGTTCTTTGGTTTGTTGGTTCTTTGGTTTGTTGATTCTTTGGTTTGTTGGTTTGTTGGTTTGTTGGTTTGTTGGTTTGTTGGTTTGTTGGTTTGTTGGTTCTTTGGTTTGTTGGTTCTTTGGTTTGTTGGTTCTTTGGTTTGTTGGTTCTTTGGTTTGTTGGTTTGTTGGTTTCTTCGTTTGTTGGTTTGCTGGTTCTTTGGTTTGTTGGTTTGTGCGTTTGTTGGTTTGTTGGTTTTTTGGTTTGTTGGTTCTTTGGTTTGTTGGTTTGTTGGTTCTTTGGTTTGTTGGTTTGTTGGTTTGTTGGTTTGTTGGTTTGTTGGTTTGTTGGTTGGTTCGTTTGTTGGTTCTTTGGTTTGTTGGTTCTTTGGTTTGTTGGTTCTTTGGTTCTTTGGTTTGTTGGTTCTTTGGTTTGTTCGTTTGTCGGTTTGTTGGTTTGTTGGTTTGTTGATTTGTTCGTTTGTTGGTTCTTTGGTTTGTTGGTTCTTTGGTTTGTTGGTTCTTTCGTTCTTTGGTTTGTTGGTTTGTTGGTTTGTTGGTTTGTTCGTTTGTTGGTTTGTTGGTTCTTTGGTTTGTTGATTCTTTGGTTTGTTGGTTTGTTCGTTTGTTGCTTCTTTGGTTTGTTGATTCTTTGGTTCTTTGGTTTGTTGGTTTGTTGGTTTGTTAGTTTGTTGGTTTGTTGGTTTGTTCGTTTGTTGGTTCTTTGATTTGTTGGTTCTTTGGTTTGTTGGTTTATTGGTTCTTTGGTTTGTTGGTTCTTTGGTTTGTTGGTTTGTTGGTTCTTTGGTTTGTTGGTTTGTTGGTTTTTTGGTTTGTTCGTTTGTTGGTTCTTTGGTTTGTTGGTTCGTTGGTTTGTTGGTTTGTTGGTTTGTTGGTTTGTTGGTTTGTTGCTATGTTAGTTTGTTGGTTCTTTGATTTGTTGGTTTTTTGGTTTTTTGGTTTTTTGGTTTGTTGGTTTGTTGGTTTTTTGATTTGTTGGTTCTTTGGTTTGTTGGTTTGTTGGTTCTTTGGTTCTTTGGTTTGTTGGTTCTTTGGTTTGTTGGTTCTTAGGTTTGTTGATTCTTTGGTTTGTTGGTTTGTTCGTTTGTTGGTTCTTTGGTTTGTTGATTCTTTGGTTCTTTGGTTTGTTGGTTTGTTGGTTTTTTGGTTTGTTGATTCTTTGGTTCTTTGGTATGTTGGTTTGTTGGTTCTGTGGTTTGTTGGTTTGTTCGTTTGTTGGTTGATTGGTTTGTTCGTTTGTTGGTTTGTTGGTTTGTTGGTTGGTTCGTTTGTTGGTTTGTTGGTTTGTTGGTGTGTTGGTTTGTTGGTTTGTTGGTTTGTTGGTTTGTTGGTTTGTTGGTTTGTTGGTTTGTTGGTTTGTTGGTTTGTTGGTTTGTTGGTTTGTTGGTTCTTTGGTTTGTTGGTTCTATGGTTCTTTGGTTTGTTGGTTCGTTGGTTTGTTGGTTTGTTGGTTTGTTGGTTTGTTGGTTTGTTGGTTTGTTGGTTTGTTGGTTTGTTGGTTTGTTGGTTTGTTGGTTTGTTGGTTTGTTGGTTTGTTGGTTTGTTGGTATGTTCGTTTGTTCGTTTGTTGGTTCTTTGATTTGTTGGTTCTTTGGTTTTTTGGTTTTTTGGTATGTTGGCTTGTTGGTTCTTTGATTTGTTGGTTCTTTGGTTTGTTGGTTTGTTGGTTCTTTGGTTTTTTGGTTTGTTGGTTCTTTGGTTTGTTGATTCTTTGGTTTGTTGGTTCTTTGGCTTTTTGGTTTGTTGGTTTGTTGGTTTGTTCGTTTGTTGGTTCTTTGGTTCTTTGGTTTGTTGATTTATTGGTTTGTTGGTTTGTTGGTTTGTTGGTTTGTTGGTTTGTTGGTTTGTTGGTTTTTTCGTTTGTTGGTTTGTTGGTTCTTTGGTTCCTTGGTTTGTTGGTTCTTTGGTTCTTTGGTTTGTTGGTTTGTTGGTTCTTTGGTTTGTTGGTTCTTTGGTTTGTTGGTTCTTTGGTTCTTTGGTTTGCTGGTTCTTTGGTTTGTTGGTTTGTTGGTTTGTTGGTTTTTTGGTTGGTTGATTCTTTGGTTCTTTGGTATGTTGGTTTGTTGGTTCTGTTTGTTTGTTGGTTGGTTGGTTTGTTCGTTTGTTGGTTTGTTGGTTTGTTGGTTTGTTGGTTTGTTGGTTTGTTGGTTTGTTGGTTTGTTGGTTTGTTGGTGTGTTGGTTTGTTGGTTTGTTGGTTTGTTGGTTTGTTGGTTTGTTGGTTTGTTGGTTTGTTTGTTTGTTGGTTCTTTGGTTTGTTGGTTCGTTGGTTCTTTGGTTTGTTGGTTCGTTGGTTTGTTGGTTTGTTGGTTTGTTGGTTTGTTGGTTTGTTGGTTTGTTGGTTTGTTCGTTTGGTAGTTCTTTGATTTGTTGGTTCTTTGGTTTTTTGGTTTTTTGGTTTGTTGGTTTGTTGGTTCTTTGATTTGTTGGTTCTTTGGTTTGTTCGTTTGTTGGTTCTTTGGTTCTTTGGTCTGTTGGTTCTTTGGTTTGTTGGTTCTTTGGTTTGTTGATTCTTTGGTTTGTTGGTTCTTTGGTTTGTTGGTTCTTTGGTTTGTTGGGTTCTTGGTTCTTCGGTTTGTTAGTTGTTTGGTTTGTTGGTTTGTTCGTTTGTTGGCTTGTTGGTTTGTTGGTTTGTTGGTTTGTTGGTTTGTTGGTTTGTTGGTTTGTTGGTTTGTTGGTTTGTTGGTTTGTTGGTTTGTTGGTTTGTTCGTGTGTTGGTTTGTTGGTTTGTTGGTTCTTTGGTCTGTTGATTCTTTGGTTTGTTCGTTTGTTGGTTTGTTGGTTTTTTGGTTCTTTGGTTTGTTTGTTCGTTGGTTTGTTGGTTCTTTGGTTTGTTGGTTTGTTGGTTCTTTGGTTTGTTGGTTTGTTCGTTTGTTGGTTTGTTGTTTTGTTGGTTTTTTGGTTTGTTAGTTTGTTGGTTTGTTGGTTTGTTGGTTTGTTGGTTTGTTGGTTTGTTGGTTTGTTGGTTTGTTCGTTTGTTGGTTTGTTGGTCCTTTGGTTCTTTGGTTTGTTGGTTCTTTGGTTTGTTGGTTTGTTTGTTCTTTGGTTTGTTGGTTCTTTGGTTTGTTGGTTCTTTGGTTTGTTGGTTTGTTTGTTTGTTGGTTTGTTGGTTTGTTAGTTTGTTGGTTTCTTGGTTCTTTGGTTATTTGGTTTGTTGGTTTGTTGGTTCTTTGGCTTGTTGGTTCTTTGGTTTCTTGGTTTGTTGGTTCTTTGGTTTGTTGGTTTGTTGGTTTGTTCGTTTGTTGGTTTGTGGGTTTGTTAGTTTGTTGTTTTGTTGGTTTGTTGGTTTGTTGGTTTGTTGGTTTGTTGGTTTGTTGGTTTGTTGGTTCTTTGGTTTGTTGGTTCTTTGGTTTGTTGATTCTTTGGTTCTTTGGTTTGTTGGTTCTTTGGTTTGTTGGTTCTTTGGTTTGTTGGTTCTTTGGTTTGTTGGTTCTTTGGTTTGTTGGTTTGTGGTTTGTTGGTTTCTTCGTTTGTTGGTTTGCTGGTTCTTTGGTTTGTTGGTTTGTTCGTTTGTTGGTTTGTTGGTTCTTTGGTTTGTTGGTTCTTTGGTTTGTTGGTTTGTTGATTCGTTGGTTTGTTGGTTCTTTGGTTTGTTCGTTCTTTGGTTTGTTGGTTTTTGGTTCTTAGGTTTGTTGGTTCTTTGGTTTGTTGGTTCTTTAGTTTGTTGGTTCTTTGGTTTGTTGATTCTTTGGTTTGTCAGTTTGTTGGTTTGTTGGTTCTTTGGTTTGTTGGTTCTTTGGTTTGTTGGTTCTTTGGTTCTGTGGTTTGTTGGTTCTTTGGTTTGTTGGTTTGTTAGTTTGTTGGTTTGTTGGTTTGTTGGTTTGTTCGTTTGTTGGTTCTTTGGTTTGTTGATTCTTTGGTTCTTTGGTTTGTTGGTTTGTTGGTTCTTTGGTTTGTTGGTTTGTTGGTTTGTTGGTTTGTGGGTTTTTTGGTTTGTTGGTTCTTTGGTTTGTTGATTCTTTGGTTCTTTGGTTTGTTGGTTTATTGGTTTGTAGTTTGTTGGTTTGTTCGTTTGTTGGTTTGTTGGTTTGTTCGTTTGTTGGTTTGTTGGTTTGTTGGTTTGTTGGTTTGTTGGTTCGTTGGTTTGTTGGTTCTTTGGTTTGTTGGTTCGTTGGTTTGTTGGTTTGTTGGTTTGTTGGTTTGTTGGTTTGTTGGTTTGTTGGTTTATTCGTTTGTTCGTTTGTTGGTTCCTAGGTTTGTTGATTCTTTGGTTTTTTGGTTCTTTGGTTTGTTGGTTTGTTGGTTCTTTTGGTTTTTTGGTTCTTAGGTTTGTTGGTTTGTTGGTTTGTTGGTTTGTTAGTTTGTTAGTTTGTTGGTTTGTTGGCTTGTTGGTTTGTTGTTTCTTTGGTTCGTTGGTTTGTTGGTTTGATGGTTCTTTGGTTTGTTGGTTCTTTGGTTTGTTGGTTCTTTGGTTTGTTGGTTCTTTGGTTTGTTGGTTTGTTGGTTCATTGGTTTGTTGGTTCTTTGGTTTGTTGGTTTGTTGGTTCTTTGGTTTGTTGGTTTGTTGGTTTGTTCGTTTGTTTTATTGTTGGTTTGTTGGTTTGTTGGTTTGTTGATTTGTTGGTTTGTTGGTTTGTTGGTTTGTTGGTTCTTTGGTTTTTTGGTTTGTTGGTTTGTTGGTTTGTTGGTTCTTTGGTTTGTTGGTTCTTTGGTTTGTTGGTTCTTTGGTTTGTTGGTTCTTTGGTTTGTTGGTTTGTTGGTTCTTTGGTTTGTTGGTTCTTTGGTTTGTTGGTTTGTTGGTTTGTTGGTTTGTTCGTTTTTGGTTTGTTGGTTCTTTGGTTTGTTGTTTCTTTGGTTTGTTGGTTCTTTGGTTTGTTGGTTTGTTGGTTTGTTGGTTCTTTGGTTTGTTGGTTCGTTGGTTTGTTCGTTTTGATGGTTTGTTGGTTCTTTGGTTCTTTGGTTTGTTGGTTCTTTGATTCTTTGGTTTGTTGGTTTGTTGGTTCTTTGGTTTGTTGGTTTGTTGGTTTGTTGGTTTGTTAGTTTGTTGGTTTGTTTGTTTGTTGGTTTGTTGGTTTGTTGGTTTGTTGATTTGTTCGTTTGTTGGTTTGTTGGTTTGTTGGTTTGTTGGTTTGTTGGTTCGTTGGTTTGTTCGTTTTGATGGTTTGTTGGTTCTTTGGTTTGTTGGTTTGTTGGTTCTTTGGTTTGTTGGTTCGTTGGTTTGTTCGTTTTGATGGTTTGTTGGTTCTTTGGTTCTTTGGTTTGTTGGTTCTTTGATTCTTTGGTTTGCTGTTTTGTTGGTTCTTTGGTTCTTTGGTTTGTTGGTTCTTTGATTCTTTGGTTTGTTTGTTTGTTGGTTCTTTGGTTTGTTGGTTCTTTGGTTTGTTGGTTTGTTGGTTTGTTGGTTTGTTGGTTTGTTGGTTCTTTGGGTTGTTGGTTTTTTGGTTTGTTGGTTCATTGGTTTGTTGGTTTGTTGGTTCTTTGGTTTGTTTGTTTGTTGGTTTCTTGGTTTGTTAGTTTGTTGGTTTGTTTGTTTGTTGGTTTGTTGGTTTGTTGGTTTGTTGGTTTGTTGATTTGTTGTTTTGTTGGTTTGTTGGTACGTTGGTTTGTTCGTTTGTTGGTTTGTTGGTTCTTCGGTTTGTTGGTTATTTGGTTTGTTGGTTCTTTGGTTTGTTGGTTTGTTGGTTCTTCGGTTTGTTGGTTTGTTGGTTTGTTCGTTTGTTGGTTTGTTGGTTTGTTGGTTTGATAGTTTGTTGGTTTGTTGGTTTGTTGGTTCTTTGGTTCTTTGGTTTGTTGGTTCTTTGGGTCTTTGGTTTGTTGGTTCTTACGTTTGTTCGTTTGTTGGTTTGTTGGTTTGTTGGTTTGTTGGTTTGTTGGTTCTTTGGTTTGTTGGTTCTTTGGTTTGTTGGTTTGTTTGTTCTTTGGTTTGTTGGTTTGTTGGTTTGTTGGTTTGTTAGTTTGTTGGTTTGTTGGTTTGTTGGTCTGTTGGTTCTTTGGTTTGTTGGTGTATTGGTTTGTTGGTTCTTTGGTTTGTTGGTTCTTTGGTTTGTTGGTTCTTTTTTTTGTTGGTTCTTTGGTTTGTTGGTTTGTTGGTTCGTTGGTTTGTTGGTTCTTTGGTTTGTTGGTTTGTTGGTTCTTTGGTTTGTTGGTTTGTTGGTTTGTTGGTTTGTTGGTTCTTTGGTTTGTTGTTTCTGTGGTTTGTTTGTTTATTGTTTTCTTGGTTCTTTGGTTTGTTGGTTCTTTGGTTAGTTGGTTCTTTGGTTTGTTGGTTT
This sequence comes from Atherix ibis, assembly GCA_958298945.1. Taxonomy (NCBI): domain Eukaryota; kingdom Metazoa; phylum Arthropoda; class Insecta; order Diptera; family Athericidae; genus Atherix; species Atherix ibis. The sequence continues at coordinate 68,262,478 of OY282608.1, forward strand.
GTTGGTTTTTTGGTTTGTTGGTTTGTTGGTTTGTTGGTTTGTTGGTTTGTTGGCTTGTTGGTTTGTTGGTTTGTTGGTTTGTTGGTTTGTTGGTTCTTTGGTTTGTTGGTTTGTTCGTGTGTTGGTTTGTTGTTTTGTTGGTTTGTTGGTTTGTTGGTTTGTTGATTTGTTCGTTTGTTGGTTTGTTGGTTCTTTGGTTTGTTGATTCTTTGGTTTGTTCGTTTGTTGGTTTGTTGGTATTTTGGAATTTTGGTTTGTTTGTTCGTTAGTTTGTTGGGTCTTTGGTTTGTTGGTTTGTTGGTTCTTTGGTTTGTTGGTTTGTTCGTTTGTTGGTTTGTTGGTTTGTTGGTTTGTTGGTTTGTTGGTTTGTTGGTTTGTTGGTTTGTTGGTTTGTTGGTTTGTTGGTTTGTTGGTTTGTTGGTTTGTTGGTTTGTTGGTTTGTTGGTTTGTGTGTTTGTTGGTTCTTTGGTTCTTTGGTTTGTTGGTTCTTTGGTTCTTTGGTTTGTTGGTTTGTTTGTTCTTTGGTTTGTTGGTTCTTTCGTTTGTTGGTTTCTTGGTTCTTTAGTTTGTTGGTTTGTTTGTTTGTTGGTTTGTTGGTTTGTTAGTTTGTTGGTTTCTTGTTTCTTTGGTTCTTTGGTTTGTTGGTTTGTTGGATCTTTGGTTTGTTGGTTCTTTGGTTTGTTGGTTTGTTGGTTCTTTGGTTTGTTGGTTTGTTGGTTTGGTTGTTTGTTGGTTTGTTGGTTTGTTAGTTTGTTGGTTTGTTGGTTTGTTGGTTTGTTGGTTTGTTGGTTTGTTGGTTTGTTGGTTCTTTGGTTTGTTGGTTTGTTGGTTTGTTGGTTTGTTGGTTCTTTGGTTTGTTGTTTCTGTTGTTTGTTTGTTTATTGTTTTCTTGGTTCTTTGGTTTGTTGGTTCTTTGGTTTGTTGGTTTGTTGGTTTTTTGGTTTGTTGGTTTGTTGGTTTGTTGGTTTGTTGGTTTGTTGGCTTATTGGTTTGTTGGTTTGTTGGTTTGTTGGTTATTTGGTTTGTTGGTTTGTTCGTGTGTTGGTTTGTTGTTTTGTTGGTTTGTTGGTTTGTTGGTTTGTTGATTTGTTCTTTTGTTGGTTTGTTGGTTTTTTGGTTTGTTGATTCTTTGGTTTGTTCGTTTGTTGGTTTGTTGGTTTTTTGGAATTTTGGTTTGTTTGTTCGTTAGTTTGTTGGGTCTTTGGTTTGTTGGTTTGTTGGTTCTTTGGTTTGTTGGTTTGTTCGTTTGTTGGTTTGTTGGTTTGTTGGTTTGTTGGTTTGTTGGTTTGTTGGTTTGTTGGTTTGTTGGTTTGTTGGTTTGTTGGTTTGTTGGTTTGTTGGTTTGTTGGTTTGTTGGTTTGCGTGTTTGTTGGTTCTTTGGTTCTTTGGTTTGTTGGTTCTTTGGTTCTTTGGTTTGTTGGTTTGTTTGTTCTTTGGTTTGTTGGTTCTTTCGTTTGTTGGTTTCTTGGTTCTTTAGTTTGTTGGTTTGTTTGTTTGTTGGTTTGTTGGTTTGTTAGTTTGTTGGTTTCTTGTTTCTTTGGTTCTTTGGTTTGTTGGTTTGTTGGATCTTTGGTTTGTTGGTTCTTTGGTTTGTTGGTTTGTTGGTTCTTTGGTTTGTTGGTTTGTTGGTTTGTTCGTTTGTTGGTTTGTTAGTTTGTTGGTTTGTTGGTTTGTTGGTTTGTTGGTTTGTTGGTTTGTTGGTTTGTTGGTTCTTTGGTTTGTTGGTTCTTTGGTTTGTTGGTTTTTTGGTTTGTTGGTTCTTTGGTTCTGTGGTTTGTTGGTTCTTTGGTTTGTTGGTTCTTTGGTTTGTTTGTTCTTTGGTTTGTTGGTTTTTGGTTCTTTGGTTTGTTGGTTCTTTGGTTTGTTGGTTCTTTAGTTTTTTGGTTCTTTGGTTTGTTGATTCTTTGGTTTGTTAGTTTGTTGGTTTGTTGGTTCTTTGGTTTGTTGGTTCTTTGGTTTGTTGGTTCTTTGGTTCTGTGGTTTGTTGGTTCTTTGGTTTGTTGGTTTGTTAGTTTGTTGGTTTGTTGGTTTGTTGGTTTGTTCGTTTGTTGGTTCTTTGGTTTGTTGATTCTTTGGTTCTTTGGTTTGTTGGTTTGTTGGTTCTTTGGTTTGTTGGTTTGTTGGTTTGTTGGTTTGTGGGTTTTTTGGTTTGTTGGTTCTTTGGTTTGTTGATTCTTTGGTTCTTTGGTTTGTTGGTTTATTGGTTCTGTAGTTTGTTGGTTTGTTCGTTTGTTGGTTTGTTGGTTTGTTCGTTTGTTGGTTTGTTGGTTTGTTGGTTTGTTGGTTTGTTGGTTCGTTGGTTTGTTGGTTCGTTGGTTTGTTGGTTCGTTGGTTTGTTGGTTTGTTGGTTTGTTGGTTTGTTGGTTTGTTGGTTTATTGGTTTGTTCGTTTGTTGGTTCCTAGGTTTGTTGGTTCTTTGGTTTTTTGGTTCTTTGGTTTGTTGGTTTGTTGGTTCTTTTGGTTTTTTGGTTCTTAGGTTTGTTGGTTTGTTGGTTTGTTGGTTTGTTGGTTTGTTAGTTTGTTGGTTTGTTGGCTTGTTGGTTTGTTGTTTCTTTGGTTTGTTGGTTTGTTGGTTTGATGGTTCTTTGGTTTGTTGGTTCTATGGTTTGTTGGTTCTTTGGTTTGTTGGTTCTTTGGTTTGTTGGTTTGTTGGTTCATTGGTTTGTTGGTTCTTTGGTTTGTTGGTTTGTTGGTTCTTTGGTTTGTTGGTTTGTTGGTTTGTTCGTTTGTTTGATTGTTGGTTTGTTGGTTTGTTGATTTGTTGGTTTGTTGGTTTGTTGGTTTGTTGGTTCTTTGGTTTGTTGGTTTGTTGGTTTGTTCGTTTGTTAGTTCTTTGATTTGTTGGTTCTTTGGTTTTTTGGTTTTTTGGTTTGTTGGTTTGTTGGTTCTTTGATTTGTTGGTTCTTTGGTTTGTTGGTTTGTTGGTTCTTTGGTTCTTTGGTCTGTTGGTTCTTTGGTTTGTTGGTTCTTTGGTTTGTTGATTCTTTGGTTTGTTGGTTCTTTGGTTTGTTGGTTCTTTGGTTTGTTGGGTTCTTGGTTCTTCGGTTTGTTAGTTGTTTGGTTTGTTGGTTTGTTCGTTTGTTGGTTTGTTGATTTGTTGGTTTGTTGGCTTGTTGGTTTGTTGGTTTGTTGGTTTGTTGGTTTGTTGGTTTGTTGGTTTGTTGGTTTGTTGGTTTGTTGGTTTGTTGGTTTGTTGGTGTGTTGGTTTGTTGGTTTGTTGGTTTGTTGGTTTGTTGGTTTGTTGGTTTGTTCGTTTGTTGGTTTGTTGGTTCTTTGGTCTGTTGATTCTTTGGTTTGTTCGTTTGTTGGTTTGTTGGTTTGTTCGTTTGTTGGTTTGTTGGTTTGTTGGTTTGATAGTTTGTTGGTTTGTTGGTTTGTTGGTTCTTTGGTTCTTTGGTTTGTTGGTTCTTTGGGTCTTTGGTTTGTTGGTTCTTACGTTTGTTCGTTTGTTGGTTTGTTGGTTTGTTGGTTTGTTGGTTCTTTGGTTTGTTGGTTCTTTGGTTTGTTGGTTTGTTTGTTCTTTGGTTTGTTGGTTTGTTGGTTTGTTGGTTTGTTAGTTTGTTGGTTTGTTGGTTTGTTGGTTTGTTGGTTCTTTGGTTTGTTGGTTCTTTGGTTTGTTGGTTCTTTGGTTCTGTGGTTTGTTGGTTCTTTGGTTTGTTGGTTTGTTAGTTTGTTGGTTTGTTGGTTTGTTGGTTTGTTCGTTTGTTGGTTCTTTGGTTTGTTGATTCTTTGGTTCTTCGGTTTGTTGGTTTGTTGGTTTGTTCGTTTGTTGGTTTGTTGGTTTGTTGGTTTGATAGTTTGTTGGTTTGTTGGTTTGTTGGTTCTTTGGTTCTTTGGTTTGTTGGTTCTTTGGGTCTTTGGTTTGTTGGTTCTTACTTTTGTTCGTTTGTTGGTTTGTTGGTTTGTTGGTTTGTTGGTTCTTTGGTTTGTTGGTTCTTTGGTTTGTTGGTTTGTTTGTTCTTTGGTTTGTTAGTTTGTTGGTTTGTTGGTTTGTTAGTTTGTTGGTTTGTTGGTTTGTTGGTCTGTTGGTTCTTTGGTTTGTTGGTGTGTTGGTTTGTTGGTTCTTTGGTTTGTTGGTTCTTTGGTTTGTTGGTTCTTTTTTTTGTTGGTTCTTTGGTTTGTTGGTTTGTTGGTTCGTTGGTTTGTTGGTTCTTTGGTTTGTTGGTTTGTTGGTTCTTTGGTTTGTTGGTTTGTTGGTTTGTTGGTTTGTTGGTTCTTTGGTTTGTTGTTTCTGTGGTTTGTTTGTTTATTGTTTTGTTGGTTCTTTGGTTTGTTGGTTCTTTGGTTAGTTGGTTCTTTGGTTTGTTGGTTTGTTGGTTCTTTGGTTTGTTGGTTTGTTGGTTTGTTGGTTTGTTGGTTTGTTGGCTTGTTGGTTTGTTGGTTTGTTGGTTTGTTGGTTTGTTGGTTCTTTGGTTTGTTGGTTTGTTCGTGTGTTGGTTTGTTGTTTTGTTGGTTTGTTGGTTTGTTGGTTTGTTGATTTGTTCGTTTGTTGGTTTGTTGGTTCTTTGGTTTGTTGATTCTTTGGTTTGTTCGTTTGTTGGTTTGTTGGTTTTTTGGAATTTTGGTTTGTTTGTTCGTTAATTTGTTGGTTCTTTGGTTTGTTGGTTTGTTGGTTCTTTGGTTTGTTGGTTTGTTCGTTTGTTGGTTTGTTGGTTTGTTGGTTTGTTGGTTTGTTGGTTTGTTGGTTTGTTGGTTTGTTGGTTTGTTGGTTTGTTGGTTTGTTGGTTTGTTGGTTTGTTGGTTTGTGTGTTTGTTGTTTCTTTGGTTCTTTGGTTTGTTGGTTATTTGGTTCTTTGGTTTGTTGGTTTGTTTGTTCTCTGGTTTGTTGGTTCTTTCGTTTGTTGGTTTCTTGGTTCTTTAGTTTGTTGGTTTGTTTGTTTGTTGGTTTGTTGGTTTGTTAGTTTGTTGGTTCTTTGGTTTGTTGGTTTGTTGGATCTTTGGTTTGTTGGTTCCTTGGTTTGTTGGTTTGTTGGTTCTTTGGTTTGTTGGTTTGTTGGTTTGTTCGTTTGTTGGTTTGTTGGTTTGTTAGTTTGTTGGTTTGTTGGTTTGTTGGTTTGTTGGTTTGTTGGTTTGTTGGTTCTTTGGTTTGTTGGTTCTTTGGTTTGTTGGTTCTTTGGTTCTGTGGTTTGTTGGTTCTTTGGTTTGTTGGTTCTTTGGTTTGTTTGTTCTTTGGTTTGTTGGTTTTTGGTTCTTTGGTTTGTTGGTTCTTTGGTTTGTTGGTTCTTTAGTTTTTTGGGTCTTTGGTTTGTTGATTCTTTGGTTTGTTAGTTTGTTGATTTGTTGGTTCTTTGGTTTGTTGGTTCTTTGGTTTGATGGTTCTTTGGTTCTGTGGTTTGTTGGTTCTTTGGTTTGTTGGTTTGTTAGTTTGTTGGTTTGTTGGTTTGTTGGTTTGTTCGTTTGTTGGTTCTTTGGTTTGTTGATTCTTTGGTTCTTTGGTTTGTTGGTTCTTTGGTTTGTTGGTTTGTTGGTTTGTTGGTTTGTGGGTTTTTTGGTTTGTTGGTTCTTTGGTTTGTTGATTCTTTGGTTCTTTGGTTTGTTGGTTTATTGGTTCTGTAGTTTGTTGGTTTGTTCGTTTGTTGGTTTGTTGGTTTGTTCGTTTGTTGGTTTGTTGGTTTGTTGGTTTGTTGGTTTGTTGGTTCGTTGGTTTGTTGGTTCGTTGGTTTGTTGGTTCGTTGGTTTGTTGGTTTGTTGGTTTGTTGGTTTGTTGGTTTGTTCGTTTGTTGGTTCCTAGGTTTGTTGGTTCTTTGGTTTTTTGGTTCTTTGGTTTGTTGGTTTGTTGGTTCTTTTGGTTTCTTGGTTCTTAGGTTTGTTGGTTTGTTGGTTTGTTGGTTTGTTGGTTTGTTAGTTTGTTGGTTTGTTGGCTTGTTGGTTTGTTGTTTCTTTGGTTTGTTGGTTTGTTGGTTTGATGGTTCTTTGGTTTGTTGGTTCTATGGTTTGTTGGTTCTTTGGTTTGTTGGTTCTTTGGTTTGTTGGTTTGTTGGTTCATTGGTTTGTTGGTTCTTTGGTTTGTTGGTTTGTTGGTTCTTTGGTTTGTTGGTTTGTTGGTTTGTTCGTTTGTTTGATTGTTGGTTTGTTGGTTTGTTGATTTGTTGGTTTGTTGGTTTGTTGGTTTGTTGGTTCTTTGGTTTGTTGGTTTGTTGGTTTGTTCGTTTGTTAGTTCTTTGATTTGTTGGTTCTTTGGTTTTTTGGTTTTTTGGTTTGTTGGTTTGTTGGTTCCTTGATTTGTTGGTTCTTTGGTTTGTTGGTTTGTTGGTTCTTTGGTTCTTTGGTCTGTTGGTTCTTTGGTTTGTTGGTTCTTTGGTTTGTTGATTCTTTGGTTTGTTGGTTCTTTGGTTTGTTGGTTCTTTGGTTTGTTGGGTTCTTGGTTCTTCGGTTTGTTTGTTGTTTGGTTTGTTGGTTTGTTCGTTTGTTGGTTTGTCGGTTTGTTGGTTTGTTGGTTTGTTGGCTTGTTGGTTTGTTGGTTTGTTGGTTTGTTGGTTTGTTGGTTTGTTGGTTTGTTGATTTGTTCGTTTGTTGGTTTGTTGGTTCTTTGGTTTGTTGATTCTTTGGTTTGTTCGTTTGTTGGTTTGTTGGTTTTTTGGAATTTTGGTTTGTTTGTTCGTTAGTTTGTTGGGTCTTTGGTTTGTTGGTTTGTTGGTTCTTTGGTTTGTTGGTTTGTTCGTTTGTTGGTTTGTTGGTTTGTTGGTTTGTTGGTTTGTTGGTTTGTTGGTTTGTTGGTTTGTTGGTTTGTTGGTTTGTTGGTTTGTTGGTTTGTTGGTTTGTTGGTTTGTTGGTTTGTTGGTTTGTGTGTTTGTTGGTTCTTTGGTTCTTTGGTTTGTTGGTTCTTTGGTTCTTTGGTTTGTTGGTTTGTTTGTTCTTTGGTTTGTTGGTTCTTTCGTTTGTTGGTTTCTTGGTTCTTTAGTTTGTTGGTTTGTTTGTTTGTTGGTTTGTTGGTTTGTTAGTTTGTTGGTTTCTTGTTTCTTTGGTTCTTTGTTTTGTTGGTTTGTTGGATCTTTGGTTTGTTGGTTCTTTGGTTTGTTGGTTTGTTGGTTCTTTGGTTTGTTGGTTTGTTGGTTTGTTCGTTTGTTGGTTTGTTGGTTTGTTAGTTTGTTGGTTTGTTGGTTTGTTGGTTTGTTGGTTTGTTGGTTTGTTGGTTTGTTGGTTCTTTGGTTTGTTGGTTCTTTGGTTTGTTGGTTCTTTGGTTCTGTGGTTTGTTGGTTCTTTGGTTTGTTGGTTCTTTGGTTTGTTTGTTCTTTGGTTTGTTGGTTTTTGGTTCTTTGGTTTGTTGGTTCTTTGGTTTGTTGGTTCTTTAGTTTTTTGGTTCTTTGGTTTGTTGATTCTTTGGTTTGTTAGTTTGTTGGTTTGTTGGTTCTTTGGTTTGTTGGTTCTTTGGTTTGTTGGTTCTTTGGTTCTGTGGTTTGTTGGTTCTTTGGTTTGTTGGTTTGTTAGTTTGTTGGTTTGTTGGTTTGTTGGTTTGTTCGTTTGTTGGTTCTTTGGTTTGTTGATTCTTTGGTTCTTTGGTTTGTTGGTTTGTTGGTTCTTTGGTTTGTTGGTTTGTTGGTTTGTTGGTTTGTGGGTTTTTTGGTTTGTTGGTTCTTTGGTTTGTTGATTCTTTGGTTCTTTGGTTTGTTGGTTTATTGGTTCTGTAGTTTGTTGGTTTGTTCGTTTGTTGGTTTGTTGGTTTGTTCGTTTGTTGGTTTGTTGGTTTGTTGGTTTGTTGGTTTGTTGGTTCGTTGGTTTGTTGGTTCGTTGGTTTGTTGGTTCGTTGGTTTGTTGGTTTGTTGGTTTGTTGGTTTGTTGGTTTGTTGGTTTATTGGTTTGTTCGTTTGTTGGTTCCTAGGTTTGTTGGTTCTTTGGTTTTTTGGTTCTTTGGTTTGTTGGTTTGTTGGTTCTTTTGGTTTTTTGGTTCTTAGGTTTGTTGGTTTGTTGGTTTGTTGGTTTGTTGGTTTGTTAGTTTGTTGGTTTGTTGGCTTGTTGGTTTGTTGTTTCTTTGGTTTGTTGGTTTGTTGGTTTGATGGTTCTTTGGTTTGTTGGTTCTATGGTTTGTTGGTTCTTTGGTTTGTTGGTTCTTTGGTTTGTTGGTTTGTTGGTTCATTGGTTTGTTGGTTCTTTGGTTTGTTGGTTTGTTGGTTCTTTGGTTTGTTGGTTTGTTGGTTTGTTCGTTTGTTTGATTGTTGGTTTGTTGGTTTGTTGATTTGTTGGTTTGTTGGTTTGTTGGTTTGTTGGTTCTTTGGTTTGTTGGTTTGTTGGTTTGTTCGTTTGTTAGTTCTTTGATTTGTTGGTTCTTTGGTTTTTTGGTTTTTTGGTTTGTTGGTTTGTTGGTTCTTTGATTTGTTGGTTCTTTGGTTTGTTGGTTTGTTGGTTCTTTGGTTCTTTGGTCTGTTGGTTCTTTGGTTTGTTGGTTCTTTGGTTTGTTGATTCTTTGGTTTGTTGGTTCTTTGGTTTGTTGGTTCTTTGGTTTGTTGGGTTCTTGGTTCTTCGGTTTGTTAGTTGTTTGGTTTGTTGGTTTGTTCGTTTGTTGGTTTGTTGGTTTGTTGGTTTGTTGGCTTGTTGGTTTGTTGGTTTGTTGGTTTGTTGGTTTGTTGGTTTGTTGGTTTGTTGGTTTGTTGGTTTGTTGGTTTGTTGGTTTGTTGGTTTGTTGGTTTGTTGGTGTGTTGGTTTGTTGGTTTGTTGGTTTGTTGGTTTGTTGGTTTGTTGGTTTGTTCGTTTGTTGGTTTGTTGGTTCTTTGGTCTGTTGATTCTTTGGTTTGTTCGTTTGTTGGTTTGTTGGTTTGTTCGTTTGTTGGTTTGTTGGTTTGTTGGTTTGATAGTTTGTTGGTTTGTTGGTTTGTTGGTTCTTTGGTTCTTTGGTTTGTTGGTTCTTTGGGTCTTTGGTTTGTTGGTTCTTACGTTTGTTCGTTTGTTGGTTTGTTGGTTTGTTGGTTCTTTGGTTTGTTGGTTCTTTGGTTTGTTGGTTTGTTTGTTCTTTGGTTTGTTGGTTTGTTGGTTTGTTGGTTTGTTAGTTTGTTGGTTTGTTGGTTTGTTGGTTTGTTGGTTCTTTGGTTTGTTGGTTCTTTGGTTTGTTGGTTCTTTGGTTCTGTGGTTTGTTGGTTCTTTGGTTTGTTGGTTTGTTAGTTTGTTGGTTTGTTGGTTTGTTGGTTTGTTCGTTTGTTGGTTCTTTGGTTTGTTGATTCTTTGGTTCTTCGGTTTGTTGGTTTGTTGGTTTGTTCGTTTGTTGGTTTGTTGGTTTGTTGGTTTGATAGTTTGTTGGTTTGTTGGTTTGTTGGTTCTTTGGTTCTTTGGTTTGTTGGTTCTTTGGGTCTTTGGTTTGTTGGTTCTTACGTTTGTTCGTTTGTTGGTTTGTTGGTTTGTTGGTTTGTTGGTTCTTCGGTTTGTTGGTTCTTTGGTTTGTTGGTTTGTTTGTTCTTTGGTTTGTTAGTTTGTTGGTTTGTTGGTTTGTTAGTTTGTTGGTTTGTTGGTTTGTTGGTCTGTTGGTTCTTTGGTTTGTTGGTGTGTTGGTTTGTTGGTTCTTTGGTTTGTTGGTTCTTTGGTTTGTTGGTTCTTTTTTTTGTTGGTTCTTTGGTTTGTTGGTTTGTTGGTTCGTTGGTTTGTTGGTTCTTTGGTTTGTTGGTTTGTTGGTTCTTTGGTTTGTTGGTTTGTTGGTTTGTTGGTTTGTTGGTTCTTTGGTTTGTTGTTTCTGTGGTTTGTTTGTTTATTGTTTTGTTGGTTCTTTGGTTTGTTGGTTCTTTGGTTAGTTTGTTCTTTGGTTTGTTGGTTTGTTGGTTCTTTGGTTTGTTGGTTTGTTGGTTTGTTGGTTTGTTGGTTTGTTGGCTTGTTGGTTTGTTGGTTTGTTGGTTTGTTGGTTTGTTGGTTCTTTGGTTTGTTGGTTTGTTCGTGTGTTGGTTTGTTGTTTTGTTGGTTTGTTGGTTTGTTGGTTTGTTGATTTGTTCGTTTGTTGGTTTGTTGGTTCTTTGGTTTGTTGATTCTTTGGTTTGTTCGTTTGTTGGTTTGTTGGTTTTTTGGAATTTTGGTTTGTTTGTTCGTTAGTTTGTTGGTTCTTTGGTTTGTTGGTTTGTTGGTTCTTTGGTTTGTTGGTTTGTTCGTTTGTTGGTTTGTTGGTTTGTTGGTTTGTTGGTTTGTTGGTTTGTTGGTTTGTTGGTTTGTTGGTTTGTTGGTTTGTGTGTTTGTTGGTTCTTTGGTTCTTTGGTTTGTTGGTTATTTGGTTTTTTGGTTTGTTGGTTTGTTTGTTCTTTGGTTTGTTGGTTCTTTCGTTTGTTGGTTTCTTGGTTCTTTAGTTTGTTGGTTTGTTTGTTTGTTGGTTTGTTGGTTTGTTAGTTTGTTGGTTTCTTGTTTCTTTGGTTCTTTGGTTTGTTGGTTTGTTGGATCTTTGGTTTGTTGGTTCTTTGGTTTGTTGGTTTGTTGGTTCTTTGGTTTGTTGGTTTGTTGGTTTGTTCGTTTGTTGGTTTGTTGGTTTGTTAGTTTGTTGGTTTGTTGGTTTGTTGGTTTGTTGGTTTGTTGGTTTGTTGGTTTGTTGGTTCTTTGGCTTGTTGGTTCTTTGGTTTGTTGGTTCTTTGGTTCTGTGGTTTGTTGGTTCTTTGGTTTGTTGGTTCTTTGGTTTGTTTGTTCTTTGGTTTGTTGGTTTTTGGTTCTTTGGTTTGTTGGTTCTTTGGTTTGTTGGGTTCTTGGTTCTTCGGTTTGTTAGTTGTTTGGTTTGTTGGTTTGTTCGTTTGTTGGTTTGTTGGTTTGTTGGTTTGTTGGCTTGTTGGTTTGTTGGTTTGTTGGTTTGTTGGTTTGTTGGTTTGTTGGTTTGTTGGTTTGTTGGTTTGTTGGTTTGTTGGTTTGTTGGTGTGTTGGTTTGTTGGTTTGTTGGTTTGTTGGTTTGTTGGTTTGTTGGTTTGTTCGTTTGTTGGTTTGTTGGTTCTTTGGTCTGTTGATTCTTTGGTTTGTTCGTTTGTTGGTTTGTTGGTTTGTTCGTTTGTTGGTTTGTTGGTTTGTTGGTTTGTTGGTTTGTTGGTTTGTTAGTTTGTTGGTTTGTTGGCTTGTTGGTTTGTTGTTTCTTTGGTTTGTTGGTTTGTTGGTTTGATGGTTCTTTGGTTTGTTGGTTCTATGGTTTGTTGGTTCTTTGGTTTGTTGGTTCTTTGGTTTGTTGGTTTGTTGGTTCATTGGTTTGTTGGTTCTTTGGTTTGTTGGTTTGTTGGTTCTTTGGTTTGTTGGTTTGTTGGTTTGTTCGTTTGTTTGATTGTTGGTTTGTTGGTTTGTTGATTTGTTGGTTTGTTGGTTTGTTGGTTTGTTGGTTCTTTGGTTTGTTGGTTTGTTGCTTTGTTCGTTTGTTAGTTCTTTGATTTGTTGGTTCTTTGGTTTTTTGGTTTTTTGGTTTGTTGGTTTGTTGGTTCTTTGATTTGTTGGTTCTTTGGTTTGTTGGTTTGTTGGTTCTTTGGTTCTTTGGTCTGTTGGTTCTTTGGTTTGTTGGTTCTTTGGTTTGTTGATTCTTTGGTTTGTTGGTTCTTTGGTTTGTTGGTTCTTTGGTTTGTTGGGTTCTTGGTTCTTCGGTTTGTTAGTTGTTTGGTTTGTTGGTTTGTTCGTTTGTTGGTTTGTTGGTTTGTTGGTTTGTTGGCTTGTTGGTTTGTTGGTTTGTTGGTTTGTTGGTTTGTTGGTTTGTTGGTTTGTTGGTTTGTTGGTTTGTTGGTTTGTTGGTTTGTTGGTTTGTTGGTGTGTTGGTTTGTTGGTTTGTTGGTTTGTTGGTTTGTTGGTTTGTTGGTTTGTTGGTTTGTTCGTTTGTTGGTTTGTTGGTTCTTTGGTCTGTTGATTCTTTGGTTTGTTCGTTTGTTGGTTTGTTGGTTTGTTCGTTTGTTGGTTTGTTGGTTTGTTGGTTTGATAGTTTGTTGGTTTGTTGGTTTGTTGGTTCTTTGGTTCTTTGGTTTGTTGGTTCTTTGGGTCTTTGGTTTGTTGGTTCTTACGTTTGTTCGTTTGTTGGTTTGTTGGTTTGTTGGTTTGTTGGTTCTTTGGTTTGTTGGTTCTTTGGTTTGTTGGTTTGTTTGTTCTTTGGTTTGTTGGTTTGTTGGTTTGTTGGTTTGTTAGTTTGTTGGTTTGTTGGTTTGTTGGTTTGTTGGTTCTTCGGTTTGTTGGTTCTTTGGTTTGTTGGTTCTTTGGTTCTGTGGTTTGTTGGTTCTTTGGTTTGTTGGTTTGTTAGTTTGTTGGTTTGTTGGTTTGTTGGTTTGTTCGTTTGTTGGTTCTTTGGTTTGTTGATTCTTTGGTTCTTCGGTCTGTTGGTTTGTTGGTTTGTTCGTTTGTTGGTTTGTTGGTTTGTTGGTTTGATAGTTTGTTGGTTTGTTGGTTTGTTGGTTCTTTGGTTCTTTGATTTGTTGGTTCTTTGGGTCTTTGGTTTGTTGGTTCTTACGTTTGTTCGTTTGTTGGTTTGTTGGTTTGTTGGTTTGTTGGTTCTTTGGTTTGTTGGTTCTTTGGTTTGTTGGTTTGTTTGTTCTTTGGTTTGTTAGTTTGTTGGTTTGTTGGTTTGTTAGTTTGTTGGTTTGTTGGTTTGTTGGTCTGTTGGTTCTTTGGTTTGTTGGTGTGTTGGTTTGTTGGTTCTTTGGTTTGTTGGTTCTTTGGTTTGTTGGTTCTTTTTTTTGTTGGTTCTTTGGTTTGTTGGTTTGTTGGTTCGTTGGTTTGTTGGTTCTTTGGTTTGTTGGTTTGTTGGTTCTTTGGTTTGTTGGTTTGTTGGTTTGTTGGTTTGTTGGTTCTTTGGTTTGTTGTTTCTGTGGTTTGTTTGTTTATTGTTTTGTTGGTTCTTTGGTTTGTTGGTTCTTTGGTTAGTTGGTTCTTTGGTTTGTTGGTTTGTTGGTTCTTTGGTTTGTTGGTTTGTTGGTTTGTTGGTTTGTTGGTTTGTTGGCTTGTTGGTTTGTTGGTTTGTTGGTTTGTTGGTTTGTTGGTTCTTTGGTTTGTTGGTTTGTTCGTGTGTTGGTTTGTTGTTTTGTTGGTTTGTTGGTTTGTTGGTTTGTTGATTTGTTCGTTTGTTGGTTTGTTGGTTCTTTGGTTTGTTGATTCTTTGGTTTGTTCGTTTGTTGGTTTGTTGGTTTTTTGGAATTTTGGTTTGTTTGTTCGTTAGTTTGTTGGTTCTTTGGTTTGTTGGTTTGTTGGTTCTTTGGTTTGTTGGTTTGTTCGTTTGTTGGTTTGTTGGTTTGTTGGTTTGTTGGTTTGTTGGTTTGTTGGTATGTTGGTTTGTTGGTTTGTTGGTTTGTTGGTTTGTTGGTTTGTGTGTTTGTTGGTTCTTTGGTTCTTTGGTTTGTTGGTTATTTGGTTCTTTGGTTTGTTGGTTTGTTTGTTCTTTGGTTTGTTGGTTCTTTCGTTTGTTGGTTTCTTGGTTCTTTAGTTTGTTGGTTTGTTTGTTTGTTGGTTTGTTTATTTGTTGGTTTGTTAGTTTGTTGGTTTCTTGTTTCTTTGGTTCTTTGGTTTGTTGGTTTGTTGGACCTTTGGTTTGTTGCTTCTTTGGTTTGTTGGTTTGTTGGTTCTTTGGTTTGTTGGTTTGTTGGTTTGTTCGTTTGTTGGTTTGTTGGTTTGTTAGTTTGTTGGTTTGTTGGTTTGTTGGTTTGTTGGTTTGTTGGTTTGTTGGTTTGTTGGTTCTTTGGCTTGTTGGTTCTTTGGTTGGTTGGTTCTTTGGTTCTGTGGTTTGTTGGTTCTTTGGTTTGTTGGTTCTTTGGTTTGTTTGTTCTTTGGTTTGTTGGTTTTTGGTTCTTTGGTTTGTTGGTTCTTTGGTTTGTTGGTTCTTTAGTTTTTTGGTTCTTTGGTTTGTTGATTCTTTGGTTTGTTAGTTTGTTGGTTTGTTGGTTCTTTGGTTTGTTGGTTCTTTGGTTTGTTGGTTCTTTGGTTCTGTGGTTTGTTGGTTCTTTGGTTTGTTGGTTTGTTAGTTTGTTGGTTTGTTGGTTTGTTGGTTTGTTCGTTTGTTGGTTCTTTGGTTTGTTGATTCTTTGGTTCTTTGGTTTGTTGGTTTGTTGGTTCTTTGGTTTGTTGGTTTGTTGGTTTGTTGGTTTGTGGGTTTTTTGGTTTGTTGGTTCTTTGGTTTGTTGATTCTTTGGTTCTTTGGTTTGTTGGTTTATTGGTTCTGTAGTTTGTTGGTTTGTTCGTTTGTTGGTTTGTTGGTTTGTTCGTTTGTTGGTTTGTTGGTTTGTTGGTTTGTTGGTTTGTTGGTTCGTTGGTTTGTTGGTTCGTTGGTTTGTTGGTTCGTTGGTTTGTTGGTTTGTTGGTTTGTTGGTTTGTTGGTTTGTTGGTTTGTTGGTTTATTGGTTTGTTCGTTTGTTGGTTCCTAGGTTTGTTGGTTCTTTGGTTTTTTGGTTCTTTGGTTTGTTGGTTTGTTGGTTCTTTTGGTTTTTTGGTTCTTAGGTTTGTTGGTTTGTTGGTTTGTTGGTTTGTTGGTTTGTTAGTTTGTTGGTTTGTTGGCTTGTTGGTTTGTTGTTTCTTTGGTTTGTTGGTTTGTTGCTTTGATGGTTCTTTGGTTTGTTGGTTCTATGGTTTGTTGGTTCTTTGGTTTGTTGGTTCTTTGGTTTGTTGGTTTGTTGGTTCATTGGTTTGTTGGTTCTTTGGTTTGTTGGTTTGTTGGTTCTTTGGTTTGTTGGTTTGTTGGTTTGTTCGTTTGTTTGATTGTTGGTTTGTTGGTTTGTTGATTTGTTGGTTTGTTGGTTTGTTGGTTTGTTGGTTCTTTGGTTTGTTGGTTTGTTGGTTTGTTCGTTTGTTAGTTCTTTGATTTGTTGGTTCTTTGGTTTTTTGGTTTTTTGGTTTGTTGGTTTGTTGGTTCTTTGATTTGTTGGTTCTTTGGTTTGTTGGTTTGTTGGTTCTTTGGTTCTTTGGTCTGTTGGTTCTTTGGTTTGTTGGTTCTTTGGTTTGTTGATTCTTTGGTTTGTTGGTTCTTTGGTTTGTTGGTTCTTTGGTTTGTTGGGTTCTTGGTTCTTCAGTTTGTTAGTTGTTTGGTTTGTTGGTTTGTTCGTTTGTTGGTTTGTTGGTTTGTTGGTTTGTTGGCTTGTTGGTTTGTTGGTTTGTTGGTTTGTTGGTTTGTTGGTTTGTTGGTTTGTTGGTTTGTTGGTTTGTTGGTTTGTTGGTTTGTTGGTGTGTTGGTTTGTTGGTTTGTTGGTTTGTTGGTTTGTTGGTTTGTTGGTTTGTTCGTTTGTTGGTTTGTTGGTTCTTTGGTCTGTTGATTCTTTGGTTTATTCGTTTGTTGGTTTGTTGGTTTGTTGGTTCTTTGATTTGTTGGTTCTTTGGTTTGTTGGTTTGTTGGTTCTTTGGTTCTTTGGTCTGTTGGTTCTTTGGTTTGTTGGTTCTTTGGTTTGTTGATTCTTTGGTTTGTTGGTTCTTTGGTTTGTTGGTTCTTTGGTTTGTTGGGTTCTTGGTTCTTCAGTTTGTTAGTTGTTTGGTTTGTTGGTTTGTTTGTTCGTTGGTTTGTTGGTTCTTTGGTTTGTTGGTTTGTTGGTTCTTTGGTTTGTTGGTTTGTTCGTTTGTTAATTTGTTGGTTTGTTGATTTTTTGGTTTGTTAGTTTGTTGGTTTGTCGGTTTGTTGGTTTGTTGGTTTGTTGGTTTGTTGCTTTGTTCGTTTGTTGGTTTGTTGGTTCTTTGGTTCTTTGGTTCTTTGGTTTGTTGGTTCTTTGGTTCTTTGGTTTGTTGGTTTGTTTGTTCTTTGGTTTGTTGGTTCTTTGGTTTGTTGGTTTGTTGGTTCTTTGGTTTGTTGGTTTGTTTGTTTGTTGTTTGTTGGTTTGTTAGTTTGTTGGTTTCTTGGTTCTTTGGTTATTTGGTTTGTTGGTTTGTTGTTTCTTTGGCTTGTTAATTCTTTGGTTTCTTGGTTTGTTGGTTCTTTGGTTTGTTGGTTTGTTGGTTTGTTCGTTTGTTGGTTTGTGGGTTTGTTAGTTTGTTGGTTTGTTGGTTTGTTGGTTTGTTGGTTTGTTGGTTTGTTGGTTTGTTGGTTCTTTGGTTTGTTTGTTCTTTGGTTTGTTGATTCTTTGGTTCTTTGGTATGTTGGTTCTTTGGTTTGTTGGTTCTTTGGTTTGTTGGTTCTTTGGTTTGTTGATTCTTTGGTTTGTTGGTTTATTCGTTTGTTGGTTTGTTGGTTTGTTGGTTTGTTGGTTCTTTGGTTTGTTGGTTCTTTGGTTTGTTGGTTCTTTGGTTTGTTGGTTCTTTGGTTTGTTGGTTCTTTGGTTTGTTGGTTCTTTGGTTTGTTGGTTTGTGGTTTGTTGGTTTGTGGTTTGTTGGTTTCTTCGTTTGTTGGTTTGCTGGTTCTTTGGTTTGTTGGTTTGTTCGTTTGTTGGTTTGTTGGTTCTTTGATTTGTTGGTTCTTTGGTTTGTTGGTTTGTTGATTCGTTGGTTTGTTGGTTCTTTGGTTTGTTTGTTCTTTGGTTTGTTGGTTTTTGGTTCTTTGGTTTGTTGGTTCTTTGGTTTATTGGTTCTTTAGTTTGTTGGTTCTTTGGTTTGTTGATTCTTTGGTTTGTTAGTTTGTTGGTTTGTTGGTTCTTTGGTTTGTTGGTTCTTTGGTTTGTTGGTTTGTTAGTTTGTTGGTTTGTTGGTTTGTTGGTTTGTTCGTTTGTTGGTTCTTTGGTTTGTTGATTCTTTGGTTCTTTGGTTTGTTGGTTTGTTGGTTCTTTGGTTTGTTGGTTTGTTGGTTTGTTGGTTTGTGGGTTTGTTGGTTTGTTGGTTTGTTGGTTTGTTGGCTTGTTGGTTTGTTGGTTTGTTGGTTTGTTGGTTTGTTGGTTCTTTGGTTTGTTGGTTTGTTCGTGTGTTGGTTTGTTGTTTTGTTGGTTTGTTGGTTTGTTGGTTTGTTGATTTGTTCGTTTGTTGGTTTGTTGGTTCTTTGGTTTGTTGATTCTTTGGTTTGTTCGTTTGTTGGTTTGTTGGTTTTTTGGAATTTTGGTTTGTTTGTTCGTTGGTTTGTTGGTTCTTTGGTTTGTTGGTTTGTTGGTTCTTTGGTTTGTTGGTTTGTTCGTTTGTTGGTTTGTTGGTTTGTTGGTTTGTTGGTTTGTTGGTTTGTTGGTTTGTTGGTTTGTTGGTTTGTTGGTTTGTTGGTTTGTGTGTTTGTTGGTTCTTTGGTTCTTTGGTTTGTTGGTTCTTTGCTTCTTTGGTTTGTTTGTTCTTTGGTTTGTTGGTTCTTTCGTTTGTTGGTTTCTTGGTTCTTTAGTTTGTTGGTTTGTTTGTTTGTTGGTTTGTTGGTTTGTTAGTTTGTTGGTTTCTTGGTTCTTTGGTTCTTTGGTTTGTTGGTTTGTTGGATCTTTGGTTTGTTGGTTCTTTGGTTTGTTGGTTTGTTGGTTCTTTGGTTTGTTGGTTTGTTGGTTTGTTCGTTTGTTGGTTTGTTGGTTTGTTAGTTTGTTGGTTTGTTGATTAGTTGGTTTGTTGGTTTGTTGGTTTGTTGGTTTGTTGGTTCTTTGGTTTGTTGGTTCTTTGGTTTATTGGTTCTTTGGTTCTGTGGTTTGTTGGTTCTTTGGTTTGTTGGTTCTTTGGTTTGTTTGTTCTTTGGTTTGTTGGTTTTTGGTTCTTTGGTTTGTTGGTTCTTTGGTTTGTTGGTTCTTTAGTTTGTTGGTTCTTTGGTTTGTTGATTCTTTGGTTTGTTAGTTTGTTGGTTTGTTGGTTCTTTGGTTTGTTGGTTCTTTGGTTTGTTGGTTCTTTGGTTCTGTGGTTTGTTGGTTCTTTGGTTTGTTGGTTTGTTAGTTTGTTGGTTTGTTGGTTTGTTGGTTTGTTCGTTTGTTGGTTCTTTGGTTTGTTGATTCTTTGGTTCTTTGGTTTGTTGGTTTGTTGGTTCTTTGGTTTGTTGGTTTGTTGGTTTGTTGGTTTGTGGGTTTTTTGGTTTGTTGGTTCTTTGGTTTGTTGATTCTTTGGTTCTTTGGTTTGTTGGTTTATTGGTTCTGTAGTTTGTTGGTTTGTTCGTTTGTTGGTTTGTTGGTTTGTTCGTTTGTTGGTTTGTTGGTTTGTTGGTTTGTTGGTTTGTTGGTTCGTTGGTTTGTTGGTTCTTTGGTTTGTTGGTTCTTTGGTTTGTTGGTTCGTTGGTTTGTTGGTTTGTTGGTTTGTTGGTTTGTTGGTTTATTGGTTTGTTCGTTTGTAGGTTCCTAGGTTTATTGGTTCTTTGGTTGTTTGGTTCTTTGGTTTGTTGGCTTGTTGGTTCTTTTGGTTTTTTGGTTCTTAGGTTTGTTGGTTTGTTGGTTTGTTGGTTTGTTGGTTTGTTAGTTTGTTGGTTTGTTGGCTTGTTGGTTTGTTGTTTCTTTGGTTTGTTGGTTTGTTGGTTTGATGGTTCTTTGGTTTGTTGGTTCTATGGTTTGTTGGTTGTTTGGTTTGTTGGTTCTTTGGTTTGTTGGTTCTTTGGTTTGTTGGTTTGTTGGTTCTTTGGTTTGTTGGTTTGTTGGTTTGTTCGTTTGTTTGATTGTTGGTTTGTTGGTTTGTTGATTTGTTGGTTTGTTGGTTCTTTGGTTTGTTGGTTTGTTCGTTTGTTAGTTCTTTGATTTGTTGGTTCTTTGGTTTTTTGGTTTTTTGGTTTGTTGGTTTGTTGGTTCTTTGATTTGTTGGTTCTTTGGTTTGTTGGTATGTTGGTTCTTTGGTTCTTTGGTCTGTTGGTTCTTTGGTTTGTTGGTTCTTTGGTTTGTTGATTCTTTGGTTTGTTGGTTCTTTGGTTTGTTGGTTCTTTGGTTTGTTGGGTTCTTGGTTCTTCGGTTTGTTAGTTGTTTGGTTTGTTGGTTTGTTCGTTTGTTGGTTTGTTGGTTTGTTGGTTTGTCGGCTTGTTGGTTTGTTGGTTTGTTGGTTTGTTGGTTTGTTGGTTTGTTCGTTTGTTGGTTTGTTGGTTCTTTGGTCTGTTGATTCTTTGGTTTGTTCGTTTGTTGGTTTGTTGGTTTGTTGGTTCTTTGGTTTGTTGGTTTGTTGGTTCTTTGGTTTGTTGGTTTGTTCGTTTGTTGGTTTGTTGGTTTGTTGATTTTTTGGTTTGTAAGTTTGTTGGTTTGTTGGTTTGTTGGTTTGTCGGTTTGTTGGTTTGTTGGTTTGTTGGTTTGTTGCTTTGTTCGTTTGTTGGTTTTTTGGTTCTTTGGTTCTTTGGTTTGTTGGTTTGTTGGTTTGTCGGTTTGTTGGTTTGTTGGTTTGTTGGTTTGTTGCTTTGTTCGTTTGTTGGTTTGTTGGTTCTTTGGTTCTTTGGTTTGTTGGTTCTTTGGTTCTTTGGTTTGTTGATTTGTTTGTTCTTTGGTTTGTTGGTTCTTTGGTTTGTTGGTTTGTTGGTTCTTTGGTTTGTTGGTTTGTTTGTTTGTTGGTTTGTTGGTTTGTTAGTTTGTTAGTTTCTTGTTTCTTTGGTTATTTGGTTTGTTGGTTTGTTGGTTCTTTGGCTTGTTGGTTCTTTGGTTTCTTGGTTTGTTGGTTCTTTGGTTTGTTGGTTTGTTGGTTTGTTCGTTTGTTGGTTTGTGGGTTTGTTAGTTTGTTGGTTTGTTGGTTTGTTGGTTTGTTGGTTTGTTGGTTTGTTGGTTTGTTGGTTTGTTGGTTCTTTGGTTTGTTGGTTCTTTGGTTTGTTGATTCTTTGGTTCTTTGGTTTGTTGGTTCTTTGGTTTGTTGGTTCTTTGGTTTGTTGGTTCTTTGGTTTGTTGATTCTTTGGTTTGTTGGTTTATTCGTTTGTTGGTTTGTTGGTTTTTTGGTTTGTTGGTTCTTTGGTTTGTTGGTTCTTTGGTTTGTTGGTTCTTTGGTTTGTTGGTTCTTTGGTTTGTTGGTTCTTTGGTTTGTTGTTTCTTTGGTTTGTTGGTTTGTGGTTTGTTGGTTTCTTCGTTTGTTGGTTTGCTGGTTCTTTGGTTTGTTGGTTTGTTCGTTTGTTGGTTTGTTGGTTCTTTGGTTTGTTGGTTCTTTGGTTTGTTGGTTTGTTGATTCATTGGTTTGTTGGTTCTTTGGTTTGTTTGTTCTTTGGTTTGTTGGTTTTTGGTTCTTTGGTTTGTTGGTTCTTTGGTTTGTTGGTTCTTTAGTTTGTTGGTTCTTTGGTTTGTTGATTCTTTGGTTTGTTAGTTTGTTGGTTTATTGGTTCTTTGGTTTGTTGGTTCTTTGGTTCTGTGGTTTGTTGGTTCTTTGGTTTGTTGGTTTGTTAGTTTGTTGGTTTGTTGGTTTGTTGGTTTGTTCGTTTGTTGGTTCTTTGGTTTGTTGATTCTTTGGTTTGTTGGTTTGTTGATTCGTTGGTTTGTTGGTTCTTTGGTTTGTTTGTTCTTTGGTTTGTTGGTTTTTGGTTCTTTGGTTTGTTGGTTCTTTGGTTTGTTGGTTCTTTAGTTTGTTGGTTCTTTGGTTTGTTGATTCTTTGGTTTGTTAGTTTGTTGGTTTGTTGGTTCCTTGGTTTGTTGGTTCTTTGGTTTGTTGGTTCTTTGGTTCTGTGGTTTGTTGGTTCTTTGGTTTGTTGGTTTGTTAGTGTGTTGGTTTGTTGGTTTGTTCGTTTGTTGGTTCTTTGGTTTGTTGATTCTTTTGTTCTTTGGTTTGTTGGTTTGTTGGTTCTTTGGTTTGTTGGTTTGTTGGTTTGTTGGTTTGTGGGTTTTTTGGTTTGTTGGTTCTTTGGTTTGTTGATTCTTTGGTTCTTTGGTTTGTTGGTTTATTGGTTCTGTAGTTTGTTGGTTTGTTCGTTTGTTGGTTTGTTGGTTTGTTCGTTTGTTGGTTTGTTGGTTTGTTGGTTTTTTGGTTCGTTGGTTTGTTGGTTTGTTGGTTCTTTGGTTTGTTGGTTCGTTGGTTTGTTGGTTTGTTGGTTTGTTGGTTTGTTGGTTTGTTGGTTTGTTGGTTTATTGGTTTGTTCGTTAGTTGGTTCCTAGGTTTGTTGGTTCTTTGGTTTGTTGGTTTGTTGGTTCTTTTGGTTTTTTGGTTCTTAGGTTTGTTGGTTTGTTGGTTTGTTGGTTTGTTGGCTTGTTAGTTTGTTGGTTTGTTGGCTTGTTGGTTTGTTGTTTCTTTGGTTTGTTGGTTTGTTGGTTTGATGGTTCTTTGGTTTGTTGGTTTGTTGGTTCATTGGTTTGTTGGTTCTTTGGTTTGTTGGTTTGTTGGTTCTTTGGTTTGTTGGTTTGTTGGTTTGTTCGTTTGTTTGATTGTTGGTTTGTTGGTTTGTTGATTTGTTGGTTTGTTGGTTTGTTGGTTTGTTGGTTCTTTAGTTTTTTGGTTTGTTGGTTTGTTGGTTTGTTGGTTCTTTGGTTTGTTGTTTCTTTGGTTTGTTGGTTCGTTGGTTTGTTCGTTTTGATATTTTGTTGGTTCTTTGGTTTGTTGGTTTGTTGGTTCTTTGGATTGTTGGTTTGTTGGTTTGTTCGTTTGTTGTTTTGTTGGTTTGTTGGTTTGTTGGTTTGCTGTTTTGTTGGTTCTTTGGTTCTTTGGTTTGTTGGTTCTTTGATTCTTTGGTTTGTTGGTTTGTTCGTTTGTTAATTTGTTGGTTTGTTGATTTTTTGGTTTGTTAGTTTGTTGGTTTGTCGGTTTGTTGGTTTGTTGGTTTGTTGGTTTGTTGCTTTGTTCGTTTGTTGGTTTGTTGGTTCTTTGGTTCTTTGGTTCTTTGGTTTGTTGGTTCTTTGGTTCTTTGGTTTGTTGGTTTGTTTGTTCTTTGGTTTGTTGGTTCTTTGGTTTGTTGGTTTGTTGGTTCTTTGGTTTGTTGGTTTGTTTGTTTGTTGTTTGTTGGTTTGTTAGTTTGTTGGTTTCTTGGTTCTTTGGTTATTTGGTTTGTTGGTTTGTTGTTTCTTTGGCTTGTTAATTCTTTGGTTTCTTGGTTTGTTGGTTCTTTGGTTTGTTGGTTTGTTGGTTTGTTCGTTTGTTGGTTTGTGGGTTTGTTAGTTTGTTGGTTTGTTGGTTTGTTGGTTTGTTGGTTTGTTGGTTTGTTGGTTTGTTGGTTCTTTGGTTTGTTGGTTCTTTGGTTTGTTGATTCTTTGGTTCTTTGGTATGTTGGTTCTTTGGTTTGTTGGTTCTTTGGTTTGTTGGTTCTTTGGTTTGTTGATTCTTTGGTTTGTTGGTTTATTCGTTTGTTGGTTTGTTGGTTTGTTGGTTTGTTGGTTCTTTGGTTTGTTGGTTCTTTGGTTTGTTGGTTCTTTGGTTTGTTGGTTCTTTGGTTTGTTGGTTCTTTGGTTTGTTGGTTCTTTGGTTTGTTGGTTTGTGGTTTGTTGGTTTGTGGTTTGTTGGTTTCTTCGTTTGTTGGTTTGCTGGTTCTTTGGTTTGTTGGTTTGTTCGTTTGTTGGTTTGTTGGTTCTTTGATTTGTTGGTTCTTTGGTTTGTTGGTTTGTTGATTCGTTGGTTTGTTGGTTCTTTGGTTTGTTTGTTCTTTGGTTTGTTGGTTTTTGGTTCTTTGGTTTGTTGGTTCTTTGGTTTATTGGTTCTTTAGTTTGTTGGTTCTTTGGTTTGTTGATTCTTTGGTTTGTTAGTTTGTTGGTTTGTTGGTTCTTTGGTTTGTTGGTTCTTTGGTTTGTTGGTTTGTTAGTTTGTTGGTTTGTTGGTTTGTTGGTTTGTTCGTTTGTTGGTTCTTTGGTTTGTTGGTTTGTTGGTTCTTTGGTTTGTTGGTTTGTTGGTTTGTTGGTTTGTGGGTTTGTTGGTTTGTTGGTTTGTTGGTTTGTTGGCTTGTTGGTTTGTTGGTTTGTTGGTTTGTTGGTTTGTTGGTTCTTTGGTTTGTTGGTTTGTTCGTGTGTTGGTTTGTTGTTTTGTTGGTTTGTTGGTTTGTTGGTTTGTTGATTTGTTCGTTTGTTGGTTTGTTGGTTCTTTGGTTTGTTGATTCTTTGGTTTGTTCGTTTGTTGGTTTGTTGGTTTTTTGGAATTTTGGTTTGTTTGTTCGTTGGTTTGTTGGTTCTTTGGTTTGTTGGTTTGTTGGTTCTTTGGTTTGTTGGTTTGTTCGTTTGTTGGTTTGTTGGTTTGTTGGTTTGTTGGTTTGTTGGTTTGTTGGTTTGTTGGTTTGTTGGTTTGTTGGTTTGTTGGTTTGTTGGTTTGTGTGTTTGTTGGTTCTTTGGTTCTTTGGTTTGTTGGTTCTTTGCTTCTTTGGTTTGTTTGTTCTTTGGTTTGTTGGTTCTTTCGTTTGTTGGTTTCTTGGTTCTTTAGTTTGTTGGTTTGTTTGTTTGTTGGTTTGTTGGTTTGTTAGTTTGTTGGTTTCTTGGTTCTTTGGTTCTTTGGTTTGTTGGTTTGTTGGATCTTTGGTTTGTTGGTTCTTTGGTTTGTTGGTTTGTTGGTTCTTTGGTTTGTTGGTTTGTTGGTTTGTTCGTTTGTTGGTTTGTTGGTTTGTTAGTTTGTTGGTTTGTTGATTAGTTGGTTTGTTGGTTTGTTGGTTTGTTGGTTTGTTGGTTCTTTGGTTTGTTGGTTCTTTGGTTTATTGGTTCTTTGGTTCTGTGGTTTGTTGGTTCTTTGGTTTGTTGGTTCTTTGGTTTGTTTGTTCTTTGGTTTGTTGGTTTTTGGTTCTTTGGTTTGTTGGTTCTTTGGTTTGTTGGTTCTTTAGTTTGTTGGTTCTTTGGTTTGTTGATTCTTTGGTTTGTTAGTTTGTTGGTTTGTTGGTTCTTTGGTTTGTTGGTTCTTTGGTTTGTTGGTTCTTTGGTTCTGTGGTTTGTTGGTTCTTTGGTTTGTTGGTTTGTTAGTTTGTTGGTTTGTTGGTTTGTTGGTTTGTTCGTTTGTTGGTTCTTTGGTTTGTTGATTCTTTGGTTCTTTGGTTTGTTGGTTTGTTGGTTCTTTGGTTTGTTGGTTTGTTGGTTTGTTGGTTTGTGGGTTTTTTGGTTTGTTGGTTCTTTGGTTTGTTGATTCTTTGGTTCTTTGGTTTGTTGGTTTATTGGTTCTGTAGTTTGTTGGTTTGTTCGTTTGTTGGTTTGTTGGTTTGTTCGTTTGTTGGTTTGTTGGTTTGTTGGTTTGTTGGTTTGTTGGTTTGTTGGTTCGTTGGTTTGTTGGTTCTTTGGTTTGTTGGTTCTTTGGTTTGTTGGTTCGTTGGTTTGTTGGTTTGTTGGTTTGTTGGTTTGTTGGTTTATTGGTTTGTTCGTTTGTAGGTTCCTAGGTTTATTGGTTCTTTGGTTGTTTGGTTCTTTGGTTTGTTGGCTTGTTGGTTCTTTTGGTTTTTTGGTTCTTAGGTTTGTTGGTTTGTTGGTTTGTTGGTTTGTTGGTTTGTTAGTTTGTTGGTTTGTTGGCTTGTTGGTTTGTTGTTTCTTTGGTTTGTTGGTTTGTTGGTTTGATGGTTCTTTGGTTTGTTGGTTCTATGGTTTGTTGGTTGTTTGGTTTGTTGGTTCTTTGGTTTGTTGGTTCTTTGGTTTGTTGGTTTGTTGGTTCTTTGGTTTGTTGGTTTGTTGGTTTGTTCGTTTGTTTGATTGTTGGTTTGTTGGTTTGTTGATTTGTTGGTTTGTTGGTTCTTTGGTTTGTTGGTTTGTTCGTTTGTTAGTTCTTTGATTTGTTGGTTCTTTGGTTTTTTGGTTTTTTGGTTTGTTGGTTTGTTGGTTCTTTGATTTGTTGGTTCTTTGGTTTGTTGGTTTGTTGGTTCTTTGGTTCTTTGGTCTGTTGGTTCTTTGGTTTGTTGGTTCTTTGGTTTGTTGATTCTTTGGTTTGTTGGTTCTTTGGTTTGTTGGTTCTTTGGTTTGTTGGGTTCTTGGTTCTTCGGTTTGTTAGTTGTTTGGTTTGTTGGTTTGTTCGTTTGTTGGTTTGTTGGTTTGTTGGTTTGTCGGCTTGTTGGTTTGTTGGTTTGTTGGTTTGTTGGTTTGTTGGTTTGTTCGTTTGTTGGTTTGTTGGTTCTTTGGTCTGTTGATTCTTTGGTTTGTTCGTTTGTTGGTTTGTTGGTTTGTTGGTTCTTTGGTTTGTTGGTTTGTTGGTTCTTTGGTTTGTTGGTTTGTTCGTTTGTTGGTTTGTTGGTTTGTTGATTTTTTGGTTTGTAAGTTTGTTGGTTTGTTGGTTTGTTGGTTTGTCGGTTTGTTGGTTTGTTGGTTTGTTGGTTTGTTGCTTTGTTCGTTTGTTGGTTTTTTGGTTCTTTGGTTCTTTGGTTTGTTGGTTTGTTGGTTTGTCGGTTTGTTGGTTTGTTGGTTTGTTGGTTTGTTGCTTTGTTCGTTTGTTGGTTTGTTGGTTCTTTGGTTCTTTGGTTTGTTGGTTCTTTGGTTCTTTGGTTTGTTGATTTGTTTGTTCTTTGGTTTATTGGTTCTTTGGTTTGTTGGTTTGTTGGTTCTTTGGTTTGTTGGTTTGTTTGTTTGTTGGTTTGTTGGTTTGTTAGTTTGTTAGTTTCTTGTTTCTTTGGTTATTTGGTTTGTTGGTTTGTTGGTTCTTTGGCTTGTTGGTTCTTTGGTTTCTTGGTTTGTTGGTTCTTTGGTTTGTTGGTTTGTTGGTTTGTTCGTTTGTTGGTTTGTGGGTTTGTTAGTTTGTTGGTTTGTTGGTTTGTTGGTTTGTTGGTTTGTTGGTTTGTTGGTTTGTTGGTTTGTTGGTTCTTTGGTTTGTTGGTTCTTTGGTTTGTTGATTCTTTGGTTCTTTGGTTTGTTGGTTCTTTGGTTTGTTGGTTCTTTGGTTTGTTGGTTCTTTGGTTTGTTGATTCTTTGGTTTGTTGGTTTATTCGTTTGTTGGTTTGTTGGTTTTTTGGTTTGTTGGTTCTTTGGTTTGTTGGTTCTTTGGTTTGTTGGTTCTTTGGTTTGTTGGTTCTTTGGTTTGTTGGTTCTTTGGTTTGTTGTTTCTTTGGTTTGTTGGTTTGTGGTTTGTTGGTTTCTTCGTTTGTTGGTTTGCTGGTTCTTTGGTTTGTTGGTTTGTTCGTTTGTTGGTTTGTTGGTTCTTTGGTTTGTTGGTTCTTTGGTTTGTTGGTTTGTTGATTCATTGGTTTGTTGGTTCTTTGGTTTGTTTGTTCTTTGGTTTGTTGGTTTTTGGTTCTTTGGTTTGTTGGTTCTTTGGTTTGTTGGTTCTTTAGTTTGTTGGTTCTTTGGTTTGTTGATTCTTTGGTTTGTTAGTTTGTTGGTTTATTGGTTCTTTGGTTTGTTGGTTCTTTGGTTCTGTGGTTTGTTGGTTCTTTGGTTTGTTGGTTTGTTAGTTTGTTGGTTTGTTGGTTTGTTGGTTTGTTCGTTTGTTGGTTCTTTGGTTTGTTGATTCTTTGGTTTGTTGGTTTGTTGATTCGTTGGTTTGTTGGTTCTTTGGTTTGTTTGTTCTTTGGTTTGTTGGTTTTTGGTTCTTTGGTTTGTTGGTTCTTTGGTTTGTTGGTTCTTTAGTTTGTTGGTTCTTTGGTTTGTTGATTCTTTGGTTTGTTAGTTTGTTGGTTTGTTGGTTCCTTGGTTTGTTGGTTCTTTGGTTTGTTGGTTCTTTGGTTCTGTGGTTTGTTGGTTCTTTGGTTTGTTGGTTTGTTAGTGTGTTGGTTTGTTGGTTTGTTCGTTTGTTGGTTCTTTGGTTTGTTGATTCTTTTGTTCTTTGGTTTGTTGGTTTGTTGGTTCTTTGGTTTGTTGGTTTGTTGGTTTGTTGGTTTGTGGGTTTTTTGGTTTGTTGGTTCTTTGGTTTGTTGATTCTTTGGTTATTTGGTTTGTTGGTTTATTGGTTCTGTAGTTTGTTGGTTTGTTCGTTTGTTGGTTTGTTGGTTTGTTCGTTTGTTGGTTTGTTGGTTTGTTGGTTTTTTGGTTCGTTGGTTTGTTGGTTTGTTGGTTCTTTGGTTTGTTGGTTCGTTGGTTTGTTGGTTTGTTGGTTTGTTGGTTTGTTGGTTTGTTGGTTTGTTGGTTTATTGGTTTGTTCGTTAGTTGGTTCCTAGGTTTGTTGGTTCTTTGGTTTGTTGGTTTGTTGGTTCTTTTGGTTTTTTGGTTCTTAGGTTTGTTGGTTTGTTGGTTTGTTGGTTTGTTGGCTTGTTAGTTTGTTGGTTTGTTGGCTTGTTGGTTTGTTGTTTCTTTGGTTTGTTGGTTTGTTGGTTTGATGGTTCTTTGGTTTGTTGGTTCATTGGTTTGTTGGTTCTTTGGTTTGTTGGTTTGTTGGTTCTTTGGTTTGTTGGTTTGTTGGTTTGTTCGTTTGTTTGATTGTTGGTTTGTTGGTTTGTTGATTTGTTGGTTTGTTGGTTTGTTGGTTTGTTGGTTCTTTAGTTTTTTGGTTTGTTGGTTTGTTGGTTTGTTGGTTCTTTGGTTTGTTGTTTCTTTGGTTTGTTGGTTCTTTGGTTTGTTGGTTTGTTGGTTTGTTGGTTCTTTGGTTTGTTGGTTCGTTGGTTTGTTCGTTTTGATATTTTGTTGGTTCTTTGGTTTGTTGGTTTGTTGGTTCTTTGGATTGTTGGTTTGTTGGTTTGTTTGTTTGTTGTTTTGTTGGTTTGTTGGTTTGTTGGTTTGCTGTTTTGTTGGTTCTTTGGTTCTTTGGTTTGTTGGTTCTTTGATTCTTTGGTTTGTTGGTTTGTTGGTTCTTTGGTTTGTTGGTTCTTTGGTTTGTTGGTTTGTTGGTTTGTGGGTTTGTTGGTTCTTTTGGTTGTTGGTTTTTTGGTTTGTTGGTTCATTGGTTTGTTGGTTTGTTGGTTCTTTGGTTTGTTCGTTTGTTGGTTTGTTGGTTCGTTAGTTTGTTGGTTTGTTTGTTTGTTGGTTTGTTGGTTTGTTGGTTTGTTGGTTTGGTGATTTGTTCGTTTGTTGGTTTGTTGGTTTGTTGGTTTGTTGGTTTGTTGGTTCGTTGGTTTGTTCGTTTTGATGGTTTGTTGGTTCTTTGGTTTGTTGGTTTGTTGGTTCTTTGGTTTGTTGGTTTGTTGGTTTGTTGGTTTGTTGGTTTGTTGGTTTGTTGGTTTGTTGGTTCGTTGGTTTGTTCGTTTTGATGGTTTGTTGGTTCTTTGGTTTGTTGGTTTGTTGGTTCTTTGGTTTGTTGGTTTGTTCGTTTGTTGTTTTGTTGGTTTGTTGGTTTGTTGGTTTGCTGTTTTGTTGGTTCTTTGGTTCTTTGGTTTGTTGGTTCTTTGATTCTTTGGTTTGTTGGTTTGTTGGTTCTTTGGTTTGTTGGTTCTTTGGTTTGTTGGTTTGTTGGTTTGTTGGTTTGTAGGTTTGGTGGTTCTTTGGGTTGTTGGTTTTTTGGTTTGTTGGTTCATTGGTTTGTTGGTTTGTTGGTTCTTTGGTTTGTTTGTTTGTTGGTTTGTTGGTTTGTTAGTTTGTTGGTTTGTTTGTTTGTTGGTTTGTTGGTTTGTTAGTTTGTTGGTTTGTTGATTTGTTGGTTTGTTGGTTTGTTGGTACGTTGGTTTGTTCGTTTGTTGGTTTGTTGGTTCTTCGGTTTGTTGGTTATTTGGTTTGTTGGTTCTTTGGTTTGTTGGTTTGTTGGTTCTTCGGTTTGTTGGTTTGTTGGTTTGTTCGTTTGTTGGTTTGTTGGTTTGTTGGTTTGATAGTTTGTTGGTTTGTTGGTTTGTTGGTTCTTTGGTTCTTTGGTTTGTTGGTTCTTTGGGTCTTTGGTTTGTTGGTTCTTACGTTTGTTCGTTTGTTGGTTTGTTGGTTTGTTGGTTTGTTGGTTCTTTGGTTTGTTGGTTCTTTGGTTTGTTGGTTTGTTTGTTCTTTGGTTTGTTGGTTTGTTGGTTTGTTGGTTTGTTAGTTTGTTGGTTTGTTGGTTTGTTGGTCTGTTGGTTCTTTGGTTTGTTGGTGTGTTGGTTTGTTGGTTCTTTGGTTTGTTGGTTTGTTGGTTCTTTTTTTTGTTGGTTCTTTGGTTTGCTGGTTTGTTGGTTCGTTGGTTTGTTGGTTCTTTGGTTTGTTGGTTTGTTGGTTTTTTGGTTTGTTGGTTTGTTGGTTTGTTGGTTTGTTGGTTCTTTGGTTTGTTGTTTCTGTGGTTTGTTTGTTTATTGTTTTGTTGGTTCTTTGGTTTGTTGGTTCTTTGGTTTGTTGGTTCTTTGGTTTGTTGGTTTGTTGGTTCTTTGGTTTGTTGGTTTGTTGGTTTGTTGGTTTGTTGGTTTGTTGGCTTGTTGGTTTGTTGGTTTGTTGGTTTGTTGGTTTGTTGGTTCTTTGGTTTGTTGGTTTGTTCGTGTGTTGGTTTGTTGTTTTGTTGGTTTGTTGGTTTGTTGGTTTGTTGATTTGTTCGTTTGTTGGTTTGTTGGTTCTTTGGTTTGTTGATTCTTTGGTTTGTTGGTTAGTTGGTTTGTTCGTTTTGATGGTTTGTTGGTTCTTTGGTTTGTTGGTTTGTTGGTTCTTTGGATTGTTGGTTTGTTGGTTTGTTCGTTTGTTGTTTTGTTGGTTTGTTGGTTTGTTGGTTTGCTGTTTTGTTGGTTCTTTGGTTCTTTGGTTTGTTGGTTCTTTGATTCTTTGGTTTGTTGGTTTGTTGGTTCTTTGGTTTGTTGGTTCTTTGGTTTGTTGGTTTGGTGGTTTGTTGGTTTGTTGGTTTGTTGGTTCTTTTAGTTGTTGGTTTTTTGGTTTGTTGGTTCATTGGTTTGTGTGTTTGTTGGTTCTTTGGTTCTTTGGTTTGTTGGTTCTTTGGTTCTTTGGTTTGTTGGTTTGTTTGTTCTTTGGTTTGTTGGTTCTTTGGTTTGTTGGTTTGTTGGTTCTTTGGTTTGTTGGTTTGTTCGTTTGTTGGTTTGTTGGTTTGTTGGTTTGTTGGTTTGTTGGTTTGTTGGTTTGTTGGCTTGTTGGTTTGTTGGTTTGTTGGTTTGTTGGTTTGTTGGTTCTTTGGTTTGTTGGTTTTTTCGTGTGTTGGTTTGTTGTTTTGTTGGTTTGTTGGTTTGTTGGTTTGTTGATTTGTTCGTTTGTTGGTTTGTTGGTTCTTTGGTTTGTTGATTCTTTGGTTTGTTCGTTTGTTGGTTTGTTGGTTTTTTGGAATTTTGGTTTGTTTGTTCGTTGGTTTGTTGGTTCTTTGGTTTGTTGGTTTGTTGGTTCTTTGGTTTGTTGGTTTGTTCGTTTGTTGGTTTGTTGGTTTGTTGGTTTGTTGGTTTGTTGGTTTGTTGGTTTGTTGGTTTGTTGGTTTGTTGGTTTGTTGGTTTGTTGGTTTGTTGGTTTGTGTGTTTGTTGGTTCTTTGGTTCTTTGGTTTGTTGGTTCTTTGGTTCTTTGGTTTGTTGGTTTGTTTGTTCTTTGGTTTGTTGGTTCTTTGGTTTGTTGGTTTCTTGGTTCTTTAGTTTGTTGGTTTGTTTGTTTGTTGGTTTGTTGGTTTGTTAGTTTGTTGGTTTCTTGGTTCTTTGGTTCTTTGGTTTGTTGGTTTGTTGGATCTTTGGTTTGTTGGTTCTTTGGTTTGTTGGTTTGTTGGTTCTTTGGTTTGTTGGTTTGTTGGTTTGTTCGTTTGTTGGTTTGTTAGTTTGTTGGTTTGTTGGTTTGTTGGTTTGTTGGTTCTTTGGTTTGTTGGTTCTTTGGTTTGTTGGTTCTTTGGTTTGTTGGTTCTTTGGTTCTGTGGTTTGTTGGTTCTTTGGTTTGTTGGTTCTTTGGTTTGTTTGTTCTTTGGTTTGTTGGTTTTTGGTTCTTTGGTTTGTTGGTTCTTTGGTTTGTTGGTTCTTTAGTTTGTTGGTTCTTTGGTTTGTTGATTCTTTGGTTTGTTAGTTTGTTGGTTTGTTGGTTCTTTGGTTTGTTGGTTCCTTGGTTTGTTGGTTCTTTGGTTCTGTGGTTTGTTGGTTCTTTGGTTTGTTGGTTTGTTAGTTTGTTGGTTTGTTGGTTTGTTCGTTTGTTGGTTCTTTGGTTTGTTGATTCTGTGGTTCTTTGGTTTGTTGGTTTGTTGGTTCTTTGGTTTGTTGGTTTGTTGGTTTGTTGGTTTGTGGGTTTTTTGGTTTGTTGGTTCTTTGGTTTGTTGATTCTTTGGTTCTTTGGTTTGTTGGTTTATTGGTTCTGTAGTTTGTTGGTTTGTTCGTTTGTTGATTTGTTGGTTTGTTCGTTTGTTGGTTTGTTGGTTTGTTGGTTTGTTGGTTTGTTGGTTTGTTGGTTTGTTGGTTCGTTGGTTTGTTGGTTCTTTGGTTTGTTGGTTCGTTGGTTTGTTGGTTTGTTGGTTCTTTGGTTTTTTGGTTCTTTGGTTTGTTGGTTTGTTGGTTCTTTTGGTTTTTTGGTTCTTA
This sequence comes from Atherix ibis, assembly GCA_958298945.1. Lineage (NCBI taxonomy): Eukaryota > Metazoa > Arthropoda > Insecta > Diptera > Athericidae > Atherix > Atherix ibis. The sequence goes on from OY282608.1 coordinate 68,293,273, forward strand.
GGTTTGTTGGTTTGTTGGTTTGTTGGTTTGTTAGTTTGTTGGTTTGTTGGCTTGTTGGTTTGTTGTTTCTTTGGTTTGTTGGTTTGTTGGTTTGATGGTTCTTTGGTTTGTTGGTTCTATGGTTTGTTGGTTCTTTGGTTTGTTGGTTCTTTGGTTTGTTGGTTTGTTGGTTCATTGGTTTGTTGGTTCTTTGGTTTGTTGGTTTATTGGTTCCTTGGTTTGTTGGTTTGTTGGTTTGTTCGTTTGTTTGATTGTTGGTTTGTTGGTTTGTTGATTTGTTGGTTTGTATGTTTGTTGGTTTGTTGGTTCTTTGGTTTGTTGGTTTGTTGGTTTGTTGGTTTGTTGGTTCTTTGGTTTGTTGGTTCTTTGGTTTGTTGGTTTGTTGGTTCTTTGGTTTGTTGGTTTGTTGGTTCTTTGGTTTGTTGGTTCTTTGGTTTGTTGGTTTGTTGGTTTGTTGGTTTGTTCGTTTGTTGGTTTGTTGGTTCTTTGGTTTGTTGTTTCTTTGGTTTGTTGGTTCTTTGGTTTGTTGGTTTGTTGGTTTGTTGGTTCTTTGGTTTGTTGGTTCGTTGGTTTGTTCGTTTTGATGGTTTGTTGGTTCTTTGGTTTGTTGGTTTGTTGGTTCTTTGGATTGTTGGTTTGTTGGTTTGTTCGTTTGTAGTTTTGTTGGTTTGTTGGTTTGTTGGTTTGCTGTTTTGTTGGTTCTTTGGTTCTTTGGTTTGTTGGTTCTTTGATTCTTTGGTTTGTTGGTTTGTTGGTTTGTTGGTTCTTTTGGTTGTTGGTTTTTTGGTTTGTTGGTTCATTGGTTTGTTGGTTTGTTGGTTCTTTGGTTTGTTGGTTTGTTGGTTTGTTGCTCTGTTAGTTTGTTGGTTTGTTTGTTTGTTGGTTTGTTGGTTTGTTGATTTGTTCGTTTGTTGGTTTGTTGGTTTGTTGGTTTGTTGGTTTGTTGGTTCGTTGGTTTGTTCGTTTTGATGGTTTGTTGGTTCTTTGGTTTGTTGGTTTGTTGGTTCTTTGGTTTGTTGGTTTGTTGGTTTGTTCGTTTGTTTTTTGTTGGTTTGTTGGTTTGTTGGTTTGCTGTTTTGTTGGTTCTTTGGTTCTTTGGTTTGTTGGTTCTTTGATTCTTTGGTTTGTTGGTTTGTTGGTTCTTTGGTTTGTTGGTTCTTTAATTTGTTGGTTTGTTGGTTTGTTGGTTTGTTGGTTCGTTGATTTGTTGGTTTGTTGGTTCTTTGGGTTGTTGGTTTTTTGGTTTGTTGGTTCATTGGTTTGTTGGTTTGTTGGTTCTTTGGTTTGTTTGTTTGTTGGTTTGTTGGTTTGTTAGTTTGTTGGTTTGTTTGTTTATTGGTTTGTTGGTTTGTTGGTTTATTGATTTGTTGGTTTGTTGGTTTGTTGGTACGTTGGTTTGTTCGTTTGTTGGTTTGTTGGTTCTTCGGTTTGTTGGTTATTTGGTTTGTTGGTTCTTTGGTTTGTTGGTTTGTTGGTTCTTCGGTTTGTTGGTTTGTTGGTTTGTTCGTTTGTTGGTTTGTTGGTTTGTTGGTTTGATAGTTTGTTGGTTTGTTGGTTTGTTGGTTCTTTGGTTCTTTGGTTTGTTGGTTCTTTGGGTCTTTGGTTTGTTGGTTCTTACGTTTGTTCGTTTGTTGGTTTGTTGGTTTGTTGGTTTGTTGGTTCTTTGGTTTGTTGGTTCTTTGGTTTGTTGGTTTGTTTGTTCTTTGGTTTGTTGGTTTGTTGGTTTGTTGGTTTGTTAGTTTGTTGGTTTGTTGGTTTGTTGGCTTGTTGGTTTGTTGTTTCTTTGGTTTGTTGGTTTGTTGGTTTGATGGTTCTTTGGTTTGTTGGTTCTATGGTTTGTTGGTTCTTTGGTTTGTTGGTTCTTTGGTTTGTTGGTTTGTTGGTTCATTGGTTTGTTGGTTCTTTGGTTTGTTGGTTTATTGGTTCCTTGGTTTGTTGGTTTGTTGGTTTGTTGGTTTGTTGGTTTGTTGGTTTGTTGGTTTATTTGTTTGTTCGTTTGTTGGCTCCTAGGTTTGTTGGTTCTTTGGTTTTTTGGTTCTTTGGTTTGTTGGTTTGTTGGTTCTTTTGGTTTTTTGGTTCTTAGGTTTGTTGGTTTGTTGGTTTGTTGGTTTGTTAGTTTGTTGGTTTGTTGGCTTGTTGGTTTGTTGTTTCTTTGGTTTGTTGGTTTGTTGGTTTGATGCTTCTTTGGTTTGTTGGTTCTATGGTTTGTTGGTTCTTTGGTTTGTTGGTTCTTTGGTTTGTTGGTTTGTTGGTTCATTGGTTTGTTGGTTCTTTGGTTTGTTGGTTTATTGGTTCCTTGGTTTGTTGGTTTGTTGCTTTGTTCGTTTGTTTGATTGTTGGTTTGTTGGTTTGTTGATTTGTTGGTTTGTATGTTTGTTGGTTTGTTGGTTCTTTGGTTTGTTGGTTTGTTGGTTTGTTGGTTTGTTGTTTCTTTGGTTTGTTGGTTCTTTGGTTTGTTGGTTTGTTGGTTCTTTGGTTTGTTGGTTTGTTGGTTCTTTGGTTTGTTGGTTCTTTGGTTTGTTGGTTTGTTGGTTTGTTGGTTTGTTCGTTTGTTGGTTTGTTGGTTCTTTGGTTTGTTGTTTCTTTGGTTTGTTGGTTCTTTGGTTTGTTGGTTTGTTGGTTTGTTGGTTCTTTGGTTTGTTGGTTCGTTGGTTTGTTCGTTTTGATGGTTTGTTGGTTCTTTGGTTTGTTGGTTTGTTGGTTCTTTGGATTGTTGGTTTGTTGGTTTGTTCGTTTGTTGTTTTGTTGGTTTGTTGGTTTGTTGGTTTGCTGTTTTGTTGGTTCTTTGGTTCTTTGGTTTATTGGTTCTTTGATTCTTTGGTTTGTTGGTTTGTTGGTTCTTTGGTTTGTTGGTTCTTTGGTTTGTTGGTTTGTTGGTTTGATGGTTTGTTGGTTCTTTTGGTTGTTGGTTTTTTGGTTTGTTGGTTCATTGGTTTGTTGGTTTGTTGGTTCTTTGGTTTGTTGGTTTGTTGGTTTGTTGCTCTGTTAGTTTGTTGGTTTGTTTGTTTGTTGGTTTGTTGGTTTGTTGATTTGTTCGTTTGTTGGTTTGTTGGTTTGTTGGTTTGTTGGTTTGTTGGTTCGTTGGTTTGTTCGTTTTGATGGTTTGTTGGTTCTTTGGTTTGTTGGTTTGTTGGTTCTTTGGTTTGTTGGTTTGTTCGTTTGTTGTTTTGTTGGTTTGTTGGTTTGTTGGTTTGCTGTTTTGTTGGTTCTTTGGTTCTTTGGTTTGTTGGTTCTTTGATTCTTTGGTTTGTTGGTTTGTTGGTTCTTTGGTTTGTTGGTTCTTTGGTTTGTTGGTTTGTTGGTTTGTTGGTTTGTTGGTTCGTTGATTTGTTGGTTTGTTGGTTCTTTGGGTTGTTGGTTTTTTGGTTTGGTGGTTCATTGGTTTGTTGGTTTGTTGGTTCTTTGGTTTGTTTGTTTGTTTGTTTGTTGGTTTGTTAGTTTGTTGGTTTGTTTGTTTATTGGTTTGTTGGTTTGTTGGTTTGTTGGTTTGTTGATTTGTTGGTTTGTTGGTTTGTTGGTACGTTGGTTTGTTCGTTTGTTGGTTTGTTGGTTCTTCGGTTTGTTGGTTATTTGGTTTGTTGGTTCTTTGGTTTGTTGGTTTGTTGGTTCTTCGGTTTGTTGGTTTGTTGGTTTGTTCGTTTGTTGGTTTGTTGGCTTGTTGGTTTGTTGTTTCTTTGGTTTGTTGGTTTGTTGGTTTGATGCTTCTTTGGTTTGTTGGTTCTATGGTTTGTTGGTTCTTTGGTTTGTTGGTTCTTTGGTTTGTTGGTTTGTTGGTTCATTGGTTTGTTGGTTCTTTGGTTTGTTGGTTTATTGGTTCCTTGGTTTGTTGGTTTGTTGCTTTGTTCGTTTGTTTGATTGTTGGTTTGTTGGTTTGTTGATTTGTTGGTTTGTATGTTTGTTGGTTTGTTGGTTCTTTGGTTTGTTGGTTTGTTGGTTTGTTGGTTTGTTGTTTCTTTGGTTTGTTGGTTCTTTGGTTTGTTGGTTTGTTGGTTCTTTGGTTTGTTGGTTTGTTGGTTCTTTGGTTTGTTGGTTCTTTGGTTTGTTGGTTTGTTGGTTTGTTGGTTTGTTCGTTTGTTGGTTTGTTGGTTCTTTGGTTTGTTGTTTCTTTGGTTTGTTGGTTCTTTGGTTTGTTGGTTTGTTGGTTTGTTGGTTCTTTGGTTTGTTGGTTCGTTGGTTTGTTCGTTTTGATGGTTTGTTGGTTCTTTGGTTTGTTGGTTTGTTGGTTCTTTGGATTGTTGGTTTGTTGGTTTGTTCGTTTGTTGTTTTGTTGGTTTGTTGGTTTGTTGGTTTGCTGTTTTGTTGGTTCTTTGGTTCTTTGGTTTATTGGTTCTTTGATTCTTTGGTTTGTTGGTTTGTTGGTTCTTTGGTTTGTTGGTTCTTTGGTTTGTTGGTTTGTTGGTTTGATGGTTTGTTGGTTCTTTTGGTTGTTGGTTTTTTGGTTTGTTGGTTCATTGGTTTGTTGGTTTGTTGGTTCTTTGGTTTGTTGGTTTGTTGGTTTGTTGCTCTGTTAGTTTGTTGGTTTGTTTGTTTGTTGGTTTGTTGGTTTGTTGATTTGTTCGTTTGTTGGTTTGTTGGTTTGTTGGTTTGTTGGTTTGTTGGTTCGTTGGTTTGTTCGTTTTGATGGTTTGTTGGTTCTTTGGTTTGTTGGTTTGTTGGTTCTTTGGTTTGTTGGTTTGTTCGTTTGTTGTTTTGTTGGTTTGTTGGTTTGTTGGTTTGCTGTTTTGTTGGTTCTTTGGTTCTTTGGTTTGTTGGTTCTTTGATTCTTTGGTTTGTTGGTTTGTTGGTTCTTTGGTTTGTTGGTTCTTTGGTTTGTTGGTTTGTTGGTTTGTTGGTTTGTTGGTTCGTTGATTTGTTGGTTTGTTGGTTCTTTGGGTTGTTGGTTTTTTGGTTTGGTGGTTCATTGGTTTGTTGGTTTGTTGGTTCTTTGGTTTGTTTGTTTGTTTGTTTGTTGGTTTGTTAGTTTGTTGGTTTGTTTGTTTATTGGTTTGTTGGTTTGTTGGTTTGTTGGTTTGTTGATTTGTTGGTTTGTTGGTTTGTTGGTACGTTGGTTTGTTCGTTTGTTGGTTTGTTGGTTCTTCGGTTTGTTGGTTATTTGGTTTGTTGGTTCTTTGGTTTGTTGGTTTGTTGGTTCTTCGGTTTGTTGGTTTGTTGGTTTGTTCGTTTGTTGGTTTGTTGGTTTGTTGGTTTGATAGTTTGTTGGTTTGTTGGTTTGTTGGTTCTTTGGTTCTTTGGTTTGTTGGTTCTTTGGGTCTTTGGTTTGTTGGTTCTTACGTTTGTTCGTTTGTTGGTTTGTTGGTTTGTTAGTTTGTTGGTTCTTTGGTTTGTTGGTTCTTTGGTTTGTTGGTTTGTTTGTTCTTTGGTTTGTTGGTTTGTTGGTTTGTTGGTTTGTTAGTTTGTTGGTTTGTTGGTTTGTTAGTCTGTTGGTTCTTTGGTTTGTTGGTGTGTTGGTTTGTTGGTTCTTTGGTTTGTTGGTTCTTTGGTTTGTTGGTTCTTTTTTTTGTTGGTTCTTTGGTTTGTTGGTTCGTTGGTTTGTTGGTTCTTTGGTTTGTTGGTTTGTTGGTTCTTTGGTTTGTGGTTTTGTTGGTTTGTTGGTTTGTTGGTTCTTTGGTTTGTTGTTTCTGTGGTTTGTTGGTTTGTTGTTTTGTTGGTTCTTTGGTTTGTTGGTTCTTTGGTTTGTTGGTTCTTTGGTTTGTTGGTTCTTTGGTTTGTTGGTTTGTTGGTTCTTTGGTTTGTTGGTTTGTTGGTTTGTTGGTTTGTTGGTTTGTTGGCTTGTTGGTTTGTTGGTTTGTTGGTTTGTTGGTTTGTTGGTTCTTTGGTTTGTTGGTTTGTTCGTGTGTTGGTTTGTTGGTTTGTTGGTTTGTTGGTTTGTTGGTTTGTTGATTTGTTCGTTTGTGGGTTTGTTGGTTCTTTGGTTTGTTGATTCTTTGGTTTGTTCGTTTGTTGGTTTGTTGGTTTTTTGGAATTTTGGTTTGTTTGTTCGTTGGTTTGTTGGTTCTTTGGTTTGTTGGTTTGTTGGTTCTTTGGTTTGTTGGTTTGTTCGTTTGTTGGTTTGTTGGTTTGTTGGTTTGTTGGTTTGTTGGTTTGTTGGTTTGTTGGTTTGTTGGTTTGTTGATTTGTTGGTTTGTTGGTTTGTTGGTTTGTTGGTTTGTTGGTTTGTTGGTTTGTTGGTTTGTTGGTTTGTTGGTTTGTTGGTTTGTTGGTTTGTGTGTTTGTTGGTTCTTTAATTCTTTGGTTTGTTGGTTCTTTGGTTCTTTGGTTTGTTGGTTTGTTTGTTCTTTGGTTTGTTGGTTCTTTGGTTTGTTGGTTTCTTGGTTCTTTAGTTTGTTGGTTTGTTTGTTTGTTGGTTTGTTGGTTTGTTAGTTTGTTGGTTTCTTGGTTCTTTGGTTCTTTGGTTTGTTGGTTTGTTGAATCTTTGGTTTGTTGGTTCTTCGGTTTGTTGGTTTGTTGGTTTGTTGGTTTGTTGGTTTGTTGGTTTGTGGGTTTTTTGGTTTATTGGTTCTTTGGTTTGTTGATTCTTTGGTTCTTTGGTTTGTTGGTTTATTGGTTCTGTAGTTTGTTGGTTTGTTCGTTTGTTGGTTTGTTGGTTTGTTCGTTTGTTGGTTTGTTGGTTTGTTGGTTTGTTGGTTTGTTGGTTCGTTGGTTTGTTGGTTCTTTGGTTTGTTGGTTCGTTGGTTTGTTGGTTTGTTGGTTTGTTGGTTTGTTGGTTTGTTGGTTTGTTGGTTTATTTGTTTGTTCGTTTGTTGGCTCCTAGGTTTGTTGGTTCTTTGGTTTTTTGGTTCTTTGGTTTGTTGGTTTGTTGGTTCTTTTGGTTTTTTGGTTCTTAGGTTTGTTGGTTTGTTAGTTTGTTGGTTTGTTGGCTTGTTGGTTTGTTGTTTCTTTGGTTTGTTGGTTTGTTGGTTTGATGGTTCTTTGGTTTGTTGGTTCTATGGTTTGTTGGTTCTTTGGTTTGTTGGTTCTTTGGTTTGTTGGTTTGTTGGTTCATTGGTTTGTTGGTTCTTTGGTTTGTTGGTTTGTTGGTTCCTTGGTTTGTTGGTTTGTTGGTTTTTTCGTTTGTTTGATTGTTGGTTTGTTGGTTTGTTGATTTGTTGGTTTGTATGTTTGTTGGTTTGTTGGTTCTTTGGTTTGTTGGTTTGTTGGTTTGTTGGTTTGTTGGTTCTTTGGTTTGTTGGTTCTTTGGTTTGTTGGTTTGTTGGTTCTTTGGTTTGTTGGTTTGTTGGTTCTTTGGTTTGTTGGTTCTTTGGTTTGTTGGTTTGTTGGTTTGTTGGTTTGTTCGTTTGTTTGTTTGTTGGTTCTTTGGTTTGTTGTTTCTTTGGTTTGTTGGTTCTTTGGTTTGTTGGTTTGTTGGTTTGTTGGTTCTTTGGTTTGTTGGTTCGTTGGTTTGTTCGTTTTGATGGTTTGTTGGTTCTTTGGTTTGTTGGTTTGTTGGTTCTTTGGATTGTTGGTTTGTTGGTTTGTTCGTTTGTTGTTTTGTTGGTTTGTTGGTTTGTTGGTTTGCTGTTTTGTTGGTTCTTTGGTTCTTTGGTTTGTTGGTTCTTTGATTCTTTGGTTTGTTGGTTTGTTGGTTCTTTGGTTTGTTGGTTCTTTGGTTTGTTGGTTTGTTGGTTTGTTGGTTTGTTGGTTCTTTTGGTTGTTGGTTTTTTAGTTTGTTGGTTCATTGGTTTGTTGGTTTGTTGGTTCTTTGGTTTGTTGGTTTGTTGGTTTGTTGCTCTGTTAGTTTGTTGGTTTGTTTGTTTGTTGGTTTGTTGGTTTGTTGATTTGTTCGTTTGTTGGTTTGTTGGTTTGTTGGTTTGTTGGTTTGTTGGTTCGTTGGTTTGTTCGGTTTGATGGTTTGTTGGTTCTTTGGTTTGTTGGTTTGTTGGTTCTTTGGTTTGTTGGTTTGTTGGTTTGTTCGTTTGTTGTTTTGTTGGTTTGTTGGTTTGTTGGTTTGCTGTTTTGTTGGTTCTTTGGTTCTTTGGTTTGTTGGTTCTTTGATTCTTTGGTTTGTTGGTTTGTTGGTTCTTTGGTTTGTTGGTTCTTTGGTTTGTTAGTTTGTTGGTTTGTTGGTTTGTTGGTTCGTTGATTTGTTGGTTTGTTGGTTCTTTGGGTTGTTGGTTTTTTGGTTTGTTGGTTCATTGGTTTGTTGGTTTGTTGGTTCTTTGGTTTGTTTGTTTGTTGGTTTGTTGGTTTGTTAGTTTGTTGGTTTGTTTGTTTATTGGTTTGTTGGTTTGTTGGTTTGTTGGTTTGTTGATTTGTTGGTTTGTTGGTTTGTTGGTACGTTGGTTTGTTCGCTTGTTGGTTTGTTGGTTCTTCGGTTTGTTGGTTATTTGGTTTGTTGGTTCTTTGGTTTGTTGGTTTGTTGGTTCTTCGGTTTGTTGGTTTGTTGGTTTGTTCGTTTGTTGGTTTGTTGGTTTGTTGGTTTGATAGTTTGTTGGTTTGTTGGTTTGTTGGTTCTTTGGTTCTTTGGTTTGTTGGTTCTTTGGGTCTTTGGTTTGTTGGTTCTTACGTTTGTTCGTTTGTTGGTTTGTTGGTTTGTTGGTTTGTTGGTTCTTTGGTTTGTTGGTTCTTTGGTTTGTTGGTTTGTTTGTTCTTTGGTTTGTTGGTTTGTTGGTTTGTTGGTTTGTTGGTTTGTTAGTCTGTTGGTTCTTTGGTTTGTTGGTGTGTTGGTTTGTTGGTTCTTTGGTTTGTTGGTTCTTTGGTTTGTTGGTTCTTTTTTTTGTTGGTTCTTTGGTTTGTTGGTTCGTTGGTTTGTTGGTTCTTTGGTTTGTTGGTTTGTTGGTTCTTTGGTTTGTTGTTTTGTTGGTTTGTTGGTTTGTTGGTTCTTTGGTTTGTTGTTTCTGTGGTTTGTTGGTTTGTTGTTTTGTTGGTTCTTTGGTTTGTTGGTTCTTTGGTTTGTTGGTTCTTTGGTTTGTTGGTTTGTTGGTTCTTTGGTTTGTTGGTTTGTTGGTTTGTTGGTTTGTTGGTTTGTTGGCTTGTTGGTTTGTTGGTTTGTTGGTTTGTTGGTTTGTTGGTTCTTTGGTTTGTTGGTTTGTTCGTGTGTTGGTTTGTTGGTTTGTTGGTTTGTTGGTTTGTTGGTTTGTTGATTTGTTCGTTTGTGGGTTTGTTGGTTCTTTGGTTTGTTGATTCTTTGGTTTGTTCGTTTGTTGGTTTGTTGGTTTTTTGGAATTTTGGTTTGTTTGTTCGTTGGTTTGTTGGTTCTTTGGTTTGTTGGTTTGTTGGTTCTTTGGTTTGTTGGTTTGTTCGTTTGTTGGTTTGTTGGTTTGTTGGTTTTTTGGTTTGTTGGTTTGTTGGTTTGTTGGTTTGTTGATTTGTTGGTTTGTTGGTTTGTTGGTTTGTTGGTTTGTTGGTTTGTTGGTTTGTTGGTTTGTTGGTTTGTTGGTTTGTTGGTTTGTTGGTTTGTTGGTTTGTTGGTTTGTGTGTTTGTTGGTTCTTTAATTCTTTGGTTTGTTGGTTCTTTGGTTCTTTGGTTTGTTGGTTTGTTTGTTCTTTGGTTTGTTGGTTCTTTGGTTTGTTGGTTTCTTGGTTCTTTAGTTTGTTGGTTTGTTTGTTTGTTGGTTTGTTGGTTTGTTAGTTTGTTGGTTTCTTGGTTCTTTGGTTCTTTGGTTTGTTGGTTTGTTGAATCTTTGGTTTGTTGGTTCTTTGGTTTGTTGGTTTGTTGGTTTGTTGGTTTGTTGGTTTGTTGGTTTGTGGGTTTTTTGGTTTGTTGGTTCTTTGGTTTGTTGATTCTTTGGTTCTTTGGTTTGTTGGTTTATTGGTTCTGTAGTTTGTTGGTTTGTTCGTTTGTTGGTTTGTTGGTTTGTTCGTTTGTTGGTTTGTTGGTTTGTTGGTTTGTTGGTTTGTTGGTTCGTTGGTTTGTTGGTTCTTTGGTTTGTTGGTTCGTTGGTTTGTTGGTTTGTTGGTTTGTTGGTTTGTTGGTTTGTTGGTTTGTTGGTTTATTTGTTTGTTCGTTTGTTGGCTCCTAGGTTTGTTGGTTCTTTGGTTTTTTGGTTCTTTGGTTTGTTGGTTTGTTGGTTCTTTTGGTTTTTTGGTTCTTAGGTTTGTTGGTTTGTTGGTTTGTTGGTTTGTTAGTTTGTTGGTTTGTTGGCTTGTTGGTTTGTTGTTTCTTTGGTTTGTTGGTTTGTTGGTTTGATGGTTCTTTGGTTTGTTGGTTCTATGGTTTGTTGGTTCTTTGGTTTGTTGGTTCTTTGGTTTGTTGGTTTGTTGGTTCATTGGTTTGTTGGTTCTTTGGTTTGTTGGTTTGTTGGTTCCTTGGTTTGTTGGTTTGTTGGTTTGTTCGTTTGTTTGATTGTTGGTTTGTTGGTTTGTTGATTTGTTGGTTTGTATGTTTGTTGGTTTGTTGGTTCTTTGGTTTGTTGGTTTGTTGGTTTGTTGGTTTGTTGGTTCTTTGGTTTGTTGGTTCTTTGGTTTGTTGGTTTGTTGGTTCTTTGGTTTGTTGGTTTGTTGGTTCTTTGGTTTGTTGGTTCTTTGGTTTGTTGGTTTGTTGGTTTGTTGGTTTGTTCGTTTGTTGGTTTGTTGGTTCTTTGGTTTGTTGTTTCTTTGGTTTGTTGGTTCTTTGGTTTGTTGGTTTGTTGGTTTGTTGGTTCTTTGGTTTGTTGGTTCGTTGGTTTGTTCGTTTTGATGGTTTGTTGGTTCTTTGGTTTGTTGGTTTGTTGGTTCTTTGGATTGTTGGTTTGTTGGTTTGTTCGTTTGTTGTTTTGTTGGTTTGTTGGTTTGCTGTTTTGTTGGTTCTTTGGTTCTTTGGTTTGTTGGTTCTTTGATTCTTTGGTTTGTTGGTTTGTTGGTTCTTTGGTTTGTTGGTTCTTTGGTTTGTTGGTTTGTTGGTTTGTTGGTTTGTTGGTTCTTTTGGTTGTTGGTTTTTTAGTTTGTTGGTTCATTGGTTTGTTGGTTTGTTGGTTCTTTGGTTTGTTGGTTTGTTGGTTTGTTGCTCTGTTAGTTTGTTGGTTTGTTTGTTTGTTGGTTTGTTGGTTTGTTGATTTGTTCGTTTGTTGGTTTGTTGGTTTGTTGGTTTGTTGGTTTGTTGGTTCGTTGGTTTGTTCGTTTTGATGGTTTGTTGGTTCTTTGGTTTGTTGGTTTGTTGGTTCTTTGGTTTGTTGGTTTGTTGGTTTGTTCGTTTGTTGTTTTGTTGGTTTGTTGGTTTGTTGGTTTGCTGTTTTGTTGGTTCTTTGGTTCTTTGGTTTGTTGGTTCTTTGATTCTTTGGTTTGTTGGTTTGTTGGTTCTTTGGTTTGTTGGTTCTTTGGTTTGTTAGTTTGTTGGTTTGTTGGTTTGTTGGTTCGTTGATTTGTTGGTTTGTTGGTTCTTTGGGTTGTTGGTTTTTTGGTTTGTTGATTCATTGGTTTGTTGGTTTGTTGGTTCTTTGGTTTGTTTGTTTGTTGGTTTGTTGGTTTGTTAGTTTGTTGGTTTGTTTGTTTATTGGTTTGTTGGTTTGTTGGTTTGTTGGTTTGTTGATTTGTTGGTTTGTTGGTTTGTTGGTACGTTGGTTTGTTCGTTTGTTGGTTTGTTGGTTCTTCGGTTTGTTGGTTATTTGGTTTGTTGGTTCTTTGGTTTGTTGGTTTGTTGGTTCTTCGGTTTGTTGGTTTGTTGGTTTGTTCGTTTGTTGGTTTGTTGGTTTGTTGGTTTGATAGTTTGTTGGTTTGTTGGTTTGTTGGTTCTTTGGTTCTTTGGTTTGTTGGTTCTTTGGGTCTTTGGTTTGTTGGTTCTTACGTTTGTTCGTTTGTTGGTTTGTTGGTTTGTTGGTTTGTTGGTTCTTTGGTTTGTTGGTTCTTTGGTTTGTTGGTTTGTTTGTTCTTTGGTTTGTTGGTTTGTTAGTTTGTTGGTTTGTTAGTTTGTTGGTTTGTTGGTTTGTTAGTCTGTTGGTTCTTTGGTTTGTTGGTGTGTTGGTTTGTTGGTTCTTTGGTTTGTTGGTTCTTTGGTTTGTTGGTTCTTTTTTTTTGTTGGTTCTTTGGTTTGTTGGTTCGTTGGTTTGTTGGTTCTTTGGTTTGTTGGTTTGTTGGTTCTTTGGTTTGTTGTTTTGTTGGTTTGTTGGTTTGTTGGTTCTTTGGTTTGTTGTTTCTGTGGTTTGTTGGTTTGTTGTTTTGTTGGTTCTTTGGTTTGTTGGTTCTTTGGTTTGTTGGTTCTTTGGTTTGTTGGTTGGTTGGTTCTTTGGTTTGTTGGTTTGTTGGTTTGTTGGTTTGTTGGTTTGTTGGCTTGTTGGTTTGTTGGTTTGTTGGTTTGTTGGTTTGTTGGTTCTTTGGTTTGTTGGTTTGTTCGTGTGTTGGTTTGTTGGTTTGTTGGTTTGTTGGTTTGTTGGTTTGTTGATTTGTTCGTTTGTGGGTTTGTTGGTTCTTTGGTTTGTTGATTCTTTGGTTTGTTCGTTTGTTGGTTTGTTGGTTTTTTGGAATTTTGGTTTGTTTGTTCGTTGGTTTGTTGGTTCTTTGGTTTGTTGGTTTGTTGGTTCTTTGGTTTGTTGGTTTGTTCGTTTGTTGGTTTGTTGGTTTGTTGGTTTGTTGGTTTGTTGGTTTGTTGGTTTGTTGGTTTGTTGATTTGTTGGTTTGTTGGTTTGTTGGTTTGTTGGTTTGTTGGTTTGTTGGTTTGTTGGTTTGTTGGTTTGGTGGTTTGTTGGTTTGTTGGTTTGTTGGTTTGTGTGTTTGTGTGTTTGTTGGTTCTTTAATTCTTTGGTTTGTTGGTTCTTTGGTTCTTCGGTTTGTTGGTTTGTTTGTTCTTTGGTTTGTTGGTTCTTTGGTTTGTTGGTTTCTTGGTTCTTTAGTTTGTTGGTTTGTTTGTTTGTTGGTTTGTTGGTTTGTTAGTTTGTTGGTTTCTTGGTTCTTTGGTTCTTTGGTTTGTTGGTTTGTTGAATCTTTGGTTTGTTGGTTCTTTGGTTTGTTGGTTTGTTGGTTCTTTGGTTTGTTGGTTTGTTGGTTTGTTCGTTTGTTGGTTTGTTGGTTTGTTAGTTTGTTGGTTTTGTTGGTTTGTTGGTTTGTTGGTTTGTTGGTTTGTTGGTTTTTGGTTTGTTGGTTCTTTGGTTTGTTGGTTCTTTGGTTTGTTGATTCTTTGGTTCTTTGGTTTGTTGGTTCTTTGGTTTATTGGTTCTTTGGTTTGTTGGTTCTTTGGTTTGTTGATTCTTTGGTTTGTTGGTTTGTTGGTTTGTTGGTTTGTTGGTTCTTTGGTTTGTTGGTTCTTTGGTTTGTTGGTTTGTTGGTTTGTTGGTTTGTTGGTTCTTTTGGTTCTTGGTTTTTTGGTTTGTTGGTTCATTGGTTTGTTGGTTTGTTGGTTCTTTGGTTTGTTGGTTTGTTTTGTTTGTTGCTCTGTTAGTTTGTTGGTTTGTTTGTTTGTTGGTTTGTTGGTTTGTTGGTTTGTTGATTTGTTCGTTTGTTGGTTTGTTGGTTTGTTGGTTTGTTGGTTTGTTGGTTCGTTGGTTTGTTCGTTTTGATGGTTTGTTGGTTCTTTGGTTTGTTGGTTTGTTGGTTCTTTGGTTTGTTGGTTTGTTGGTTTGTTCGTTTGTTGTTTTGTTGGTTTGTTGGTTTGTTGGTTTGCTGTTTTGTTGGTTCTTTGGTTCTTTGGTTTGTTGGTTCTTTGATTCTTTGGTTTGTTGGTTTGTTGGTTCTTTGGTTTGTTGGTTCTTTGGTTTGTTGGTTTGTTGGCTTGTTGGTTTGTTGGTTCGTTGATTTGTTGGTTTGTTGGTTCGTTGGTTTGTTCGTTTTGATGGTTTGTTGGTTCTTTGGTTTGTTGGTTTGTTGGTTCTTTGGTTTGTTGGTTTGTTGGTTTGTTCGTTTGTTGTTTTGTTGGTTTGTTGGTTTGGTGGTTTGCTGTTTTGTGGTTCTTTGGTTCTTTGGTTTGTTGGTTCTTCGATTCTTTGGTTTGTTGGTTTGTTGGTTCTTTGGTTTGTTGGTTCTTTGGTTTGTTGGTTTGTTGGTTCATTGGTTAGTTGGTTTGTTGGTTCTTTGGTTTGTTTGTATGTTGGTTTGTTGGTTTGTTAGTTTGTTGATTTGTTTGTTTGTTGGTTTGTTGGTTTGTTGGTTTGTTGGTTTGTTGATTTGTTGGTTTGTTGGTTTGTTGGTACGTTGGTTTGCTCGTTTGTTGGTTTGTTGGTTCTTCGGTTTGTTGGTTATTTGGTTTGTTGGTTCTTTGGTTTGTTGGTTTGTTGGTTCTTCGGTTTGTTGGTTTGTTCGTTTGTTGGTTTGTTGGTTTGTTGGTTTGATAGTTTGTTGGTTTGTTGGTTTGTTGGTTCTTTGGTTCTTTGGTTTGTTGGTTCTTTGGGTCTTTGGTTTGTTGGTTCTTACGTTTGTTCGTTTATTGGTTTGTTGGTTTGTTGGTTTGTTGGTTCTTTGGTTTGTTGGTTCTTTGGTTTGTTGGTTTGTTTGTTCTTTGGTTTGTTGGTTTGTTGGTTTGTTGGTTTGTTAGTTTGTTGGTTTGTTGGTTTGTTGGTCTGTTGGTTCTTTGGTTTGTTGGTGTGTTGGTTTGTTGGTTCTTTGGTTTGTTGGTTCTTTGGTTTGTTGGTTCTTTTTTTTGTTGGTTCTTTGGTTTGTTGGTTTGTTGGTTCGTTGGTTTGTTGGTTCATTGGTTTGTTGGTTTGTTGGTTCTTTGGTTTGTTGTTTTGTTGGTTTGTTGGTTTGTTGGTTCTTTGGTTTGTTGTTTCTGTGGTTTGTTGGTTTGTTGTTTTGTTGGTTCTTTGGTTTGTTGGTTCTTTGGTTTGTTGGTTCTTTGGTTTGTTGGTTTGTTGGTTCTTTGGTTTGTTGGTTTGTTGGTTTGTTGGTTTGTTGGCTTGTTGGTTTGTTGGTTTGTTGGTTTGTTGGTTTGTTGGTTCTTTGGTTTGTTGGTTTGTTCGTGTGTTGGTTTGTTGGTTTGTTGGTTTGTTGGTTTGTTGGTTTGTTGGTTTGTTGATTTGTTCGTTTGTGGGTTTGTTGGTTCTTTGGTTTGTTGATTCTTTGGTTTGTTCGTTTGTTGGTTTGTTGGTTTTTTGGAATTTTGGTTTGTTTGTTCGTTGGTTTGTTGGTTCTTTGGTTTGTTGGTTTGTTGGTTCTTTGGTTTGTTGGTTTGTTCGTTTGTTGGTTTGTTGGTTTGTTGGTTTGTTGGTTTGTTGGTTTGTTGGTTTGTTGGTTTGTTGGTTTGTTGGTTTGTTGGTTTGTTGATTTGTTGATTTGTTGGTTTGTTGGTTTGTTGGTTTGTTGGTTTGTTGGTTTGTTGGTTTGTTGGTTTGTTGGTTTGTTGGTTTGTTGGTTTGTGTGTTTGTTGGTTCTTTGGTTCTTTGGTTTGTTGGTTCTTTGGTTCTTTGGTTTGTTGGTTTGTTTGTTCTTTGGTTTGTTGGTTCTTTGGTTTGTTGGTTTCTTGGTTCTTAAGTTTGTTGGTTTGTTTGTTTGTTGGTTTGTTGGTTTGTTAGTTTCTTGGTTTCTTGGTTCTTTGGTTCTGTGGTTTGTTGGTTTGTTGGATCTTTGGTTTGTTGGTTCTTTGGTTTGTTGGTTTGTTGGTTCTTTGGTTTGTTGGTTTGTTGGTTTGTTCGTTTGTTGGTTTGTTGGTTTGTTAGTTTGTTGGTTTGTTGGTTTGTTGGTTTGTTGGTTTGTTGGTTTGTTGGTTTGTTGGTTTTTGGTTTGTTGGTTCTTTGGTTTGTTGGTTCTTTGGTTTGTTGATTCTTTGGTTCTTTGGTTTGTTGGTTCTTTGGTTTATTGGTTCTTTGGTTTGTTGGTTCTTTGGTTTGTTGATTCTTTGGTTTGTTGGTTTGTTGGTTTGTTGGTTTGTTCGTTTGTTGGTTTGTTGGTTTGTAGGTTTGTTGGTTCTTTGGTTTGTTGGTTCTTTGGTTTGTTGGTTCTTTGGTTTGTTGGTTTGTTGGTTTCTTCGTTTGTTGGTTTGCTGGTTCTTTGGTTTGTTGGTTCTTTGGTTTGTTGGTATGGTGATTCGTTGGTTTGTTGGTTCTTTGGTTTGTTTGTTCTTTGGTTTGCTGGTTTGTTGGTTCTTTGGTTTGTTGGTTCTTTGGTTTGTTGGTTCTTTGGTTTGTTGGTTCTTTGGTTTGTTGATTTTTTGGTTTGTTCGTTTGTTGGTTTGTTGGTTCTTTGGTTTGTTGGTTCTTTGGTTTGTTGGTTCTTTGGTTCTGTGGTTTGTTGGTTCTTTGGTTTGTTGGTTTGTTAGTTTGTTGGTTTGTTGGTTTGTTGGTTTGTTGGTTTGTTCGTTGGTTGGTTCTTTGGTTTGTTGATTCTTTGGTTCTTTGGTTTGTTGGTTTGTTGGTTCTTTGGTTTGTTGGTTTGTTGGTTCTTTGGTTTGTTGGTTTGTTGGTTCTTTGGTTTGTTGGTTTGTTGGTTCTTTGGTTTGTTGGTTTGTTGGTTCTTTGGTTTGTTGATTCTTTGGTTCTTTGGTTTGTTGGTTTATTGGTTCTGTAGTTTGTTGGTTTGTTCGTTTTTTGGTTTGTTGGTTTGTTCGTTTGTTGGTTTGTTGGTTTGTTGGTTTGTTGGTTTGTTATTTTGTTGGTTCGTTGGTTTGTTGATTCTTTGGTTTGTTGGTTCGTTGGTTTGTTGGTTTGTTGGTTTGTTGGTTTGTTGGTTTGTTGGTTTGTTGGTTTGTTGGTTTATTGGTTTGTTCGTTTGTTGGTTCTTTGATTTGTTGGTTCTTTGGTTTTTTGGTTCTTTGGTTTGTTGGTTTGTTGGTTCTTTGGTTTTTTGGTTCTTAGGTTTGTTGGTTTGTTGGTTTGTTGGTTTGTTGGTTTGTTAGTTTGTTGGTTTGTTGGTTTGTTGGTTTGTTGGTTCTTTGGCTTGTTGGTTTGTTGGTTTGTTGGTTCTTTGGTTTGTTGGTTTGTTGGTTTGTTCGTTTGTTGATCTGTTGGTTTGTTGGTTTGTTGTTTGGTTGGTTTGTTGGTTCTTTGGTTGGTTGGTTCTTTGGTTTGTTGGTTTGTTGGTTTGTTGGTTATTTAGTTTGTTGGTTTGTTGGTTCTTTGGTTTGTTGGTTCTTTGGTTTGTTGGTCTGTTGGTTTGTTCATTTGTTGGTTTGTTGGTTCTTTGGTTTGTTGGTTGTTTGGTTTGTTGGTTTGTTGGTTTGTTCGTTTGTTGGTTTGTTGGTTTGTTGGTTTGTTGGTTTGTTGGTTTGTTGATTTGTTGGTTTGTTGGTTCGTTGGTTTGTTCGTTTTGATGCTTTGTTTGTTCTTTGGTTTGTTGGTTCTTTGGTTTGTTGGTTTGTTGGTTTGTTCGTTTGTTGTTTTGTTGGTTTGTTGGTTTGTTAGTTTGCTATTTTGTTGGTTCTTTGGTTCTTTGGTTTGTTGGTTCTTTGATTCTTTGGTTTGTTGGTTTGTTGCTTCCTTGGTTTGTTGGTTCTTTGGGTTGTTGGTTTGTTAGTTTGTTGGTTCTTTGGTTTGTTGGTTCATTGGTTTGTTGGTTTGTTGGTTCTTTGGTTTGTTGGTTTGTTGGTTTGTTGGTTTGTTGGTTTGTTAGTTTGTTGATTTGTTGGTTTGTTGGTTTGTTGGTACGTTGGTTTGTTCGTTTGTTGGTTTTTTGGTTCTTCGGTTTGTTGGTTATTTGGTTTGTTGGTTCTTTGGTTTGTTGGTTTGTTGGTTCTTAGGTTTGTTCGTTTGTTGGTTTGTTGGTTTGTTGGTTTGTTGGTTTGTTGGTTCTTTGGTTTGTTGGTTCTTTGGTTTGTTGGTTTGTTGGTTCTTTGGTTTGTTGGTTTGTTGGTTTGTTGGTTTGTTGGTCTGTTGGTTCTTTTGTTTGTTGGTGTGTTGGTTTGTTGGTTCTTTGGTTTGTTGGTTCTTTATTTTGTTGGTTCTTTTTTTTGTTGGTTCTTTGGTTTGTTGGTTTGTTGGTTCGTTGGTTTGTTGGTTCTTTGGTTTGTTGGTTTGTTGGTTCTTTGGTTTGTTGGTTTGTTGGTTTGTTCGTTTGTTGGTTTGTTGGTTTGTTGGTTTGTTGGTTTGTTAGTTCTTTGGTTTGTTGTTTCTGTGGTTTGTTAGTTTGTTGGTTTGTTGGTTCTTTGGTTTGGTGGTTCTTTGGCTTGTTGGTTCTTTGGTTTGTTGGTTTGTTGGTTCTTTGGTTTGTTGGTTTGTTGGTTTTTTAGTTTGTTGGCTTGTTGGTTTGTTCGTTTGTTGGTTCTTTGGTTTGTTGGTTCTTTGGTTTGTTGGTTCTTTGGTTCTTTGGTTTGTTGGTTTGTTGGTTTGTTGGTTTGTTGGTTTGTTCGTTTGTTGGTTTGTTGGTTCTTTGGTTTGTTGGTTCTTTGGTTGGTTGGTTCTGTGGTTTGTTGGTTCTTTGGTTCTTTGGTTTGTTGGTTCTTTGATTCTTTGGTTTGTTGGTTTGTTGCTTCCTTGGTTTGTTGGTTCTTTGGGTTGTTGGTTTGTTAGTTTGTTGGTTCTTTGGTTTGTTGGTTCATTGGTTTGTTGGTTCTTTGGTTTGTTGGTTTGTTGGTTTGTTGGTTTGTTGGATTGTTAGTTTGTTGATTTGTTGGTTTGTTGGTTTGTTGGTACGTTGGTTTGTTCGTTTGTTGGTTTTTTGGTTCTTCGGTTTGTTGGTTATTTGGTTTGTTGGTTCTTTGGTTTGTTGGTTTGTTGGTTCTTAGATTTGTTCGTTTGTTGGTTTGTTGGTTTGTTGGTTTGTTGGTTTGTTGGTTTGTTGGTTCTTTGGTTTGTTGGTTCTTTGGTTTGTTGGTTTGTTGGTTCTTTGGTTTGTTGGTTTGTTGGTTTGTTGGTCTGTTGTTTCTTTTGTTTGTTGGTGTGTTGGTTTGTTGGTTCTTTGGTTTGTTGGTTCTTTGGTTTGTTGGTTCTTTTTTTTGTTGGTTCTTTGGTTTGTTGGTTTGTTGGTTCGTTGGTTTGTTGGTTCTTTGGTTTGTTGGTTTGTTGGTTCTTTGGTTTGTTGGTTTGTTGGTTTGTTCGTTTGTTGGTTTGTTGGTTTGTTGGTTTGTTGGTTTATTAGTTCTTTGGTTTGTTGTTTCTGTGGTTTGTTAGTTTGTTGGTTTGTTGGTTCTTTGGTTTGTTGGTTCTTTGGCTTGTTGGTTCTTTGGTTTGTTGGTTTGTTGGTTCTTTGGTTTGTTGGTTTGTTGGTTTTTTAGTTTGTTGGCTTGTTGGTTTGTTCGTTTGTTGGTTCTTTGGTTTGTTGGTTCTTTGGTTTGTTGGTTCTTTGGTTCTTTGGTTTGTTGGTTTGTTGGTTTGTTGGTTTGTTCGTTTGTTGGTTTGTTGGTTCTTTGGTTTGTTGGTTCTTTGGTTGGTTGGTTCTGTGGTTTGTTGGTTCTTTGGTTTGTTGGTTTGTTGGTTTCTTGGTTCTTTGGTTTGTTGGTTGTTTGGTTTGTTGGTTTGTTGGTTTGTTAGTTTGTTGGTTTGTTGGTTTGTTGGTTTGTTGGTTTGTTGGTTTGTTCGTTTGTTGGTTTGTTGGTTTGTTGGTTTGTTGGTTTGTTGGTTTGTTGGTTCGTTGGTTTGTTCGTTTGTTGGTTTGTTGGTTCTTTGGTTTGTTGGTTTATTGGTTTGCTCGTTTGTTGGTTTGTTGGTTTGTTGGTTTGTTGTTTTGTTGGTTCTTTGGTTCTTTGGTTTGTTGGTTCTTTGGTTTATTGGTTTGTTGGTTTGTTGGTACTTTGGTTTGTTGGTTCTTTGGTTTGTTGGTTCAATGGCTTGTTGGTTTATTGGTTCCTTGGATTGTTGGTTTGTTCGTTTGTTGGTTCTTTGGTTTGTTGGTTTGTTGGTTTGTTGGTTTGTCGGTTCTTTGGTTTGTTGGTTCTTTGGTTTGTTGGTTTGTTGGTTCTTTGGTTTGTTGGTTCTTTGGTTTGTTGGTTTGTTGGTTTGCTGGTTTGTTCGTTTGTTGGTTTGTTGATTTGTTGGTTTGTTGGTTTGTTGGTTCGTTGGTATGTTCGTTTGTTGGTTTGTTGTTTCTTTGGTTTGTTAATTCTTTGGTTTGTTTGTTCTTTGGTTTGTTGGTTTGTTCGTTTGTTGGTTTGTTGGTTTGTTGGTTTGTTAGTTTGTTGGTTCTTTGATTCTTTGGTTCTCTGGTTTGTTGGTTTGTTGGTTTTTTGTTTTTCTTGGTTCTTTGGTTTGTTGGTTTTTTGGTTTGTTGGTACTTTGGTTTGTTGGTACTTTGGTTTGTTGGTTTGTTGGTTTGTTGGTTTATTGGTTTGTTGGTTTGTTGGTTTGTTGGTTTTTTAGTTTGTTGGTTTGTTGGTTTGTTGGTTCTTCGGTTTATTGGTTTGTTGGTTTGTTGGTTCTTTGGTTTATTGGTTCTTTGGTTTGTTGGTTCTTTGGTTTGTTGGTTCTTTGGTTTGTTGGTTTGTTGGTTTGTTGGTTTGTTGGTTTGTTGGTTCTTTGGTGCTTTGGTTTATTGGTTCTTTGGTTCTTTGGTTTGTTGGTTCTTTGGTTTGTTGGTTTGTTGGTTTGTTGGTTTGTTGGTTCTTTGGTTTGTTGGTTCTTTGGTTTGTTGGTTTGTAGTTTCTTTGGTTTATTGGTTCTTTGGTTCTGTGGTTTGTTGGTTCTTTGGTTTGTTGGTTTGTTGGTTTGTTGGTTCTTTGGTTTGTTGATTCTTTGGTTCTTTGGTTTCTTGGTTTGTCGGTTCTGTGGTTTGTTGGTTTGTTCGTTTGTTGGTTTGTTCTTTTGTTGGTTTGTTGGTTTGTTGGGTTGTTGGTTTGTTGGTTCTTTGGTTTGTTGGTTTGTCGGTTTGTTGGTTTGTTGGTTTGTTGGTTTGTTGGTTTGTTGGTTTGTTGGTTTGTTGGTTTGTTGGTTTGTTGGTTTGTTGGTTCTTTGGTTCTTTGGTTCTTTGGTTTGTTGGTTTGTTGGTTCTTTGGTTTTGTTCGTTTGTTGGTTTGTTCGTTTGTTGGTTTGTTGGTTTGATGGTTTGTTGGTTCTTTGGTTCTTTGGTTTGTTGGTTCTTTGGTTCTTTGGTTTGTTGGTTTGTTGGTTCTTTGGTTTGTTGGTTTGTTTGTTTATTGGTTCTTTAGTTTGTTGGTTTGTTGGTTTGTTGGTTCTTTGGTTTGTTGGTTCTTTGGTTTGTTGGTTTGTTCGTTTGTTCGTTTGTTGGTTCTTTGGTATGTTGGTTTGTTGGTTCTTTGGTTTGTTCTTTGGTTTGTTGGTTCTTTGGTTTGTTGGTTTGTTGGTTTATTGGTTTGTTGGTTTGTTGGTTCGTTGGTTTGTTGGGTTGTTGGTTTGTTCGTTTGTTGGTTCTTTGGCTTGTTGATTCTTTGGTTCTTTGGTTTGTTGGTTTGTTGGTTTGTTGGTTTGTTGGTTTGTTGGTTTGTTGGTTTGTTGATTCTTTGGTTCTTTAGTTTGTTGGTTCTGTGGTTTGTTGGTTTGTTCGTTTGTTGGTTTGTTGGTTTGTTCGTTTTTTGGTTTGTTGGTTTTTTGGTTTGTTGGTTTGTTGGTTTATTGGTTTGTTGGTTTGTTGGTTTGTCGGTTTGTTGGTTTGTTGGTTTGTTGGTTCTTTGGTTTGTTGGTTCGTTGGTTTGGTGGTTTGTTAGTTTGTTGGTTTGTTGGTTTGTTGGTTTGTTGGTTTGTTCTTTTATTGGTTCTTTGGTTTGTTGGTTCTTTGGTTCTTTAGTTTGTTGGTTTGTTGGTTTGGTGGTTCTTTGGTTTGTTCGTTTGTTGGTTTGTTGGTTTGTTGGTTTGTTGGTTTGTTGGTTTGGTGGTTTGTTGGTTCTTTGGTTCTTTGGTTTGTTGGTTCTTTGGTTCTTTGGTTTGTTGGTTTGTTGGTTTGTTGGTTTGTTGGTTCTTTGGTTTGTTGGTTCTGTTCTTTGGTTTGTTGGTTTGTTGGTTTGTTGGTTTGTTGGTTTGTTGGTTTGTTGGTTTGTTAGTTTGTTCCTTTGCTCGTTTGTTGGTTTGTTGGTTCTTTGGTTCTTTGGTTTGTTGGTTCTTTGGTTCTTTGGTTTGTTGGTTTGTTGGTTCATTGGTTTGTCGGTTTGTTGGTTTGTTGGTTTGTTGGTTTGTTGGTTTGTTGGTTCTTTGGTTCTTTGGTTTGTTGGTTTGTTGGTTCTTTGGTTTGTTGGTTCTTTGGTTTGTTGGTTTGTTAGTTCTATGGTTTGTTGGTTTGTTGGTTTGTTCGTTTTTTGGTTTGTTGGTTTGTTAGTTTGTTGATTTGTTGGTTTGTTGGTTTGTTGGTTTGTTGGTTCTTTGGTTTGTTGGTTCTTTGGTTTGTTCATTCTTTGGTTCTTTGGTTTGTTGGTTCTTTGGTTTGTTGGTTCTTTGGTTTGTTGGTTCTTTGGTTTGTTGGTTCTTTGGTTTGTCTTTGCTTTGTTGGTTCTTTGGTTTGTTGGTTTGTTGGTTTGTTGGTTTGTTGGTTTGTTGGTTCTTTGGTTTGTTGGTTCTTTGGTTTGTTCGATCTTTGGTTCTTTGGTTTGTTGGTTCTTTGGTTTGTTGGTTCTTTGGTTTGTTGGTTCTTTGGTTTGTTGGTTCTTTGGTTTGTTGGTTCTTTGGTTTGTTGATTCTTTGGTTTGTTGGTTGGTTGGTTTGTTCGTTTGTTGATTTGTTGGTTTGTTGGTTTGTTGGTTCTTTGGTTTGTTGGTTCTTTGGTTTGTTGGTTCTTTGGTTTGTTGGTTTGTTGGTTTGTTGGTTTGTTGGTTTGTTGGTTTGTTGGTT
This sequence comes from Atherix ibis, assembly GCA_958298945.1. Lineage (NCBI taxonomy): Eukaryota > Metazoa > Arthropoda > Insecta > Diptera > Athericidae > Atherix > Atherix ibis. Next base: position 68,315,730 of record OY282608.1, read on the forward strand.
CTTTAGTTTGTTGGTTCTTTGGTTTGTTGGTTCTTTGGTTTGTTGGTTCTTTGGTTTGTTGATTCTTTGGTTTGTTGGTTTGTTCGTTTGTTGGTTTGTTGGTTCTTTGGTTTGTTGGTTCTTTGGTTTTTTGGTTTGTTGGTTTGTTGGTTTGTTGGTTTGTTGGTTTGTTGGTTTGTTGGTTGGTTGGTTTGTTAGTTTGTTGGTTGGTTGGTTTGTTCGTTTGTTGGTTCTTTGGTTTGTTGATTCTTTGGTTCTTTGGTTTGTTGGTTTGTTGGTTCTTTGGTTTGTTGGTTTGTTGGTTTGTTGGTTTGTTGGCTCTTTGGTTTGTTGATTCTTTGTTTCTTTGGTTTGTTGGTTTTTGGTTCTGTGGTTTGTTGGTTTGTTTGTTTGTTGGTTTGTTGGTTTGCTCGTTTGTTGGTTTGTTGGTTTGTTGGTTTGTTGGCTTTGTTGGTTTGTTGGTTTGTTGGTTTGTTGGTTTGTTGCTTTGTTGGTTCTTTGGTTCTTTGGTTTGTTGGTTTGTTGGTTCTTTGGTTTGTTGGTTCTTTGGTTTGTTGGTTTGTTAGCTCTATGGTTTGTTGGTTTGTTGGTTTGTTCGTTTTTTGGTTTGTTGGTTTGTTAGTTTGTTGGTTTGTTGGTTTGTTGGTTTGTTGGTTTGTTGGTTCTTTGGTTTGTTGGTTCTTTGGTTTGTTCATTCTTTGGTTCTTTGGTTTGTTGGTTCTTTGGTTTGTTGGTTCTTTGGTTTGTTGGTTCCTTGGTTTGTTGGTTCTTTGGTTTTTCTTTGCTTTGTTGGTTCTTTGGTTTGTTGGTTTGTTGGTTTGTTGGTTTGTTGGTTTGTTGGTTTGTTGGTTCTTTGGTTTGTTGGTTCTTTGGTTTGTTCATTCTTTGGTTCTTTGGTTTGTTGGTTCTTTGGTTTGTTGGTTCTTTGGTTTGTTGGTTCTTTGGTTTGTTGGTTCTTTGGTTTGTTGGTTCTTGGTTTGTTGATTCTTTGGTTTGTTGGTTGGTTGGTTTGTTCGTTTGTTGATTTGTTGGTTTGTTGGTTTGTTGGTTCTTTGGTTTGTTGGTTCTTTGGTTTGTTGGTTCTTTGGTTTGTTGGTTTGTTGGTTTGTTGGTTTGTTGGTTCTTTAGTTTGTTGGTTCTTTGGTTTGTTGGTTCTTTGGTTTGTTGGTTCTTTGGTTTGTTGATTCTTTGGTTTGTTGGTTTGTTCGTTTGTTGGTTTGTTGGTTCTTTGGTTTGTTGGTTCTTTGGTTTGTTGGTTCTTTGGTTCTCTGGTTTGTTATTTCTTTGGTTTTTTGGTTTGTTGGTTTGTTGGTTTGTTGGTTTGTTGGTTCGTTGGTTTGTTGGTTTGTTGGTTTGTTAGTTTGTTGGTTGGTTGGTTTGTTCGTTTGTTGGTTCTTTGGTTTGTTGATTCTTTGGTTCTTTGGTTTGTTGGTTTGTTGGTTCTTTGGTTTGTTGGTTTGTTGGTTTGTTGGTTTGTTGGCTCTTTGGTTTGTTGATTCTTTGGTTCTTTGGTTTGTTGGTTTTTGGTTCTGTGGTTTGTTGGTTTGTTTGTTTGTTGGTTTGTTGGTTTGCTCGTTTGTTGGTTTGTTGGTTTGTTGGATTGTTGGCTTTGTTGGTTTGTTGGTTTGTTGGTTTGTTGGTTTGTTGGTTTGTTGGTTTGTTGGTTCTTTGGTTTGTTGTTTCGTTGGTTTGTTGGTTTGTTGGTTTGTTGGTTTGTTGGTTTTTTGGTTTGCTCGTTTGTTGGTTCTTTGGTTTTTTGGTTCTTTGGTTTGTTGGTTTGTTGGTTCTTTGGTTTTTTGGTTCTTTGGTTTGTTGGTTTGTTGGTTCTTTGGTTTGTTGGTTTGTTGGCTTGTTGGTTTGTTGGTTCTTTGGTTAGTTCGTTTGTTGGTTTGTTGGTTCTTTGGTGTTGGTTCTTTGGTTTGTTGGTTCTTTGGGTTGTTGGTTCTTTGGTTTGTTGGTTCTTTGGTTTGTTGGTTTGTTGGTTCTTTGGTTTGTTGGTTCTTAGGTTTGTTGGTTTGTTAGTTCTATGGTTTGTTGATTTGTTGGTTTGTTCGTTTTTTGGTTTGTTGGTTTGTTAGTTTGTTGGTTTGTTGGTTTGTTAGTTTGTTCCTTTGTTCGTTTGTTGGTTTGTTGGTTCTTTGGTTCTTTGGTTTGTTGGTTCTTTGGTTCTTTGGTTTGTTGGTTTGTTGGTTCATTGGTTTGTTGGTTTGTTGGTTTGTTGGTTTGTTGGTTTGTTGGTTTGTTGGTTCTTTGGTTCTTTGGTTTGTTGGTTTGTTGGTTTGTTGGTTCTTTGGTTTGTTGGTTCTTTGGTTTGTTGGTTTGTTAGTTCTATGGTTTGTTGGTTTGTTGGTTTGTTCGTTTTTTGGTTTGTTGGTTTGTTAGTTTGTTGGTTTGTTGGTTCTTTGGTTTGTTGGTTCTTTGGTTTGTTGGTTCTTTGGTTTGTTGATTCTTTGGTTTGTTGGTTTGTTCGTTTGTTGGTTTGTTGGTTCTTTGGTTTGTTGGTTCTTTGGTTTGTTGGTTCTTTGGTTCTCTGGTTTGTTATTTCTTTGGTTTTTTGGTTTGTTGGTTTGTTGGTTTGTTGGTTTGTTGGTTTGTTGGTTTGTTGGTTTGTTGGTTTGTTAGTTTGTTGGTTGGTTGGTTTGTTCGTTTGTTGGTTCTTTGGTTTGTTGGTTTGTTGGCTTGTTGGTTTGTTGGTTCTTTGGTTAGTTCGTTTGTTGGTTTGTTGGTTCTTTGGTGTTGGTTCTTTGGTTTGTTGGTTCTTTGGGTTGTTGGTTCTTTGGTTTGTTGGTTTGTTGGTTCTTTGGTTTGTTGGTTCTTAGGTTTGTTGGTTTGTTAGTTCTATGGTTTGTTGATTTGTTGGTTTGTTCGTTTTTTGGTTTGTTGGTTTGTTAGTTTGTTGGTTTGTTGGTTTGTTAGTTTGTTCCTTTGTTCGTTTGTTGGTTTGTTGGTTCTTTGGTTCTTTGGTTTGTTGGTTCTTTGGTTCTTTGGTTTGTTGGTTTGTTGGTTCATTGGTTCTTTGGTTTGTTGGTTTGTTGGTTCTTTGGTTTGTTGGCTTGTTGGTTTGTTGGTTTGTTGGCTCTTTGGTTTGTTGATTCTTTGGTTCTTTGGTTTGTTGGTTTTTTGGTTCTGTGGTTTGTTGGTTTGTTTGTTTGTTGGTTTGTTGGTTTGCTCGTTTGTTGGTTTGTTGGTTTGTTGGTTTGTTGGCTTTGTTGGTTTGTTGGTTTGTTGGTTTGTTGGTTTGTTGGTTCTTTGGTTTGTTGATTCGTTGGTTTGTTGGTTTGTTGGTTTGTTGGTTTGTTGGTTTGTTGGTTTGCTCGTTTGTTGGTTCTTTGGTTTTTTGGTTCTTTGGTTTGTTGGTTTGTTGGTTCTTTGGTTTTTTGGTTCTTTGGTTTGTTGGTTCTTTGGTTTGTTGGTTTGTTGGCTTGTTGGTTTGTTGGTTCTTTGGTTAGTTCGTTTGTTCGTTTGTTGGTTCTTTGGTGTTGGTTCTTTGGTTTGTTGGTTCTTTGGGTTGTTGGTTCTTTGGTTTGTTGGTTCTCTGGTTTGTTGGTTCTTTGGTTTGTTGGTTTGTTGGTTTGTTGGTTCTTTGGTTTGTTGGTTCTTTGGCTTGCTGGTTCTTTGGTTTGTTGGTTTGTTGGTTCTTTGGTTTGTTGGTTTGTTGGTTTGTTGGTTTGTTGGTTTGTTGGTTTGTTGTTTTGTTCGTTTGTTGGTTCTTTGGTTTGTTGGTTCTTTGGTTTGTTGGTTCTTTGGTTCTTTGTTTTGTTGGTTTGTTGGTTTGTTGGTTTGTTCGTTTGGTGGTTTGTTATTTCTTTGGTTTGTTGATTCTTTGGTTTGTTGGTTTGTTAGTTTGTTCGTTTGTTGGTTCTTTGGTTGGTTGGTTCTTTGGTTTGTTGGTTCTTTGGTTCTTTGGTTTGTTGGTTTGTTGGTTTGTTGGTTTGTTGGTTTGTTCGTTTGTTGGTTTGTTGGTTCTTTGGTTTGTTGGTTTGTTGGTTCTTTGGTTTGTTGGTTCTTTGGTTTGTTGTTTTGTTGGTTTGTTGGTTCTTCGGTTTGTTAGTTGTTTGGTTTGTTGGTTTGTTCGTTTGTTGGTTTGTTGGTTTGTTGGTTTGTTTGTTTTTTGGTTTGTTGGTTTGTTCGTTTGTTGGTTTGTTGGTTTGTTGGTTTGTTGGTTTGTTGGTTTGTTGGTTTGTTGGTTTGTTGATTTGTTGGTTTGTTGGTTTGTTGGTTTGTTCGTTTGTTGGTTTGTTGTTTCTTTGGTTTGTTGGTTCTTTGTTTTGTTGGTTTGTTGGTTCTTTGGTTTGTTGGTTTGTTGGTTTGTTCGTTTGTTGGTTTGTTGGTTTGTTGGTTTGTTGGTTTGTTGGTTTGTTGGTTTGTTCGTTTGTTTGTTTGTTGGTTCTTTGGTTCTTTGGTTTGTTGGTTATTTGGTTTGTTGGTTTGTTGGTTCTTTGGCTTGTTGGTTTGTTGGTTCTTTGGTTTGTTGGTTTGTTGGTTTGTTGGTTTGTTGGTTTGTTGGTTTGTTCGTTTGTTGGTTCTTTGGTTTGTTGGTTCTTTGGTTCTTTGTTTTGTTGGTTTGTTGGTTTGTTGGTTTGTTCGTTTGGTGGTTTGTTGTTTCTTTGGTTTGTTGATTGTTTGGTTTGTTGGTTTGTTGGTTTTTTCGTTTGTTGGTTCTTTGGTTTGTTGGTTCTTTGGTTTGTTGGTTCTTTGGTTCTTTGGTTTGTTGGTTTGTTGGTTTGTTGGTTTGTTCGTTTGTTGGTTTGTTGGTTCTTTGGTTTGTTGGTTCTTTGGTTTGTTGGTTCTTTGGTTTGTTGTTTCTTTGGTTTGTTGTTTTGTTGGTTTGTTGGTTCTTCGGTTTGTTACTTGTTTGGTTTGTTCGTTTGTTGGTTTGTTCGTTTGTTGGTTTGTTCGTTTGTTGGTTTGTTGGTTTGTTGGTTTGTTGGTTTGTTGGTTTGTTGGTTTGTTGGTTCATTGGTTTGTTGGTTTGTTGGTTTGTTCGTTTGTTGGTTTGTTTTTTCTTTGGTTTGTTGGTTCTTTGGTTTGTTGGTTTGTTGGTTCTTTGGTTTGTTGGTTTGTTGGTTTGTTCGTTTGTTGGTTTGTTGGTTTGTTGGTTTGTTGGTTTGTTGGTTTGTTGGTTTGTTGGTTTGTTGGTTTGTTGGTTTGTTGGTTTGTTGGTTTGTTGGTTCTTTGGTTTGTTGGTTCTTTGGTTTGTTGGTTTGTTGGTTCTTTGGTTTATTGGTTCTTTGGTTCTGTGGTTTGTTGGTTCTTTGGTTTGTTGGTTTGTTGGTTCGTTGGTTCTTTGGTTTGTTGATTCTTTGGTTCTTTGGTTTCTTGGTTTGTCGGTTCTGTGGTTTGTTGGTTTGTTCGTTTGTTGGTTTGTTCTTTTGTTGGTTTGTTGGTTTGTTGGGTTGTTGGTTTGTTGGTTTGTTGGTTCTTTGGTTTCTTGGTTTGTCGGTTCTGTGGTTTGTTGGTTTGCTCGTTTGTTGGTTTGTTGGTTTGTTGGTTTGTTGGCTTTGTTGGTTTGTTGGTTTGTTGGTTTGTTGGTTTGTTGGTTTGTTGGTTTGTTGGTTCTTTGGTTTGTTGTTTCGTTGGTTTGTTGGTTTGTTGGTTTGTTGGTTTGTTGGTTTTTTGGTTTGCTCGTTTGTTGGTTCTTTGGGTTTTTGGTTCTTTGGTTTGTTGGTTTGTTGGTTCTTTGGTTTTTTGGTTCTTTGGTTTGTTGGTTTGTTGGTTCTTTGGTTTGTTGGTTTGTTGGCTTGTTGGTTTGTTGGTTCTTTGGTTAGTTCGTTTGTTGGTTTGTTGGTTCTTTGGTGTTGGTTCTTTGGTTTGTTGGTTCTTTGGGTTGTTGGTTCTTTGGTTTGTTGGTTCTTTGGTTTGTTGGTTTGTTGGTTCTTTGGTTTGTTGGTTCTTAGGTTTGTTGGTTTGTTAGTTCTATGGTTTGTTGATTTGTTGGTTTGTTCGTTTTTTGGTTTGTTGGTTTGTTAGTTTGTTGGTTTGTTGGTTTGTTAGTTTGTTCCTTTGTTCGTTTGTTGGTTTGTTGGTTCTTTGGTTCTTTGGTTTCTTGGTTCTTTGGTTCTTTGGTTTGTTGGTTTGTTGGTTCATTGGTTTGTTGGTTTGTTGGTTTGTTGGTTTGTTGGTTTGTTGGTTTGTTGGTTCTTTGGTTCTTTGGTTTGTTGGTTTGTTGGTTCTTTGGTTTGTTGGTTTGTTAGTTCTATGGTTTGTTGGTTTGTTGGTTTGTTCGTTTTTTGGTTTGTTGGTTTGTTAGTTTGTTGGTTTGTTGGTTCTTTGGTTTGTTGGTTCTTTGGTTTGTTGGTTCTTTGGTTTGTTGATTCTTTGGTTTGTTGGTTTGTTCGTTTGTTGGTTTGTTGGTTCTTTGGTTTGTTGGTTCTTTGGTTTGTTGGTTCTTTGGTTCTCTGGTTTGTTATTTCTTTGGTTTTTTGGTTTGTTGGTTTGTTGGTTTGTTGGTTTGTTGGTTTGTTGGTTTGTTGGTTTGTTGGTTTGTTAGTTTGTTGGTTGGTTGGTTTGTTCGTTTGTTGGTTCTTTGGTTTGTTGGTTTGTTGGCTTGTTGGTTTGTTGGTTCTTTGGTTAGTTCGTTTGTTGGTTTGTTGGTTCTTTGGTGTTGGTTCTTTGGTTTGTTGGTTCTTTGGGTTGTTGGTTCTTTGGTTTGTTGGTTCTTTGGTTTGTTGGTTTGTTGGTTCTTTGGTTTGTTGGTTCTTAGGTTTGTTGGTTTGTTAGTTCTATGGTTTGTTGATTTGTTGGTTTGTTCGTTTTTTGGTTTGTTGGTTTGTTAGTTTGTTGGTTTGTTGGTTTGTTAGTTTGTTCCTTTGTTCGTTTGTTGTTTTGTTGGTTCTTTGGTTCTTTGGGTTGTTGGTTCTTTGGTTCTTTGGTTTGTTGGTTTGTTGGTTCATTGGTTCTTTGGTTTGTTGGTTTGTTGGTTCTTTGGTTTGTTGGCTTGTTGGTTTGTTGGTTTGTTGGCTCTTTGGTTTGTTGATTCTTTGGTTCTTTGGTTTGTTGGTTTTTTGGTTCTGTGGTTTGTTGGTTTGTTTGTTTGTTGGTTTGTTGGTTTGCTCGTTTGTTGGTTTGTTGGTTTGTTGGTTTGTTGGCTTTGTTGGTTTGTTGGTTTGTTGGTTTGTTGGTTTGTTGGTTCTTTGGTTTGTTGATTCGTTGGTTTGTTGGTTTGTTGGTTTGTTGGTTTGTTGGTTTGTTGGTTTGCTCGTTTGTTGGTTCTTTGGTTTTTTGGTTCTTTGGTTTGTTGGTTTGTTGGTTCTTTGGTTTTTTGGTTCTTTGGTTTGTTGGTTCTTTGGTTTGTTGGTTTGTTGGCTTGTTGGTTTGTTGGTTCTTTGGTTAGTTCGTTTGTTCGTTTGTTGGTTCTTTGGTGTTGGTTCTTTGGTTTGTTGGTTCTTTGGGTTGTTGGTTCTTTGGTTTGTTGGTTCTCTGGTTTGTTGGTTCTTTGGTTTGTTGGTTTGTTGGTTTGTTGGTTCTTTGGTTTGTTGGTTCTTTGGCTTGCTGGTTCTTTGGTTTGTTGGTTTGTTGGTTCTTTGGTTTGTTGGTTTGTTGGTTTGTTGGTTTGTTGGTTTGTTGGTTTGTTGTTTTGTTCGTTTGTTGGTTCTTTGGTTTGTTGGTTCTTTGGTTTGTTGGTTCTTTGGTTCTTTGTTTTGTTGGTTTGTTGGTTTGTTGGTTTGTTCGTTTGGTGGTTTGTTATTTCTTTGGTTTGTTGATTCTTTGGTTTGTTGGTTTGTTAGTTTGTTCGTTTGTTGGTTCTTTGGTTGGTTGGTTCTTTGGTTTGTTGGTTCTTTGGTTCTTTGGTTTGTTGGTTTGTTGGTTTGTTGGTTTGTTCGTTTGTTGGTTTGTTGGTTCTTTGGTTTGTTGGTTCTTTGGTTTGTTGGTTCTTTGGTTTGTTGGTTCTTTGGTTTGTTGTTTTGTTGGTTTGTTGGTTCTTCGGTTTGTTAGTTGTTTGGTTTGTTGGTTTGTTCGTTTGTTGGTTTGTTGGTTTGTTGGTTTGTTGGTTTTTTGGTTTGTTGGTTTGTTCGTTTGTTGGTTTGTTGGTTTGTTGGTTTGTTGGTTTGTTGGTTTGTTGGTTTGTTGGTTTGTTGATTTGTTGGTTTGTTGGTTTGTTGGTTTGTTCGTTTGTTGGTTTGTTGTTTCTTTGGTTTGTTGGTTCTTTGTTTTGTTGGTTTGTTGGTTCTTTGGTTTGTTGGTTTGTTGGTTTGTTCGTTTGTTGGTTTGTTGGTTTGTTGGTTTGTTGGTTTGTTGGTTTGTTGGTTTGTTCGTTTGTTTGTTTGTTGGTTCTTTGGTTCTTTGGTTTGTTGGTTATTTGGTTTGTTGGTTTGTTGGTTCTTTGGCTTGTTGGTTTGTTGGTTCTTTGGTTTGTTGGTTTGTTGGTTTGTTGGTTTGTTGGTTTGTTGGTTTGTTCGTTTGTTGGTTCTTTGGTTTGTTGGTTCTTTGGTTCTTTGTTTTGTTGGTTTGTTGGTTTGTTGGTTTGTTCGTTTGGTGGTTTGTTGTTTCTTTGGTTTGTTGATTGTTTGGTTTGTTGGTTTGTTGGTTTGTTCGTTTGTTGGTTCTTTGGTTTGTTGGTTCTTTGGTTTGTTGGTTCTTTGGTTCTTTGGTTTGTTGGTTTGTTGGTTTGTTGGTTTGTTCGTTTGTTGGTTTGTTGGTTCTTTGGTTTGTTGGTTCTTTGGTTTGTTGGTTCTTTGGTTTGTTGTTTCTTTGGTTTGTTGTTTTGTTGGTTTGTTGGTTCTTCGGTTTGTTACTTGTTTGGTTTGTTCGTTTGTTGGTTTGTTCGTTTGTTGGTTTGTTCGTTTGTTGGTTTGTTGGTTTGTTGGTTTGTTGGTTTGTTGGTTTGTTGGTTTGTTGGTTCATTGGTTTGTTGGTTTGTTGGTTTGTTCGTTTGTTGGTTTGTTTTTTCTTTGGTTTGTTGGTTCTTTGGTTTGTTGGTTTGTTGGTTCTTTGGTTTGTTGGTTTGTTGGTTTGTTCGTTAGTTGGTTTGTTGGTTTGTTGGTTTGTTGGTTTGTTGGTTTGTTGGTTTGTTGGTTTGTTGGTTTGTTGGTTTGTTGGTTTGTTGGTTTGTTGGTTTGTTGGTTTGTTGGTTCTTTGGTTTGTTGATTCTTTGGTTTGTTGGTTTGTTGGTTCTTTGGTTTATTGGTTCTTTGGTTCTGTGGTTTGTTGGTTCTTTGGTTTGTTGGTTTGTTGGTTCGTTGGTTCTTTGGTTTGTTGATTCTTTGGTTCTTTGGTTTCTTGGTTTGTCGGTTCTGTGGTTTGTTGGTTTGTTCGTTTGTTGGTTTGTTCTTTTGTTGGTTTGTTGGTTTGTTGGGTTGTTGGTTTGTTGGTTTGTTGGTTCTTTGGTTTGTTGGTTTGTCGGTTTGTTGGTTTGTTGGTTTGTTGGTTTGTTGGTTTGTTGGTTTGTTGGTTTGTTGGTTTGTTGGTTTGTTGGTTTGTTGGTTTGTTGGTTTGTTGGTTTGTTGGTTCTTTGGGTCTTTGGTTCTTTGGTTTGTTGGTTTGTTGGTTCTTTGGTTTTGTTCGTTTGCTGGTTTGTTCGTTTGTTGGTTTGTTGGTTTGTTGGTTTGCTGGTTCTTTGGTTCTTTGGTTTGTTGGTTCTTTGGTTCTTTGGTTTGTTGGTTTGTTGGTTCTTTGGTTTGTTGGTTTGTTGGTTTATTGGTTCTTTAGTTTGTTGGTTTGTTGGTTTATTGGTTTTTTGGTTTGTTGGTGCTTTGGTTTGTTGGTTTGTTCGTTTGTTCGTTTGTTGGTTCTTTGGTATGTTGGTTTGTTGGTTCTTTTGTTTGTTGGTTCTTTGGTTTGTTTGTTCTTTGGTTCTTTGGTTTGTTGGTTCTTTGGTTTGTTGGTTTGTTGGTTTGTTGGTTTGTTGGTTTGTTGGTTCGTTGGTTTGTTGGGTTGTTGGTTTGTTCGTTTGTTGGTTCTTTGGTTTGTTGATTCTTTGGTTCTTTGGTTTGTTGGTTTTTTGGTTTGTTGGTTTGTTGGTTTGTTGGTTCTTTGGTTTGTTGATTCTTTGGTTCTTTAGTTTGTTGGTTCTGTGGTTTGTTTGTTTGTTCGTTTGTTGGTTTGTTGGTTTGTTCGTTTTTTGGTTTGTTGGTTTTTTGGTTTGTTGGCTTGTTGGTTTATTGTTTTGTTGGTTTGTTGGTTTGTTGGTTTGTTGGTTTGTTGGTTCTTTGGTTTGTTGGTTCGTTGGTTTGGTGGTTTGTTAGTTTGTTGGTTTGTTGGTTTGTTGGTTTGTTGGTTTGTTCTTTTATTGGTACTTTGGTTTGTTGGTTCTTTGGTTTGTTGGTTTGTTGGTTTGGTGGTTCTTTGGTTTGTTCGTTTGTTGGTTTGTTGGTTTGTTGGTTTGTTGGTTTGTTGGTTTGTTGGTTTGGTGGTTTGTTGGTTCTTTGGTTCTTTGGTTTGTTGGTTCTTTGGTTCTTTGGTTTGTTGGTTTGTTGGTTTGTTGGTTTGTTGGTTCTTTGGTTTGTTGGTTCTGTGGTTTGTTGGTTCTTTGCTTTGTTGGTTCTTTGGTTTGTTGGTTTGTTGGTTTGTTGGTTTGTTGGTTTGTTAGTTTGTTCCTTTGTTCGTTTGTTGGTTTGTTGGTTCTTTGGTTCTTTGGTTTGTTGGTTCTTTGGTTCTTTGGTTTGTTGGTTTGTTGGTTCATTGGTTTGTTGGTTTGTTGGTTTGTTGGTTTGTTGGTTTGTTGGTTTGTTGGTTCTTTGGTTCTTTGGTTTGTTGGTTTGTTGGTTCTTTGGTTTGTTGGTTCTTTGGTTTGTTGGTTTGTTAGTTCTATGGTTTGTTGGTTTGTTCGTTTTTTGGTTTGTTAGTTTGTTAGTTTGTTGGTTTGTTGGTTTGTTGGTTTGTTGGTTTGTTGGTTTGTTGGTTCTTTGGTTTGTTCATTCTTTGGTTCTTTGGTTTGTTGGGTCTTTGGTTTGTTGGTTCTTTAGTTTGTTGGTTCTTTGGTTTGTTGGTTCTTTGGTTTGTTGGTTCTTTGGTTTGTCTTTGCTTTGTTGGTTCTTTGGTTTGTTGGTTTGTTGGTTTGTTGTTTTATTGGTTCTTTGGTTTGTTGGTTCTTTGGTTTGTTCATTCTTTGGTTCTTTGGTTTGTTGGTTCTTTGGTTTGTTGGTTCTTTGGTTTGTTGGTTCTTTGGTTTGTTGGTTCTTTGGTTTGTTGATTCTTTGGTTTGTTGGTTTGTTGGTTTGTTCGTTTGTTGATTTGTTGGTTTGTTGGTTTGTTGGTTCTTTGGTTTGTTGGTTCTTTGGTTTGTTGGTTCTTTGGTTTGTTGGTTTGTTGGTTCGTTGGTTTGTTGGTACTTTAGTTTGTTGGTTCTTTGGTTTGTTGGTTCTTTGGTTTGTTGGTTCTTTGGTTTGTTGATTCTTTGGTTTGTTGGTTTGTTCGTTTGTTGGTTTGTTGGTTCTTTGGTTTGTTGGTTCTTTGGTTTGTTGGTTCTTTGGTTGTCTGGTTTGTTATTTCTTTGGTTTTTTGGTTTGTTGGTTTGTTGGTTTGTTGGTTTGTTGGTTTGTTGGTTTGTTGGTTTTTTGGTTTGTTAGTTTGTTGGTTGGTTGGTTTGTTCGTTTGTTGGTTCTTTGGTTTGTTGATTCTTTGGTTCTTTGGTTTGTTGGTTTGTTGGTTCTTTGGTTTGTTCGTTTGTTGGTTTGTTGGTTTGTTGGCTCTTTGGTTTGTTGATTCTTTGGTTCTTTGGTTTGTTGGTTTTTTGGTTCTGTGGTTTGTTGGTTTGTTTGTTTGTTGGTTTGTTGGTTTGCTCGTTTGTTGGTTTGTTGGTTTGTTGGTTTGTTGGCTTTGTTGGTTTGTTGGTTTGTTGGTTTGTTGGTTTGTTGGTTTGTTGGTTTGTTGGTTTGTTGGTTCTTTGGTTTGTTGATTCGTTGGTTTGTTGGTTTGTTAGTTTGTTGGTTTGTTGGTTTGTTGGTTTGTTGGTTTGCTCGTTTGTTGGTTCTTTGGTTTTTTGGTTCTTTGGTTTGTTGGTTTGTTGGTTCTTTGGTTTTTTGGTTCTTTGGTTTGTTGGTTTGTTGGTTCTTTGGTTTGTTGGTTTGCTGGCTTGTTGGTTTGTTGGTTCTTTGGTTAGTTCGTTTGTTGGTTTGTTGGTTCTTTGGTGATGGTTCTTTGGTTTGTTGGTTCTTTGGTTTGTTGGTTCTTTGGTTTGTTGGTTCTTTGGTTTGTTGGTTCTTTGGTTTGTTGGTTTGTTGGTTTGTTGGTTCTTTGGTTTGTTGGTTTGTTGGTTTGTTGGTTTGTTGGTTTGTTGGTTTGTTGGTTTGTTCGTTTGTTGGTTTTTTGGTTTGTTGGTTCTTTGGTTTGTTGGTTCTTTGGTTCGTTGTTTTGTTGGTTTGTTGGTTTGTTGGTTTGTTCGTTTGGTGGTTTGTTGTTACTTTGGTTTGTTGATTCTTTGGTTTATTGGTTTGTTAGTTTGTTCGTTTGTTGGTTCTTTGGTTTGTTGGTTCTTTGGTTTGTTGGTTCTTTGGTTCTTTTGTTTGTTGGTTTGTTGGTTTGTTGGTTCTTTGGTTTGTTGGTTCTTTGGTTTGTTGGTTCTTTGGTTTGTTGGTTCTTTGGTTTGTTGTTTTGTTGGTTCTTCGGTTTGTTAGTTGTTTGGTTTGTTGGTTTGTTCGTTTGTTGGTTTGTTGGTTTGTTGGTGTGTTGGTTTTTTGGTTTGTTGGTTTGTTCATTTGTTGGTTTGTTGGTTTGTTGGTTTGTTGGTTTGTTGGTTTGTTGGTTTATTGGATTGTTGGTTTGTTGGTTTGTTGGTTTGTTGGTTTGTTGGTTTGTTCGTTTGTTGGTTTGTTGTTTCTTTGGTTTGTTGGTTCTTTGGTTCGTTGGTTTGTTGGTTCTTTGGTTTGTTGGTTTGTTGGTTTGTTCGTTTGTTGGTTTGTTGGTTTGTTGGTTTGTTGGTTTGTTGGTTTGTTGGTTTGTTGGTTTGTTCGTTTGTTGGTTTGTTGGTTCTTTGGTTCTTTGGTTTGTTGGTTATTTGGTTTGTTGGTTTGTTGGTTCTTTGGCTTGTTGGTTTGTTGGTTCTTTGGTTTGTTGGTTTGTTGGTTTGTTGGTTTGTTGGTTTGTTGGTTTGTTCGTTTGTTGGTTCTTTGGTATGTTGGGTCTTTGGTTTGTTGGTTCTTTGGTTCTTTGTTTTGTTGGTTGGTTGGTTTGTTGGTTTGTTCATTTGGTGGTTTGTTGTTTCTTTGGTTTGTTGATTCTTTGGTTTGTTGGTTTGTTGGTTTGTTCGTTTGTTGGTTCTTTGGTTTGTTGGTTCTTTGGTTTGTTGGTTCTTTGGTTCTTTGGTTTGTTGGTTTGTTGGTTTGTTGGTTTGTTCGTTTGTTAATTTGTTGGTTCTTTGGTTTGTTGGTTCTTTGGTTTGTTGGTTCTTCGGTTTGTTAGTTGTTTGGTTTGTTGATTTGTTGGTTTGTTCGTTTGTTGGTTTGTTGGTTTGTTGGTTTTTTGGTTTGTTAGTTTGTTCGTTTGTTGGTTTGTTGGTTTGTTGGTTTGTTGGTTTGTTGGTTTGTTGGTTTGTTGGTTTGTTGGTTTGTTGGTTTGTTGGTTTTTTGGTTTGTTCGTTTGTTGGTTTGTTGTTTCTTTGGTTTGTTGGTTCTTTGGTTTGTTGGTTTGTTGGTTCTTTGGTTTGTTGGTTTGTTGGTTTGTTCGTTTGTTGGTTTGTTGGTTTGTTGGTTTGTTGGTTTGTTGGTTTGTTGGTTTGTTGGTTTGTTCGTTTGTTGGTTTGTTGGTTCTTTGGTTCTTTGGTTTGTTGGTTCTTTGGTTTGTTGGTTTGTTGGTACTTTGGCTTGTTGGTTTGTTGGTTTGTTGGTTTGTTGGTTTGTTAGTTTGTTGGTTTGCTGTTTCTTTGGTTCTTTGGTTTGTTGGTTTGGTGGTTCTTTGGTTTGCTGGTTCTTTAGTTTGTTGATTCTTTGGTTCTTTAGTTTGTTGGTTCTTTGGTTTGTTGGTTTGTTCGTTTGTTCGTTTGTTGGTTTGTTGGTTCTTTGGTTTGTTGGTTCTTTGGTTTGTTGGTTCTTTGGTTTGTTGGTTCTTTGGTTTGTTGTTTTGTTGGTTCTTCGGTTTGTTAGTTGTTTGGTTTGTTGGTTTGTTCGCTTGTTGGTTTGTTGGTTTGTTGGTGTGTTGGTTTTTTGGTTTGTTGGTTTGTTCATTTGTTGGTTTGTTGGTTTGTTGGTTTGTTGGTTTGTTGGTTTGTTGGTTTGTTGGTTTATTGGATTGTTGGTTTGTTGGTTTGTTGGTTTGTTGGTTTGTTGGTTTGATCGTTTGTTGGTTTGTTGGTTTGTTGGTTTGTTGGTTCTTTGGTTTTTTGGTTCTTTGGTTTGTTGGTTCTTTGGTTTGTTGGTTTGTTGGTTTCTTCGTTTGTTGGTTTGCTGGTACTTTGGTTTGTTGGTTTGTTCGTTTGTTTGTTTGTTGGTTTGTTGGTTTGTTGGTTTGTTGGTTCTTTGGTTTGTTGGTTCTTTGGTTTGTTGGTTCATTGGTTTGTTGGTTCTTTGGTTTGGTGGTTCTTTGGTTTGTTGATTCTTTAGTTTGTGGGTTTGTTGGTTTGTTCGTTTTGTTGGTTTGTTGGTTCTTTGGTTTGTTGGTTCTTTGGTTTGTTGGTTCTTTGGTTCTGTGGTTTGTTGGTTTGTTGGTTTGTTCGTTTGTTGGTTCTTTGGTTTATTGATTCTTTGGTTCTTTGGTTTGTTGGTTTGTTGGTTCTTTGGTTTGTTGGTTTGTTGGTTTGTTGGTTCTTTGGTTTGTTGGTTCGTTGGTTTGTTGGTTTGTTGGTTTGTTGGTTTGTTGGTTTGTTGGTTTGTTGGTTTGTTGGTTTGTTGGTTTGTTGGTTCTTTGATTTGTTGGTTCTTTGGTTTTTTGGTTCTTTGGTTTGTTGGTTTGTTGGTTCTTTGGTTTTTTGGTTCTTTAGTGTTTGTTGGTTTGTTGGGTCTTTGGTTTGTCGGTTTGTTGGTTTGTTGGTTCTTTGGTTTGTTCGTTTGTTGGTTTTTTGGTTCTTTGGTTCTTTGGTTTGTTGGTTTGTTGGTTTGTTGGTTTGTTGGTTTGTTGGTTTGTTGGTTTGTTGGTTCTTTGGTTTGTTGGCTCTTTGGTTTGTTGGTTTGTTGGTTTGTTGGTTTGTCGGTTTGTTCGTTTGTTCGTTTGTTCGTTTGTTGGTTCTTTGGTTTGTTGGTTCTTTGGTTTGTTGGTTCTTTGGTTCTTTGGTTTGTTGGTTTGTTGGTTTGTTGGTTTGTTGGTTTGTTGGTTTGTTTGTTTGTTGGTTTGTTTTTTCTTTGGTTTGTTGGTTCTTTGGTTTGTTGGTTCTTTGGTTTGTTGGTTCTTTGGTTTGTTGGTTTGTTGATTTGTTGGTTCTTTGGTTTGTAAGTTGTTTGGTTTGTTGGTTTGTTGGTTTGTTCGTTTCTTGGTTTGATGGTTTGTTGGTTTGTTGGTTCGTTGGTATGTTCGTATGTTGGTTTGTTGGTTCTTTGGTTTGTTGGTTCGTTGGTTTGTTGGTTCTTTGGTTTGTTGGTCCTTTGGTTTGCTGGTTTGTTCGTTTGTTGGTTTGTTGGTTTGTTGGTTTGTTGGTTTGTTGGTTTGTTGGTTCTTTGGTTCTTTGGTTTGTTGGTTATTTGGTTCTTTGGTTTGTTGGTTTGTTGGTTCTTTGGTTTGTTGGTTTGTTGGTTTGTTGGTTCTTTGATTTGTTGGTTTGTTGGTTTGTTGGTTTGTTGGTTTGCTAATTTATTGGTTTGTTGGTTTGTTGGTTTGTTGGTTTGTTGGTTTGTTGGTTTGTTGGTTTGTTGGTTTGTTGGTTTAATGGTTCTTTGGTTTGTTGGATTGTTGGTTTGTTGGTTCTTTGGTTTGTTGGTTTGTTGGTTTGCTGGTTTGTTCGTTTGTTGGTTTGTTGGTTCTTTGGTTTGTTGGTTTGTTGGTATGTTGGTTTGTTGGTTTGTTGGTTTGTTGGTTTGTTGGTTTGTTGGTTTGTTGGTTTGTTGGTTTGATGGTTCTTTGGTTCTTTGGTGTGTTGGTTCTTTGGTTCTTTGGTTTGTTGGTTTGTTGGTTCTTTGGTTTGTTGGTTTGTTGGTTTGTTGGTTCTTTGGTTTGTTGGTTCTTTGGTTTGTTGGTTCTTTGGTTTGTTGGTTTGTTGGTTCTTTGGTTTGTTGGTTTGTTGGTTTGTTGATTTGTTGGTTTGTTGGTTCGTTGGTTTATTCGTTTGTTGGTTTGTTGGTTCTTTGTTTCTTTGGTTTGTTGGTTTGTTGGTTTGTTGGTTTGTTCGTTTGTTGGTTTGTTGGTTCTTTGGTTTGTTGGTTCTTTGGTTTGTTGGTTCTTTGGTTTTTTGGTTCTTTGGTTTGTTGTTTTGTTGGTTTGTTGGTTCTTCGGTTTGTTAGTTGTTTGGTTTGTTGGTTTGTTGGTTTGTTCGTTTGTTGGTTTGTTGGTTTGTTGGTTTTTTGGTTTGTTGGTTTGTTCGTTTGTTGGTTTGTTGGTTTGTTGGTTTGTTGGTTTGTTGGTTTGTTGGTTTGTTGGTTTTTTGGTTTGCTCGTTTGTTGGTTTGTTGTTTCTTTGGTTTGTTGGTTCTTTGGTTTGTTGGTTTGTTGGTTCTTTGGTTTGTTGGTTTGTTGGTTTGTTGGTTTGTTCGTTTGTTGGTTTGTTGGTTTGTTGGTTTGTTGGTTTGTTGGTTTGTTGGTTTGTTGGTTTGTTGGTTTGTTCGTTTGTTGGTTTGTTGGTTCTTTGGTTCTTTGGTTTGTTTGTTTGTTGGTTCTTTGGTGTGTTGGTTCTTTGGGTTGTTGGTTTGTTGGTTTGTTGGTTTGTTGGTTTGGTGGTTCTTTGGTTTGATGGTTCTTTGGTTTGTTGATTCTTTGGTTCTTTGGTTTATTGGTTCTTTGGTTTGTTGGTTCTTTGGTTTGTTGATTCTTTGGTTTGTTGGTTTGTTGGTTTGTTAGTTTGTTGGTTTGTTCGTTTGTTGGTTTGTTGGTTTGTTGGTTTGTTGGTTTGTTGGTTTGTTGGTTTGTTGGTTTGTTGGTTTGTTCGTTTGTTGGTTTGTTGGTTTGTTGGTTTGTTGGTTCTTTGGTTTGTTGGTTCTTTGGTTTGTTGGTTCTTTGATTTGTTGGTTCTTTGGTTTGGTGGTTCTTTGGTTTGTTGATTCTTTAGTTTGTGGGTTTGTTGGTTTGTTCGTTTTGTTGGTTTGTTGGTTCTTTGGTTTGTTGGTTCTTTGGTTTGTTGGTTCTTTGGTTCTGTGGTTTGTTGGTTTGTTGGTTTGTTCGTTTGTTGGTTCTTTGGTTTATTGATTCTTTGGTTCTTTGGTTTGTTGGTTTGTTGGTTCTTTGGTTTGTTGGTTTGTTGGTTCTTTGGTTTGTTGGTTCGTTGGTTTGTTGGTTTGTTGGTTTGTTGGTTTGTTGGTTTGTTGGTTTGTTGGTTTGTTGGTTTGTTGGTTTGTTGGTTTGTTGGTTTGTTGGTTTGTTGGTTTGTTGGTTTGTTGGTTTGTTGGTTCTTTAATTTGTTGGTTCTTTGGTTTTTTGGTTCTTTGGTTTGTTGGTTTGTTGGCTCTTTGGTTTTTTGGTTCTTTGGTTTGTTGGTTTGTTGGTTCTTTGGTTTGTCGGTTTGTTGGTTTGTTGGTTCTTTGGTTTGTTCGTTTGTGGGTTTTTTGGTTCTTTGGTTCTTTGGTTTGTTGGTTTGTTGGTTTGTTGGTTTGTTGGTTTGTTGGTTTGTTGGTTTGTTGGTTTGTTGGTTCTTTGGTTTGTTGGCTCTTTGGTTTGTTGGTTTGTTGGTTTGTCGGTTTGTTCGTTTGTTCGTTTGTTGGTTCTTTGGTTTGTTGGTTCTTTGGTTTGTTGGTTCTTTGGTTCTTTGGTTTGTTGGTTTGTTGGTTTGTTGGTTTGTTGGTTTGTTCGTTTGTTGGTTTGTTTTTTCTTTGGTTTGTTGGTTCTTTGGTTTGTTGGTTCTTTGGTTTGTTGGTTCTTTGGTTCGTTGGTTCTTTGGTTTGTTGGTTTGTTGATTTGTTGGTTCTTTGGTTTGTAAGTTGTTTGGTTTGTTGGTTTGTTGGTTTGTTCGTTTCTTGGTTTGCTGGTTTGTTGGTTTGTTGGTTCGTTGGTTTGTTCGTATGTTGGTTTGTTGGTTCTTTGGTTTGTTGGTTCGTTGGTTTGTTGGTTCTTTGGTTTGTTGGTCCTTTGGTTTGTTGGTTTGTTCGTTTGTTGGTTTGTTGGTTTGTTGGTTTGTTGGTTTGTTGGTTTGTTGGTTCTTTGGTTCTTTGGTTTGTTGGTTCTTTGGTTCTTTGGTTTGTTGGTTTGTTGGTTCTTTGGTTTGTTGGTTTGTTGGTTTGTTGGTTCTTTGATTTGTTGGTTTGTTGGTTTGTTGGTTTGTTGGTTTGCTAATTTGTTGGTTTGTTGGTTTGTTGGTTTGTTGGTTTGTTGGTTTGTTGGTTTGTTGGTTTGTTGGTTTAATGGTTCTTTGGTTTGTTCGTTTGTTGGTTTGTTGGTTCTTTGGTTTGTTGGTTTGTTGGTTTGTTGGTTTGTTGGTTTGTTGGTTTGTTGGTTTGTTGGTTTGTTGGTTTGTTGGTTTGTTGGTTTGTTGGTTTGTTGGTTTGTTGGTTTGTTGGTTTGTTGGTTTGTTGGTTTGTTGGTTTGTTGGTTCTTTGGTTCTTTGGTTTGTTGGTTCTTTGGTTCTTTGGTTTGTTGGTTTGTTGGTTCTTTGGTTTGTTGGTTTGTTGGTTTGTTAGTTCTTTGGTTTGTTGGTTCTTTGGTTTGTTGGTTCTTTGGTTTGTTGGTTTGTTGGTTCTTTGGTTTGTTGGTTTGTTGGTTTGTTGATTTGTTGGTTTGTTGGTTCGTTGGTTTATTCGTTTGTTGGTTTGTTGGTTCTTTGGTTTGTTGGTTTGTTGGTTCTTTGGTTTGTTGGTTTGTTGGTGTGTTGGCTTGTTGGTTTGTTGGTTTGTTGGTTTGTTGGTTTTTTGGTTTGTTGGTTTGTTGGTTTGTTGGTTTGTTGGTTTGTTGGTTTGTTGGTTCTTTGGTTCTTTGGTTTGTTGGTTCTTTGGTTTTTTGGTTCGTTGGTTTGTTGAATCTTTGGTTTGTTTGTTCTTTGGTTTGTTGGTTTATTCGTTTGTTGGTTCTTTGATTTGTTGGTTCTTTGGTTTGTTGGTTTGTTGGTTCTTTGGTTTGTTAGTTTGTTGGTTTGTTGGTTTGTTGGTTCTTTGGTTTGTTGGCTTTTTGGTTTGTTGGTTCTTTGGTTTGTTGGTTCTTTGGTTTGTTGGTTCTTTGGTTTGTTGGTTCTTTGGTTTTTTGGTTTGTTGGTTCGTTGGTTTGTTGGTTTGTTGGTTCTTTGGTTTGTTGGTTTGTTGGTTTGTTCGTTTGTTGGTTTGTTGGTTTGTTGGTTCTTTGGTTTGTTAGTTCTTTGGTTTGTTGATTCTTTGGTTCTTTGGTTTGTTAATTCTTTTGTTTGTTGGTTCTTTGGTTTGTTGGTTCTTTGGTTTGTTGGTTCTTTGGTTTGTTGGTTTGTTGGTTTCTTCCTTTGTTGGTTTGCTGGTTCTTTGGTTTGTTGGTTTGTTCGTTTGTTGGTTTGTTGGTTCTTTATTTTGTTGGGTCTTTGGTTTGTTGGTTTGTTGGTTCGTTTGTTTATTGGTTCTTTGGTTTGTTGGTTCTTTGGTTTGTTGGTTCTTTGGTTTGTTGGTTTGTTGGTTTGTTGGTTTGTTGGTTCTTTGGTTTGTTGGTTCTTTGGTTTGTTGGTTCTTTGGTTTGTTGGTTCTTTAGTTTGTTGATTCTTTTGTTTGTTGGTTTGTTGGTTTGTTCGTTTGTTGGTTTGTTGGTTCTTTGGTTTGTTGTTTCTTTGGTTTGTTGGTTCTTTGGTTCTGTGGTTTGTTGGTTCTTTGGTTTGTTGGTTTGTTGGTTTGTTGGTTTGTTGGTTTGTTCGTTTGTTGGCTCTTTGATTTATTGATTCTTTGGTTCTTTGGTTTGTTTGATTTGTTGGTTCTTTGGTTTGTTGGTTTGTTGGTTTGTTGGTTCTTTGGTTTGTTGATTATTTGGTGCTTTGGTTTGTTGGTTCTGTGGTTTGTTGGTTTGTTCGTTTGTTGGTTTGTTGGTTTGTTTGTTTGTGGGTTTGTTGGTTCTTTGGTTTATTGGTTTGTTGGTTCTTTGGTTTATTGGTTTGTTGGTTTGTTGGTTTGTTGGTTCTTTGGTTCTTTTGTTTGTTAGGTCTTTGGTTTGTTGGTTTGTTGGTTCTTTGGTTTGTTGGTTCTTTGGTTTGTTTGTTTGTTTGTTTGTTGGTTCTTTGGTATGTTGGTTCTATGGTTTGTTGGTTTGTTGGTTCTTTGGTTTGTTGGTTCTTTGGTTTGTTGGTTCTTTGGTTCTTTGGTTTATTGGTTCTTTGGTTTGTTGGTTTGTTGGATTGTTCATTTGTTGGTTCTTTAGTATGTTGATTCTTTGGTTCTTTGGTTTGTTGGTTTGTTGGTTTGTTGGTTTGTTGGTTTGTTGGTTTGTTGGTTCTTTGGTTCTTTGGTTTGTTGGTTTGTTGGTTTGTTCGTTTGTTGGTTTGTTCGTTTGTTGTTTTATTTTTGCTTTGGTTTGTTGGTTCTTTGGTTTGTTGGTTCTTTGGTTTGTTGGTTCTTTGGTTTGTTGGTTTTTTGGTTCTTTGGTTTGTTGGTTTGTTGGTTTGTTGGTTTGTTCGTTTGTTGGTTCTTTAGTTTGTTGATTCTTTGTTTCTTTGGTTTGTTGGTTTGTTGGTTCTTTGGTTTGTTGGTTTGTTGGTTTGTTGGTTTGTTGGTTTGTTGGTTTGTTGGTTCTTTGGTTTGTTGATTCTTTGGTTCTTTGGTTTGTTGGTTTGTTGGTCCTTTGGTTTGTTGGTTTGTTGGTTTGTTGGTTTGTTGGTTTGTTGGTTCTTTGGTTTGTTGGTTCTTTGGTTTGTTGGTTTGTTTGTTTGTTGGTTCTTTGGTATGTTGGTTCTTTGGTTTGTTGGTTTGTTGGTTCTTTGGTTTGTTGGTTCTTTGGTTTGTTGGTTCTTTGGTTCTTTGGTTTATTGGTTCTTTGGTTTGTTGGTTTGTTGGATTGTTCGTTTGTTGGTTCTTTAGTATGTCAATTCTTTCGTTCTTTGGTTTGTTGGTTTGTTGGTTTGTTGGTTTGTTGGTTTGTTGGTTTGTTGGTTCTTTGGTTCTTTGGTTTGTTGGTTCTTTGGTTCTTTGGTTTGTTGGTTTGTTGGTTCTTTGGTTTGTTGGTTTGTTGGTTTGTTGGTTCTTTGGTTTGTTGGTTCTTTGGTTTGTTGGTTTGTTGGTTCTTTGGTTTGTTGGTTTGTTGGTTTGTTGGTTTGCAAATTTGTTGGTTTGTTGGTTTGTTGGTTTGTTGGTTTGTTGGTTCTTTGGTTTGTTGGTTCTTTGGTTTGTTGGTTTGTTGGTTTGTTGGTTCTTTGGTTTGTTGGTTCTTTGGTTTGTTGGTTTGTTGGTTCTTTGGTTTGTTGGTTTGTTGGTTTGCTGGTTTGTTCGTTTGTTGTTTTTTGATTTGTTGGTTTGTTGGTTTGTTGGTTCTTTGATTTGTTGGTTTGTTGGTTTGTTGGTTCTTTGGTTTGTTGGTTCTTTGGTTTGTTGGTTTGTTGGTTCTTTGGTTTGTTGGTTTGTTGGTTTGTTCGTTTGTTCGTTTGTTGGTTTGTTGATTTGTTGGTTTGTTGGTTTGTTGGTTCTTTGGTTTGTTGGTTTGTTGGTTTGTTGGTTCTTTGGTTTGTTGTTTCTTTGGTTTGTTGGTTTTTTGGTTCTGTGGTTTGTTGGTTCTTTGGTTTATTGGTTTGTTGGTTTGTTGGTTTGTTGGTTGTTCGTTTGTTGGTTCTTTGGTTTATTGATTCTTTGGTTCTTTGGTTTGTTTGTTTGTTGGTTCTTTGGTTTGTTGGTTTGTTGGTTTGTTGGCTTGTTGGTTCTTTGGTTTGTTGATTCTTTGGTTCTTTGGTTTGTTGTTTTGTTGGTTCTGTGGTTTTTGGTTTGTTCGTTTGTTGGTTTGTTCGTTTGTAGGTTTGTTCGTTTGTTGGTTTGTTGGTTTGTTGGTTTGTTGGTTTGTTGGTTTGTTGGTTTGTTGGTTTGTTGGTTTGTTGGTTTGTTGGTTTGTTGGTTCTTTGATTTGTTGGTTTGTTGGTTTGTTGGTTTGTTGGTTTGTTGGTTTGTTCGTTTGTTGGTTCTTTGATTTGTTGGTTCTTTGGTTTTTTGGTTCTTTAGTTTGTTGGTTTGTTGGTTCTTTGTTGTTGGTTCTTTCGTTTGTTGGTTCTTTGGTTTGTTGGTTCGTTGGTTTGTTGGTTCTTTGGTTTGTGGTTCTTTGGTTTGTTGGTTTGTTGGTTTGTTGATTCTTTGGTTTGTTGGTTCTTTGCTTTGTTGGTTCTTTGGTTTGTTGGTTTGTGGGTTTGTTGGTTTGTTGGTTTGTTGGTTTGTTGGTTTGTTGGTTTGTTCATTTGTTGGTTCTTTGATTTGTTGGTTCTTTGGTTTGTTGGTTCTTTGGTTTGTTGATTTGTTGGTTTGTTGGTTTGTTCGTTTGTTGGTTTGTTGGTTCTTTAGTTTGTTGGTTCTTTGGTTTGTTGGTTTGTTGGTTTGTTGGTTTGTTCGTTTGTTGGTTCTTTGGTTTGTTGGTTCTTTGGTTTGTTGGTTTTTTGGTTCTTTGGTTTGTTGGTTTGTTGGTTTGTTGGTTTGTTGGTTTGTTGGTTTGTTTGTTTGTTGGTTTGTTTTTTCTTTGGTTTGTTGGTTCTTTGGTTTGTTGGTTCTTTGGTTTGTTGGTTTGTTGTTTTGTTGGTTCCTTGATTTGTTGGTTTGTTGCCTTGTTGGTTTGTTGGTTTGTTGGTTCTTTGGTTCTTTGGTTTGTTGGTTCTTTGGTTTGTTGGTTTGTTGGTCCTTTGGTTTATTGGTTCTTTGGTTTGTTGGTTTGTTGGTTTGTTGGTTCTTTAGTTTGTTGGTTCTTTGGTTTGTTGGTTTGTTGGTTCTTTGGTTTGTTGGTTTGTTGGTTTGTTGGTTTGTTGGTGTGTTGGTTTCCTAGTTTGTTGGTTTGTTGGTTTGTTGGTTCTTCGGTTTGTTGGCTTGTTGGTTTGTTGGTTCTTTGGTTTGTTAGTTCTTTGGTTTGTTGGTTCTTTGGTTTGTTGGTTCTTTGGTTTTTTGGTTTGTTGGTTCGTTGGTTTGTTGGTTTGTTGGTTCTTTGGTTTGTTGGTTTGTTGGTTTGTTCGTTTGTTGGTTTGTTGGTTTGTTGGTTTGTTGGTTTGTTGGTCCTTTGGTTTGTTGGTTCTTTGGTTTGTTGGTTTGTTGGTTTGTTGGTTCTTTGGTTCTTTTGTTTGTTGGTTCTTTGGTTTGTTGGTTTGTTGGTTCTTTGGTTTGTTGGTTCTTTGGTTTGTTGGTTTGTTCGTTTGCTGATTCTTTGGTATGTTGGTTCTTTGGTTTGTTGGTTTGTTGGTTCTTTGGTTTGTTGGTTCTTTGGTTTGTTGGATCTTTGGTTCTTTGGTTTATTGGTTCTTTGGTTTGTTGGTTTGTTGGTTTGTTCGTTTGTTGGTTCTTTAGTTTGTTGATTCTTTGGTTCTTTGGTTTGTTGGTTTGTTGGTTCTTTGGTTTGTTGGTTTGTTGGTTTGTTGGTTTGTTGGTTTGTTGGTTCTTTGGTTTGTTGATTCTTTGGTTCTTTGGTTTGTTGGTTTGTTGGTTCTTTGGTTTGTTGGTTTGTTGGTTTGTTCGTTTGTTGGTGTGTTGGTTCTTTGTTTTGTTGGTTCGTTGGTTTGTTGGTTCTTAGGTTTATTGGTTTGTTGGTTCTTTGGTTTGTTGGTTTGTTCGTTTGTTGGTTTGTTGGTTTGTTGGTTTGTAGGTTTGTTGGTTTGTTGGTTTGTTGGTTTGTTGGTTTGTTGGTTTGTTGGTTTGCTAGTTTGTTCGTTTGTTGGTTTGTTGGTTCTTTGGTTCTTTGGTTTGCTGGTTCTTTGGTTCTTTGGTTTGTTGGTTTGGTGGTTCTTTGGTTTGTTGGTTTGTTGGTTCTTTGGTTTGTTGGTTTGTTGGTTTGTTGGTTTGTTGGTGTGTTGGTTTCCTAGTTTGTTGGTTTGTTGGTTTGTTGGTTCTTCGGTTTGTTGGCTTGTTGGTTTGTTGGTTCTTTGGTTTGTTAGTTCTTTGGTTTGTTGGTTCTTTGGTTTGTTGGTTCTTTGGTTTTTTGGTTTGTTGGTTCGTTGGTTTGTTGGTTTGTTGGTTCTTTGGTTTGTTGGTTTGTTGGTTTGTTCGTTTGTTGGTTTGTTGGTTTGTTGGTTTGTTGGTTTGTTGGTCCTTTGGTTTGTTGGTTCTTTGGTTTGTTGGTTTGTTGGTTTGTTGGTTCTTTGGTTCTTTTGTTTGTTGGTTCTTTGGTTTGTTGGTTTGTTGGTTCTTTGGTTTGTTGGTTCTTTGGTTTGTTGGTTTGTTCGTTTGCTGATTCTTTGGTATGTTGGTTCTTTGGTTTGTTGGTTTGTTGGTTCTTTGGTTTGTTGGTTCTTTGGTTTGTTGGATCTTTGGTTCTTTGGTTTATTGGTTCTTTGGTTTGTTGGTTTGTTGGTTTGTTCGTTTGTTGGTTCTTTAGTTTGTTGATTCTTTGGTTCTTTGGTTTGTTGGTTTGTTGGTTCTTTGGTTTGTTGGTTTGTTGGTTTGTTGGTTTGTTGGTTTGTTGGTTCTTTGGTTTGTTGATTCTTTGGTTCTTTGGTTTGTTGGTTTGTTGGTTCTTTGGTTTGTTGGTTTGTTGGTTTGTTCGTTTGTTGGTGTGTTGGTTCTTTGTTTTGTTGGTTCGTTGGTTTGTTGGTTCTTAGGTTTATTGGTTTGTTGGTTCTTTGGTTTGTTGGTTTGTTCGTTTGTTGGTTTGTTGGTTTGTTGGTTTGTTGGTTTGTTGGTTTGTTGGTTTGTTGGTTTGTTGGTTTGTTGGTTTGTTGGTTTGCTAGTTTGTTCGTTTGTTGGTTTGTTGGTTCTTTGGTTCTTTGGTTTGCTGGTTCTTTGGTTCTTTGGTTTGTTGGTTTGGTGGTTCTTTGGTTTGTTGGTTTGTTGGTTCTTTGGTTTGTTGGTTTGTTGGTTTGTTGGTTTGTTAGTTTGTTCGTTTGTTGGATTGTTGGTTTGTTGGTTCTTTGGTTCTTTGGTTTGTTTGTTTGATTGTTCTTTGGTTTGTTGGTTCTTTGGTTTGTTGGTTTGTTGGTTCTTTGGTTTGTTGGTTTGTTGGTTTGTTGGTTTGTTAGTTTATTGGTTTGTTGGTTTGTTGGTTTGTTGGTTTGTTGGTTCTTTGGTTTGTTGGTTCTTTGGTTTGTTGATTCTTTGGTTCTTTGGTTTGTTGGTTCTTTGGTTTGTTGATTCTTTGGTTTGTTGGTTTGTTGGTTTGTTGGTTTGTTCGTTTGTTGGTTTGTTGGTTTGTTGGTTTGTTGGTTCTTTCGTTTGTTGGTTCTTTAGTTTGTTGGTTCTTTGGTTTGTTGGTTCTTCTTTTGTTGGTTTTTTGGTTTGTTCGTTTGTTGGTTTGCCGATTCTTTGGTTTGTTGGTTTGTTCGTTTGTTGGTTTGTTGGTTCTTTGGTTTGTTGGTTCTTTGGTCTGTTGGTTTGTTGGTTCGTTGGTTTGTTGGTTCTTTGGTTTGTTGGTTCTTTGGTTTGTTGGTTCTTTGGTTTGTTGGTTCGTTGGTTTGTTGGTTTGTTGGTTTGTTGGTTCTTTGGTTTGTTGGTTCTTTGGTTTGTTGGTTCTTTGGTTTGTTGGTTCTTTGGTTCTTTGGTTTGTTGGTTCTTTCGTTTGTTGGTTCTTTGGTTTGTTGGTTCTTTGGTTCTTTGGTTTGTTGGTTCTTTGGTTTGTTGGTTTGTTGGTTCTTTGGTTTGTAGTTTTGTTGGTTTGTTGGTTTGTTGGTTTGTTGGTTCTTTGGTTTGTAGATTCTTCGGTTCTTTGGTTTGTTGGTTTTTTGGTTCTGTGGTTTGTTGGTATGTTCGTTTGTTGGATTGTTGGTTTGTTGGTTTGTTGGTTTGTTGGTTTGTTGGTTTGTTGGTTTGTTGGTTTGTTGGTTTGTTGGTTCTTTGGTTCTTTGGTTTGTTGGTTCGTTGGTTTGTTGGTTTGTTGGTTTGTTGGTTTGTTGGTTTGTTGGTTTTTTGGTTTGTTGGTTTGTTGGTTTGTTGGTTTGTTGGTTCTTTGATTTGTTGGTTCTTTGGTTTTTTGTTTCTTTGGTTTGTTGGTTCTTTGGTTTTTTGGTTAGTTGGTTTGTTGGTTCTTTGGTTTGTTAGTTTCTTCGTTTGTTGGTTTGTTGGTTCTTTGGTTTGTTGGTTTGTTGGTTTGTTGGTTCGTTGGTTTGTTGGTTTGTTCGTTTGTTGGTTCTTTGGTTTGTTGGTTCTTTGGTTCTTTGGTTCTTTGGTTTGTTGGTTTGTAGGTTCTTTGGTTTGTTCGTTTGTAGGTTTGTTGGTTTGTTGGTTTGTTCGTTTGTTGGTTTGTTGGTTCTTTGGTTTGTTGGTTCTTTGGTTTGTTGGTTCTTTGGTTCTTTGGTTTGTTGGTTTTTGGTTTGTTGGTTTGTTCGTTTGTTTGTTCTTTGGTTTGTTGTTTCTTTGGTTCTTTGGTTTGTTGGCTTGTTGGTTTATTGGTTCTTTGGTTTGTTGGTTTGTTGGTTTGTTGATTCTTTGGTTTGTTGGTTTGTTGGTTCTTTGGTTTGTTCGTTTGTTGGTTTGTTGGTTCTTTGGTTCTTTGGTTCTTTGGTTTGTTGGTTCTTTGGTTTGTTTGTTTATTCGTTTGTTGGTTCGTTGATTTGTTCGTTTGTTGGTTTGTTGGTTCTTTGGTTTGTTGGTTTGTTGGTTTGTTGGTTCGTTGGTTTGTTCCTTTGTTGGTTTGTTGGTTTGTGTTTGTTGGTTTGTTGATTTGTTGGTTCTTTGGTTCTTTGGTTCTTTGGATTTTTGGTTCTTTGGTTTGTTGGTTTGTTGGTTTGTTGGTTTGTTAGTTTATTGGTTTGTTGGTTTGTTGGATTGTTGGTTTGTTGGTTCTTTGGTTTGTTGATTCTTTGGTTTGTTGGTTTGTTCGTTTGTTGGTTTGTTGGTTTGTTGGTTTGTTAGTTTGTTGGTTTGTTGGTTTTTTGGTGTGTTGGTTTGTTGGTTTGTTCGTTTGTTGGTTTGTTGGTTCTTTCGTTTGTTGGTTTGTTGGTTTGTTGGTTCTTTGGTTCTTTGGTTTGTTGGTTCTTTGGTTTGTTGGTTCTCTGGTTTGTTGATTCTTTGGTTTGTTGGTTTGTTGGTTTGTTGGTTTGTTGGTTTGCTCGTTTGTTGGTTCGTTGGTTCTTTGGTTTGTTGGTTCGTTCGTTTGTTGGTTCTTTGGTTTGTTCGTTTGTTGGTTTGTTGGTTCTTTGGTTTGTTGATTCTTTGGTTTGTTCGTTTGTTGGTTTGTTGGTTTGTTCGTTTGTTGGTTTGTTGGTTTGTTGGTTTGTTGGTTTGTTGGTTTGTTGGTTCTTTGGTTTGTTGGTTCGTTGGTTTGTTGGTTTGTTGGTTTGTTGTTTTGTTGGTTTGTTGGTTTGTTGGTTCTTTTGTTCGTTGGTTCGTTGGTTTATGGATTTGTTGGTTTTTTGGTTTGTTGATTTGTTGGTTTGTTGATTCTTTGGTTTGTTGGTTTGTTGGTTCTTTGGTTTGTTGGTTTGTTGGTTTGTTGGTTCTTTGGTTCTTTGGTTTGTTGGTTTGTTCGTTTGTTGGTTTGTTGGTTCTTTGGTTTGTTGGTTCTTTGGTTCTTTGGTTTGTTGGTTCTTTGGTTTTTTGGTTCTTTGGTTTTTTGGTTCTTTGGTTTGTTGATTCTTTGGTTTGTTGGTTTGTTGGTTTGTTGGTTCTTTGGTTTGTTGGTTTGTCGGTTTGTTGGTTTGTTGGTTTGTTCATTTGTTGGTTCGTTGGTTCTTTGGTTTGTTGGTTTGTTGGTTTGTTAGTTTGTTGGTTCGTTGGTTTGTTCGTTTGTTGGTTTGTTGGTTCTTTGGTTTGTTGGTTCTTTGGTTTGTTGATTCTTTGGTTTGCTGGTTTGTTTATTCTTTGGTTTGTTCTTTTGTTGGTTTGTTGGTTTGTTGGTTCTTTGGTTTGTTGGTTTGTTGGTTCGTTGGTTTGTTGGTTCTTTGGTTTGTTGGTTTGTTGGTTCTTTGGGTTGTTTGTTTGTTGGTTTGTTCGTTTGTTGGTTTGTTGGTTTGTTAGTTTGTTGGTTTGTTGGTTTGTTGGTTTGTTGGTTTGTTGGTTCTTTGTTTTGTTGGTTCTTTGGTTTGTTGATTCTTTGGTTCTTTGGTTTGTTGTTTCTTTGGTTTGTTGATTCTTAGGTTTGTTGGTTTGTTGGTTTGTTGGTTTGTTGGTTTGTTGGTTCTTTCGTTTGTTGGTTCTTTAGTTTGTTGGTTATTTGGTTTGTTTGTTCTTTTTTTGTTGTTTTCTTGGTTTGTTCGTTTGTTGGTTTGCCGATTCTTTGGTTTGTTGGTTTGTTCGTTTGTTGGTTTGTTGGTTCTTTGGTTTGTTGGTTCTTTGGTTTGTTGGTTTGTTGGTTTGTTGGTTTGTTGGTTCTTTGGTTTGTTGGTTCTTTGGTTTGTTGGTTCTTTGGTTTGTTGGTTCGTTGGTTTGTTGGTTTGTTGGTTTGTTGGTTCTTTGGTTTGTTGGTTCTTTGGTTTGTTGGTTCTTTGGTTTGTTGGTTCTTTGGTTCTTTGGTTTGTTGGTTCTTTCGTTTGTTGGTTTGTTGGTTTGTTGGTTTGTTGTTTTGTTGGTTTGTTGGTTTGTTCGTTTGTTGGTTCTTTGGTTAGTTGATTCTTTGGTTTGTTGGTTTGTTGGTTCTTTGGTTTGTAGGTTTGTTGGTTTGTTGGTTTGTTGGTTTGTTGGTTTGTTGGTTTGTTGGTTCTTTGGTTTGTTGATTCTTCGGTTCTTTGGTTTGTTGGTTTGTTGGTTCTGTGGTTTGTTGGTTTGTTCGTTTGTTGGATTGTTGGTTTGTTGGTTTGTTGGTTTGTTGGTTTGTTGGTTTGTTGGTTTGTTGGTTTGTTGGATTGTTGGATTGTTGGTTTGTTGGTTTGTTGGTTTGTTGGTTTGTTGGTTTGTTGGTTTGTTGGTTTGTTGGTTCGTTGGTTTGTTCGTCTGTTGGTTTGTTGGTTTGGTGGTTTGTTGGTTTGTTGGTTTGTTGGTTCGTTGGTTTGTTGTTTTGTTGGTTTGTTGGTTTGTTGGTTCTTTGGTTTGTTTGTTTGTTGGTTTGTTGGTTGTTCGTTTGTTGGTTCTTTGGTTTGTTGGTTCTTAGGTCTGTTGGTTTGTTGGTTTTTTGGATCTTTGGTTCTTTGGTTTGTTGGTTTGTTGGTTTGTTGGTTTGTTCGTCTGGTGGTTTGTTGGTTTGTTATTTTGTTGGTTTGTTGGTTTGTTAGTTTGTTGGTTTTTTGGTTTGTTGGTTTGTTGGTTTGTTGGTTTGTTGGTTCTTTGGTTTGTTGATTCTTTGGTTTGTTGGTTTGTTGGTTCTTTGGTTTGTTTGCTTGTTGGTTTGTTGGTTGTTCGTTTGTTGGTTCTTTGGTTTGTTGGTTTTTTGGTTTGTTGGTTCTTTGGTTTGTAGGTTCTTTGGTTTGTTGGTTCTTTGGTTTGTTAGTTTGTTGGTTTGTTGGTTTGTTGGTTTGTTCGTTTGTTGGTTTGTTGGTTTGTTGGTTTGTTGGTTTGTTGTTTCTTTGGTTTGTTGGTTCTTTGGTTTGTTGGTTCATTGATTTGTTGGTTTGTTGGTTTGTTAGTTTGTTGCTTTGTTGGTTTGTTGGTCTATTGGTTTGTTGGTTCTTTGGTTTGTTGGTTGTTTGGTTTGTTGGTTTGTTGGTTTGTTCGTTTGTTGGTTTGTTGGTTTGTTCGGTTGTTGGTTTGTTGGTTTGTTGGTTTGTTGGTTTGTTGGTTTGTTGGTTTGTTGGTTCTTTGGTTCTTTGGTTCTTTGGTTTGTTGGTTTGTAGGTTTGTTGGTTTGTTCCTTTGTTGGTTTGTTGGTTTATTGGTTTGTTGGTTCTTTCGTTTGTTGGTTTATTGGTTTGTTGGTTTATTGGTTTGTTCGTTTGTTGGGTCTTTGGTTTGTTGGTTCTTTGGTTTGTTGGTTTGTTGGTTTGTTGGTTTGTTGGTTTGTTGGTTTGTTGGTTTGTTGGTTCTTTGGTTCTTTGGTTCTTTGGTTCGTTGGTTTGTTGGTTTATTGGTTTGTTGGCTTGTTGGTTCTTTGGTACTTTGGTTTGTTGGTTTGTTCGTTTGTTGGTTTGTTGGTTTGTTGGTTTGTTAGTTTGTTGGTTTGTTGGTGTGTTGGTTTGTTGGTTTGTTCGTTTGTTGGTTTGTTGGTTCTTTCGTTTGTTGGTTTGTTGGTTTGTTGGTTCTTTGGTTCTTTGGTTTGTTGGTTCTTTGGTTTGTTGGTTCTCTGGTTTGTTGATTCTTTGGTTTGTTGGTTTGTTGGTTTGTTGGTTTGTTGGTTTGTTGGTTTGCTCGTTTGTTGGTTCGTTGGTTCTTTGGTTTGTTGGTCTGTTGGTTCGTTCGTTTGTTGGTTCTTTGGTTTGTTCGTTTGTTGGTTTGTTGGTTCTTTGGTTTGTTGCTTCTTTGGTTTGTTCGTTTGTTGGTTTGTTGGTTTGTTCGTTTGTTGGTTTGTTGGTTTGTTGGTTTGTTGGTTTGTTGGTTCTTTGGTTTGTTGGTTCGTTGGTTTGTTGGTTTGTTGGTTTATTGTTTTGTTGGTTCTTTTGTTCGTTGGTTCGTTGGTTTATGGGTTTGTTGGTTTTTTGGTTTGTTGGTTTGTTGGTTTCTTGATTCTTTGGTTTGTTGGTTCTTTGGTTTGTTGGTTTGTTGGTTTGTTGGTTCTTTGGTTCTTTGGTTCTTTGGTTTGTTGGTTTGTTCGTTTGTTGGTTTGTTGGTTCTTTGGTTTGTTGGTTCTTTGGTTCTTTGGTTTGTTGGTTCTTTGGTTTGTTGGTTCTTTGGTTTGTTGTTTCTTTGGTTTGTTGATTCTTTGGTTTGTTGGTTTGTTGGTTTGTTGGTTTGTTGGTTCTTTGGTTTGTTGGTTTGTCGGTTTGTCGGTTTGTTGGTTTGTTGGTTTGTTCATTTGTTGGTTCGTTGGTTCTTTAGTTTGTTGGTTTGTTGGTTTGTTAGTTTGTTGGTTCGTTGGTTTGTTCGTTTGTTGGTTTGTTGGTTCTTTGGTTTGTTGGTTCTTTGGTTTGTTGATTCTTTGGTTTGCTGGTTTGTTTATTCTTTGGTTTGTTCTTTTGTTGGTTTGTTGGTTCTTTGGTTTGTTGGTTTGTTCGTTTGTTGGCTCGTTGGTTCTTTGGTTTGTTGGTTCTTTGGTTTGTTGGTTCGTTGGTTCGTTGGTTTGTTGGTTCTTTGGTTTGTTGGTTTGTTGGTTCTTTGGGTTGTTGGTTTGTTGGTTTGTTCGTTTGTTGGTTTGTTGGTTTGTTAGTTTGTTGGTTTGTTGGTTTGTTGGTTTGTTGGTTTGTTGGTTCTTTGGTTTGTTGGTTCTTTGGTTTGTTGATTCTTTGGTTCTTTGGTTTATTGGTTCTTTGGTTTGTTGATTCTTAGGTTTGTTGGTTTGTTGGTTTGTTGGTTTGTTGGTTTGTTGGTTCTTTCGTTTGTTGGTTCTTTAGTTTGTTGGTTCTTTGGTTTGTTTGTTCTTTTTTTGTTGGTTTTTTGGTTTGTTCGTTTGTTGGTTTGCCGATTCTTTGGTTTGTTGGTTTGTTCGTTTTTTGGTTTGTTGGTTCTTTGGTTTGTTGGTTCTTTGGTTTGTTGGTTTGTTGGTTTGTTGGTTCGTTGGTTTGTTGGTTCTTTGGTTTGTTGGTTCTTTGGTTTGTTGGTTCTTTGGTTTGTTGGTTCGTTGGTTTGTTGGTTTGTTGGTTTGTTGGTTCTTTGGTTTGTTGGTTCTTTGGTTTGTTGGTTCTTTGGTTTGTTGGTTCTTTGGTTCTTTGGTTTGTTGGTTCTTTCGTTTGTTGGTTTGTTGGTTTGTTGTTTTGTTGGTTCGTTGGTTTGTTCGTTTGTTGGTTCTTTGGTTAGTTGATTCTTTGGTTCTTTGGTTTGTTGGTTTGTTGGTTCTTTGGTTCTTTGGTTCTTTGGTTTGTTGGTTTGTAGGTTCTTTGGTTTGTTCGTTTGTTGGTTTGTTGGTTTGTTGGTTTGTTCGTTTGTTGGTTTGTTGGTTCTTTGGTTTGTTGGTTCTTTGGTTTGTTGGTTCTTTGGTTCTTTGGTTTGTTGGTTCTTTGGTTTGTTGGTTTGTTCGTTTGTTGGTTCTTCGGTTTGTGGTTTCTTTGGTTCTTTGGTTTGTTGGCTTGTTGGTTTGTTGGTTCTTTGGTTTGTTGGTTTGTTGGTTTGTTGGTTCTTTGGTTTGTTGGTTTGTTGGTTCTTTTGTTTGTTCGTTTGTTGATTTGTTGGTTCTTTGGTTCTTTGGTTTGTTGGTTGTTTGGTTTGTTGGTTTGTTGGTTTAATCGGTTGTTGGTTTGTTGGTTTGTTGGTTTGTTGGTTTGTTCGTTTGTTGGTTTGTTGGTTTGTTGGTTTGTTGGTTTGTTGGCTTGTTGGTTTGTTGTTTCTTTGGTTTGTTGGTTCTTTCGTTTGTTGGTTCGTTGGTTTGTTGGTTCATTGATTTGTTGGTTTGTTGGTTTGCTGGTTTTTTGGTTCTTTGATTTGTTGGTGTGTTGGTTTATTGGTTTGTTTGTTCTTTGGTTTGTTGGTTGTTTGGTTTGTTGGTTTGTTGGTTAGTTTGTTTGTTGGTTTGTTGGTTTGTTCGTTTTTTGGTTTGTTGATTTGTTGGTTTGTTGGTTCTTTGGTTTGTAGGTTCTTTGGTTTGTTGGTTCTTTGGTTTGTTAGTTTGTTGGTTTGTTGGTTTGTTGGTTTGTTCGTTTGTTGGTTTGTTGGTTTGTTGGTTTGTTGGTTTGTTGTTTCTTTGGTTTGTTGGTTCTTCGGTTTGTTGGTTCATTGATTTGTTGGTTTGTTGGTTTGTTAGTTTGTTGCTTTGTTGGTTTGTTGGTCTATTGGTTTGTTGGTTCTTTGGTTTGTTGGTTGTTTGGTTTGTTGGTTTGTTGGTTTGTTCGTTTGTTGGTTTGTTGGTTTGTTCGGTTGTTGGTTTGTTGGTTTGTTGGTTTGTTGGTTTGTTGGTTTGTTGGTTTGTTGGTTCTTTGGTTCTTTGGTTCTTTGGTTTGTTGGTTTGTAGGTTTGTTGGTTTGTTCCTTTGTTGGTTTGTTGGTTTATTGGTTTGTTGGTTCTTTCGTTTGTTGGTTTATTGGTTTGTTGGTTTATTGGTTTGTTCGTTTGTTGGGTCTTTGGTTTGTTGGTTCTTTGGTTTGTTGGTTTGTTGGTTTGTTGGTTTGTTGGTTTGTTGGTTTGTTGGTTTGTTGGTTCTTTGGTTCTTTGGTTCTTTGGTTCGTTGGTTTGTTGGTTTATTGGTTTGTTGGCTTGTTGGTTCTTTGGTTCTTTGGTACTTTGGTTTGTTGGTTTGTTCGTTTGTTGGTTTGTTGGTTTGTTGGTTTGTTAGTTTGTTGGTTTGTTGGTGTGTTGGTTTGTTGGTTTGTTCGTTTGTTGGTTTGTTGGTTCTTTCGTTTGTTGGTTTGTTGGTTTGTTGGTTCTTTGGTTCTTTGGTTTGTTGGTTCTTTGGTTTGTTGGTTCTCTGGTTTGTTGATTCTTTGGTTTGTTGGTTTGTTGGTTTGTTGGTTTGTTGGTTTGTTGGTTTGCTCGTTTGTTGGTTCGTTGGTTCTTTGGTTTGTTGGTCTGTTGGTTCGTTCGTTTGTTGGTTCTTTGGTTTGTTCGTTTGTTGGTTTGTTGGTTCTTTGGTTTGTTGCTTCTTTGGTTTGTTCGTTTGTTGGTTTGTTGGTTTGTTCGTTTGTTGGTTTGTTGGTTTGTTGGTTTGTTGGTTTGTTGGTTCTTTGGTTTGTTGGTTCGTTGGTTTGTTGGTTTGTTGGTTTATTGTTTTGTTGGTTCTTTTGTTCGTTGGTTCGTTGGTTTATGGGTTTGTTGGTTTTTTGGTTTGTTGGTTTGTTGGTTTCTTGATTCTTTGGTTTGTTGGTTCTTTGGTTTGTTGGTTTGTTGGTTTGTTGGTTCTTTGGTTCTTTGGTTCTTTGGTTTGTTGGTTTGTTCGTTTGTTGGTTTGTTGGTTCTTTGGTTTGTTGGTTCTTTGGTTGTTTGGTTTGTTGGTTCTTTGGTTTGTTGGTTCTTTGGTTTGTTGTTTCTTTGGTTTGTTGATTCTTTGGTTTGTTGGTTTGTTGGTTTGTTGGTTTGTTGGTTCTTTGG
This sequence comes from Atherix ibis, assembly GCA_958298945.1. Classification (NCBI taxonomy): domain Eukaryota; kingdom Metazoa; phylum Arthropoda; class Insecta; order Diptera; family Athericidae; genus Atherix; species Atherix ibis. The sequence goes on from OY282608.1 coordinate 68,349,747, forward strand.
TTTGTTGGTTTGTCGGTTTGTCGGTTTGTTGGTTTGTTGGTTTGTTCATTTGTTGGTTCGTTGGTTCTTTAGTTTGTTGGTTTGTTGGTTTGTTAGTTTGTTGGTTCGTTGGTTTGTTCGTTTGTTGGTTTGTTGGTTCTTTGGTTTGTTGGTTCTTTGGTTTGTTGATTCTTTGGTTTGCTGGTTTGTTTATTCTTTGGTTTGTTCTTTTGTTGGTTTGTTGGTTCTTTGGTTTGTTGGTTTGTTCGTTTGTTGGCTCGTTGGTTCTTTGGTTTGTTGGTTCTTTGGTTTGTTGGTTCGTTGGTTCGTTGGTTTGTTGGTTCTTTGGTTTGTTGGTTTGTTGGTTCTTTGGGTTGTTGGTTTGTTGGTTTGTTCGTTTGTTGGTTTGTTGGTTTGTTAGTTTGTTGGTTTGTTGGTTTGTTGGTTCGTTGGTTTGTTGGTTCTTTGGTTTGTTGATTCTTAGGTTTGTTGGTTTGTTGGTTTGTTGGTTTGTTGGTTTGTTGGTTCTTTCGTTTGTTGGTTCTTTAGTTTGTTGGTTCTTTGGTTTGTTTGTTCTTTTTTTGTTGGTTTTTTGGTTTGTTCGTTTGTTGGTTTGCCGATTCTTTGGTTTGTTGGTTTGTTCGTTTTTTGGTTTGTTGGTTCTTTGGTTTGTTGGTTCTTTGGTTTGTTGGTTTGTTGGTTTGTTGGTTCGTTGGTTTGTTGGTTCTTTGGTTTGTTGGTTCTTTGGTTTGTTGGTTCTTTGGTTTGTTGGTTCGTTGGTTTGTTGGTTTGTTGGTTTGTTGGTTCTTTGGTTTGTTGGTTCTTTGGTTTGTTGGTTCTTTGGTTTGTTGGTTCTTTGGTTCTTTGGTTTGTTGGTTCTTTCGTTTGTTGGTTTGTTGGTTTGTTGGTTTGTTGTTTTGTTGGTTCGTTGGTTTGTTCGTTTGTTGGTTCTTTGGTTAGTTGATTCTTTGGTTCTTTGGTTTGTTGGTTTGTTGGTTCTTTGGTTCTTTGGTTCTTTGGTTTGTTGGTTTGTAGGTTCTTTGGTTTGTTCGTTTGTTGGTTTGTTGGTTTGTTGGTTTGTTCGTTTGTTGGTTTGTTGGTTCTTTGGTTTGTTGGTTCTTTGGTTTGTTGGTTCTTTGGTTCTTTGGTTTGTTGGTTCTTTGGTTTGTTGGTTTGTTCGTTTGTTGGTTCTTCGGTTTGTGGTTTCTTTGGTTCTTTGGTTTGTTAGCTTGTTGGTTTGTTGGTTCTTTGGTTTGTTGGTTTGTTGGTTTGTTGGTTCTTTGGTTTGTTGGTTTGTTGGTTCTTTTGTTTGTTCGTTTGTTGATTTGTTGGTTCTTTGGTTCTTTGGTTTGTTGGTTGTTTGGTTTGTTGGTTTGTTGGTTTAATCGGTTGTTGGTTTGTTGGTTTGTTGGTTTGTTGGTTTGTTCGTTTGTTGGTTTGTTGGTTTGTTGGTTTGTTGGTTTGTTGGCTTGTTGGTTTGTTGTTTCTTTGGTTTGTTGGTTCTTTCGTTTGTTGGTTCTTTGGTTTGTTGGTTCATTGATTTGTTGGTTTGTTGGTTTGCTGGTTTTTTGGTTCTTTGATTTGTTGGTGTGTTGGTTTATTGGTTTGTTTGTTCTTTGGTTTGTTGGTTGTTTGGTTTGTTGGTTTGTTGGTTAGTTCGTTTGTTGGTTTGTTGGTTTGTTCGTTTTTTGGTTTGTTGATTTGTTGGTTTGTTGGTTTGTTGGTTTGTTGGTTCGTTGGTTTTTTCGTTTGTTGGTTTCTTTGGTTTGTTGGTTCTTTGGTTTGTTGGTTCTTTGGTTTGTTGGTTCATTGATTTGTTGGTTTGTTGGTTTGTTTGTTTGTTGGTTTGTTGGTTCTTTTGTTTGTTGGTTGTTTGGTTTGTTGATTTGTTGGTTTAATCGGTTGTTGGTTTGTTGGTTTGTTGGTTTGTTCGTTTGTTGGTTTGTTGGTTTGTTGATTTGTTGGTTTGTTGTTTCTTTGGTTTGTTGGTTCTTTCGTTTGTTGGTACTTTGGTTTGTTGGTTCATTGATTTGTTGGTTTGTTGGTTTGTTGGTTTTTTGGTTCTTTGGTTTGTTGGTTTGTTGGTTTGTTCGTTTGTTGGTTTGTTGGTTCTATGGTTTGTTGGTTGTTTGGTTTGTTGGTTTGTTGGATTGTTGGTTTGTTGGTTTGTTGGTTTGTTGGTTTGTTGGTTTGTTGGTTTGTTGGTTTGTTGGTTCGTTGGTTTGTTCGTCTGTTGGTTTGTTGGTTTGGTGGTTTGTTGGTTTGTTGGTTTGTTGGTTCGTTGGTTTGTTGTTTTGTTGGTTTGTTGGTTTGTTGGTTCTTTGGTTTGTTTGTTTGTTGGTTTGTTGGTTGTTCGTTTGTTGGTTCTTTGGTTTGTTGGTTCTTAGGTCTGTTGGTTTGTTGGTTTTTTGGATCTTTGGTTCTTTGGTTTGTTGGTTTGTTGGTTTGTTGGTTTGTTCGTCTGGTGGTTTGTTGGTTTGTTATTTTGTTGGTTTGTTGGTTTGTTAGTTTGTTGGTTTTTTGGTTTGTTGGTTTGTTGGTTTGTTGGTTTGTTGGTTCTTTGGTTTGTTGATTCTTTGGTTTGTTGGTTTGTTGGTTCTTTGGTTTGTTTGCTTGTTGGTTTGTTGGTTGTTCGTTTGTTGGTTCTTTGGTTTGTTGGTTTTTTGGTTTGTTGGTTCTTTGGTTTGTAGGTTCTTTGGTTGGTTGGTTCTTTGGTTTGTTAGTTTGTTGGTTTGTTGGTTTGTTGGTTTGTTCGTTTGTTGGTTTGTTGGTTTGTTGGTTTGTTGGTTTGTTGTTTCTTTGGTTTGTTGGTTCTTTGGTTTGTTGGTTCATTGATTTGTTGGTTTGTTGGTTTGTTAGTTTGTTGCTTTGTTGTTTTGTTGGTCTATTGGTTTGTTGGTTCTTTGGTTTGTTGGTTGTTTGGTTTGTTGGTTTGTTGGTTTGTTCGTTTGTTGGTTTGTTGGTTTGTTCGTTTGTTGGTTTGTTGGTTTGTTGGTTTGTTAGTTTGTTGGTTTGTTGGTTTGTTGGTTCTTTGGTTCTTTGGTTCTTTGGTTTGTTGGTTTGTAGGTTTGTTGGTTTGTTCCTTTGTTGGTTTGTTGGTTTATTGGTTTGTTGGTTCTTTCGTTTGTTGGTTTATTGGTTTGTTGGTTTATTGGTTTGTTCGTTTGTTGGGTCTTTGGTTTGTTGGTTCTTTGGTTTGTTGGTTTGTTGGTTTGTTGGTTTGTTGGTTTGTTGGTTTGTTGGTTTGTTGGTTCTTTGGTTCTTTGGTTCTTTGGTTCGTTGGTTTGTTGGTTTATTGGTTTGTTGGCTTGTTGGTTCTTTGGTTCTTTGGTACTTTGGTTTGTTGGTTTGTTCGTTTGTTGGTTTGTTGGTTTGTTGGTTTGTTAGTTTGTTGGTTTGTTGGTGTGTTGGTTTGTTGGTTTGTTCGTTTGTTGGTTTGTTGGTTCTTTCGTTTGTTGGTTTGTTGGTTTGTTGGTTCTTTGGTTCTTTGGTTTGTTGGTTCTTTGGTTTGTTGGTTCTCTGGTTTGTTGATTCTTTGGTTTGTTGGTTTGTTGGTTTGTTGGTTTGTTGGTTTGTTGGTTTGCTCGTTTGTTGGTTCGTTGGTTCTTTGGTTTGTTGGTCTGTTGGTTCGTTCGTTTGTTGGTTCTTTGGTTTGTTCGTTTGTTGGTTTGTTGGTTCTTTGGTTTGTTGCTTCTTTGGTTTGTTCGTTTGTTGGTTTGTTGGTTTGTTCGTTTGTTGGTTTGTTGGTTTGTTGGTTTGTTGGTTTGTTGGTTCTTTATTTTGTTGGTTCGTTGGTTTGTTGGTTTGTTGGTTTATTGTTTTGTTGATTCTTTTGTTCGTTGGTTCGTTGGTTTATGGGTTTGTTGGTTTTTTGGTTTGTTGGTTTGTTGGTTTCTTGATTCTTTGGTTTGTTGGTTTGTTGGTTCTTTGGTTTGTTGGTTTGTTGGTTTGTTGGTTCTTTGGTTCTTTGGTTCTTTGGTTTGTTGGTTTGTTCGTTTGTTGGTTTGTTGGTTCTTTGGTTTGTTGGTTCTTTGGTTCTTTGGTTTGTTGGTTCTTTGGTTTGTTGGTTCTTTGGTTTGTTGTTTCTTTGGTTTGTTGATTCTTTGGTTTGTTGGTTTGTTGGTTTGTTGGTTTGTTGGTTCTTTGGTTTGTTGGTTTGTCGGTTTGTCGGTTTGTTGGTTTGTTGGTTTGTTCATTTGTTGGTTCGTTGGTTCTTTAGTTTGTTGGTTTGTTGGTTTGTTAGTTTGTTGGTTCGTTGGTTTGTTCGTTTGTTGGTTTGTTGGTTCTTTGGTTTGTTGGTTCTTTGGTTTGTTGATTCTTTGGTTTGCTGGTTTGTTTATTCTTTGGTTTGTTCTTTTGTTGGTTTGTTGGTTCTTTGGTTTGTTGGTTTGTTCGTTTGTTGGCTCGTTGGTTCTTTGGTTTGTTGGTTCTTTGGTTTGTTGGTTCGTTGGTTCGTTGGTTTGTTGGTTCTTTGGTTTGTTGGTTTGTTGGTTCTTTGGGTTGTTGGTTTGTTGGTTTGTTCGTTTGTTGGTTTGTTGGTTTGTTAGTTTGTTGGTTTGTTGGTTTGTTGGTTTGTTGGTTTGTTGGTTCTTTGGTTTGTTGGTTCTTTGGTTTGTTGATTCTTTGGTTCTTTGGTTTATTGGTTCTTTGGTTTGTTGATTCTTAGGTTTGTTGGTTTGTTGGTTTGTTGGTTTGTTGGTTTGTTGGTTCTTTCGTTTGTTGGTTCTTTAGTTTGTTGGTTCTTTGGTTTGTTTGTTCTTTTTTTGTTGGTTTTTTGGTTTGTTCGTTTGTTGGTTTGCCGATTCTTTGGTTTGTTGGTTTGTTCGTTTTTTGGTTTGTTGGTTCTTTGGTTTGTTGGTTCTTTGGTTTGTTGGTTTGTTGGTTTGTTGGTTCGTTGGTTTGTTGGTTCTTTGGTTTGTTGGTTCTTTGGTTTGTTGGTTCTTTGGTTTGTTGGTTCGTTGGTTTGTTGGTTTGTTGGTTTGTTGGTTCTTTGGTTTGTTGGTTCTTTGGTTTGTTGGTTCTTTGGTTTGTTGGTTCTTTGGTTCTTTGGTTTGTTGGTTCTTTCGTTTGTTGGTTTGTTGGTTTGTTGGTTTGTTGTTTTGTTGGTTCGTTGGTTTGTTCGTTTGTTGGTTCTTTGGTTAGTTGATTCTTTGGTTCTTTGGTTTGTTGGTTTGTTGGTTCTTTGGTTTGTAGGTTTGTTGGTTTGTTGGTTTGTTGGTTTGTTGGTTCTTTGGTTTGTTGATTCTTCGGTTCTTTGGTTTGTTGGTTTGTTGGTTCTGTGGTTTGTTGGTATGTTTGTTTGTTGGATTGTTGGTTTGTTGGTTTGTTGGTTTGTTGGTTTGTTGGTTTGTTGGTTTGTTGGTTTGTTGGATTGTTGGTTCTTTGGTTTGTTGGTTCGTTGGTTTGTTGGTTTGTTGGTTTGTTGGTTTGTTGGTTTGTTGGTTTGTTGGTTTGTTGGTTTGTTGGTTTGTTGGTTTGTTGGTTCTTTGATTTGTTGGTTCTTTGGTTTTTTGGTTCTTTGGTTTGTTGGTTCTTTGGTTTTTTGGTTTGTTGGTTTGTTGGTTCTTTGATTTGTTGGTTGGTTCGTTTGTAGGTTTGTTGGTTCTTTGGTTTGTTGGTTTGTTCGTTTGTTGGTTCTTTGGTTTGTTGGTTCTTTGGTTCTTTGGTTCTTTGGTTTGTTGGTTTGTTGGTTTGTTGGTTTGTTGGTTTGTTCGTTTGTTGGTTTGTTGGTTCTTTGGTTTGTTGGTTTTTTGGTTTGTTGGTTCTTGGTTTGTTGGTTTGTTGGTTCTTTGGTTTGTTGGTTTGTTCGCTTGTTGGTTCTTTGGTTTGTTGTTTCTTTGGTTCTTTGGTTTGTTGGCTTGTTGGTTTATTGGTTCTTTGGTTTGTTGGTTTGTTGGTTTGTTGGTTCTTTGGTTTGTTGGTTTGTTGGTTCTTTTGTTTGTTCGTTTATTGGTTTGTTGGTTCTTTGGTTCTTTGGTTTGTTGGTTGTTTGGTTTGTTGGTTTGTTGGTTTAATCGGTTGTTGGTTTGTTGGTTTGTTGGTTTGTTTGTTTGTTGGTTTGTTGGTTTGTTGGTTTGTTGGTTTGTTGGTTTGTTGTTTCTTTGGTTTGTTGGTTCTTTCGTTTGTTGGTTCTTTGGTTTGTTGGTTCATTGATTTGTTGGTTTGTTGGTTTGCTGGTTTTTTGGTTCTTTGATTTGTTGGTGTGTTGGTTTATTGGTTTGTTTGTTCTTTGGTTTGTTGGTTGTTTGGTTTGTTAGTTTGTTGGTTAGTTCGTTTGTTGGTTTGTTGGTTTGTTCGTTTGTTGGTTTGTTGATTTGTTGGTTTGTTGGTTTGTTGGTTTGTTGGTTCGTTGGTTTTTTCGTTTGTTGGTTTCTTTGGTTTGTTGGTTCTTTGGTTTGTTGGTTCTTTGGTTTGTTGGTTCATTGATTTGTTGGTTTGTTGGTTTGTTGGTTTGTTGGTTTGTTGGTTTGTTGGTTCTTTTGTTTGTTGGTTGTTTGGTTTGTTGATTTGTTGGTTTAATCGGTTGTTGGTTTGTTGGTTTGTTGGTTTGTTCGTTTGTTGGTTTGTTGGTTTGTTGGTTTGTTGGTTTGTTGTTTCTTTGGTTTGTTGGTTCTTTTTTTGTTGGTACTTTGGTTTGTTGGTTCATTGATTTGTTGGTTTGTTGGTTTGTTGGTTTTTTGGTTCTTTGGTTTGTTGGTTTGTTGGTTTGTTGGTTTGTTGGTTTGTTGGTTCTATGGTTTCTTGGTTGTTTGGTTTGTTGGTTTGTTGAATTGTTGGTTTGTTGGTTTGTTGGTTTGTTGGTTTGTTGGTTTGTTGGTTTGTTGGTTTGTTGGTTTGTTGGTTCGTTGGTTTGTTCGTCTGTTGGTTTGTTGGTTTGGTGGTTTGTTGGTTTGTTGGTTTGTTGGTTTGTTGGTTTGTTCGTTTGTTGGTTTGTTGGTTTGTTGGTTTGTTGGTTTGTTAGTTTGTTGTTTCTTTGGTTTGTTGGTTCTTTCGTTTGTTGGTTGTTTGGTTTGTTGGTTCATTGATTTGTTGGTTTGTTGGTTTCCTGGTTTTTTGGTTCTTTGATTTGTTGATGTGTTGGTTTATTGGTTTGTTGGTTCTTTGGTTTGTTGGTTGTTTGGTTTGTTGGTTTGTTGGTTTGTTCGTTTGTTGGTTTGTTGGTTTGTTGGTTTGTTGGTTTCTTGATTTGTTGGTTTGTTGGTTTGTTGGTTTGTTGGTTCGTTGATTTTTTCGTTTGTTGGTTTCTTTGGTTTGTTGGTTCTTTGGTTTGTTGGTTCTTTGGTTTGTTGGTTCATTGGTTTGTTGGTTTGTTGGTTCTTTGCTTCTTTGTTTCTTTGGTTTATTGGTTTGTTGGTTTGTTGGTTCTTTGGTTCTTTGGTTCTTTGGTTTTTTGGTTTGTTGGTTTGTTGGTTTGTTGGTTTGTTGGTTCTTTCGTTTGTTGGTTGTTTGGTTTGTTGGTTTGTTGGTTTAATCGGTTGTTGGTTTGTTGGTTTGTTGGTTTGTTCGTTTGTTCGTTTGTTGGTTTGTTGGTTTGTTGTTTCTTTGGTTTGCTGGTTCTTTCGTTTGTTGGTTCTTTGGTTTGTTGGTTCATTGATTTGTTGGTTTGTTGGTTTTTTGGTTTTTTGGTTCTTTGGTTTGTTGGTTTGTTGGTTTGTTGGTTTGTTGGTTTGTTGGTTCTATGGTTTGTTGGTTGTTTGGTTTATTGGTTTGTTGGATTGTTGGTTTGTTGGTTTGTTGGTTTGTTGGTTTGTTGGTTTGTTGGTTTGTTGGTTTGTTGGTTTGTTGGTTTGTTGGTTTGTTGGTTTGTTGGTTCGTTGGTTTGTTCGTCTGTTGGTTTGTTGGTTTGGTGGTTTGTTGGTTTGTTGGTTTGTTAGTTCGTTGGTTTGTTGGTTTGTTGGTTTGTTGGTTCTTTGGTTTGTTGGTTAGTTGGTTTGTTGGTTTGTTCGTTTGTTGGTTCTTTGGTTTGTTGGTTCTTAGGTCTGTTGGTTTGTTGGTTTTTTGGATCTTTGGTTCTTTGGTTTGTTGGTTTGTTGGTTTGTTGGTTTGTTGGTTTGTTGGTTTGTTGGTTTGTTAGTTTGTTGGTTTTTTGGTTTGTTGGTTTGTTGGTTTGTTGGTTTGTTGGTTCTTTGGTTTGTTGATTCTTTGGTTTGTTGGTTTGTTGGTTCTTTGGTTTGTTTGTTTGTTGGTTTGTTGGTTGTTCGTTTGTTGGTTCTTTGGTTTGTTGGTTTTTTGGTTTGTTGGTTCTTTGGTTTGTAGGTTCTTTGGTTTGTTGGTTCTTTGGTTTGTTGGTTTATTGGTTTGCTGGTTCGTTGGTTTGTTGGTTTGTTGGTTTGTTGGTTTGTTATTTTGCTGGCTTGTTAGTTTGTTGGTTTGTTGGTTTGTTCGTTTGTTGGTTTGTTGGTTTGTTGGTTTGTTGGTTTGTTGGTTTGTTGGTTTGTTATTTTGTTGGTTTGTTAGTTTGTTGGTTTGTTGGTTTGTTGGTTTGTTCGTTTGTTGGTTTGTTGGTTTGTTGGTTTGTTGGTTTGTTGGTTTGTTGGTTTGTTGGTTTGTTGGTTTGTTGGTTCGTTGGTTTGTTCGTCTGTTGGTTTGTTGGTTTGGTGGTTTGTTGGTTTGTTGGTCTGTTAGTTCGTTGGTTTGTTGGTTTGTTGGCTTGTTGGTTCTTTGGTTTGTTGGTTAGTTGGTTTGTTGATTTGTTCGTTTGTTGGTTCTTTGGTTTGTTGGTTCTTAGGTCTGTTGGTTTGTTGGTTTTTTGGATCTTTGGTTCTTTGGTTCTTTGGTTTGTTGGTTTGTTGGTTTGTTGGTTTGTTGGTTAGTTGGTTTGTTGGTTTGTTGGTTTGTTAGTTTGTTGGTTTTTTGGTTTGTTGGTTTGTTGGTTTGTTGGTTTGTTAGTTCTTTGGTTTGTTGATTCTTTGGTTTGTTGGTTTGTTGGTTCTTTGGTTTGTTTGTTTGTTGGTTTGTTGGTTGTTCGTTTGTTGGTTCTTTGGTTTGTTGGTTTTTTGGTTTGTTGGTTCTTTGGTTTGTAGGTTCTTTGGTTTGTTGGTTCTTTGGTTTGTTGGTTCTTTGGTTTGTTGGTTTGTTGGTTTGCTGGTTCGTTGGTTTGTTGGTTTGTTGGTTTGTTAGTTTGTTATTTTGCTGGCTTGTTAGTTTGTTGGTTTGTTGGTTTGTTCGTTTGTTGGTTTGTTGGTTTGTTGGTTTGTTGGTTTGTTGGTTTGTTGGTTTGTTATTTTGTTGGTTTGTTAGTTTGTTGGTTCATTGATTTGTTGGTTTGTTTGTTTGTTGGTTTGTTGGTTTGTTGGTTGTTTGCTTCTTTGGTTCTTTGGTTTGTTGGTTTGTTGGTTTGTTGGTTCGTTGGTTTGTTCGTTTGTTGGTTTGTTGGTTTGTTGGATTGTTGGTTTGTTGGTTTGTTGGTTTGTTGGTTTGTTTTTTGTTGGTTCTTTGGTTTGTTGCTTTGTTGGTTTCTTGGTTTGTGTGTTTATTGGTTTGTTGGTTTGTTGGTTTGTTGGTTTGTTGGATTGTTGGTTTGCTGGTTTGTTGGTTTGTTGGTTTGTTGTTTCTTTGGTTTGTTGGTTCTTTGGTTTGTTGGTTCATTGATTTGTTGGCTTGTTGGTTTGTTGGTTTGTTGGTTTGTTGGTTTGTTGGTTGTTTGCTTCTTTGGTTCTTTGGTTTGTTGGTTTGTTGGTTTGTTGGTTCGTTGGTTTGTTCGTTTGTTGGTTTGTTGGTTTTTTGGTTTGTTGGTTTGTTGGTTTGTTGGTTTGTTGGTTTGTTGGTTTGTTGGTTTGTTGGTTTGTTGGTTTGTTGGTTTGTTGGTTTGTTGGTTTGTTGGTTTGTTTTTTGTTGGTTCTTTGGTTTGTTGGTTTGTTGGTTTGTTGGTTTGTTCGTTTGCTGGTTCGTTGGTTTGTTGATTTGTTGGTTTGTTGGTTTGTTATTTTGTTGGTTTGTTAGTTTGTTGGTTTGTTCGTTTGTTGGTTTGTTCTTTGTTGGTTTGTTGGTTTGTTGGTTTGTTGGTTCTTTGGTTTGTTGGTTCTTTGGTTTGTTGGTTTGTTGGTTTGTTCGTTTGTTGGTTTGTTGGTTCTTTGGTTTGTTGGTTTGTTGGTTTGTTGGTTTTTTGGTTTGTTGGTTTTTTGGTTTGTTGGTTTGTTGGTTTGTTCGTTTGTTGGTTTGTTGGTTTGTTGGTTTGTTAGTTCTTTGGTTCTTTCGTTCTTTGGTTCTTTGGTTTGTTGGTTCTTTGGTTTGTTGGTTTGTTGGTTTGTTGGTTTGTTCGTTTGTTGGTTTGTTGGTTTGTTGGTTCTTTGGTTTGTTGATTCTTTGGTTTGTTGGTTTGCTGGTTTGTTGGTTCGTTGGTTCGTTGGTTTGTTGGTTTGTTGGTTTGTTGGTTTGTTGGTTTGTTGGTTTGTTGGTTTGTTGGTTTGTTCGTTTGTTAGTTTTTTGGTTTGTTGGTTCTTTGGTTTGTTGGTTGTTTGGGTTGTTGGTTTGTTGGTTTGTTCGTTTGTTGGTTTGTTGGTTTGTTGGTTTGTTGGTTTGTTAGTATGTTGGTTTCTTGGTTTGTTGGTTTGTTGGTTCTTTGGTTCTTTGGTTCTTTGGTTCTTTGGTTTGCTGGTTTGTTGGTTTGTTGGTTTGTTGGTTTGTTGGTTTGTTCGGTTATTGGTTTGCTGGTTTGTTGGTTTGTTGGTTCGTTGGTTTGTTCGTTTGTTGGTTTGTTGGTTTGTTGGTTCGTTGGTTTGTTGGTTTGTTGGTTTGTTCGTTTGTTGGGTTGTTCGTTTGTTGGTTTGTTGGTTTGTTGGTTTGTTGGATTGTTGATTTGTTGGTTTGTTGGTTTGTTGGTTTGTTGGTTTGTTGGTTCGTTGGTTTGTTGGTTTGTATGTTTGTTGGTTTGTTCGTTTGTTGGTTTATTGGTTTGTTGGTTCTTTTGTTTGTTGGTTCGTTGGTTTGTTGGTTTGTTGGTCTGTTGGTTTATTGGTTTGTTGGTTTCTTGATTCTTTGGTTTGTTGGTTTGTTGGTTCTTTGGTTTGTTGGTTTGTTGGTTTGTTGGTTTGTTGGTTTTTTATTCTTTGGTTCGTTGGTTTGTTCGTTTGTTGGTTTGTTGGTTCTTTGGTTTGTTGGTTCTTTGGTTATTTGGTTTGTTCGTTCTTTGATTTTTTGGTTCTTTGGTTTGTTGATTCTTTGGTTTGTTGGTTTGTTGGTTCTTTGGTTTGTTGGTTTGTTGGTTTGTTGGTTTGTTGGTTTGCTGGTTTGTTCGTTTGTTGGTTCGTTGGTTCTTTGGTTTGTTGGTTTGTTAGTTTGTTGGTTCGTTGGTTTGTTTGTTTGTTGGTTTGTTGGTTCTTTGGTTTGTTGGTTCTTTGTTTTGTTGGCTCTTTGGTTTGTTGGTTTGTTGGTTCTTTGGTTTGTTGGTTTGTTGGTTTGTTCTTTTGTTAGTTTATTGGTTTGTTGGTTTGTTGGTTTGCTGGTTTGTTGGTTTGTTGGTTCTTTGGTTTGTTGGTTCTTTGGTTTGTTGGTTTGTTGGTTTGTTGGTTTGTTGGTTTGCTGGTTTGTTGGTTTGTTGGTTTGTTGGTTTGGTTGGTTTGTTGGTTTGTTGGTTTGTTGGTTCTTTGGTTTGTTGGTTCTTTGGTTTGTTGATTCTTTGGTTTGTTGGTTTCTTGGTTTGTTGGTTTCTTGGTTCGTTGGTTTGTTGTTTCTTGGTTTGTTGGTTTGTTGGTTTGTTGGTTCTTTGGTTTGTTGATTCTTTGGTTTGTTGGTTTGTTGGTTCTTTGGTTTGTTGGTTTGGTGGTTTGTTCGTTTGTTGGTTCTTTGGTTTGTTGGTTCTTTGGTTTGTTGGTTCTTTGGCTTGTTGGTTCTTTGGTTTGTTGGTTCTTTAGCTTGTAGGTTCTTTGGTTTGTTGGTTCTTTGGTTTGTTGGTTTGTTGGTTTGTTCGTTCGTTGGTTTGTTGGTTTGTTGGTTTGTTGGTTTGTTGGTTTGTTGGTTTGTTGGTTTGTTGGTTCTTTGGTTTGTTGGTTCTTTGGATTGTAGGTTCTTTGGTTTGTTGGTTCTTTGGTTTGTTGGTTTGTTGGTTCGTTGGTTTGTTGGTTCTTAGGTCTGTTGGTTTGTTGGTTTTTTGGATCTTTGGTTCTTTGGTTTGTTGGTTTGTTGGTTTGTTGGTTTGTTGGTTTGTTGGTTTGTTTGTTTGTTTGTTGGTTTGTTAGTTTGTTGGTTTTTTGGTTTGTTGGTTTGTTGGTTTGTTGGTTTGTTGGTTCTTTGGTTTGTTGATTCTTTGGTTTGTTGGTTTGTTGGTTCTTTGGTTTGTTTGTTTGTTGGTTTGTTGGTTGTTCGTTTGTTGGTTCTTTGGTTTGTTGGTTTTTTGGTTTGTTGGTTCTTTGGTTTGTAGGTTCTTTGGTTTGTTGGTTCTTTGGTTTGTTGGTTCTTTGGTTTGTTGGTTTGTTGGTTTGCTGATTCGTTGGTTTATTGGTTTGTTGGTTTGTTGGTTTGTTATTTTGCTGGCTTGTTAGTTTGTTGGTTTGTTCGTTTGTTGGTTTGTTGGTTTGTTGGTTTGTTGGTTTGTTGGTTTGTTGGTTTGTTGGTTTGTTATTTTGTTGGTTTGTTAGTTTGTTGGTTCATTGATTTGTTGGTTTGTTTGTTTGTTGGTTTGTTGGTTTGTTGGTTGTTTGCTTCTTTGGTTCTTTGGTTTGTTGGTTTGTTGGTTTGTTGGTTCGTTGGTTTGTTCGTTTGTTGGTTTGTTGGTTTGTTGGTTTGTTGGTTTGTTGGTTTGTTGGTTTGTTGGTTTGTTGGTTTATTTTTTGTTGGTTCTTTGGTTTGTTGGTTTGTTGGTTTCTTGGTTTGTGTGTTTGTTGGTTTGTTGGTTTGTTGGTTTGTTGGTTTGTTGGTTTGTTGGTTTGTTGGTTTGTTGGTTTGTTGGTTTGCTGGTTTGTTGGTTTGTTGGTTTGTTGTTTCTTTGGTTTGTTGGTTCTTTGGTTTGTTGGTTCATTGATTTGTTGGTTTGTTGGTTTGTTGGTTTGTTGGTTTGTTTGTTTGTTGGTTGTTTGCTTCTTTGGTTCTTTGGTTTGTTGGTTTGTTGGTTTGTTGGTTCGTTGGTTTGTTCGTTTGTTGGTTTGTTGGTTTTTTGGTTTGTTGGTTTGTTGGTTTGTTGGTTTGTTGGTTTGTTGGTTTGTTGGTTTGTTGGTTTGTTGGTTTGTTTTTTGTTGGTTCTTTGGTTTGTTGGTTTGTTGGTTTGTTGGTTTGTTCGTTTGCTGGTTCGTTGGTTTGTTGATTTGTTGGTTTGTTGGTTTGTTATTTTGTTGGTTGGTTAGTTTGTTGGTTTGTTCGTTTGTTGGTTTGTTGGTTTGTTGGTTTGTTGGTTCTTTGGTTTGTTGGTTCTTTTGTTTGTTGGTTTGTTCGTTTGTTGGTTTTTGGTTCTTTGGTTTGTTGGTTTGTTGGTTTGTTGGTTTTTTGGTTTGTTGGTTTGTTGGTTTGTTGGTTTGTTCGTTTGTTGGTTTGTTGGTTTGTTGGTTTGTTGGTTTGTTAGTTCTTTGGTTCTTTCGTTCTTTGGTTCTTTGGTTTGTTGGTTCTTTGGTTTGTTGGTTTGTTGGTTTGTTGGTTTGTTCGTTTGTTGGTTTGTTGGTTTGTTGGTTCTTTGGTTTGTTGATTCTTTGGTTTGTTGGTTTGCTGGTTTGTTGGTTCGTTGGTTCGTTGGTTTGTTGGTTTGTTGGTTTGTTGGTTTGTTGGTTTGTTGGTTTGTTGGTTTGTTGGTTTGTTGGTATGTTCGTTTGTTAGTTTTTTGGTTTGTTGGTTCTTTGGTTTGTTGGTTGTTTGGGTTGTTGGTTTGTTGGTTTGTTCGTTTGTTGGTTTGTTGGTTTGTTGGTTTGTTGGTTTGTTAGTTTGTTGGTTTCTTGGTTTGTTGGTTTGTTGGTTCTTTGGTTCTTTGGTTCTTTGGTTCTTTGGTTCTTTGGTTCTTTGGTTCTTTGGTTTGCTGGTTTGTTGGTTTGTTGGTTTGTTGGTTTGTTGGTTTGTTGGTTTGTTCGGTTATTGGTTTGCTGGTTTGTTGGTTTGTTGGTTCGTTGGTTTGTTCGTTTGTTGGTTTGCTGGTTTGTTGGTTCGTTGGTTTGTTGGTTTGTTGGTTTGTTCGTTTGTTGGGTTGTTCGTTTGTTGGTTTGTTGGTTTGTTGGTTTGTTGGTTTGTTGGATTGTTGATTTGTTGGTTTGTTGGTTTGTTGGTTTGTTGGTTTGTTGGTTCGTTGGTTTGTTGGTTTGTATGTTTGTTGGTTTGTTCGTTTGTTGGTTTATTGGTTTGTTGGTTCTTTTGTTTGTTGGTTCGTTGGTTTGTTGGTTTGTTGGTCTGTTGGTTTGTCGGTTTGTTGGTTTCTTGATTCTTTGGTTTGTTGGTTTGTTGGTTCTTTGGTTTGTTGGTTTGTTGGTTTGTTGGTTTTTTTATTCTTTGGTTCGTTGGTTTGTTCGTTTGTTGGTTTGTTGGTTCTTTGGTTTGTTGGTTCTTTGGTTATTTGGTTTGTTCGTTCTTTGATTTGTTGGTTCTTTGGTTTATTGATTCTTTGGTTTGTTGGTTTGTTGGTTCTTTGGTTTGTTGGTTTGTTGGTTTGTTGGTTTGCTGGTTTGTTCGTTTGTTGGTTCGTTGGTTCTTTGGTTTGTTGGTTTGTTAGTTTGTTGGTTCGTTGGTTTGTTCGTTTGTTGGTTTGTTGGTTCTTTGGTTTGTCGGTTCTTTGTTTTGTTGGCTCTTTGGTTTGTTGGTTTGTTGGTTCTTTGGTTTGTTGGTTTGTTGGTTTGTTCTTTTGTTAGTTTATTGGTTTGTTGGTTTGTTGGTTTGCTGGTTTGTTGGTTTGTTGGTTCTTTGGTTTGTTGGTTCTTTGGTTTGTTGGTTTGTTGGTTTGTTGGTTTGTTGGTTTGTTGGTTTGTTGGTTTGTTGGTTTGTTGGTTTGTTGGTTTGTTGGTTTGTTGGTTCTTTGGTTTGTTGGTTCTTTGGTTTGTTGATTCTTTGGTTTGTTGGTTTGTTGGTTTGTTGGTTTCTTGGTTCGTTGGTTTGTTGGTTTCTTGGTTTGTTGGTTTGTTGGTTTGTTGGTTCTTTGGTTTGTTGATTCTTTGGTTTGTTGGTTTGTTGGTTTGTTGGTTCTTTGGTTTGTAGGTTTGGTGGTTTGTTCGTTTGTTGGTTCTTTGGTTTGTTGGTTCTTTGGTTTGTTGGTTCTTTGGCTTGTTGGTTCTTTGGTTTGTTGGTTCTTTAGCTTGTAGGTTCTTTGGTTTGTTGGTTCTTTGGTTTGTTGGTTTGTTGGTTTGTTCGTTCGTTGGTTTGTTGGTTTGTTGGTTTGTTGGTTTGTTGGTTTGTTGGTTCTTTGGTTTGTTGGTTCTTTGGATTGTAGGTTCTTTGGTTTGTTGGTTCTTTGGTTTGTTGGTTTGTTGGTTCGTTGGTTTGTTGGTGTGTTGGTTTGTTGGTTCGTTGGTTTGTTCGTTTGTTGGTTTGTTGGTTCTTTGGTTTGTTGGTTCTTTGGTTTGTTGCCTCTTTGGTTTGTTGGTTTGTTGGTTTCTTGGTTTGTTGGTTTGCTGGTTTGTTCGTTTGTTGGTTCGTTGGTTCTTTGGTTTGTTGGTTTGTTGGTTTGTTAGTTTGTTGGTTCTTTGGTTTGTTGGTTCTTTGGTTTGTTGATTCTTTGGTTTGTTGGTTTGTTAGTTTGTTGGTTCTTTGGTTTGTTGGTTTGTTGGTTTGTTGGTTTGTTGGTTTGTTGGTTTGTTGGTTTGTTGGTTTGTTGGTTTGTTGGTTTGTTCGTTTGTTCGTTTGTTGGTTCTTTGATTTGTTGGTTCTTTGGTTTGTTGATTCTTTGGTTTGTTGATTTGTTGGTTTGTTGGTTCTTTGCTTTGTTGGTTTGTTGGTTTGTTGGTTTCTTCGTTTGTTGGTTTGTTGGTTCTTTGGTTTGTTGGTTGTTTGGTTTGTTGATTCTTTGGTTTGTTCGTTTGTTGGGTTGTTCGTTTGTTGGTTTGTTGGTTTGTTGGTTTGTTGGTTTGTTGGTTTGTTGGTTTGTTGATTTGTTGGTTTGTTGGTTTGTTGGTTGGTTGGTTCTTTGGTTTGTTGGTTCGTTGGTTTGTTGGTTTGTTGGTTTGTTGGTTTGTTCGTTTGTTGGTTTGTTGGTTTGTTGGTTCTTTGGTTTGTTGGTTCGTTGGTTTGTTTGTTTGTTGGTCTGTTGGTTTGTTGGTTTGTTGGTTTGTTGATTCTTTGGTTTGTTGGTTTGTTGGTTCTTTGGTTTGTTGGTTTGTTGGTTTGTTGGTTTTTTGGTTCTTTGGTTCGTTGGTTTGTTCGTTTGTTGGTTTGTTGGTTCTTTGGTTTGTTGGTTCTTTGGTTCTTTGGTTTGTTGGTTCTTTGATTTGTTGGTTCTTTGGTTTGTTGATTCTTTGGTTTGTTGGTTTGTTGGTTCTTTGGTTTGTTGGTTTGCTGGTTTGTTGGTTTGTTGGTTTGCTGGTTTTTTCGTTTGTTGGTTCGTTGGTTCTTTGGTTTGTTGGTTTGTTGGTTTGTTAGTTTGTTGGTTCGTTGTTTTTTTCGTTTGTTGGTTTGTTGGTTCTTTGGTTTGTTGGTTCTTTGGTTTGTTGACTCTTTGGTTTGTTGGTTTATTCGTTCTTTGGTTTGTTGGTTTGTTGGTTTGTTCGTTTGTTAGTTTATTGGTTTGTTGGTTTGTTGGTTTGCTGGTTTGTTGGTTTGTTGGTTCTTTGGTTTGTTGGTTCTTTGGTTTGTTGGTTTGTTGGTTTGTTGGTTTGTTGGTTTGTTGGTTTGTTGGTTTGTTGGTTTGTTGGTTTGTTGGTTCTTTGGTTTGTTGGTTGTTTGGTTAGTTGGTTTGTCGGTTTGTTCGTTTGTTGGTTTGTTGGTTTGTTGGTTTGTTGGTTTGTTGGTTTGTTGGTTTGTTCGTTTGTTGATTTGTTGGTTTGTTGGTTTGTTGGTTTGTTGTTTCTTTGGTTTGTTAGTTCTTTGGTTTGTTGGTTCTTTGGTTTGTTGGTTCATTGATTTGTTGGTTTGTTGGTATGTTGGTTTGTTGGTTTGTTGGTTGTTTGCTTCTTTGGTTCTTTGGTTTGTTGGTTTGTTGGTTCGTTGGTTTGTTTTTTGTTGGTTTGTTGGTTTGTTGGTATGTTGGTTTGTTGGTTTGTTGGTTTGTTTGTTCGTTGGTTTGTTGATTTGTTTTTTGTTGGTTCTTTGGTTTGTTGGTTTCTTGATTTGTTGGTTTGTTCGTTTGTTGGTTCTTTGGTTTGTTGGTTCTTTGGTTATTTGGTTTGTTGGTTTGTTGGTGTGTTGGTTCTTTGGTTCTTTGTTTCTTGGGTTTGTTGGTTTATTGGTTTGTTGGTTTGTTCGTTTGTTGGTTTGTTGGTTTGTTGGTTTGTTGGTTCTTTGGTTTGTTGATTTGTTGGTTCTTTGGTTTGTTGGTTTGTTGGTTTGTTGTTTTGTTGGTTTGTTGGTTTGTTAGTTTGTTGGTTTGTTAGTTTGTTGGTTTGTTGGTTTGTTGGTTTGTTGGTTTGTTGGTTTGTTCATTTGTTGGTTCTTTGGTTTGTTGGTTTGTTGGTTTATTGGTTCTTTGGTTTGTTGGTTCTGTGGTTTGTAGGTTCTTTGGTTTGTTGGTTCTTTGGTTTGTTGGTTTGCTGGTTCTTTGTTTTGTTGATTTGTTGGTTTGTTGGTTTGTTATTTTGTTGGTTTGTTAGTTTGTTGGTTTGTTGGTTTGTTGGTTTGTTGGTTTTTTGGTTTGTTTGTTTGTTGGTTTGTTGGTTTGTTGGTTTGTTGGTTCGTTGGTTTGTTGGTTTGTTCGTTTGTTGGTTTGTTGGTTTGTTGGTTTGTTGGTTCTTTGGTTCTTTGGTTCTTTGGTTTGTTGGTTCTTTGGTTTGTTGGTTCTTTGGTTTGTTGGTTTGTTGGTTTGTTGGTTTGTTGGTTTGTTGATTTGTTGGTTCTGTGGTTTGTTGATTCTTTGGTTTGTTGGTGTGTTGGTTTGTTGGTTCGTTGGTTTGTTGGTTTGTTGGTTTGTTGGTTTGTTGGTTTGTTGGTTTGTTGGTTTGTTGGTTTGTTGGTTTGTTGGTTTATTGGTTTGTTGGTTTGTTGGTTCTTTGGTTCTTTAATTCTTTGGTTTGTTGGTTTGTTGGTTTGTTGGTTTGTTGGTTTGTTGGTTTGCTGGTTTGTTGGTTTATTGGTTTGTTGGTTTGTTGTTTCTTTGGTTTGTTGGTTCTTTGGTTTGTTGGTTCATTGATTTGTTGGTTTGTTTGTTTGTTGGTTTGTTAGTTTGTTTGTTGTTTGCTTCTTTGGTTCTTTGGTTTGTTGGTTTGTTGGTTTGCTGGTTCGTTGGTTTGTTGGTTTGTTGGTTTGTTCGTTTGTTGGTTTGTTGATTTGTTGGTTCTGTGGTTTGTTGATTCTTTGGTTTGTTGGTGTGTTGGTTTGTTGGTTCGGTGGTTTGTTGGTTTAATGGTTTGTTGGTTTGTTGGTTTGTTGGTTTGTTGGTTTGTTGGTTTGTTGGTTTGTTGGTTTGTTGGTTTGTTGGTTTGTTGGTTTGTTGGTTCTTTGGTTCTTTAATTCTTTGGTTTGTTGGTTTGTTGGTTTGTTGGTTTGTTGGTTTGTTGGTTTGCTGGTTTGTTCGTTTGTTGGTTTGTTGGTTTGTTGTTTCTTTGGTTTGTTGGTTCTTTGGTTTGTTGGTTCATTGATTTGTTGGTTTGTTTGTTTGTTGGTTTGTTGGTTTGTTGGTTGTTTGCTTCTTTGGTTCTTTGGTTTGTTGGTTTGTTGGTCCTATGGTTTGTTGGTTCTTTGGTTTGTTGATTCTTTGGTTTGTTGGTTTGTTGGTTTGTTGGTTCTTTGGTTTGTTGGTTTGTTGGTTTGTTAGTTTGTTCGTTTGTTGGTTTGTTGGTTCTTTGGTTTGTTGGTTGTTTGGTTTGTTGATTCTTTGGTTTGTTCGTTTGTTGGGTTGTTCGTTTGTTGGTTTGTTGGTTTGTTGGTTTGTTGGTTTGTTGGTTTGTTGGTTTGTTGATTTGTTGGTTTGTTGGTTTGTTGGTTTGTTGGTTCTTTGGTTTGTTGGTTCGTTGGTTTGTTGGTTTGTTGGTTTGTTGGTTTGTTCGTTTGTTGGTTTGTTGGTTTGTTGGTTCTTTGGTTTGTTGGTTCGTTGGTTTGTTTGTTTGTTGGTCTGTTGGTTTGTTGGTTTGTTGGTTTGTTGATTCTTTGGTTTGTTGGTTTGTTGGTTCTTTGGTTTGTTGGTTTGTTGGTTTGTTGGTTTTTTGGTTCTTTGGTTCGTTGGTTTGTTCGTTTGTTGGTTTGTTGGTTCTTTGGTTTGTTGGTTCTTTGGTTCTTTGGTTTGTTGGTTCTTCGATTTGTTGGTTCTTTGGTTTGTTGATTCTTTGGTTTGTTGGTTTGTTGGTTCTTTGGTTTGTTGGTTTGCTGGTTTGTTGGTTTGTTGGTTTGCTGGTTTTTTCGTTTGTTGGTTCGTTGGTTCTTTGGTTTGTTGGTTTGTTGGTTTGTTAGTTTGCTGGTTCGTTATTTTGTTCGTTTGTTGGTTTGTTGGTTCTTTGGTTTGTTGGTTCTTTGGTTTGTTGACTCTTTGTTTTGTTGGTTTGTTCGTTCTTTGGTTTGTTGGTTTGTTGGTTTGTTCGTTTGTTAGTTTATTGGTTTGTTGGTTTGTTGGTTTGCTGGTTTGTTGGTTTGTTGGTTCTTTGGTTTGTTGGTTCTTTGGTTTGTTGGTTTGTTGGTTTGTTGGTTTGTTGATTTGTTGGTTTGTTGGTTTGTTGGTTTGTTGGTTTGTTGGTTTGTTGGTTTGTTGGTTTGTTGGTTTGTTGGTTTGTTGGTTTGTTGGTTTGTTGGTTTGTTGGTTCTTTGGTTTGTTGGTTCTTTGGTTTGTTGATTCTTTGGTTTGTTGGTTTCTTGGTTTGTTGGTTTGTTGTTTCGTTGGTTTGTTGGTTTGTTGGTTTGTTGGTTTGTTGGTTTGTTGGTTTGTTGGTTCTTTGGTTTGTTGATTCTTTGGTTTGTTGGTTTGTTGGTTTGTTGGTTTGTTGGTTTGTTGGTTCTTTGGTTTGTTGGTTCTTTGGTTTGTTGGTTCTTTGGCTTGTTGGTTCTTTGGTTTGTTGGCTCTTTGGTTTGTAGGTTCTTTGGTTTGTTAGTTCTTTGGTTTGTTGGTTTGTTAGTTTGTTCGTTCGTTGCTTTGTTGGTTTGTTGGTTTGTTGGTTTGTTGGTTTGTTGGTTCTTTGGTTTGTTACTTCTTTGGATTGTAGGTTCTTTGGTTTGTTGGTTCTTTGGTTTGTTGGTTTGTTTGTTCGTTGGTTTGTTAGTTTGTTGGTTTGTTGGTTTGTTGGTTTGTTCGTTTGTTGGTTTGTTGGTTTGTTGGTTTGTTGGTTTGTTGGTTTGTTGGTTTGTTGGTTTGTTGGTTCTTTGGTTTGTTGGTTCTTTGGTTTGTTGGTTTGTTGGTTTGTTCGTTTGTTGGTTTATTGGTTCTTTGGTTTGTTGGTTTGTTGGTTTGTTGGTTTGTTGGTTTGTTGGTTTTTTGGTTTGTTGGTTTGTTGGTTTGTTCGTTTGTTGGTTTGTTGGTTTTTTGGTTTGTTCGTTTGTTGGTTTGTTGGTTTGTTGGTTTGTTGGTTCTTTGGTTCTTTGGTTCTTTGGTTCTTTGGTTCTTTGGTTAGTTGGTTTTTTGGTTTGTTGGTTTGTTGGTTTGTTTGTTTGTTGGTTTGTTCGTTGTTGGTTTTTTGGATTGTTGGTTCTTTGGTTTGTTGGTTGTTTGGTTCTTTGGTTTGTTGGTTTTTTGGTTTGTTGGTTTGTTGGTTTGTTGGTTTGTTGGTTTGTTGGTTTGTTGGTTTGTTGGTTTGTTGGTTTGTTAGTTTGTTGGTTTGTTGGTTTATTGGTTCTTTGGTTTGTTGGTTTGTTGGTTTGTTGGTTTGTTGGTTTGTTGGTTTTTTGGTTTGTTGGTTTGTTGGTTTGTTCGTTTGTTGGTTTGTTGGTTTGTTGGTTTGTTGGTTTGTTCGTTTGTTGGTTTGTTGGTTTGTTGGTTTGTTGGTTCTTTGGCTCTTTGGTTCTTTGGTTCTTTGGTTCTTTGGTTAGTTGGTTTTTTGGTTTGTTGGTTTGTTGGTTTGTTCGTTTGTTGGTTTGTTGGTTTGTTGGTTCTTTGGTTTGTTGATTCTTTGGTTTGTTGGTTTGTTGGTTCTTTGGTTTGTTGGTTTGTTGGTTTGTTGGTTTGCTGGTTTGTTCGTTTGTTGGTTCGTTGGTTCTTTGGTTTGTTGGTTTGTTGGTTTGTTAGTTTATTGGTTCGTTGTTTTGTTCGTTTGTTGGTTTGTTGGTTCTTTGGTTTGTTGGTTCTTTGGTTTGTTGACTCTTTGGTTTGTTGGTTTGTTGGTTCTTTGGTTTGTTGGTTTGTTGGTTTGTTCGTTTGTTAGTTTGTTGGTTTGTTGGTTTGCTGGTTTGTTGGTTTGTTGGTTCTTTGGTTTGTTGGCTCTTTGGTTTGTTGGTTTGTTGGTTTATTGGTTTGTTGGTTTGTTGGTTTGTTGGTTTGTTGGTTTGTTGGTTTGTTGGTTTGTTGGTTTGTTGGTTTGTTGGTTTGTTGGTTTGTTGGTTCTTTGGTTTGTTGGTTCTTTGGTTTATTGATTCTTTGGATTGTTGGTTTGTTGGTTTCTTGGTTTCTTGGTTTGTTGGTTTGTTGGTTTGTTGGTTCTTTGGTTTGTTGATTTTTTGGTTTGTTGGTTTGTTGGTTTGTTGGTTTGTTGGTTCTTTGGTTTGTTGGTTTGTTGGTTTGTTCGTTTGCTGGTTCTTCGGTTTGTTGGTTCTTTGGTTTGTTGGTTCTTTGGCTTGTTGGTTCTTTGGTTTGTTGGTTCTTTGGTTTGTAGGTTCTTTGGTTTGTTGGTTCTTTGGTTTGTTGGTTTGTTGGTTTGTTCGTTCGTTGCTTTGTTGGTTTGTTGGTTTGTTGGTTTGTTGGTTTGTTGGTTTGTTGGTTCTTTGGTTTGTTACTTCTTTGGATTGTAGGTTCTTTGGTTTGTTGGTTCTTTGATTTGTTGGTTTGTTGGTTCGTTGGTTTGTTGGTTTGTTTGTTCGTTGGTTTGTTAGTTTGTTGGTTTGTTGGTTTGTTGGTTTGTTCGTTTGTTGGTTTGTTGGTTTGGTGGTTTGTTGGTTTGTTGGTTTGTTGGTTTGTTGGTTCTTTGGTTTGTTGGTTCTTTGGTTTGTTGGTTTGTTGGTTTGTTCGTTTGTTGGTTTATTGGTTCTTTGGTTTGTTGGTTTGTTGGTTTGTTGGTTTGTTGGTTTTTTGGTTTGTTGGTTTGTTGGTTTGTTCGTTTGTTGGTTTGTTGGTTTGTTGGTTTGTTCGTTTGTTGGTTTGTTGGCTTGTTGGTTTGTTGGTTCTTTGGTTTGTTGGTTGTTTGGTTAGTTAGTTTGTCGGTTTGTTCGTTTGTTGGTTTGTTGGTTTGTTGGTTTGTTGGTTTGTTGGTTTGTTGGTTTATTCGTCTGTTGGTTCATTGATTTGTTGGTTTGTTGGTATGTTGGTTTGTTGGTTTGTTGGTTGTTTGCTTCTTTGGTTCTTTGGTTTGTTGGTTTGTTGGTTCGTTGGTTTGTTCGTTTGTTGGTTTGTTGGTTTGTTGGTATGTTGGTTTGTTGGTTTGTTGGTTTGTTTGTTCGTTGGTTTGTTGATTTGTTTTTTGTTGGTTCTTTGGTTTGTTGGTTTCTTGATTTGTTGGTTTGTTCGTTTGTTGGTTCTTTGGTTTGCTGGTTCTTTGGTTATTTGGTTTTTTGGTTTGTTGGTGTGTTGGTTCTTTGGTTCTTTGTTTCTTGGGTTTGTTGGTTTATTGGTTTGTTGGTTTGTTCGTTTGTTGGTTTGTTGGTTTGTTGGTTTGTTGGTTTGTTGGTTCTTTGGTTTGTTGATTTGTTGGTTCTTTGGTTTGTTGGTTTGTTGTTTTGTTGGTTTGTTGGTTTGTTAGTTTGTTGGTTTGTTGGTTTGTTGGTTTGTTGGTTTGTTGGTTTGTTGGTTTGTTGGTTTGTTGGTTTGTTGGTTTGTTCATTTGTTGGTTCTTTGTTTTGTTGGTTCGTTGGTTTGTTGGTTCTTTGGTTTGTTGGTTCTTTGGTTTGTTGGTTTGTTGGTTTGCTGGTTCGTTGGTTTGTTGATTTGTTGGTTTGTTGGTTTGTTATTTTGTTGGTTTGTTAGTTTGTTGGTTTGTTGGTTTGTTGGTTTGTGGGTTTTTTGGTTTGTTTGTTTGTTGGTTCTTTGGTTTGTTGGTTCTTTGGTTTGTTGGTTCTTTGGTTTGTTGGTTTGTTGGTTTGTTCGTTTGTTGGTTTGTTGATTTGTTGGTTCTGTGGTTTGTTGATTCTTTGGTTTGTTGGTGTGTTGGTTTGTTGGTTCGTTGGTTTGTTGGTTTTTTGTTTTGTTGGTTTGTTGGTTTGTTGGTTTGTTGGTTTGTTGGTTTGTTGGTTTGTTGGTTTGTTGGTTTGTTGTTTTGTTGGTTTGTTAGTTCTTTGGTTCTTTAATTCTTTGGTTTGTTGGTTTGTTGGTTTGTTGGTTTGTTGGTTTGCTGGTCTGTTGGTTTGTTGGTTTGTTGGTTTGTTGTTTCTTTGGTTTGTTGGTTCTTTGGTTTGTTGGTTCATTGATTTGTTGGTTTGTTGGTTTGTTGGTTGTTTGCTTCTTTGGTTCTTTCGTTTGTTGGTTTGTTGGTTTGTTGGTTCGTTGGTTTGTTCGTTTGTTGGTTTGTTGGTTTGTTGGTTTGTTGGTTTGTTGGTTTGTTGGTTTGTTGGTTTGTTGGTTTGTTGGTTTGTTGGTTTGTTGGTTTGTTGGTTTGTTGGTTCTTTGGTTTGTTGGTTCTTTGGTTTGTTGGTTTGTTGGTTTGTTCGTTTGTTGGTTTATTGGTTCTTTGGTTTGTTGGTTTGTTGGTTTGTTGGTTTGTTGGTTTTTTGGTTTGTTGGTTTGTTGGTTTGTTCGTTTGTTGGTTTGTTGGTTTGTTGGTTTGTTCGTTTGTTGGTTTGTTGGTTTGTTGGTTTGTTGGTTCTTTGGTTTGTTGGTTGTTTGGTTAGTTAGTTTGTCGGTTTGTTCGTTTGTTGGTTTGTTGGTTTGTTGGTTTGTTGGTTTGTTGGTTTATTCGTTTGTTGGTTCATTGATTTGTTGGTTTGTTGGTATGTTGGTTTGTTGGTTTGTTGGTTGTTTGCTTCTTTGGTTCTTTGGTTTGTTGGTTTGTTGGTTCGTTGGTTTGTTCGTTTGTTGGTTTGTTGGTTTGTTGGTATGTTGGTTTGTTGGTTTGTTGGTTTGTTTGTTCGTTGGTTTGTTGATTTGTTTTTTGTTGGTTCTTTGGTTTGTTGGTTTCTTGATTTGTTGGTTTGTTCGTTTGTTGGTTCTTTGGTTTGCTGGTTCTTTGGTTATTTGGTTTTTTGGTTTGTTGGTGTGTTGGTTCTTTGGTTCTTTGTTTCTTGGGTTTGTTGGTTTATTGGTTTGTTGGTTTGTTCGTTTGTTGGTTTGTTGGTTTGTTGGTTTGTTGGTTTGTTGGTTCTTTGGTTTGTTGATTTGTTGGTTCTTTGGTTTGTTGGTTTGTTGGTTTGTTGTTTTGTTGGTTTGTTGGTTTGTTAGTTTGTTGGTTTGTTGGTTTGTTGGTTTGTTGGTTTGTTGGTTTGTTGGTTTGTTGGTTTGTTGGTTTGTTCATTTGTTGGTTCTTTGTTTTGTTGGTTCGTTGGTTTGTTGGTTCTTTGGTTTGTTGGTTCTGTGGTTTATAGGTTCTTTGGTTTGTTGGTTCTTTGGTTTGTTGGTTTGTTGGTTTGCTGGTTCGTTGGTTTGTTGATTTGTTGGTTTGTTGGTTTGTTATTTTGTTGGTTTGTTAGTTTGTTGGTTTGTTGGTTTGTTGGTTTGTGGGTTTTTTGGTTTGTTTGTTTGTTGGTTCTTTGGTTTGTTGGTTCTTTGGTTTGTTGGTTCTTTGGTTTGTTGGTTCGTTGGTTTGCTCGTTTGTTGGTTTGTTGATTTGTTGGTTCTGTGGTTTGTTGATTCTTTGGTTTGTTGGTGTGTTTGTTTGTTGGTTCGTTGGTTTGTTGGTTTTTTGTTTTGTTGGTTTGTTGGTTTGTTGGTTTGTTGGTTTGTTGGTTTGTTGGTTTGTTGGTTTGTTGTTTTGTTGGTTTGTTAGTTCTTTGGTTCTTTAATTCTTTGGTTTGTTGGTTTGTTGGTTTGTTGGTTTGTTGGTTTGTTGGTTTGCTGGTCTGTTGGTTTGTTGGTTTGTTGGTTTGTTGTTTCTTTGGTTTGTTGGTTCTTTGGTTTGTTGGTTCATTGATTTGTTGGTTTGTTTGTTTGTTGGTTTGTTGGTTTGTTGGTTGTTTGCTTCTTTGGTTCTTTCGTTTGTTGGTTTGTTGGTTTGTTGGATCGTTGGTTTGTTCGTTTGTTGGTTTGTTGGTTTGTTGGTTTGTTGGTTTGTTGGTTTGTTGGTTTGTTGGTTTGTTGGTTTGTTGGTTTGTTGGTTTGTTGGTTTGTTGGTTTGTTGGTTTGTTTTTTGTTGGTTCTTTGGTTTGTTGGTTTGTTCGTTTGTTGGTTTATTGGTTTTTGGTTTGTTGATTTTTTGGTTTGTTGGTTTGTTGGTTTGTTGGTTCGTTGGTTTATTGGTTTGTCGGTCTGTTGGTTTGTTCGTTGTTGGTTTTTTGGTTTGTTGGTTCTTTGGTTTGTTGGTTGTTTGGTTCTTTGGTTTGTTGGTTTTTTGGTTTGTTGGTTTGTTGGTTTATTGGTTCTTTGCTTTGTTGGTTTGTTGGTTTGTTGGTTTGTTGGTTTGTTGGTTTGTTGGTTTGTTCGTTTGTTGGTTTGTTGGTTTGTTGGTTTGTTGGTTCTTTGGTTTGTTGGTTGTTTGGTTAGTTAGTTTGTCGGTTTGTTCGTTTGTTGGTTTGTTGGTTTGTTGGTTTGTTGGTTTGTTGGTTTGTTCGTTTGTTGGTTTGTTGGTTTGTTGGTTTGTTGGTTTGTTGTTTCTTTGGTTTGTTGGTTCTTTGGTTTGTTGGTTCTTTGGTTTGTTGGTTCATTGATTTGTTGGTTTGTTGGTATGTTGGTTTGTTGGTTTGTTGGTTGTTTGCTTCTTTGGTTTTTTGGTTTGTTGGTTTGTTGGTTCGTTGGTTTGTTCGTTTGTTGGTTTGTTGGTTTGTTGGTATGTTGGTTTGTTGGTTTGTTGGTTTGTTTGTTCGTTGGTTTGTTGATTTGTTTTTTGTTGGTTCTTTGGTTTGTTGGTTTCTTGATTTGTTGGTTTGTTCGTTTGTTGGTTCTTTGGTTTGCTGGTTCTTTGGTTATTTGGTTTGTTGGTTTGTTGGTGTGTTGGTTCTTTGGTTCTTTGTTTCTTGGGTTTGTTGGTTTATTGGTTTGTTGGTTTGTTCGTTTGTTGGTTTGTTGGTTTGTTGGTTTGTTGGTTTGTTGGTTCTTTGGTTTGTTGATTTGTTGGTTCTTTGGTTTGTTGGTTTGTTGGTTTGTTGTTTTGTTGGTTTGTTGGTTTGTTAGTTTGTTGGTTTGTTGGTTTGTTGGTTTGTTGGTTTGTTGGTTTGTTGGTTTGTTGGTTTGTTGGTTTGTTCATTTGTTGGTTCTTTGTTTTGTTGGTTCGTTGGTTTGTTGGTTCTTTGGTTTGTTGGTTGTTTGGTTAGTTAGTTTGTCGGTTTGTTCGTTTGTTGGTTTGTTGGTTTGTTGGTTTGTTGGTTTGTTGGTTTATTCGTTTGTTGGTTCATTGATTTGTTGGTTTGTTGGTATGTTGGTTTGTTGGTTTGTTGGTTGTTTGCTTCTTTGGTTCTTTGGTTTGTTGGTTTGTTGGTTCGTTGGTTTGTTCGTTTGTTGGTTTGTTGGTTTGTTGGTATGTTGGTTTGTTGGTTTGTTGGTTTGTTTGTTCGTTGGCTTGTTGATTTGTTTTTTGTTGGTTCTTTGGTTTGTTGGTTTCTTGATTTGTTGGTTTGTTCGTTTGTTGGTTCTTTGGTTTGCTGGTTCTTTGGTTATTTGGTTTTTTGGTTTGTTGGTGTGTTGGTTCTTTGGTTCTTTGTTTCTTGGGTTTGTTGGTTTATTGGTTTGTTGGTTTGTTCGTTTGTTGGTTTGTTGGTTTGTTGGTTTGTTGGTTTGTTGGTTCTTTGGTTTGTTGATTTGTTGGTTCTTTGGTTTGTTGGTTTGTTGTTTTGTTGGTTTGTTGGTTTGTTAGTTTGTTGGTTTGTTGGTTTGTTGGTTTGTTGGTTTGTTGGTTTGTTGGTTTGTTGGTTTGTTGGTTTGTTCATTTGTTGGTTCTTTGTTTTGTTGGTTCGTTGGTTTGTTGGTTCTTTGGTTTGTTGGTTCTGTGGTTTATAGGTTCTTTGGTTTGTTGGTTCTTTGGTTTGTTGGTTTGTTGGTTTGCTGGTTCGTTGGTTTGTTGATTTGTTGGTTTGTTGGTTTGTTATTTTGTTGGTTTGTTAGTTTGTTGGTTTGTTGGTTTGTTGGTTTGTGGGTTTTTTGGTTTGTTTGTTTGTTGGTTCTTTGGTTTGTTGGTTCTTTGGTTTGTTGGTTCTTTGGTTTGTTGGTTTGTTGGTTTGTTCGTTTGTTGGTTTTTTGATTTGTTGGTTCTGTGGTTTGTTGATTCTTTGGTTTGTTGGTGTGTTGGTTTGTTGGTTCGTTGGTTTGTTGGTTTTTTGTTTTGTTGGTTTGTTGGTTTGTTGGTTTGTTGGTTTGTTGGTTTGTTGGTTTGTTGGTTTGTTGGTTTGTTGGTTTGTTGGTTTGTTGTTTTGTTGGTTTGTTAGTTCTTTGGTTCTTTAATTCTTTGGTTTGTTGGTTTGTTGGTTTGTTGGTTTGTTGGTTTGTTGGTTTGCTGGTCTGTTGGTTTGTTGGTTTGTTGGTTTGTTGTTTCTTTGGTTTGTTGGTTCTTTGGTTTGTTGGTTCATTGATTTGTTGGTTTGTTTGTTTGTTGGTTTGTTGGTTTGTTGGTTGTTTGCTTCTTTGGTTCTTTCGTTTGTTGGTTTGTTGGTTTGTTGGTTCGTTGGTTTGTTCGTTTGTTGGTTTGTTGGTTTGTTGGTTTGTTGGTTTGTTGGTTTGTTGGTTTGTTGGTTTGTTGGTTTGTTGGTTTGTTGGTTTGTTGGTTTGTTGGTTTGTTGGTTTGTTTTTTGTTGGTTCTTTGGTTTGTTGGTTTGTTGGTTTGTTCGTTTGTTGGTTTATTGGTTCTTTGGTTTGTTGATTTTTTGGTTTGTTGGTTTGTTGGTTTGTTGGTTCGTTGGTTTATTGGTTTGTTGGTTTGTTGGTTTGTTGGTTTGTTGGTCTGTTGGTTTGTTCGTTGTTGGTTTTTTGGTTTGTTGGTTCTTTGGTTTGTTGGTTGTTTGGTTCTTTGGTTTGTTGGTTTTTTGGTTTGTTGGTTTGTTGGTTTATTGGTTTGTTGGTTTGTTGGTTTGTTGGTTTGTTGGTTCTTTGGTTCTTTGGTTCTTTGCTTTGTTGGTTTGTTGGTTTGTTGGTTTGTTGGTTTGTTGGTTTGTTCGTTTGTTGGTTTGTTGGTTTGTTGGTTTGTTGGTTCTTTGGTTTGTTGGTTGTTTGGTTAGTTAGTTTGTCGGTTTGTTCGTTTGTTGGTTTGTTGGTTTGTTGGTTTGTTGGTTTGTTGGTTTGTTCGTTTGTTGGTTTGTTGGTTTGTTGGTTTGTTGGTTTGTTGTTTCTTTGGTTTGTTGGCTCTTTGGTTTGTTGGTTCTTTGGTTTGTTGGTTCATTGATTTGTTGGTTTGTTGGTATGTTGGTTTGTTGGTTTGTTGGTTGTTTGCTTCTTTGGTTTTTTGGTTTGTTGGTTTGTTGGTTCGTTGGTTTGTTCGTTTGTTGGTTTGTTGGTTTGTTGGCATGTTGGTTTGTTGGTTTGTTGGTTTGTTTGTTCGTTGGTTTGTTGATTTGTTTTTTGTTGGTTCTTTGGTTTGTTGGTTTCTTGATTTGTTGGTTTGTTCGTTTGTTGGTTCTTTGGTTTGCTGGTTCTTTGGTTATTTGGTTTGTTGGTTTGTTGGTGTGTTGGTTCTTTGGTTCTTTGTTTCTTGGGTTTGTTGGTTTATTGGTTTGTTGGTTTGTTCGTTTGTTGGTTTGTTGGTTTGTTGGTTTGTTGGTTTGTTGGTTCTTTGGTTTGTTGATTTGTTGGTTCTTTGGTTTGTTGGTTTGTTGGTTTGTTGTTTTGTTGGTTTGTTGGTTTGTTAGTTTGTTGGTTTGTTGGTTTGTCGGTTTGTTGGTTTGTTGGTTTGTTGGTTTGTTGGTTTGTTGGTTTGTTCATTTGTTGGTTCTTTGTTTTGTTGGTTCGTTGGTTTGTTGGTTCTTTGGTTTGTTGGTTCTGTGGTTTATAGGTTCTTTGGTTTGTTGGTTCTTTGGTTTGTTGGTTTGTTGGTTTGCTGGTTTGTTGGTTTGTTGATTTGTTGGTTTGTTGGTTTGTTATTTTGTTGGTTTGTTAGTTTGTTGGTTTGTTGGTTTGTTGGTTTGTGGGTTTTTTGGTTTGTTTGTTTGTTGGTTCTTTGTTTTGTTGGTTCTTTGGTTTGTTGGTTCTTTGGTTTGTTGGTTTGTTGGTTTGTTCGTTTGTTGGTTTGTTGATTTGTTGGTTCTGTGGTTTGTTGATTCTTTGGTTTGTTGGTGTGCTGGTTTGTTGGTTCGTTGGTTTGTTGGTTTTTTGGTTTGTTGGTTTGTTGGTTTGTTGGTTTGTTGGTTTGTTGGTTTGTTGGTTTGTTGGTTTGTTGGTTTGTTGTTTTGTTGGTTTGTTAGTTCTTTGGTTCTTTAATTCTTTGGTTTGTTGGTTTGTTGGTTTGTTGGTTTGTTGGTTTGCTGGTCTGTTGGTTTGTTGGTTTGTTGGTTTGTTGGTTTGTTGTTTCTTTGGTTTGTTGGTTCTTTGGTTTGTTGGTTCATTGATTTGTTGGTTTGTTTGTTTGTTGGTTTGTTGGTTTGTTCGTTTGTTGGTTTGTTGGTTTGTTGGTTTGTTGGTTCTTTGGTTTGTTGGTTGTTTGGTTAGTTAGTTTGTCGGTTTGTTCGTTTGTTGGTTTGTTGGTTTGTTGGTTTGTTGGTTTGTTGGTTTGTTGGTTTGTTCGTTTGTTGGTTTGTTGGTTTGTTGGTTTGTTGGTTTGTTGTTTCTTTGGTTTGTTGGTTCTTTGGTTTGTTGGTTCTTTGGTTTGTTGGTTCATTGATTTGTTGGTTTGTTGGTATGTTGGTTTGTTGGTTTGTTGGTTGTTTGCTTCTTTGGTTTTTTGGTTTGTTGGTTTGTTGGTTCGTTGGTTTGTTCGTTTGTTGGTTTGTTGGTTTGTTGGTATGTTGGTTTGTTGGTTTGTTGGTTTGTTTGTTCGTTGGTTTGTTGATTTGTTTTTTGTTGGTTCTTTGGTTTGTTGGTTTCTTGATTTGTTGGTTTGTTCGTTTGTTGGTTCTTTGGTTTGCTGGTTCTTTGGTTATTTGGTTTGTTGGTTTGTTGGTGTGTTGGTTCTTTGGTTCTTTGTTTCTTGGGTTTGTTGGTTTATTGGTTTGTTGGTTTGTTCGTTTGTTGGTTTGTTGGTTTGTTGGTTTGTTGGTTTGTTGGTTCTTTGGTTTGTTGATTTGTTGGTTCTTTGGTTTGTTGGTTTGTTGGTTTGTTGTTTTGTTGGTTTGTTAGTTTGTTGGTTTGTTGGTTTGTTGGTTTGTTGGTTTGTTGGTTTGTTGGTTTGTTGGTTTGTTGGTTTGTTGGTTTGTTCATTTGTTGGTTCTTTGTTTTGTTGGTTCGTTGGTTTGTTGGTTCTTTGGTTTGTTGGTTCTGTGGTTTATAGGTTCTTTGGTTTGTTGGTTCTTTGGTTTGTTGGTTTGTTGGTTTGCTGGTTCGTTGGTTTGTTGATTTGTTGTTTTGTTGGTTTGTTATTTTGTTGGTTTGTTAGTTTGTTGGTTTGTTGGTTTGTTGGTTTGTGGGTTTTTTGGTTTGTTTGTTTGTTGGTTCTTTGTTTTGTTGGTTCTTTGGTTTGTTGGTTCTTTGGTTTGTTGGTTTGTTGGTTTGTTCGTTTGTTGGTTTGTTGATTTGTTGGTTCTGTGGTTTGTTGATTCTTTGGTTTGTTGGTGTGCTGGTTTGTTGGTTCGTTGGTTTGTTGGTTTTTTGGTTTGTTGGTTTGTTGGTTTGTTGGTTTGTTGGTTTGTTGGTTTGTTGGTTTGTTGGTTTGTTGGTTTGTTGTTTTGTTGGTTTGTTAGTTCTTTGGTTCTTTAATTCTTTGGTTTGTTGATTTGTTGGTTTGTTGGTTTGTTGGTTTGTTGGTTTGTTGGTTTGCTGGTCTGTTGGTTTGTTGGTTTGTTGGTTTGTTGGTTTGTTGTTTCTTTGGTTTGTTGGTTCTTTGGTTTGTTGGTTCATTGATTTGTTGGTTTGTTTGTTTGGTGGTTTGTTGGTTTGTTGGTTGTTTGCTTCTTTGGTTCTTTCGTTTGTTGGTTTGTTGGTTTGTTGGTTCGTTGGTTTGTTCGTTTGTTGGTTTGTTGGTTTGTTGGTTTGTTGGTTTGTTGGTTTGTTGGTTTGTTGGTTTGTTGGTTTGTTGGTTTGTTGGTTTGTTGGTTTGTTGGTTTGTTGGTTTGTTGGTTTGTTGGTTTGTTTTTTGTTGGTTCTTTGGTTTGTTGGTTTGTTGGTTTCTTGGTTTGTGTGTTTGTTGGTTTGTTGGTTTGTTGGTTTGTTGGTTTGTTGGTTTGTTGGTTTGTTGGTTTGTTGGTTTGTTGGTTTTTTGGTTTGTTGGTTTGTTGGTTTGTTGGTTTGTTGTTTCTTTGGTTTGTTGGTTCTTTGGTTTGTTGGTTCATTGATTTGTTGGTTTGTTGGTTTGTTGGTTTGTTGGTTTGTTGGTTGTTTGCTTCTTTGGTTCTTTGGTTTGTTGGTTTGTTGGTTTGTTGGTTCGTTGGTTTGTTCGTTTGTTGGTTTGTTGGTTTGTTGGTTTGTTGGTTTGTTGGTTTGTTGGTTTGTTGGTTTGTTGGTTTGTTGGTTTGTTGGTTTGTTGGTTTGTTGGTTTGTTGGTTTGTTGGATTGTTGGTTTGTTTTTTGTTGGTTCTTTGGTTTGTTGGTTTGTTGGTTTCTTCGTTTGTTCGTTTGCTGGTTCGTTGGTTTGTTGATTTGTTGGTTTGTTGGTTTGTTATATTGTTGGTTTGTTAGTTTGTTGGTTTGTTCGTTTGTTGGTTTGTTGGTTTGTTGTTTCTTTGGTTTGTTGGTTCTTTGGTTTGTTGGTTCATTGATTTGTTGGTTTGTTGGTTTGTTGGTTTGTTGGTTTGTTGGTTGTTTGCTTCTTTGGTTCTTTGGTTTGTTGGTTTGTTGGTTTGTTGGTTCGTTGGTTTGTTCGTTTGTTGGTTTGTTGGTTTGTTGGTTTGTTGGTTTGTTGGTTTGTTGGTTTGTTGGTTTGTTGGTTTGTTGGTTTGTTGGTTTGTTGGTTTGTTGGTTTGTTGGTTTGTTGGATTGTTGGTTTGTTTTTTGTTGGTTCTTTGGTTTGTTGGTTTGTTGGTTTCTTGGTTTGTTCGTTTGCTGGTTCGTTGGTTTGTTGATTTGTTGGTTTGTTGGTTTGTTATATTGTTGGTTTGTTAGTTTGTTGGTTTGTTCGTTTGTTGGTTTGTTGGTTTGTTGGTTCTTTGGTTTGTTAGTTCTTTGGTTTGTTGGTTCATTGATTTGTTGGTTTGTTTGTTTGTTGGTTTGTTGGTTTGTTGGTTGTTTGCTTCTTTGGTTCTTTCGTTTGTTGGTTTGTTGGTTTGTTGGTTCGTTGGTTTGTTCGTTTGTTGGTTTGTTGGTTTGTTGGTTTGTTGGTTTGTTGGTTTGTTGGTTTGTTGGTTTGTTGGTTTGTTGGTTTGTTGGTTTGTTGGTTTGTTGGTTTGTTGGTTTGTTGGTTTGTTGGTTTGTTTTTTGTTGGTTCTTTGGTGTGTTGGTTTGTTGGTTAGTTCGTTTGTTGGTTTATTGGTTCTTTGGTTTGTTGATTTTTTGGTTTGTTGGTTTGTTGGTTTGTTGGTTCGTTGGTTTATTGGTTTGTTGGTTTGTTGGTTTGTTGGTTTGTTGGTTTGTCGGTCTGTTGGTTTGTTCGTTGTTGGTTTTTTGGTTTGTTGGTTCTTTGGTTTGTTGGTTGTTTGGTTCTTTGGTTTGTTGGTTTTTTGGTTTGTTGGTTTGTTGGTTTATTAGTTTATTGGTTTGTTGGTTTGTTGGTTTGTTGGTTTGTTGGTTCTTTGGTTCTTTGGTTTTTGCTTTGTTGGTTTGTTGGTTTGTTGGTTTGTTGGTTTGTTGGTTTGTTCGTTTGTTGGTTTGTTGGTTTGTTGGTTTGTTGGTTCTTTGGTTTGTTGGTTGTTTGGTTAGTTAGTTTGTCGGTTTGTTCGTTTGTTGGTTTGTTGGTTTGTTGGTTTGTTGGTTTGTTGGTTTGTTCGTTTGTTGGTTTGTTGGTTTGTTGGTTTGTTGTTTCTTTGGTTTGTTGGTTCTTTGGTTTGTTGGTTCTTTGGTTTGTTGGTTCATTGATTTGTTGGTTTGTTGGTATGTTGGTTTGTTGGTTTGTTGGTTGTTTGCTTCTTTGGTTTTTTGGTTTGTTGGTTTGTTGGTTCGTTGGTTTGTTCGTTTGTTGGTTTGTTGGTTTGTTGGTATGTTGGTTTGTTGGTTTGTTGGTTTGTTTGTTCGTTGGTTTGTTGATTTGTTTTTTGTTGGTTCTTTGGTTTCTTGGTTTCTTGATTTGTTGGTTTGTTCGTTTGTTGGTTCTTTGGTTTGCTGGTTCTTTGGTTATTTGGTTTGTTGGTTTGTTGGTGTGTTGGTTCTTTGGTTCTTTGTTTCTTGGGTTTGTTGGTTTATTGGTTTGTTGGTTTGTTCGTTTGTTGGTTTGTTGGTTTGTTGGTTTGTTGGTTTGTTGGTTCTTTGGTTTGTTGATTTGTTGGTTCTTTGCTTTGTTGGTTTGTTGGTTTGTTGTTTTGTTGGTTTGTTGGTTTGTTAGTTTGTTGGTTTGTTGGTTTGTTGGTTTGTTGGTTTGTTGGTTTGTTGGTTTGTTGGTTTGTTGGTTTGTTCATTTGTTGGTTCTTTGTTTTGTTGGTTCGTTGGTTTGTTGGTTCTTTGGTTTGTTGGTTCTGTGGTTTATAGGTTCTTTGGTTTGTTGGTTCTTTGGTTTGTTGGTTTGTTGGTTTGCTGGTTCGTTGGTTTGTTGATTTGTTGGTTTGTTGGTTTGTTATTTTGTTGGTTTGTTAGTTTGTTGGTTTGTTGGTTTGTTGGTTTGTGGGTTTTTTGGTTTGTTTGTTTGTTGGTTCTTTGGTTTGTTGGTTCTTTGGTTTGTTGGTTCTTTGGTTTGTTGGTTCGTTGGTTTGTTCGTTTGTTGGTGTGTTGGTTTGTTGGTTCGTTGGTTTGTTGGTTTTTTGGTTTGTTGGTTTGTTGGTTTGTTGTTTTGTTGGTTTGTTGGTTTGTTGGTTTGTTGGTTTGTTGGTTTGTTGTTTTGTTGGTTTGTTAGTTCTTTGGTTCTTTAATTCTTTGGTTTGTTGGTTTGTTGGTTTGTTGGTTTGTTGGTTTGTTGGTTTGCTGGTCTGTTGGTTTGTTGGTTTGTTGGTTTGTTGGTTTGTTGTTTCTTTGGTTTGTTGGTTCTTTGGTTTGTTGGTTCATTGATTTGTTGGTTTGTTTGTTTGTTGGTTTGTTGGTTTGTTGGTTGTTTGCTTCTTTGGTTCTTTCGTGTGTTGGTTTGTTGGTTTGTTGGTTCGTTGGTTTGTTCGTTTGTTGGTTTGTTGGTTTGTTGGTTTGTTGGTTTGTTGGTTTGTTGGTTTGTTGGTTTGTTGGTTTGTTGGTTTGTTGGTTTGTTGGTTTGTTGGTTTGTTGGTTTGTTGGTTTGTTTTTTGTTGGTTCTTTGGTTTGTTGGTTTGTTGGTTTCTTGGTTTGTGTGTTTGTTGGTTTGTTGGTTTGTTGGTTTGTTGGTTTGTTGGTTTGTTGGTTTGTTGGTTTGTTGGTTTGTTGGATTGTTGGTTTTTTGGTTTGTGGGTTTGTTGGTTTGTTGGTTTGTTGTTTCTTTGGTTTGTTGGTTCTTTGGTTTGTTGGTTCATTGATTTGTTGGTTTGTTGGTTTGTTGGTTTGTTGGTTTGTTGGTTGTTTGCTTCTTTGGTTCTTTGGTTTGTTGGTTTGTTGGTTTGTTGGTTCGTTGGTTTGTTCGTTTGTTGGTTTGTTGGTTTGTTGGTTTGTTGGTTTGTTGGTTTGTTGGTTTGTTGGTTTGTTGGTTTGTTGGTTTGTTGGTTTGTTGGTTTGTTGGTTTGTTGGTTTGTTGGTTTGTTTTTTGTTGGTTCTTTGGTTTGTTGGTTTGTTGGTTTCTTGGTTTGTTCGTTTGCTGGTTCGTTGGTTTGTTGATTTGTTGGTTTGTTGGTTTGTTATATTGTTGCTTTGTTAGTTTGTTGGTTTGTTCGTTTGTTGGTTTGCTGGTTTGTTGGTTCTTTGGTTTGTTGGTTCTTCGGTTTGTTGGTTTGTTGGTTTGTTCGTTTGTTGGTTTATTGGTTCTTTGGTTTGTTGATTTTTTGGTTTGTTGGTTTGTTGGTTTGTTGGTTCGTTGGTTTATTGGTTTGTTGGTTTGTTGGTTTGTTGGTTTGTCGGTCTGTTGGTTTGTTCGTTGTTGTTTTTTTGGTTTGTTGGTTCTTTGGTTTGTTGGTTGTTTGGTTCTTTGGTTTGTTGGTTTTTTGGTTTGTTGGTTTGTTGGTTTATTGGTTTGTTGGTTTGTTGGTTTGTTGGTTTGTTGGTTCTTTGGTTCTTTGGTTCTTTGCTTTGTTGGTTTGTTGGTTTGTTGGTTTGTTGGTTTGTTGGTTTGTTGGTTTGTTGGTTTGTTCGTTTGTTGGTTTGTTGGTTTGTTGGTTTGTTGGTTCTTTGGTTTGTTGGTTGTTTGGTTAGTTAGTTTGTCGGTTTGTTCGTTTGTTGGTTTGTTGGTTTGTTGGTTTGTTGGTTTGTTGGTTTGTTCGTTTGTTGGTTTGTTGGTTTGTTGGTTTGTTGGTTTGTTGTTTCTTTGGTTTGTTGGTTCTTTGGTTTGTTGGTTCTTTGGTTTGTTGGTTCATTGATTTGTTGGTTTGTTGGTATGTTGGTTTGTTGGTTTGTTGGTTGTTTGCTTCTTTGGTTCTTTGGTTTGTTGGTTTGTTGGTTCGTTGGTTTGTTCGTTTGTTGGTTTGTTGGTTTGTTGGTATGTTGGTTTGTTGGTTTGTTGGTTTGTTTGCTCGTTGGTTTGTTGATTTGTTTTTTGTTGGTTCTTTGGTTTGTTGGTTTCTTGATTTGTTGGTTTGTTCGTTTGTTGGTTCTTTGGTTTGCTGGTTCTTTGGTTATTTGGTTTGTTGGTTTGTTGGTGTGTTGGTTCTTTGGTTCTTTGTTTCTTGGGTTTGTTGGTTTATTGGTTTGTTGGTTTGTTGGTTTGTTGGTTTGTTGGTTTGTTGGTTTGTTGGTTCTTTGGTTTGTTGATTTGTTGGTTCTTTGGTTTGTTGGTTTGTTGGTTTGTTGTTTTGTTGGTTTGTTGGTTTGTTAGTTTGTTGGTTTGTTGGTTTGTTGGTTTGTTGGTTTGTTGGTTTGTTGGTTTGTTGGTTTGTTGGTTTGTTGGTTTGTTGGTTTGTTGGTTTGTTTTTTGTTGGTTCTTTGGTTTGTTGGTTTGTTGGTTTCTTGGTTTGTGTGTTTGTTGGTTTGTTGGTTTGTTGGTTTGTTGGTTTGTTGGTTTGTTGGTTTGTTGGTTTGTTGGTTTGTTGGTTTTTTGGTTTGTTGGTTCTTTGGTTTGTTGGTTTGTTGGTTTGTTGGTTCGTTGGTTTGTTCGTTTGTTAGTTTGTTGGTTTGTTGGTTTGTTGGTTTGTTGGTTTGTTGGTTTGTTGGTTGTTTGCTTCTTTGGTTCTTTGGTTTGTTGGTTTGTTGGTTTGTTGGTTCGTTGGTTTGTTCGTTTGTTAGTTTGTTGGTTTGTTGGTTTGTTGGTTTGTTGGTTTGTTGGTTTGTTGGTTTGTTGGTTTGTTGGTTTGTTGGTTTGTTGGTTTGTTGGTTTGTTGGTTTGTTGGTTTGTTTTTTGTTGGTTCTTTGGTTTGTTGGTTTGTTGGTTTCTTGGTTTGTTCGTTTGCTGGTTCGTTGGTTTGTTGATTTGTTGGTTTGTTGGTTTATTATATTGTTGGTTTGTTAGTTTGTTGGTTTGTTCGTTTGTTGGTTTGTTGGTTTGTTGGTTCTTTGGTTTGTTGGTTCATTGATTTGTTGGTTTGTTTGTTTGTTGGTTTGTTGGTTTGTTGGTTGTTTGCTTCTTTGGTTCTTTCGTTTGTTGGTTTGTTGGTTTGTTGGTTCGTTGGTTTGTTCGTTTGTTGGTTTGTTGGTTTGTTGGTTTGTTGGTTTGTTGGTTTGTTGGTTTGTTGGTTTGTTGGTTTGTTGGTTTGTTGGTTTGTTGGTTTGTTGGTTTGTTGGTTTGTTGGTTTGTTGGTTTGTTTTTTGTTGGTTCTTTGGTTTGTTGGTTTGTTGGTTAGTTCGTTTGTTGGTTTATTGGTTCTTTGGTTTGTAGATTTTTTGGTTTGTTGGTTTGTTGGTTTGTTGGTTCGTTGGTTTATTGGTTTGTTGGTTTGTTGGTTTGTTGGTTTGTCGGTCTGTTGGTTTGTTCGTTGTTGGTTTTTTGGTTTGTTGGTTCTTTGGTTTGTTGGTTGTTTGGTTCTTTGGTTTGTTGGTTTTTTGGTTTGTTGGTTTGTTGGTTTATTGGTTTGTTGGTTTATTGGTTTGTTGGTTTGTTGGTTCGTTGGTTTGTTCGTTTGTTGGTTTGTTCGTTTGTTGGTTTGTTGGTTTGTTGGTTTGTTGGTTCTTTGGTTTGTTGGTTGTTTGGTTAGTTAGTTTGTCGGTTTGTTCGTTTGTTGGTTTGTTGGTTTGTTGGTTTGTTGGTTTGTTGGTTTGTTCGTTTGTTGGTTTGTTGGTTTGTTGGTTTGTTGGTTTGTTGTTTCTTTGGTTTGTTGGTTCTTTGGTTTGTTGGTTCTTTGGTTTGTTGGTTCATTGATTTGTTGGTTTGTTGGTATGTTGGTTTGTTGGTTTGTTGGTTGTTTGCTTCTTTGGTTTTTTGGTTTGTTGGTTTGTTGGTTCGTTGGTTTGTTCGTTTGTTGGTTTGTTGGTTTGTTGGTATGTTGGTTTGTTGGTTTGTTGGTTTGTTTGTTCGTTGGTTTGTTGATTTGTTTTTTGTTGGTTCTTTGGTTTGTTGGTTTCTTGATTTGTTGGTTTGTTCGTTTGTTGGTTCTTTGGTTTGCTGGTTCTTTGGTTATTTGGTTTGTTGGTTTGTTGGTGTGTTGGTTCTTTGGTTCTTTGTTTCTTGGGTTTGTTGGTTTATTGGTTTGTTGGTTTGTTCGTTTGTTGGTTTGTTGGTTTGTTGGTTTGTTGGTTTGTTGGTTTGTTGGTTCTTTGGTTTGTTGATTTGTTGGTTCTTTGGTTTGTTGGTTTGTTGTTTTGTTGGTTTGTTGGTTTGTTAGTTTGTTGGTTTGTTGGTTTGTTGGTTTGTTGGTTTGTTGGTTTGTTGGTTTGTTGGTTTGTTGGTTTGTTGGTTTGTTGGTTTGTTCATTTGTTGGTTCTTTGTTTTGTTGGTTCGTTGGTTTGTTGGTTCTTTGGTTTGTTGGTTCTTTGGTTTGTTGGTTTGTTGGTTTGCTGGTTCGTTGGTTTGTTGATTTGTTGGTTTGTTGGTTTGTTATTTTGTTGGTTTGTTAGTTTGTTGGTTTGTTGGTTTGTTGGTTTGTGGGTTTTTTGGTTTGTTTGTTTGGTGGTTCTTTGGTTTGTTGGTTCTTTGGTTTGTTGGTTCGTTGGTTTGTTCGTTTGTTGGTGTGTTGGTTTGTTGGTTCGTTGGTTTGTTGGTTTTTTGGTTTGTTGGTTTGTTGGTTTGTTGGTTTGTTGGTTTGTTGGTTTGTTGGTTTGTTGGTTTGTTGTTTTGTTGGTTTGTTAGTTCTTTGGTTCTTTAATTCTTTGGTTTGTTGGTTTGTTGGTTTGTTGGTTTGTTGGTTTGTTGGTTTGCTGGTCTGTTGGTTTGTTGGTTTGTTGGTTTGTTGGTTTGTTGTTTCTTTGGTTTGTTGGTTCTTTGGTTTGTTGGTTCATTGATTTGTTGGTTTGTTTGTTTGTTGGTTTGTTGGTTTGTTCGTTGTTTGCTTCTTTGGTTCTTTCGTTTGTTGGTTTGTTGGTTTGTTGGTTCGTTGGTTTGTTCGTTTGTTGGTTTGTTGGTTTGTTGGTTTGTTGGTTTGTTGGTTTGTTGGTTTGTTGGTTTGTTGGTTTGTTGGTTTGTTGGTTTGTTGGTTTGTTGGTTTGTTGGTTTGTTGGTTTGTTGGTTTGTTTTTTGTTGGTTCTTTGGTTTGTTGGTTTGTTGGTTTCTTGGTTTGTGTGTTTGTTGGTTTGTTAGTTTGTTGGTTTGTTGGTTTGTTGGTTTGTTGGTTTGTTGGTTTGTTGGTTTGTTGGTTTTTTGGTTTGTTGGTTTGTTGGTTTGTTGGTTTGTTGTTTCTTTGGTTTGTTGGTTCTTTGGTTTGTTGGTTCATTGATTTGTTGGTTTGTTGTTTTGTTGGTTTGTTGGTTTGTTGGTTGTTTGCTTCTTTGGTTCTTTGGTTTGTTGGTTTGTTGGTTTGTTGGTTCGTTGGTTTGTTCGTTTGTTGGTTTGTTGGTTTGTTGGTTTGTTGGTTTGTTGGTTTGTTGGTTTGTTGGTTTGTTGGTTTGTTGGTTTGTTGGTTTGTTGGTTTGTTGGTTTGTTGGTTTGTTTTTTGTTGGTTCTTTGGTTTGTTGGTTTGTTGGTTTCTTGGTTTGTTCGTTTGCAGGTTCGTTGGTTTGTTGATTTGTTGGTTTGTTGGTTTGTTATATTGTTGGTTTGTTAGTTTGTTGGTTTGTTCGTTTGTTGGTTTGTTGGTTTGTTGGTTCTTTGGTTTGTTGGTTCTTTGGTTTGTTGGTTTGTTGGTTTGTTCGTTTGTTGGTTTATTGGTTCTTTGGTTTGTTGATTTTTTGGTTTGTTGGTTTGTTGGTTTGTTGGTTCGTTGGTTTATTGGTTTGCTGGTTTGTTGGTTTGTTGGTTTGTCGGTCTGTTGGTTTGTTCGTTGTTGGTTTTTTGGTTTGTTGGTTCTTTGGTTTGTTGGTTGTTTGGTTCTTTGGTTTGTTGGTTTTTTGGTTTGTTGGTTTGTTGGTTTATTGGTTTGTTGGTTTGTTGGTTTGTTGGTTTGTTGGTTTGTTGGTTCTTTGGTTCTTTGGTTCTTTGCTTTGTTGGTTTGTTGGTTTGTTGGTTTGTTGGTTTGTTGGTTTGTTGGTTTGTTGGTTTGTTCGTTTGCTGGTTTGTTGGTTTGTTGGTTTGTTGGTTCTTTGGTTTGTTGGTTGTTTGGTTAGTTAGTTTGTCGGTTTGTTCGTTTGTTGGTTTGTTGGTTTGTTGGTTTGTTGGTTTGTTGGTTTGTTCGTTTGTTGGTTTGTTGGTTTGTTGGTTTGTTGGTTTGTTGTTTCTTTGGTTTGTTGGTTCTTTGGTTTGTTGGTTCTTTGGTTTGTTGGTTCATTGATTTGTTGGTTTGTTGGTATGTTGGTTTGTTGGTTTGTTGGTTGTTTGCTTCTTTGGTTCTTTGGTTTGTTGGTTTGTTGGTTCGTTGGTTTGTTCGTTTGTTGGTTTGCTGGTTTGTTGGTATGTTGGTTTGTTGGTTTGTTGGTTTGTTTGTTCGTTGGTTTGTTGATTTGTTTTTTGTTGGTTCTTTGGTTTGTTGGTTTCTTGATTTGTTGGTTTGTTCGTTTGTTGGTTCTTTGGTTTGCTGGTTCTTTGGTTATTTGGTTTGTTGGTTTGTTGGTGTGTTGGTTCTTTGGTTCTTTGTTTCTTGGGTTTGTTGGTTTATTGGTTTGTTGGTTTGTTCGTTTGTTGGTTTGTTGGTTTGTTGGTTTGTTGGTTTGTTGGTTCTTTGGTTTGTTGATTTGTTGGTTCTTTGGTTTGTTGGTTTGTTGGTTTGTTGTTTTGTTGGTTTGTTGGTTTGTTAGTTTGTTGGTTTGTTGGTTTGTTGGTTTGTTAGTTTGTTGGTTTGTTGGTTTGTTGGTTTGTTCATTTGTTGGTTCTTTGTTTTGTTGGTTCGTTGGTTTGTTGGTTCTTTGGTTTGTTGGTTCTGTGGTTTATAGGTTCTTTGGTTTGTTGGTTCTTTGGTTTGTTGGTTTGTTGGTTTGCTGGTTCGTTGGTTTGTTGATTTGTTGGTTTGTTGGTTTGTTATTTTGTTGGTTTGTTAGTTTGTTGGTTTGTTGGTTTGTTGGTTTGTGGGTTTTTTGGTTTGTTTGTTTGTTGGTTCTTTGGTTTGTTGGTTCTTTGGTTTGTTGGTTCTTTGGTTTGTTGGTATGTTGGTTTGTTCGTTTGTTGGTTTGTTGATTTGTTGGTTCTGTGGTTTGTTGATTCTTTGGTTTGTTGGTGTGTTGGTTTGTTGGTTCGTTGGTTTGTTGGTTTGTTGGTTTGTTGGTTTGTTGGTTTGTTGGTTTGTTGGTTTGTTGGTTTGTTGGTTTGTTGTTTTGTTGGTTTGTTAGTTCTTTGGTTCTTTAATTCTTTGGTTTGTTGGTTTGTTGGTTTGTTGGTTTGTTGGTTTGTTGGTTTGCTGGTCTGTTGGTTTGTTGGTTTGTTGGTTTGTTGGTTTGTTGTTTCTTTGGTTTGTTGGTTCTTTGGTTTGTTGGTTCATTGATTTGTTGGTTTGTTTGTTTGTTGGTTTGTTGGTTTGTTGGTTGTTTGCTTCTTTGGTTCTTTCGTTTGTTGGTTTGTTGGTTTGTTGGTTCGTTGGTTTGTTGGTTTGTTGGTTTGTTGGTTTGTTGGTTTGTTGGTTTGTTGGTTTGTTGGTTTGTTGGTTTGTTGGTTTGTTGGTTTGTTGGTTTGTTGGTTTGTTGGTTTATTTTTTGTTGGTTCTTTGGTTTGTTGGTTTGTTGGTTTCTTGGTTTGTGTGTTTGTTGGTTTGTTGGTTTGTTGGTTTGTTGGTTTGTTGGTTTGTTGGTTTGTTGGTTTGTTGGTTTGTTGGTTTGTTGGTTTGTTGGTTTGTTGGTTTGTTGGTTTGTTGTTTCTTTGGTTTGTTGGTTCTTTGGTTTGTTGGTTCATTGATTTATTGGTTTGTTGGTTTGTTGGTTTGTTGGTTGTTTGCTTCTTTGGTTCTTTGGTTTGTTGGTTTGTTGGTTTGTTGGTTCGTTGGTTTGTTCGTTTGTTGGTTTGTTGGTTTGTTGGTTTGTTGGTTTGTTGGTTTGTTGGTTTGTTGGTTTGTTGGTTTGTTGGTTTGTTGGTTTGTTGGTTTGTTGGTTTGTTGGTTTGTTGGTTTGTTGGTTTGTTTTTTGTTGGTTCTTTGGTTTGTTGGTTTCTTGGTTTGTTCGTTTGCTGGTTCGTTGGTTTGTTGATTTGTTGGTTTGTTGGTTTGTTATATTGTTGGTTTGTTAGTTTGTTGGTTTGTTCGTTTGTTGGTTTGTTGGTTTGTTGGTTTGTTGGTTCTTTGGTTTGTTGGTTCTTTGGTTTGTTGGCTTGTTAATTTGTTCGTTTGTTGGTTTGTTGGTTCTTTGGTTTGTTGGTTTGTTGGTTTGTTGGTTTTTTGGTTTGTTGGTTTCTTGGTTTGTTGGGTTGTTGGTTTGTTGGTTTGTTCGTTTGTTGGTTTGTTGGTTTGTTGGTTTGTTAGTTCTTTGGTTCTTTGGTTCTTTGGTTCTTTGGTTTGTTGGTTCTTTGGTTTGTTGGTTTGTTGGTTTGTTGGTTTGTTCGTTTGTTGGTTTGTTGGTTTGTTGGTTCTTTGGTTTGTTGATTCTTTGGTTTGTTGGTTTGCTGGTTTGTTGGTTCGTTGGTTTGTTGGTTTGTTGGTTTGTTGGTTTGTTCGTTTGTTGGTTTTTTTGTTTTTTTGGTTTTTGGATTGTAGGTTCTTTGGTTTGTTGGTTCTTTGGTTTGTTGGTTTGTTGGTTCGTTGGTTTGTTGGTTTGTTGGTTTGTTGGTTCGTTGGTTTGTTCGTTTGTTGGTTTGTTGGTTCTTTGGTTTGTTGGTTCTTTGGTTTGTTGCCTCTTTGGTTTGTTGGTTTGTTGGTTTGTTGGTTTGTTGGTTTGTTGGTTTGTTCGTTTGTTGGTTCGTTGGTTCTTTGGTTTGTTGGTTTGTTGGTTTGTTAGTTTGTTGGTTCTTTGGTTTGTTGGTTCTTTGGTTTGTTGATTCTTTGGTTTGTTGGTTTGTTGGTTCTTTGGTTTGTTGGTTTGTTGGTTTGTTGGTTTGTTGGTTTGTTGGTTTGTTGGTTTGTTGGTTTGTTGGTTTGTTGGTTTGTTGGTTTGTTGGTTTGTTGGTTTGTTGGTTTGTTGGTTTGTTGGTTTGTTGGTTTGTTGGTTTGTTGGTTTGTTGGTTTGTTGGTTTGTTGGTTTGTTCGTTTGTTGGTTCTTTGGTTTGTTGACTCTTTGGGTTGTTGGTTTGTTTGATTGTTGGTTCTTTGATTTGTTGGTTCTTTGGTTCTTTGTTTCTTTGGTTTGTTGGTTTGTTGTTCCTATGGTTTGTTGGTTTGTTGGTTCTTTGGTTTGTTGGTTCTTTGGTTTGTTGATTCTTTGGTTTGTTGGTTTGTTGGTTTGTTGGTTCTTTGGTTTGTTGGTTTGTTGGTTTGTTGGTTTGTTGG
The DNA here is from genome assembly GCA_958298945.1 of Atherix ibis. Lineage (NCBI taxonomy): Eukaryota > Metazoa > Arthropoda > Insecta > Diptera > Athericidae > Atherix > Atherix ibis. The sequence continues at coordinate 68,393,046 of OY282608.1, forward strand.
TTTGTTGGTTTGTTCGTTTGTTGGTTTGTTGGTTTGTTGGTTCTTTGGTTTGTTGGTTCTTTGGTTTGTTGATTGTTCGTTTGTTGGTTTGTTGGTTTGTTGGTTTGTTGGTTTGTTGGTTTGTTGGTTTGTTGGTTTGTTGGTTTGTTGGTTTGTTGGTTTGTTGGTTTGTTGATTTGTTGGTTTGTTGGTTTGTTGGTTTGTTGGTTCTTTGGTTTGTTGGTTCGTTGGTTTGTTGGTTTGTTGGTTTGTTGGTTTGTTCGTTTGTTGGTTTGTTGGTTTGTTGGTTCTTTGGTTTGTTGGTTCGTTGGTTTGTTTGTTTGTTGGTCTGTTGGTTTTTTGGTTTGTTGGTTTGTTGATTCTTTGGTTTGTTGGTTTGTTGATTCTTTGGTTTGTTGGTTTGTTGGTTCTTTGGTTTGTTGGTTTGTTGGTTTGTTGGTTTGTTGGTTTGCTGGTTTGTTCGTTTGTTGGTTCGTTGGTTCTTTGGTTTGTTGGTTTGTTGGTTTGTTAGTTTGTTGGTTCGTTGTTTTGTTCGTTTGTTGGTTTGTTGGTTCTTTGGTTTGTTGGTTTGTTGGTTTGTTCGTTCGTTGGTTTGTTGGTTTGTTGGTTTGTTGGTTGGTTGGTTTGTTGGTTCTTTGGTTTGTTGGTTCTTTGGATTGTAGGTTCTTTGGTTTGTTGGTTCTTTGGTTTGTTGGTTTGTTGGTTTGTTGGTTTGTTGGTTTGTTGGTTTGTTGGTTTGTTGGTTTGTTGGTTCTTTGGTTTGTTGGTTCTTTGGTTTGTTGATTCTTTGGTTTGTTGGTTTGTTGGTTTCTTGGTTTGTTGGTTTGTTGTTTCGTTGGTTTGTTGGTTTCTTGGTTTGTTGGTTTGTTGGTTTGTTGGTTCTTTGGTTTGTTGATTCTTTGGTTTGTTGGTTTGTTGGTTTGTTGGTTTGTTAGTTTGTTGGTTCTTTGGTTTGTTGGTTTGATGGTTTGTTCGTTTGTTGGTTCTTTGGTTTGTTGGTTCTTTGGTTTGTTGGTTCTTTGGCTTGTTGGTTCTTTGGTTTGTTGGTTCTTTGGATTGTAGGTTCTTTGGTTTGTTGGTTCTTTGGTTTGTTGGTTTGTTGGTTTGTTCGTTCGTTGGTTTGTTGGTTTGTTGGTTTGTTGGTTGGTTGGTTTGTTGGTTCTTTGGTTTGTTGGTTCTTTGGATTGTAGGTTCTTTGGTTTGTTGGTTCTTTGGTTTGTTGGTTTATTGGTTCGTTGGTTTGTTGGTTTGTTGGTTTGTTTGTTCGTTGGTTTGTTAGTTTGTTGGTTTGTTGGTTTGTTGGTTTGTTCGTTTGTTGGTTTGTTGGTTTGTTGGTTTGTTGGTTTGTTGGTTTGTCGGTTTATTGGTTCTTTGGTTTGTTGGTTTGTTGGTTTGTTGGTTTTTTGGTTTGTTGGTTTGTTGGTTTGTTCGTTTGTTGGTTTGTTGGTTTGTTGGTTTGTTGGTTTGTTCGTTTGTTGGTTTGTTGGTTTGTTGGTTTGTTGGTTCTTTGGTTCTTTGTTTCTTTGGTTCTTTGGTTAGTTGGTTTTTTGGTTTGTTGGTTTGTTAGTTTGTTCGTTTGTTGGTTTGTTGGTTTGTGGGTTCTTTGGTTTGTTGATTCTTTGGTTTGTTGGTTTGTTGGTTCTTTGGTTTGTTGGTTTGTTGGTTTGTTGGTTTGTTGGTTTGCTGGTTTGTTCGTTTGTTGGTTCGTTGGTTCTTTGGTTTGTTGGTTTATTTGTTTGTTAGTTTGTTGGTTCGTTGTTTTGTTCGTTTGTTGGTTTGTTGGTTCTTTGGTTTGTTGGTTCTTTGGTTTGTTGGCTCTTTGGTTTGTTGGCTTGTTGGTTCTTTGGTTTGTTGGTTTGTTGGTTTGTTCGTTTGTTAGTTTATTGGTTTGTTGGTTTGCTGGTTTGTTGGTTTGTTGGTTCTTTGGTTTGTTGGTTCTTTGGTTTGTTGGTTTGTTGGTTTGTTGGTTTGTTGGTTTGTTGGTTTGTTGGTTTGTTGGTTTGTTGGTTCTTTGGTTTGTTGGTTCTTTGGTTTGTTGGTTCTTTGGTTTGTTGATTCTTTGGTTTGTTGGTTTGTTGGTTTCTGGGTTTCTTGGTTTGTTGGTTTGTTGGTTCGTTGGTTTGTTGGTTTCTTGGTTTGTTGGTTTGTTGGTTTGTTGGTTTGTTGGTTCTTTGGTTTGTTGATTCTTTGGTTTGTTGGTTTGTTGGTTTGTTGGTTTGTTGGTTCTTTGGTTTGTTGGTTTGTTGGTTTGTTCGTTTGTTGGTTCTTTGGTTTGTTGGTTCTTTGGTTTGTTGGTTCTTTGGCTTGTTGGTTCTTTGGTTTGTTGGTTCTTTGGTTTGTAGGTTCTTTGGTTTGTTGGTTCTTTGGTTTGTTGGTTTGTTGGTTTGTTCGTACGTTGGTTTGTTGGTTTGTTGGTTTGCTGGTTTGTCGTTTCTTTGGTTTGTTGGTTCTTTGGATTGTTGGTTCTTTGGTTTGTTGGTTCTTTGGTTTGTTGGTTTGTTGGTTCGTTGGTTTGTTGGTTTGTTTGTTCGTTAGTTTGTTAGTTTGTTGGTTTGTTGGTTTGTTGGTTTGTTGGTTTGTTCGTTTGTTGGTTTGTTGGTTTGTTGGTTTGTTGGTTTGTTGGTTTCTTGGTTTGTTGGTTCTTTGGTTTGTTGGTTCTTTGGTTTGTTGGTTTGTTGGTTTGTTCGTTTGTTGGTTTATTGGTTCTTTGGTTCGTTGGTTTGTTGGTTTGTTGGTTTGTTGGTTTGTTGGTTTGTTGGTTTTTTGGTTTGTTGGTTTGTTGGTTTGTTCGTTTGTTGGTTTGTTGGTTTGTTGGTTTTTTTGTTTGTTGGTTTGTTGGTTTGTTGGTTTGTTGGTTCTTTGGTTCTTTGGTTCTTTGGTTCTTTGGTTAGTTGGTTTTTTGGTTTGTTGGTTTGTTGGTTTGTTCGTTTGTTGGTTTGTTGGTTTGTTGGTTCTTTGGTTTGTTGATTTTTTGGTTTGTTGGTTTGTTGGTTTGTTGGTTCGTTGGTTTATTGGTTTGTTGGTTTGTTGGTTTGTTGGTTTGTCGGTCTGTTGTTTTGTTCGTTGTTGGTTTTCTGGTTTGTTGGTTCTTTGGTTTGTTGGTTGTTTGGTTCTTTGGTTTGTTGGTTTTTTGATTTGTTGGTTTGTTGGTTTGTTGGTTTGTTGGTTTGTTGGTTCTTTGGTTCTTTGGTTCTTTGCTTTGTTGGTTTGTTGGTTTGTTGGTTTGTTGGTTTGTTGGTTTGTTGGTTTGTTCGTTTGTTGGTTTGTTGGTTTGTTGGTTTGTTGGTTCTTTGGTTTGTTGGTTGTTTGGTTAGTTGGTTTGTCGGTTTGTTCGTTTGTTGGTTTGTTGGTTTGTTGGTTTGTTGGTTTGTTGGTTTGTTCGTTTGTTGGTTTGTTGGTTTGTTGGTTTGTTGGTTTGTTGTTTCTTTGGTTTGTTGGTTCTTTGGTTTGTTGGTTCTTTGGTTTGTTGGTTCAATGATTTGTTGGTTTGTTGGTATGTTGGTTTGTTGGTTTGTTGGTTGTTTGCTTCTTTGGTTCTTTGGTTTGTTGGTTTGTTGGTTCGTTGGTTTGTTCGTTTGTTGGTTTGTTGGTTTGTTGGTTTGTTGGTTTGTTGGTTTGTTGGTTTGTTGGTTTGTTTGTTCGTTGGTTTGTTGATTTGTTTTTTGTTGGTTCTTTGGTTTGTTGGTTTCTTGATTTGTTGGTTTGTCCGTTTGTTGGTTCTTTGGTTTGTTGGTTCTTTGGTTATTTGGTTTGTTGGTTTGTTGGTGTGTTGGTTCTTTGGTTCTTTGTTTCTTGGGTTTGTTGGTTTATTGGTTTGTTGGTTTGTTCGTTTGTTGGTTTGTTGGTTTGTTGGTTTGTTGGTTTGTTGGTTCTTTGGTTTGTTGATTTGTTGGTTCTTTGGTTTGTTGGTTTGTTGGTTTGTTGTTTTGTTGGTTTGTTGGTTTGTTAGTTTGTTGGTTTGTTGGTTTGTTGGTTTGTTGGTTTGTTGGTTTGTTGTTTTTTTCATTTGTTGGTTCTTTGGTTTGTTGGTTCGTTGGTTTGTTGGTTCTTTGGTTTGTTGGTTCTGTGGTTTGTAGGTTCTTTGGTTTGTTGGTTCTTTGGTTTGTTGGTTTGTTGGTTTGCTGGTTCGTTGGTTTGTTGATTTGTTGGTTTTTTGGTTTGTTATTTTGTTGGTTTGTTAGTTTGTTGGTTTGTTTGTTTGTTGGTTTGTTGGTTTTTTGGTTTGTTCGTTTGTTGGTTTGTTGGTTTGTTGGTTTGTTGGTTCGTTGGTTTGTTGGTTTGTTCGTTTGTCGGTTTGTTGGTTTGTTGGTTTGTTGGTTCTTTGGTTTGTTGGTTCTTTGGTTTGTTGGTTCTTTGGTTTGTTGATTCTTTGGTTTGTTGGTTTGTTGGTTTCTGGGTTTCTTGGTTTGTTGGTTTGTTGGTTCGTTGGTTTGTTGATTTCTTGGTTTGTTGGATTGTTGGTTTGTTGGTTTGTTGGTTCTTTGGTTTGTTGATTCTTTGGTTTGTTGGTTTGTTGGTTTGTTGGTTTGTTGGTTCTTTGGTTTGTTGGTTTGTTGGTTTGTTCGTTTGTTGGTTCTTTGGTTTGTTGGTTCTTTGGTTTGTTGGTTCTTTGGCTTGTTGGTTCTTTGGTTTGTTAGTTCTTTGGTTTGTAGGTTCCTTGGTTTGTTGGTTCTTTGGTTTGTTGGTTTGTTGGTTTGTTCGTACGTTGGTTTGTTGGTTTGTTGGTTTGCTGGTTTGTCGTTTCTTTGGTTTGTTGGTTCTTTGGATTGTTGGTTCTTTGGTTTGTTGGTTCTTTGGTTTGTTGGTTTGTTGGTTCGTTGATTTGTTGGTTTGTTTGTTCGTTAGTTTGTTAGTTTGTTGGTTTGTTGGTTTGTTGGTTTGTTGGTTTGTTCGTTTGTTGGTTTGTTGGTTTGTTGGTTTGTTGGTTTGTTGGTTTGTTGGTTTGTTGGTTTCTTGGTTTGTTGGTTCTTTGGTTTGTTGGTTCTTTGGTTTGTTGGTTTGTTGGTTTGTTCGTTTGTTGGTTTATTGGTTCTTTGGTTCGTTGGTTTGTTGGTTTGTTGGTTTGTTGGTTTGTTGGTTTTTTGGTTTGTTGGTTTGTTGGTTTGTTCGTTTGTTGGTTTGTTGGTTTGTTGGTTTTTTTGTTTGTTGGTTTGTTGGTTTGTTGGTTTGTTGGTTCTTTGGTTCTTTGGTTCTTTGGTTCTTTGGTTAGTTGGTTTTTTGGTTTGTTGGTTTGTTGGTTTGTTCGTTTGTTGGTTTGTTGGTTTGTTGGTTCTTTGGTTTGTTGATTTTTTGGTTTGTTGGTTTGTTGGTTTGTTGGTTCGTTGGTTTATTGGTTTGTTGGTTTGTTGGTTTGTTGGTTCGTCGGTCTGTTGGTTTGTTCGTTGTTGGTTTTCTGGTTTGTTGGTTCTTTGGTTTGTTGGTTGTTTGGTTCTTTGGTTTGTTGGTTTTTTGGTTTGTTGGTTTGTTGGTTTGTTGGTTTGTTGGTTTGTTGGTTCTTTGGTTCTTTGGTTCTTTGCTTTGTTGGTTTGTTGGTTTGTTGGTTTGTTGGTTTTGTTGGTTTGTTGGTTTGTTCGTTTGTTGGTTTGTTGGTTTGTTGGTTTGTTGGTTCTTTGGTTTGTTGGTTGTTTGGTTAGTTGGTTTGTCGGTTTGTTCGTTTGTTGGTTTGTTGGTTTGTTGGTTTGTTGGTTTGTTGGTTTGTTGGTTTGTTGGTTTGTTCGTTTGTTGGTTTGTTGGTTTGTTGGTTTGTTGGTTTGTTGTTTCTTTGGTTTGTTGGTTCTCTGGTTTGTTGGTTCTTTGGTTTGTTGGTTCAATGATTTGTTGGTTTGTTGGTATGTTGGTTTGTTGGTTTGTTGGTTGTTTGCTTCTTTGGTTCTTTGGTTTGTTGGTTTGTTGGTTCGTTGGTTTGTTCGTTTGTTGGTTTGTTGGTTTGTTGGTTTGTTGGTTTGTTGGTTTGTTGGTTTGTTGGTTTGTTTGTTCGTTGGTTTGTTGATTTGTTTTTTGTTGGTTCTTTGGTTTGTTGGTTTCTTTCTCTTGGGTTTGTTGATTTATTGGTTTGTTGGTTTGTTCGTTTGTTGGTTTGTTGGTTTGTTGGTTTGTTGGTTTGTTGGTTCTTTGGTTTGTTGATTTGTTGGTTCTTTGGTTTGTTGGTTTGTTGGTTTGTTGTTTTGTTGGTTTGTTGGTTTGTTAGTTTGTTGGTTTGTTGGTTTGTTGGTTTGTTGGTTTGTTGGTTTGTTGTTTTTTTCATTTGTTGGTTCTTTGGTTTGTTGGTTCGTTGGTTTGTTGGTTCTTTGGTTTGTTGGTTCTGTGGTTTGTAGGTTCTTTGGTTTGTTGGTTCTTTGGTTTGTTGGTTTGTTGGTTTGCTGGTTCGTTGGTTTGTTGATTTGTTGGTTTGTTGGTTTGTTATTTTGTTGGTTTGTTAGTTTGTTGGTTTGTTTGTTTGTTGGTTTGTTGGTTTTTTGGTTTGTTTGTTTGTTGGTTTGTTGGTTTGTTGGTTTGTTGGTTCGTTGGTTTGTTGGTTTGTTCGTTTGTCGGTTTGTTGGTTTGTTGGTTTGTTGCTTCTTTGGTTCTTTGGTTGTTTGGTTTGTTGGTTCTTTGGTTTGTTGGTTCTTTGGTTTGTTGGTTTGTTGGTTTGTTCGTTTGTTGGTTTGTTGATTTATTGGTTCTGTGGTTTGTTGATTCTATGGTTTGTTGGTTTGTTGGTTTGTTGGTTCGTTGGTTTGTTGGTTTGTTGGTTTGTTGGTTTGTTGGTTTGTTGGTTTGTTGGTTTGTTGGTTTGTTGGTTTGTTGGTTCTTTGGTTCTTTAATTCTTTGGTTTGTTGGTTTGTTGGTTCGTTGGTTTGTTGGTTTGTTGGTTTGTTGGTTTGTTGTTTCTTTGGTTTGTTGGTTCTTTGGTTTGTTGGTTCATTGATTTGTTGGTTTGTTGGTTTGTTGGTTTGTTGGTTTGTTGGTTTGTTGGTTTGTTGGTTGTTTGCTTCTTTGTTTGTTTGGTTTGTTGGTTTGTTGGTTTGTTGGTTCGTTGGTTTGTTCGTTTGTTGGTTTGTTGGTTTGTTGGTTTGTTGGTTTGTTGGTTTGTTGGTTTGTTGGTTTGTTGGTTTGTTGGTTTGTTGGTTTGTTGGTTTGTTGGTTTGTTGGTTTGTTTTTTGTTGGTTCTTTGGTTTGTTGGTTTGTTGGTCTCTTGGTTTGTGTGTTTGTGTGTTTGTTGGTTTGTTAGTTTGTTGGTTTGTTGGTTTATTGGTTTGTTGGTTTGTTGGTTTGTTGGTTTGTTGTTTCTTTGGTTTGTTGGTTCTTTGGTTTGTTGGTTCATTGATTTGTTGGTTCGTTGGTTTGTTGGTTTGTTGGTTTGTTGGTTTGTTGGTTGTTTGCTTCTTTGGTTCTTTGGTTTGTTTGTTTGTTGGTTTGTTGGTTCGTTGGTTTGTTCGTTTGTTGGTGTGTTGGTTTGTTGGTTTGTTGGTTTGTTGGTTTGTTGGTTTGTTGGTTTGTTGGTTTGTTGGTTTGTTGGTTTGTTGGTTTGTTGGTTTGTTGGTTTGTTGGTTTTTTGGTTTGTTGGTTTGTTTTTTGTTGGTTCTTTGGTTTGTTGGTTTGTTGGTTTCTTGGTTTGTTCGTTTGCTGGTTCGTTGGTTTGTTGATTTGTTGGTTTGTTGGTTTGTTATTTTGTTGGTTTGTTAGTTTGTTGGTTTGTTCGTTTGTTAGTTTGTTGGTTTGTTGGTTTGTTGATTCTTTGGTTTGTTGGTTCTTTGGTTTGTTGGTTTGTTGGTTTGTTCGTTTGTTGGTTTGTTGGTTCTTTGGTTTGTTGGTTTGTTGGTTTGTTGGTTTTTTGGTTTGTTGGTTTCTTGGTTTGTTGGTTTGTTGGTTTGTTGGTTTGTTGGTTTGTTCGTTTGTTGGTTTGTTGGTTTGTTGGTTTGTTGGTTCTTTGGTTTGTTGATTCTTTGGTTTGTTGGTTTGCTGGTTTGTTGGTTCGTTGGTTTGTTGGTTTGTTGGTTTGTTGGTTTGTTGGTTTGTTGGTTTGTTGGTTTGTTCGTTTGTTGGTTTTTTGGTTTGTTGGTTCTTTGGTTTGTTGGTTGTTTGGTTTGTTGGTTTGTTGGTTTGTTCGTTTGTTGGTTTGTTGGTTTGTTGGTTTGTTGGTTTGTTAGTTTGTTGGTTTGTTGGTTTGTTGGTTTGTTGGTTCTTTGGTTCTTTGGTTCTTTGGTTTGTTGGTTTGTTGGTTTGTTGGTTTGTTGGTTTGTTGGTTTGTTCGGTTGTTGGTTTGCTGGTTTGTTGGTTTGTTGGTTCGTTGGTTTGTTCGTTTGTTGGTTTGTTGGTTTGTTGGTTCGTTGGTTTGTTGGTTTATTGGTTTGTTGGTTCTTTTGTTCTTTCGTTCTTTGTTTCTTTCGTTTGTTGGTTTGTTGGTTTGTTGGTTTGTTGGTTCTTTGGTTTGCTGATTCTTTGGTTTGTTGGTTCATTGATTTGTTGGTTTGTTGGTTTGTTGGTTCTTTGGTTTATAAGTTCTTTGGTTTGTTGGTTCTTTGGTTTGTTGGTTTGTTGGTTTACTGGTTCGTTGGATTGTTGATTTGTTGGTTTGTTGGTTTGTTATTTTGTTGGTTTGTTGGTTTGTTAGTTTGTTGGTTTATTGGTTTGTTGGTTTTTTCGTTTGTTGGTTTGTTGGTTTGTTGGTTTGTTGGTTTGTTGGTTCTTTGGTTTGTTTGTTCTTTGGTTTGTTTGTTTGTTGGTTTGTTCGTTTGTTGGTTTGTTGGTTCTTTGGTTTGTTGGTTTGTTGGTTTGTTGGTTTGTTGGTTTGTTGGTTTGTTGGTTTTTTGTTTTGTTGGTTTGTTGGTTTGTTGGTTTGTTGGTTTGTTGGTTTGTTGGTTTGTTGGTTTGTTGGTTTGTTGGTTTGTTGGTTCTTTGGTTCTTTAATTCTTTGGTTTGTTGGTTTGTTGGTTTGCTGGTTTGTTGGTTTGTTGGTTTGTTGGTTTGTTGTTTCTTTGGTTTGTTGGTTCTTTGGTTTCTTGGTTCATTGATTTGTTGGTTTGTTGGTTTGTTGGTTTGTTGGTTTGTTGGTTTGTTGGTTGTTTGCTTCTTTGTTTGTTTGGTTTGTTGGTTTGTTGGTTTGTTGGTTCGTTGGTTTGTTCGTTTGTTGGTTTGTTGGTTTGTTGGTTTGTTGGTTTGTTGGTTTGTTGGTTTGTTGGTTTGTTGGTTTGTTGGTTTGTTGGTTTGTTGGTTTGTTGGTTTGTTGGTTTGTTGGTTTGTTTTTTGTTGGTTCTTTGGTTTGTTGGTTTGTTGGTCTCTTGGTTTGTGTGTTTGTTGGTTTGTTGGTTTGTTGGTTTGTTGGTTTGTTGGTTTGTTGGTTTGTTGGTTTGTTGGTTTGTTGGTTTGTTGGTTTGTTGTTTCTTTGGTTTGTTGGTTCTTTGGTTTGTTGGTTCATTGATTTGTTGGTTCGTTGGTTTGTTGGTTTGTTGGTTTGTTGGTTGTTTGCTTCTTTGGTTCTTTGGTTTGTTGGTTTGGTGGTTTGTTGGTTCGTTGGTTTGTTCGTTTGTTGGTGTGTTGATTTGTTGGTTTGTTGGTTTGTTGGTTTGTTGGTTTGTTGGTTTGTTGGTTTGTTGGTTTGTTGGTTTGTTGGTTTTTTGGTTTGTTGGTTTGTTTTTTGTTGGTTCTTTGGTTTGTTGGTTTGTTGGTTTCTTGGTTTGTTCGTTTGCTGGTTCGTTGGTTTGTTGATTTGTTGGTTTGTTGGTTTGTTATTTTGTTGGTTTGTTAGTTTGTTGGTTTGTTCGTTTGTTGGTTTGTTGGTTTGTTGGTTTGTTGGTTCTTTGGTTTGTTGGTTCTTTGGTTTGTTGGTTTGTTGGTTTGTTCGTTTGTTGGTTTGTTGGTTCTTTGGTTTGTTGGTTTGTTGGTTTGTTGGTTTGTTGGTTTTTTGGTTTGTTGGTTTCTTGGTTTGTTGGTTTGTTGGTTTGTTGGTTTGTTGGTTTGTTCGTTTGTTGGTTTGTTGGTTTGTTGGTTTGTTGGTTCTTTGGTTTGTTGATTCTTTGGTTTGTTGGTTTACTGGTTTGTTGGTTCGTTGGTTTGTTGGTTTGTTGGTTTGTTGGTTTGTTGGTTTGTTGGTTTGTTGGTTTGTTCGTTTGTTGGTTTTTTGGTTTGTTGGTTCTTTGGTTTGTTGGTTGTTTGGTTTGTTGGTTTGTTGGTTTGTTCGTTTGTTGGTTTGTTGGTTTGTTGGTTTGTTGGTTTGTTAGTTTGTTGGTTTGTTGGTTTGTTGGTTTGTTGGTTCTTTGGTTCTTTGGTTCTTTGGTTTGTTGGTTTGTTGGTTTGTTGGTTTGTTGGTTTGTTGGTTTGTTCGGTTGTTGGTTTGCTGGTTTGTTGGTTTGTTGGTTCGTTGGTTTGTTCGTTTGTTGGTTTGTTGGTTTGTTGGTTCGTTGGTTTGTTGGTTTATTGGTTTGTTGGTTCTTTTGTTCTTTGGTTCTTTGTTTCTTTGGTTTGTTGGTTTGTTGGTTTGTTGGTTTGTTGGTTTGTTGGTTCTTTGGTTTGCTGATTCTTTGGTTTGTTGATTCATTGATTTGTTGGTTTGTTGGTTTGTTGGTTCTTTGGTTTATAAGTTCTTTGGTTTGTTGGTTCTTTGGTTTGTTGGTTTGTTGGTTTACTGGTTCGTTGGATTGTTGATTTGTTGGTTTGTTGGTTTGTTATTTTGTTGGTTTGTTGGTTTGTTAGTTTGTTGGTTTGTTGGTTTGTTGGTTTTTTTGTTTGTTGGTTTGTTGGTTTGTTGGTTTGTTGGTTTGTTTGTTCTTTGGTTTGTTTGTTCTTTGGTTTGTTTGTTTGTCGGTTTGTTCGTTTGTTGGTTTGTTGGTTCTTTGGTTTTTTGGTTTGTTGTTTTGTTGGTTTGTTGGTTTGTTGGTTTGTTGGGTTTTTGTTTTGTTGGTTTGTTGGTTTGTTGGTTTGTTGGTTTGTTGGTTTGTTGGTTTGTTGGTTTGTTGGTTTGTTGGTTTGTTGGTTTGTTGGTTTGTTGGTTCTTTGGTTCTTTAATTCTTTGGTTTGTTGGTTTGTTGGTTTGTTGGTTTGTTGGTTTGTTGGTTTGTTGGTTTGTTGTTTCTTTGGTTTGTTGGTTCTTTGGTTTGTTGGTTCATTGATTTGTTGGTTTGTTGGTTTGTTGGTTTGTTGGTTTGTTGGTTTGTTGGTTGTTTGCTTCTTGGTTGTTTGGTTTGTTGGTTTGTTGGTTTGTTGGTTTGTTGGTTCGTTGGTTTGTTCGTTTGTTGGTTTGTTGGTTTGTTGGTTTGTTGGTTTGTTGGTTTGTTGGTTTGTTGGTTTGTTGGTTTGTTGGTTTGTTGGTTTGTTGGTTTGTTGGTTTGTTGGTTTGTTGGTTTGTTTTTTGTTGGTTCTTTGGTTTGTTGGTTTGTTGGTCTCTTGGTTTGTGTGTTTGTTGGTTTGTTGGTTTGTTGGTTTGTTGGTTTGTTGGTTTGTTGGTTTGTTGGTTTGTTGCTTTGTTGGTTTGTTGGTTTGTTGGTTTGTTGGTTTGTTGTTTCTTTGGTTTGTTGGTTCTTTGGTTTGTTGGTTCATTGATTTGTTGGTTCGTTGGTTTGTTGGTTTGTTGGTTTGTTGGTTGTTTGCTTCTTTGGTTCTTTGGTTTGTTGGTTTGTTGGTTTGTTGGTTCGTTGGTTTGTTCGTTTGTTGGTGTGTTGTTTTGTTGGTTTGTTGGTTTGTTGGTTTGTTGGTTTGTTGGTTTGTTGGTTTGTTGGTTTGTTGGTTTGTTGGTTTGTTGGTTTGTTGGTTTGTTGGTTTGTTGGTTTTTTGGTTTGTTGGTTTGTTTTTTGTTGGTTCTTTGGTTTGTTGGTTTGTTGGTTTCTTGGTTTGTTCGTTTGCTGGTTCGTTGGTTTGTTGATTTGTTGGTTTGTTGGTTTGTTATTTTGTTGGTTTGTTAGTTTGTTGGTTTGTTCGTTTGTTGGTTTGTTGGTTTGTTGGTTTGTTGGTTCTTTGGTTTGTTGGTTCTTTGGTTTGTTGGTTTGTTGGTTTGTTCGTTTGTTGGTTTGTTGGTTCTTTGGTTTGTTGGTTTGTTGGTTTGTTGGTTTGTTGGTTTTTTGGTTTGTTGGTTTCTTGGTTTGTTGGTTTGTTGGTTTGTTGGTTTGTTGGTTTGTTCGTTTGTTGGTTTGTTGGTTTGTTGGTTTGTTGGTTCTTTGGTTTGTTGATTATTTGGTTTGTTGGTTTGCTGGTTTGTTGGTTCGTTGGTTTGTTGGTTTGTTGGTTTGTTGGTTTGTTGGTTTGTTGGTTTGTTCGTTTGTTGGTTTTTTGGTTTGTTGGTTCTTTGGTTTGTTGGTTGTTTGGTTTGTTGGTTTGTTGGTTTGTTCGTTTGTTGGTTTGTTGGTTTGTTGGTTTGTTAGTTTGTTGGTTTGTTGGTTTGTTGGTTTGTTGGTTCTTTGGTTCTTTGGTTCTTTGGTTTGTTGGTTTGTTGGTTTGTTGGTTTGTTGGTTTGTTGGTTTGTTCGGTTGTTGGTTTGCTGGTTTGTTGGTTTGTTGGTTCGTTGGTTTGTTCGTTTGTTGGTTTGTTGGTTTGTTGGTTCGTTGGTTTGTTGGTTTATTGGTTTGTTGGTTCTTTCGTTCTTTGGTTCTTTGTTTCTTTGGTTTGTTGGTTTGTTGGTTTGTTGGTTTGTTGGTTCTTTGGTTTGCTGATTCTTTGGTTTGTTGGTTCATTGATTTGTTGGTTTGTTGGTTTGTTGGTTCTTTGGTTTATAAGTTCTTTGGTTTGTTGGTTCTTTGGTTTGTTGGTTTGTTGGTTTACTGGTTCGTTGGATTGTTGATTTGTTGGTTTGTTGGTTTGTTATTTTGTTGGTTTGTTGGTTTGTTAGTTTGTTGGTTTGTTGGTTTGTTGGTTTTCTCGTTTGTTGGTTTGTTGGTTTGTTGGTTTGTTGGTTTGTTGGTTCTTTGGTTTGTTTGTTCTTTGGTTTGTTTGTTTGTTGGTTTGTTCGTTTGTTGGTTTGTTGGTTCTTTGGTTTGTTGGTTTGTTGATTTGTTGGTTTGTTGGTTTGTTGGTTTGTTGGTTTTTTGTTTTGTTGGTTTGTTGGTTTGTTGGTTTGTTGGTTTGTTGGTTTGTTGGTTTGTTGGTTTGTTGGTTTGTTCGTTTGTTGGTTTGTTGGTTTGTTGGTTTGTTGGTTCTCTGGTTCTTTGGTTTGTTGGTTTGTTGGTTTGTTGGTTCGTTGGTTTCTTCGTTTGTTCGTTTGTTGGTTTGTTGGTTTGTTGGTTTGTTGGTTCGTTGGTTTGTTCGTTTGTTGGTTTGTTGGTTTGTTGGTTCATTGGTTTGTTGGTTTATTGTTTTTTGGTTTGTTGGTTCTTTGGTTTTTGGTTCTTTGGTTTGTTGGTTCTTTGGTTAGTTGGTTTGTTGGTTTGTTCGTTTGTTGGTTTGTTGGTTTGTTGGTTCTTTGGTTTGTTGATTCTTTGGTTTGTTGGTTCATTGATTTGTTGGTTTGTTGGTTTGTTCGTTTGTTCGTTTTTGGTTATTTGGTTTGTTGGTTCTTTGGTTTGTTGGTTCTTTGGTTTGTTGGTTTGTTGGTTTGTTGGTTTGTTGGTTTGTTGGTTCTTTCGTTCTTTGGTTCTTTGGTTCTTTGGTTTGTTGGCTTGTTGGTTTGTTGGTTCGTTGGTTTGTTGGTTTGTTGGTTTGTTGGTTTGTTGGTTTGTTGGTTTGTTGGTTCTTTGGTTTGTTGGTTCTTTGGTTTGTTGATTCTTTGGTTTGTTGGTTTGTTGGTTTCTTGGTTTGTTGGTTTGTTGGTTCTTTGTTTTGTTGGTTTCTTGGTTTGTTGGTTTGTTGGTTTGTTGGTTCTTTGGATTGTTGATTCTTTGGTTTGTTAGTTTGTTGGTTTGTTGGTTTGTTGGTTTGTTGGTTTGTTGGTTTCTTGGTTTGTTGGTTTATTGGGTTGGTTTGTTGGTTTGTTTTTTGTTGGTTCTTTGGTTTATTGATTTGTTGGTTTCTTGGTTTGTTCGTTTGCTGGTTCGTTGGTTTGTTGATTTGTTGGTTTGTTGGTTTGTTATTTTGTTGGTTTGTTAGTTTGTTGGTTTGTTGGTTTGTTCGTTTGTTGGTTTGTTGGTTTGTTGGTTTGTTGGTTCTTTGGTTTGTTGGTTCTTTGGTTTGTTGGTTGGTTGGTTTGTTTGTTTGTTGGTTTGTTGGTTCTTTGGTTTGTTGGTTCTTTGGTTTGTTGGTTGGTTGGTTTGTTTGTTTGTTGGTTTGTTGGTTCTTTGGTTTGTTGGTTCGTTGGTTTGTTCGTTTGTTGGTTTGTTGGTTTGTTGGTTCATTGGTTTGTTGGTTTATTGTTTTTTGGTTTGTTGGTTCTTTGGTTTTTGGTTCTTTGGTTTGTTGGTTCTTTGGTTAGTTGGTTTGTTGGTTTGTTCGTTTGTTGGTTTGTTGGTTTGTTGGTTCTTTGGTTTGTTGATTCTTTGGTTTGTTGGTTCATTGATTTGTTGGTTTGTTGGTTTGTTCGTTTGTTCGTTTTTGGTTATTTGGTTTGTTGGTTCTTTGGTTTGTTGGTTCTTTGGTTTGTTGGTTTGTTGGTTTGTTGGTTTGTTGGTTTGTTGGTTCTTTCGTTCTTTGGTTCTTTGGTTCTTTGGTTTGTTGGCTTGTTGGTTTGTTGGTTCGTTGGTTTGTTGGTTTGTTGGTTTGTTGGTTTGTTGGTTTGTTGGTTTGTTGGTTCTTTGGTTTGTTGGTTCTTTGGTTTGTTGATTCTTTGGTTTGTTGGTTTGTTGGTTTCTTGGTTTGTTGGTTTGTTGGTTCTTTGTTTTGTTGGTTTCTTGGTTTGTTGGTTTGTTGGTTTGTTGGTTCTTTGGATTGTTGATTCTTTGGTTTGTTAGTTTGTTGGTTTGTTGGTTTGTTGGTTTGTTGGTTTCTTGGTTTGTTGGTTTATTGGGTTGGTTTGTTGGTTTGTTTTTTGTTGGTTCTTTGGTTTATTGATTTGTTGGTTTCTTGGTTTGTTCGTTTGCTGGTTCGTTGGTTTGTTGATTTGTTGGTTTGTTGGTTTGTTATTTTGTTGGTTTGTTAGTTTGTTGGTTTGTTGGTTTGTTCGTTTGTTGGTTTGTTGGTTTGTTGGTTTGTTGGTTCTTTGGTTTGTTGGTTCTTTGGTTTGTTGGTTGGTTGGTTTGTTTGTTTGTTGGTTTGTTGGTTCTTTGGTTTGTTGGTTCTTTGGTTTGTTGGTTTGTTGGTTTGTTGGTTTGTTGGTTTGTTGGTTTGTTGGTTCTTACGTTCTTTGGTTCTTTGGTTCTTTGGTTTGTTGGCTTGTTGGTTTGTTGGTTCGTTGGTTTGTTCGTTTGTTGGTTTGTTGGTTTGTTGGTTTGTTGGTTTGTTGGTTCTTTGGTTTGTTGGTTCTTTGGTTTGTTGATTCTTTGGTTTGTTGGTTTGTTGGTTTCTTGGTTTGTTGGTTTGTTGGTTCTTTGTTTTGTTGGTTTCTTGGTTTGCTGGTTTGTTGGTTTGTTGGTTCTTTGGATTGTTGATTCTTTGGTTTGTTAGTTTGTTGATTTGTTGGTTTGTTGGTTTGTTGGTTTGTTGGTTTGTTGGTTTATTGGGTTGGTTTGTTGGTTTGTTTTTTGTTGGTTCTTTGGTTTATTGATTTGTTGGTTTCTTGGTTTGTTCGTTTGCTGGTTCGTTGGTTTGTTGATTTGTTGGTTTGTTGGTTTGTTATTTTGTTGGTTTGTTAGTTTGTTGGTTTGTTGGTTTGTTCGTTTGTTGGTTTGTTGGTTTGTTGGTTTGTTGGTTCTTTGGTTTGTTTGTTCTTTGGTTTGTTGGTTTGTTGGTTTGTTTGTTTGTTGGTTTGTTGGTTCTTTGGTTTGTTGGTTTGTTGGTTTGTTGGTTTTTTGGTTTGTTGGTTTGTTGGTTTGTTGGTTTGTTGGTTTGTTGGTTTGTTCGTTTGTTGGTTTGTTGGTTTGTTGGTTTGTTAGTTCTTTGGTTCTTTCGTTCTTTGGTTCTTTGGTTTGTTGGTTCTTTGTTTTGTTGGTTTGTTGGTTTGTTCGTTTGTTGGTTTGTTGGTTTGTTGGTTCTTTGGTTTAATGATTCTTTGGTTTGTTGGTTGTTGGTTTGTTGGTTCGTTGGTTTGTTGGTTTGTTGGTTTGTTGGTTTGTTGGTTTGTTCGTTTGTTGGTTTGTTCGTTTGTTGGTTTGTTGGTTTGTTGGTTTGTTGATTTGTTAGTTTGTTGGTTTGTAGGTTTGTTGGTTTGTTGGTTCTTTGGTTCTTTGGTTCTTTGGTTTGTGGGTTTGTTGGTTTGTTGGTTTGGTGGTTTGTTGGTTTGTTCGGTTGTTGGTTTGCTGGTTTGTTGGTTTGCTGGTTTGTTGGTTTGTTGGTTCGTTGGTTTGTTCGTTTGTTGGTTTGTTGGTTTGTTGGTTCGTTGGTTTGTTGGTTTATTGGTTTGTTGGTTTGTTGGTTTGTTGGTTTGTTGGTTCTTTGGTTTGTTGATTCTTTGGTTTGTTGGTTCATTGATTTGTTGGTTTGTTGGTTTGTTGGTTCTTTGGTTTATAAGTTCTTTGGTTTGTTGGTTCTTTGGTTTGTTGGTTTGTTGGTGTGCTGGTTCGTTGGATTATTGATTTGTTGGTTTGTTATTTTGTTGGTTTGTTGGTTTGTTAGTTTGTTGGTTTGTTAGTTTGTTCGTTTGTTGGATTGTTGGTTTGTTGGTTTGTTGGTTCTTTGGTTTGTTGGTTCTTTGGTTTGTTGGTTTGTTGGTTTGTTCGTTTGTTGGTTTGTTGGTTCTTTGGTTTGTTGGTTTGTTGGTTTGTTGGTTTGTTGGTTTGTTGGTTTGTTGGTTTGTTGGTTTGTTGGTTTGTTCGTTTGTTCGTTTGTTGGTTTGTTGGTTTGTTGATTTGTTGGTTCTTTGGTTCTTTGGTTTGTTGGTTTGTTGGTTTGTTGGTTTGTTCGTTTGTTGGTTTGTTGGTTTGTTGGTTCTTTGGTTTGTTGATTCTTTGGTTTGTTGGTTCATTGATTTGTTGGTTTGTTGGTTTGTTCGTTTGTTCGTTTTTTGTTATTAGGTTTGTTGGTTCTTTGGTTTGTTGGTTTGTTGGTTTGTTGGTTTGTTGGTTTGTTGGTTCTTTCGTTCTTTGGTTCTTTGGTTCTTTGGTTTGTTGGCTTGTTGGTTTGTTGGTTCGTTGGTTTGTTCGTTTGTTGGTTTGTTGGTTTGTTGGTTTGTTGGTTAGTTGGTTTGTTGGTTCTTTGGTTTGTTGGTTCTTTGGTTTGTTGATTCTTTGGTTTGTTGGTTTGTTGGTTTCTTGGTTTGTTGGTTTGTTGGTTCTATGTTTTGTTGGTTTCTTGGTTTGTTGGTTTGTTGGTTTGGTGGTTCTTTGGATTGTTGGTTCTTTGGTTTGTTCGTTTGTTGGTTTGGTGGTTCTTTGGTTTGTTGGTTTGTTGGTTTGTTGGTTTGTTGGTTTGTTCGTTTGTTGGTTTTTTTGGTTTGTTGGTTCTTTGGTTTGTTGGTTCTTTGGTTTGTTGGTTCTTTGGTTTGTAGGTTCTTTGGTTTATTGGTTCTTTGGTTTGTTGGTTTGTTGGTTCGTTGGTTTGTTGGTTTGTTGGTTTGTTGGTTTTTTGGTTTGTTATTTTGTTGGTTTGTTGGTTTGTTGGTTCTTTGGTTCTTTGGTTTGTTGGTTTGTTGGTTTGTTGGTTTGTTGGTTTGTTCGTTTGTTGGTTTGTTGGTTTGTTGGTTCATTGATTTGTTGGTTTGTTGGTTTGTTGGTTTGTTGGTTCTTTGCTTCTTTGGTTCTTTGGTTTGTTGGTTTGTTGGTTTGTTGGTTTGTTCGTTTGTTGGTGGGTTGGTTTGTTGGTTTGTTGGTTTGTTGGTTCTTGGGTTTGTTGGTTTGTTGGTTTTTTGGTTTGTTGGTTTGTTGGTTTGTTGTTTTGTTGGTTTGTTGGTTTGTTAGTTTGTTGGTTTGTTGGTTTGTTGGTTTGTTGGATTGTTGGTTTGTTGGTTCTTTGGTTTATTGGTTTGTTGGTTTGTTGGTTTGTTCGTTTGTTGGTTCTTTGGTTTGTTGGTTCTTTGGTTTGTTGGTTTGTTGGTTTGTTGGTTTGTTGGGTCTTTGGTTCTTTGGTTCTTTGGTTTGTTGGTTTGTTAGTTTGTTCGTTTGTTGGTTTATTGGTTTGTTGGTTTGTTGGTTTGTTGGTTTGTTGGTTCTCTGGTTTGTTGGTTTGTTGGTTCTTTGGTTTGTTGGTTTGTTGGTTTGTTATTTTGTTGGTTTGTTAGTTTGTTGGTTTGTTGGTTTGTTGGTTTGTTGGTTTGTTGGTTTATTGGTTTGTTGGTTTGTTGGTTTGTTGGTTCTTTGGTTTGTTGTTTCTTTGGTTTGTTGGTTTGTTGGTTCTTTGGTTTGTTGGTTTGTTGGTTTGTTCGTTTGTTGGTTTGTTGGTTTGTTGGTTTGTTAGTTCTTTGGTTCTTTGGTTCTTTGGTTCTTTGGTTTGTTTGTTCTTTGGGTTGTTAGTTTGTTGGTTTGTTCGTTTGTTGGTTTGTTGGTTTGTTGGTTCTTTGGTTTAATGATTCTTTGGTTTGTCGGTTTGTTGGTTTGTTGGTTCGTTGGTTCGTTGGTTTGTTGGTTTGTTGGTTTGTTGGTTTGTTGGTTTGTTGGTTTGTTCGTTTGTTCGTTTGTTCGTTTTTTGGTTTGTTGGTTCTTTGGTTTGTTGGTTGTTTGGTTTGTTGGTTTGTTGGTTTGTTGGTTTGTTGGTTTGTTCGTTTGTTGGTTTGTTGGTTTGTTGGTTTGTTTGTTTGTTGGTTTGTTAGTTTGTTGGTTTGTAGGTTTGTTGGTTTGTTGGTTTGTTGGTTCTTTGGTTCTTTGGTTCTTTGGTTCTTTGGTTTGTGGGTTTGCTGGTTTGTTGGTTTGTTGGTTTGTTGGTTCGTTGGTTTGTTCGTTTGTTGGTTTGTTGGTTTGTTGGCTCGTTGGTTTGTTGGTTTATTGGTTTGTTGGTTTGTTGGTTTGTTGGTTTGTTGGTTCTTTGGTTTGTTGATTCTTTGGTTTGTTGGTTTATTGATTTGTTGGTTTGTTGGTTTCTTGGTTCTTTGGTTTATAAGTTCTTTGGTTTGTTGGTTCTTTGGTTTGTTGGTTTGTTGGTTTATTGGTTTGTTGGTTTGTTGGTTCTTTGGTTCTTTGGTTCTTTGGCTTGTTAGTTCTTTGGTTTGTTGGTTTGTTCGTTTGTTGGTTCTTTGGTTTGTTGGTTCTTTAGTTTGTTGGTTTGTTGGTTTGTTGGTTCTTTGGTTCTTTGGTTCTTTGGTTTGTTGGTTTGTTGGCTTGTTGGTTTGTTGGTTTGTTGGTTTGTTGGTTTGTTCGTTTGTTGGTTTGTTGGTTTGTTGGTTTGTTGGTTTGTTGGTTTGTTGGTTTGTTGGTTTGTTGGTTTGTTGGTTTGTTGGTTTGTTGGTTTGTTGGTTCTTTGGTTCTTTGGTTTGTTGGTTTGTTGGTTTGTTCGTTTGTTGGTTTGTTGGTTTGTTGGTTGGTTGGTTCATTGATTTGTTGGTTTGTTGGTTTGTTGGTTCTTTGCTTCTTTGGTTCTTTGGTTTGTTGGTTTGTTGGTTTGTTGGTTTGTTGGTTTGTTCGTTTGTTGGTTTGTTGGTTTGTTGGTTTGTTGGTTCTTGGGTTTGTTGGTTTGTTGGTTTTTTGGTTTGTTGCTTTGTTGGTTTGTTGTTTTGTTGGTTTGTTGGTTTGTTGGTTTGTTAGTTTGTTGGTTTGTTGGTTTGTTGGTTTGTTGGTTTGTTGGTTTGTTGGTTCTTTGGTTTGTTGGTTTGTTGGTTTGTTGGTTTGTTCGTTTGTTGGTTCTTTGGTTTGTAGATTCTTTGGTTTGTTGGTTCTTGGGTTTGTTGGTTTGTTGTTTTGTTGATTCGTTGCTTTGTTATTTTGTTGGTTTGTTAGTTTGTTGGTTTGTTGGTTTGTTCGTTTGTTGGTTCGTTGGTTTGTTGGTTTGTTGGTTCTTTGGTTTGTTGGTTCTTTGGTTTGTTGGTTTGTTGGTTTGTTGGTTTGTTCGTTTGTTGGCTTGTTGGTTCTTTGGTTTGTTGGTTTATTGGTTTGTTGGTTTTTGGTTTGTTGGTTTTTTAGTTTGTTGGTTTGTTGGTTTGTTGGTTTGTTCGTTTGTTGGTTTGTTGGTTTGTTGGTTTGTTGGTTCTTTGGTTCTTTGGTTCTTTGGTTTGTTGGTTCTTGGGTTTGTTGGTTTCTTGGTTTGTGCGTTTGTTGGTTTGTTGGTTCTTTGGTTTGTTGATTCTTTGGTTTGTTGGTTTGTTGGTTTGTTGGTTTGTTGGTTTGTTCGTTTGTTCGTTTGTTGGTTTTTTGGTTTGTTGGTTCTTTGGTTTGTTGGTTGTTTGGTTCTTTGGTTTGTTGGTTCTTTGGTTTGTTGGTTTGTTGGTTTGTTGGTTTGTTGGTTCTTTGGCTCTTTGGTTCTTTGGTTTTTTGGTTTGTTGGTTTGTTGGTTTGTTGGTTTGTTGGTTTGTTGGTTCTTTGGTTTATTGGTTGTTTGGTTTGTTAGTTTGTTGGTTTAATCATTTGTTGGTTTGTTGGTTTGTTGGTTTGTTGGTTTGTTGGTTTCTTCGTTTGTTAGTTTGTTGGTTTGTTGGTTTGTTGGTTTGTTATTTCTTTGGTTTGTTGGTTCTTTCGTTTGTTGGTTCTTTGGTTTGTTGGTTTGTTGGTTTGTTCGTTTGTTGGTTTGTTGGTTTGTTGGTTTGTTGGTTGTTTGGTTTGTTGGTTCGTTGGTTTGTTGGTTTGTTGGTTTGTTGGTTTGTTCGTTTGTTGGTTTGTTGGTTTGTTGGTTTGTTGGTTCGTTGGTTTGTTCGTTTGTTGGTTTGTTGGTTTGGTGGTTTGTTGGTTTGTTGGTTTGTTAATTCGTTGGTTTGTTGGTTTGTGGGTTTGTTGGTTATTTGGTTTGTTGGTTTGTTGGTTTGTTGGCTTGTTCGTTTGTTGGTTCATTGGTGTGTTGGTTCTTAGGTTTGTTGTTTTGTTGGTTTGTTGGTTTGTTGGTTTGTTGGTTCTTTGGTTCTTTGGTTTGTTGGTTTGTTGGTATGTTAGTTTGTCCGTCTGTTGGTTTGTTGGTTTGTTGGTTCTCTGGTTTGTTGGTTTGTTGGTTCTTTGGTTTGTTGGTTTGTTGGTTTGTTGTTTTGTTGGTTTGTTGGTTTGTTATTTTGTTGATTTGTTGGTTTGTTGGTTTGTTGGTTTGTTGGTTTGTTGGTTTGTTGGTTTGTTGGTTCTTTGGTTTGTTGATTCTTTGGTTTGTTGGTTTGTTGGTTTTTTGTTTTGTTGGTTCTTTGGTTTGTTGGTTCTTTGGTTTGTTGGTTCTTTGGTTTGTAGGTTCTTTGGTTTATTGGTTCTTTGACTTGTTGGTTTGTTGGTTTGCTGGTTCGTTGGTTTGTTGGTTTGTTCGTTTGTTGGTTTGTTATTTTGTTGGTTTGTTAGTTTGTTGGTTTGTTGGTTGGTTGGTTTGTTGGTTTGTTGGTTTGTTGGTTTGTTATTTTGTTGGTTTGTTAGTTTGTTGGTTTGTTGGTTTGTTGGTTTGTTCGTTTGTTGGTTTGTTGGTTTATTGGTTTATTGGTTCTTTGGTTTGTTGGTTCTTTGGTTTGTTTGTTTGTTGGTTTGTTCGTTTGTTGGTTTGTTGGTTTGTTGGTTCTTTGGTTTGTTGGTTTGTTGGTTTGTTGGTTTGTTGGTTTGTTGGTTTGCTGGTTTTTTGGTTTGTTCGTTTGTTGGTTTGTTGGTTTGTTGGTTTGTTGGTTCTTTGGTTCTTTGGTTTGTTGATTTGTTGGTTAGTTCGTTTGTTGGTTTGTTGGTTCGTTGGTTTGTTCGTTTGTTGGTTTGTTGGTTTCGTTGGTTCGTTGGTTCGTTGGTTTGTTGGTTTATTGGTTTGTTGGTTTGTTGGTTTGTTGGTTCTTTGTTTTGTTGGTTCTTTGGTTTGTTGGTTTGTTGGTTTGTTGGTTTGTTGGTTCTTTGGTTCTTTGGTTCTTTGGTTCTTTGGTTTGTTGGTTTGTTCGTTTGTTGGTTTGTTGGTTTGTTGGTTCGTTGGTTTGTTCGTTTGTTGGTTTGTTGGTTTGGTGGTTTGTTGGTTTGTTGGTTTGTTGGTTCGTTGGTTTGTTGGTTTGTTGGTTTGTTGGTTCTTTGGTTTGTTGGTTTGTTGGTTTGTTGGTTTGTTGGCTTGTTCGTTTGTTGGTTCTTTGGTGTGTTGGTTCTTAGGTTTGTTGGTTTGTTGGTTTGTTGGTTTGTTGGTTTGTTGGTTCTTTGGTTCTTTGGTTTGTTGGTTTGTTGGTTTGTTAGTTTGTCCGTCTGTTGGTTTGTTGGTTTGTTGGTTTGTTGGTTCTCGGGTTTGTTGGTTTCTTGGTTCTTTGGTTTGTTGGTTTGTTGGTTTGTTGTTTTGTTGGTTTGTTGGTTTGTTATTTGGTTGATTTGTTGGTTTGTTGGTTTGTTGGTTTGTTGGTTTGTTGGTTTGTTGGTTTGTTGGTTTGTTGGTTTGTTGGTTTGTTGTTTTGTTGGTTCTTTGGTTTGTTGATTCTTTGGTTTGTTGGTTTGTTGGTTCTTTGGTTTGTTGGTTCTTTGGTTTGTTGTTTCTTTGGTTTGTAGGTTCTTTGGTTTATTGGTTCTTTGGTTTGTTGGTTTGTTGGTTTGTTGGTTTGCTGGTTCGTTGGTTTGTTGGTTTGTTCGTTTGTTGGTTTCTTATTTTGTTGGTTTGTTAGTTTGTTGGTTTGTTCGTTGGTTGGTTTGTTGGTTTGTTAGTTTGTTGGTTTGTTATTTTGTTGGTTTGTTACTTTGTTGGTTTGTTGGTTTGTTGGTTTGTTCGTTTGTTGGTTTGTTGGTTTGTTGGTTTGTTGGTTCTTTGGTTTGTTGGTTTGTTGGTTTGTTCGTTTGTTGGTTTGTTGGTTCTTTGGTTTGTTGGTTTGTTGGTTTGTTGGTTTTTTGGTTTGTTGGTTTGTTGGTTTGTTGGTTTGTTCGTTTGTTGGTTTGTTGGTTTGGTGGTTTGTTGGTTGTTTGGTTCTTTGGTTTGTTGATTTGTTGGTTTGTTCGTTTGTTGGTTTGTTGGTTCGTTGGTTAGTTCGTTTGTTGGTTTGTTGGTTTCGTTGGTTCGTTGGTTCGTTGGTTTATTGGTTTATTGGTTTGTTGGTTTGTTGGTTCTTTGGTTTTTTGGTTCTTTGGTTTGTTGGTTCTTTGGTTTGTTGGTTTGTTCGTTTGTTGGTTCTTTGTTTTGTTGGTTCTTTGGTTTGTTGGTTTGTTGGTTTGTTGGTTTGTTGGTTTGTTGGTTTGTTGGTTCTTTGGTTCTTTGGTTCTTTGGTTCTTTGGTTTGTTGGTTTGTTCGTTTGTTGGTTTGTTGGTTTGTTGGTTCTTTGGTTTGTTGGTTCTTTGGTTTGTTGGTTTGTTGGTTTGTTGCTTCGTTGGTTTGTTGGTTTGTTGGTTTGTTGGCTTGTTGGTTTGTTGGTTTATTGGTTTATTGGTTTGTTGGTTTGTTGGTTCTTTGGTTCTTTGCTTTGTTGGTTTGTTGGTTTGTTGGTTTGTTAGTTTATTAGTTTGTTGGTTCGTTGGTTTGTTCGTTTGTTGGTTTTTTGGTTTGTTGGTTCGTTGGTTTGTCGGTTTATTGGTTTGTTGGTTTGCTGGTTCTTTGGTTGTTTGGTTCTTTGGTTTGTTGGTTCTTTGGTTTGTTGGTTTGTTGGTTTTTTCGATTGTTGGTTCTTTGGTTTGTTGGTTCTTTGGTTTGTTGGTTTGTTGGTTTGTTGGTTCTTTGGTTCTTTGGTTCTTTGGTTTGTTGGTTTGTTGGTTTGTTGGTTTGTTGGTTTGTTTGTTTGTTGGTTTGTTCGTTTGTTGGTTTGTTGAGTTTTTTGGTTTGTTGGTTCTTTGGTTTGTTGGTTGTTTAGTTTGTTGGTTTGTTGGTATGTTCGTTTGTTGGTTTGTTGGTTTGTTGGTTTGTTGGTTCGTTGGTTTGTTCGTTTGTTTTTTTCTTTGGTTTGTTGGTTCTTTGGTTTGTTAGTTCTTTGGTTGTTTGGTTTGTTAGTTTGTTGGTTTAATCGTTTGTTGGTTTGTTGGTGTGTTGGTTTGTTGGTTTGTTGGTTTCTTCGTTTGTTAGTTTGTTGGTTTGTTGGTTTGTTGGTTTGTTATTTCTTTGGTTTGTTGGTTCTTTCGTTTGTTGGTTCTTTGGTTTGTTGGTTTGTTGGTTTGTTCGTTTGTTGGTTTGTTGGTTTGTTGGTTTGTTGGTTGTTTGGTTTGTTGGTTCGTTGGTTTGTTGGTTTGTTGGTTTGTTGGTTTGTTCGTTTGTTGGTTTGTTGGTTTGTTGGTTTGTTGGTTCGTTGGTTTGTTCGTTTGTTGGTTTGTTGGTTTGGTGGTTTGTTGGTTTGTTGGTTTGTTAATTCGTTGGTTTGTTGGTTTGTGGGTTTGTTGGTTATTTGGTTTGTTGGTTTGTTGGTTTGTTGGCTTGTTCGTTTGTTGGTTCATTGGTGTGTTGGTTCTTAGGTTTGTTGTTTTGTTGGTTTGTTGGTTTGTTGGTTTGTTGGTTCTTTGGTTCTTTGGTTTGTTGGTTTGTTGGTATGTTAGTTTGTCCGTCTGTTGGTTTGTTGGTTTGTTGGTTCTCTGGTTTGTTGGTTTGTTGGTTCTTTGGTTTGTTGGTTTGTTGGTTTGTTGTTTTGTTGGTTTGTTGGTTTGTTATTTTGTTGATTTGTTGGTTTGTTGGTTTGTTGGTTTGTTGGTTTGTTGGTTTGTTGGTTTGTTGGTTTGTTGGTTCTTTGGTTTGTTGATTCTTTGGTTTGTTGGTTTGTTGGTTTTTTGTTTTGTTGGTTCTTTGGTTTGTTGGTTCTTTGGTTTGTTGGTTCTTTGGTTTGTAGGTTCTTTGGTTTATTGGTTCTTTGACTTGTTGGTTTGTTGGTTTGCTGGTTCGTTGGTTTGTTGGTTTGTTCGTTTGTTGGTTTGTTATTTTGTTGGTTTGTTAGTTTGTTGGTTTGTTGGTTGGTTGGTTTGTTGGTTTGTTGGTTTGTTGGTTTGTTATTTTGTTGGTTTGTTAGTTTGTTGGTTTGTTGGTTTGTTGGTTTGTTCGTTTGTTGGTTTGTTGGTTTATTGGTTTATTGGTTCTTTGGTTTGTTGGTTCTTTGGTTTGTTTGTTTGTTGGTTTGTTCGTTTGTTGGTTTGTTGGTTTGTTGGTTCTTTGGTTTGTTGGTTTGTTGGTTTGTTGGTTTGTTGGTTTGTTGGTTTGCTGGTTTTTTGGTTTGTTCGTTTGTTGGTTTGTTGGTTTGTTGGTTTGTTGGTTCTTTGGTTCTTTGGTTTGTTGATTTGTTGGTTAGTTCGTTTGTTGGTTTGTTGGTTCGTTGGTTTGTTCGTTTGTTGGTTTGTTGGTTTCGTTGGTTCGTTGGTTCGTTGGTTTGTTGGTTTATTGGTTTGTTGGTTTGTTGGTTTGTTGGTTCTTTGTTTTGTTGGTTCTTTGGTTTGTTGGTTTGTTGGTTTGTTTGTATGTTGGTTCTTTGGTTCTTTGGTTCTTTGGTTCTTTGGTTTGTTGGTTTGTTCGTTTGTTGGTTTGTTGGTTTTTTGGTTCGTTGGTTTGTTCGTTTGTTGGTTTGTTGGTTTGGTGGTTTGTTGGTTTGTTGGTTTGTTGGTTCGTTGGTTTGTTGGTTTGTTGGTTTGTTGGTTCTTTGGTTTGTTGGTTTGTTGGTTTGTTGGTTTGTTGGCTTGTTCGTTTGTTGGTTCTTTGGTGTGTTGGTTCTTAGGTTTGTTGGTTTGTTGGTTTGTTGGTTTGTTGGTTTGTTGGTTTGTTGGTTCTTTGGTTCTTTGGTTTGTTGGTTTGTTGGTTTGTTAGTTTGTCCGTCTGTTGGTTTGTTGGTTTGTTGGTTTGTTGGTTCTCGGGTTTGTTGGTTTCTTGGTTCTTTGGTTTGTTGGTTTGTTGGTTTGTTGTTTTGTTGGTTTGTTGGTTTGTTATTTGGTTGATTTGTTGGTTTGTTGGTTTGTTGGTTTGTTGGTTTGTTGGTTTGTTGGTTTGTTGGTTTGTTGGTTTGTTGGTTTGTTGGTTTGTTGTTTTGTTGGTTCTTTGGTTTGTTGATTCTTTGGTTTGTTGGTTTGTTGGTTCTTTGGTTTGTTGGTTCTTTGGTTTGTTGTTTCTTTGGTTTGTAGGTTCTTTGGTTTATTGGTTCTTTGGTTTGTTGGTTTGTTGGTTTGTTGGTTTGCTGGTTCGTTGGTTTGTTGGTTTGTTCGTTTGTTGGTTTCTTATTTTGTTGGTTTGTTAGTTTGTTGGTTTGTTCGTTGGTTGGTTTGTTGGTTTGTTAGTTTGTTGGTTTGTTATTTTGTTGGTTTGTTACTTTGTTGGTTTGTTGGTTTGTTGGTTTGTTCGTTTGTTGGTTTGTTGGTTTGTTGGTTTGTTGGTTCTTTGGTTTGTTGGTTCTTTGGTTTGTTGGTTTGTTGGTTTGTTCGTTTGTTGGTTTGTTGGTTCTTTGGTTTGTTGGTTTGTTGGTTTGTTGGTTTTTTGGTTTGTTGGTTTGTTGGTTTGTTGGTTTGTTCGTTTGTTGGTTTGTTGGTTTGGTGGTTTGTTGGTTGTTTGGTTCTTTGGTTTGTTGATTTGTTGGTTTGTTCGTTTGTTGGTTTGTTGGTTCGTTGGTTAGTTCGTTTGTTGGTTTGTTGGTTTCGTTGGTTCGTTGGTTCGTTGGTTTATTGGTTTATTGGTTTGTTGGTTTGTTGGTTCTTTGGTTTTTTGGTTCTTTGGTTTGTTGGTTCTTTGGTTTGTTGGTTTGTTCGTTTGTTGGTTCTTTGTTTTGTTGGTTCTTTGGTTTGTTGGTTTGTTGGTTTGTTGGTTTGTTGGTTTGTTGGTTTGTTGGTTTGTTGGTTCTTTGGTTCTTTGGTTCTTTGGTTCTTTAGTTTGTTGGTTTGTTCGTTTGTTGGTTTGTTGGTTTGTTGGTTCTTTGGTTTGTTGGTTCTTTGGTTTGTTGGTTTGTTGGTTTGTTGCTTCGTTGGTTTGTTGGTTTGTTGGTTTGTTGGCTTGTTGGTTTGTTGGTTTATTGGTTTATTGGTTTGTTGGTTTGTTGGTTCTTTGGTTCTTTGCTTTGTTGGTTTGTTGGTTTGTTGGTTTGTTAGTTTATTAGTTTGTTGGTTCGTTGGTTTGTTCGTTTGTTGGTTTTTTGGTTTGTTGGTTCGTTGGTTTGTCGGTTTATTGGTTTGTTGGTTTGCTGGTTCTTTGGTTGTTTGGTTCTTTGGTTTGTTGGTTCTTTGGTTTGTTGGTTTGTTGGTTTTTTCGATTGTTGGTTCTTTGGTTTGTTGGTTCTTTGGTTTGTTGGTTTGTTGGTTTGTTGGTTCTTTGGTTCTTTGGTTCTTTGGTTTGTTGGTTTGTTGGTTTGTTGGTTTGTTGGTTTGTTTGTTTGTTGGTTTGTTCGTTTGTTGGTTTGTTGAGTTTTTTGGTTTGTTGGTTCTTTGGTTTGTTGGTTGTTTAGTTTGTTGGTTTGTTGGTATGTTCGTTTGTTGGTTTGTTGGTTTGTTGGTTTGTTGGTTCGTTGGTTTGTTCGTTTGTTTTTTTCTTTGGTTTGTTGGTTCTTTGGTTTGTTAGTTCTTTGGTTTGTTGGTTCATTGATTTGTTGGTTTGTTGGTTTGTTGGTTTGTTGGTTCTTTGCTTCTTTGGTTCTTTGGTTTGTTGGTTTGTTGGTTTGTTGGTTCGTCGGTTTGTTAGTTCGTTGGTTTGTTCGTTTGTTGGTTTGTTGGTTTGTTGGTTTGTTGGTTTGTTGATTTATTGGTTTGTTCGTTTGTTGGTTTGTTGGTTCTTTGGTTTGTTGATTCCTTGGTTTGTTGGTTTATTGGTTTGTTCGTTTGTTGGTTCTTTGGTTTGTTGGTTCTTTGGTTCTTTGGTTTGTTGGTTCTTTGGTTTGTTGGTTTATTGGTTTGTTCGTTTGTTGGTTCTTTGGTTTGTTGGTTCTTTGGTTTGTTGGTTTGTTGGTTTGTTGGTTCTTTGGTTTGTTGGTTTGTTGGTTTGTTCGTTTGTTGGTTTGTTGGTTCTTTGGTTTGTTGATTCTTTGGTTTGTTGGTTTATTGGTTTGTTGGTTTGTTGGTTTGTTGGTTTGTTGGTTCTTTGTTTCTTTGGTTTGTTGGTTTGTTGGTTTGTTGGTTTGTTCGTTTGTTGGTTTGTTGGTTTGTAGGTTTGTTGGTTCGTTGGCTTGTTGGTTTGTTGGTTTGTTGGATTGTTGGATTGTTGGTTCGTTGGTTTGTTGGTTTATTGGTTTGTTGGTTTGTTGGTTCTTTGGTTCTTTGGTTCTTTAATTTGTTGGTTTTTTGGTTTGTTGGTTTGTTGGTTTGTTCGTTTGTTGGTTCTTTGGTTTTTTCGTTCTTTGGTTTGTTGGTTTGTTGATTTGTTGGTTTGTTGGTTCTTTGGTTCTTTGGTTCTTTGGTTTGTTGGTTTGTTGGTTGTTTGGTTTGTTGGTTCGTTGGTTCGTTGGTTTGATCGTTTGTTGGTTTCTTTGCTTCTTTGGTTCTTTGGTTTGTTGGTTTGTTGGTTTGTTCGTTTGTTGGTTTGTTGGTTTGTTGGTTTGTTGGTTTGTTGGTTTGTTGGTTCTTTGGTTTGTTGGTTTTTTGGTTTGTTGGTTTGTTGGTTTGTTGTTTTGTTGGTTTGTTGGTTTGTTAGTTTGTTGGTTTGTTGGTTTGTTGGTTTGTTTGTTTGGTGGTTTGTTGGTTCTTTGGTTTGTTGGTTTGTTGGTTTGTTGGTTTGTTCGTTTGTTGGTTCTTTGGTTTGTTGGTTCTTTGGTTTGTTGGTTCTTTGGTTTGTTGATTCTTTGGTTTGTTGGTTTGTTGGTTCTTTGGTTTGTTGGTTTGTTGGTTTGTTCGTTTGTTGGTTCTTTGGTTTGTTGGGTCTTTGGTTTGTTGGTTCTTTGGTTTGTATGTTCTTTGGTTTGTTGGTTCTTTGGTTTGTTGGTTTGTTGGTTCTTTGGTTTGTTGGTTCTTTGGTTTGTTGGTTTGTTGGTTTGTTCGTTTGTTGGTTTGTTGGTTCTTTGGTTTGTTGGTTTGTTGGTTTTTGGTTTGTTGTTTTGTTGGTTTGTTGGTTTGTTCGTTTGTTGGTTTGTTGGTTTATTGGTTTTTTGGTGCTTTGGTTCTTTGGTTTGTTGGTTTGTTGGTTTGTTCGTTTGTTGGTTTGTTGGTTCGTTGGTTTGTTGGTTTCGTTGGTTTGTTGGTTCTTTGGTTCTTTGGTTCTTTGGTTCTTCGGTTTGTTGGTTTGTTGGTTTGTTCGTTTGTTGGTTCTTTGGTTTGTTCGTTCTTTGGTTTGTTGGTTTGTTGGTTTGTTGGTTTGTTGGTTTGTTGGTTTGTTGGTTCTTTGGTTCTTTGGTTCTTTGGTTCTTTGGTTCTTTGGTTTGTTGGTTTGTTGGTTTGTTCGTTTGTTGGTTTGTTGGTTTGTTGGTTCTTTGGTTTGTTGATTCTTTGGTGTGTTGGTTTGTTGGTTTGTTGCATCGTTGGTTTGTTGGTTTGTTGGTTTGTTGGTTTGTTGGTTTGTTGGTTTATTGGTTTATTGGTTTGTTGGTTTGTTGGTTCTTTGGTTCTTTGGTTCTTTGGTTTGTTGGTTTGTTGGTTTGTTCGTTTGTTGGTTTGTTGGTTCTTTGGTTTGTTGATTCTTTGGTTTGTTGGTTTATTGGTTTGTTGGTTTGTTGGTTTGTTGGTTTGTTGGTTCTTTGTTTCTTTGGTTTGTTGGTGTGTTGGTTTGTTGGTTTGTTCGTTTGTTGGTTTGTTGGTTTGTAGGTTTGTTGGTTCGTTGGCTTGTGGGTTTGTTGGTTTGTTGGATTGTTGGATTGTTGGTTCGTTGGTTTGTTGGTTTATTGGTTTGTTGGTTTGTTGGTTCTTTGGTTCTTTGGTTCTTTAATTTGTTGGTTTTTTGGTTTGTTGGTTTGTTGGTTTGTTCGTTTGTTGGTTCTTTGGTTTGTTCGTTCTTTGGTTTGTTGGTTTGTTGATTTGTTGGTTTGTTGGTTCTTTGGTCCTTTGGTTCTTTGGTTTGTTGGTTTGTTGGTTGTTTGGTTTGTTGGTTCGTTGGTTCGTTGGTTTGATCGTTTGTTGGTTTCTTTGCTTCTTTGGTTCTTTGGTTTGTTGGTTTGTTGGTTTGTTCGTTTGTTGGTTTGTTGGTTTGTTGGTTTGTTGGTTTGTTGGTTCTTTGGTTTGTTGGTTTTTTGGTTTGTTGGTTTGTTGGTTTGTTGTTTTGTTGGTTTGTTGGTTTGTTAGTTTGTTGGTTTGTTGGTTTGTTGGTTTGTTTGTTTGGTGGTTTGTTGGTTCTTTGGTTTGTTGGTTTGTTGGTTTGTTGGTTTGTTCGTTTGTTGGTTCTTTGGTTTGTTGGTTCTTTGGTTTGTTGGTTCTTTGGTTTGTTGATTCTTTGGTTTGTTGGTTTGTTGGTTCTTTGGTTTGTTGGTTTGTTGGTTTGTTCGTTTGTTGGTTCTTTGGTTTGTTGGGTCTTTGGTTTGTTGGTTCTTTGGTTTGTATGTTCTTTGGTTTGTTGGTTCTTTGGTTTGTTGGTTTGTTGGTTCTTTGGTTTGTTGGTTCTTTGGTTTGTTGGTTTGTTGGTTTGTTCGTTTGTTGGTTTGTTGGTTCTTTGGTTTGTTGGTTTGTTGGTTTTTGGTTTGTTGTTTTGTTGGTTTGTTGGTTTGTTCGTTTGTTGGTTTGTTGGTTTGTTGGTTTTTTGGTGCTTTGGTTCTTTGGTTTGTTGGTTTGTTGGTTTGTTCGTTTGTTGGTTTGTTGGTTCGTTGGTTTGTTGGTTTCGTTGGTTTGTTGGTTCTTTGGTTCTTTGGTTCTTTGGTTCTTCGGTTTGTTGGTTTGTTGGTTTGTTCGTTTGTTAGTTCTTTGGTTTGTTCGTTCTTTGGTTTGTTGGTTTGTTGGTTTGTTGGTTTGTTGGTTTGTTGGTTTGTTGGTTTGTTGGTTCTTTGGTTCTTTGTTTCTTTGGTTCTTTGGTTCTTTGGTTTGTTGGTTTGTTGGTTTGTTCGTTTGTTGGTTTGTTGGTTTGTTGGTTCTTTGGTTTGTTGATTCTTTGGTGTGTTGGTTTGTTGGTTTGTTGCATCGTTGGTTTGTTGGTTTGTTGGTTTGTTGGTTTGTTGGTTTGTTGGTTTATTGGTTTATTGGTTTGTTGGTTTGTTGGTTCTTTGGTTCTTTGGTTCTTTGGTTTGTTGGTTTGTTGGTTTGTTCGTTTGTTGGTTTTTTGGTTTGTTGGTTCGTTGGTTTGTTGGTTTATTTGTTTGTTGTTTTGTTGGTTCTTTGGTTCTTTGGTTTTTTGGTTTGTTGGTTCTTTGGTTTGTTGGTTTGTTGGTTTTTTTGTTTGTTTGTTCTTTGGTTTGTTGGTTCTTTGGTTTTTTGGTTTGTTGGTTTGTGGGTTTGTGGGTTCTTTGGTTCTTTGGTTCTTTGGTTTGTTGGTTTGTTGGTTTGTTGGTTTGTTGGTTTGTTGGCTTGTTGGTTTGTTGGTTTGTTCGTTTGTTGGTTTGTTGGTTTTTTGGTTTGTTGGTTCTCTGGTTTGTTGGTTGTTTAGTTTGTTGGTTTGTACGTTTGTTGGTTTGTTGGTTTGTTCGTTTGTTGGTTTGTTGGTTTGTTGGTTTGTTGGTTCGTTGGTTTGTTCATTTGTTGGTTTGTTGGTTTGTTGGTTCGTTGGTTCGTTGGTTTGATCGTTTGTTGGTTTCTTTGGTTTGTTGGTTCTTTGGTTTGTTGGTTCCTTGATTTGTTGGTTTGTTGGTTTGTTGGTTCCATGCTTCTTTGGTTCTTTGGTTTGTTGGTTTGTTGGTTTGTTCGTTTGTTGGTTTGTTGGTTTGTTGGTTTGTTGGTTTGTTGGTTCTTTGGTTTGTTGGTTTGTTGGTTTTTGGGTTTGTTGGTTTGTTGGTTTGTTGGTTTGTTGGTTTGTTGGTTTGTTGGTTTGTTGGTTTGTTGGTTTGTTGGTTCTTTGGTTTGTTGGTTTGTTAGTTTGTTGGTTTGTTGGTTTGTTCGTTTGTTGGTTCTTTGGTTTGTTGGTTCTTTGGTTTGTGGGTTTGTTGGTTTGTTGGTTCTTTGGTTCTTTGGTTCTTTGGTTTGTTGGTTTGTTAGTTTGTTGGTTTGTTCGTTTGTTGGTTTGTTAGTTTGTTGGTTTGTTGGTTTGTTTGTTTGTTGGTTTGTTGGTTTGTTGGTTCTTTGGTTTGTTGATTTGTTGGTTTTTTGGTTTGTTGGTTTGTTGGTTTGTTGGTTTGTTATTTTGTTGGTTTGTTCGTTTGTTAGTTTGTTAGTTTGTTGGTTTGTTGGTTTGTTGGTTTGTTGGTTTGTTCGTTTGTTGGTTTTTTGGTTTGTTGGTTCGTTGGTTTGTTGGTTTATTGGTTTGTTGTTTTGTTGGTTCTTTGGTTCTTTGGTTTTTTGGTTTGTTGGTTCTTTGGTTTGTTGGTTTGTTGGTTTTTTTGTTTGTTTGTTCTTTGGTTTGTTGGTTCTTTGGTTTGTTGGTTTGTTGGTTTGTTGGTTTGTGGGTTCTTTGGTTCTTTGGTTCTTTGGTTTGTTGGTTTGTTGGTTTATTGGTTTGTTGGTTTGTTGGCTTGTTGGTTTGTTGGTTTGTTCGTTTGTTGGTTTGTTGGTTTTTTGGTTTGTTGGTTCTCTGGTTTGTTGGTTGTTTAGTTTGCTGGTTTGTACGTTTGTTGGTTTGTTGGTTTGTTCGTTTGTTGGTTTGTTGGTTCGTTGGTTTGTTGGTTTGTTGGTTTGTTGGTTTGTTGGTTCGTTATTTCGTTGGTTTGATCGTTTGTTGGTTTCTTTGGTTTGTTGGTTCTTTGGTTTGTTGGTTCCTTGATTTGTTGGTTTGTTGGTTTGTTGGTTTGTTGATTCCATGCTTCTTTGGTTCTTTGGTTTGTTGGTTTGTTGGTTTGTTCGTTTGTCGGTTTGTTGGTTTGTTGGTTTGTTGGTTCTTTGGTTTGTTGGTTTGTTGGTTTTTTGGTTTGTTGGTTTGTTAATTTGTTGTTTTGTTGGTTTGTTTGTTTGTTAGTTTGTTGGTTTGTTGGTTTGTTGGTTTGTTGGTTTGTTGGTTTGTTGGTTCTTTGGTTTGTTGGTTTGTTGGTTTGTTGGTTTGTTGGTTTGTTGGTTTGTTCGTTTGTTGGTTCTTTGGTTTGTTGGTTCTTTGGTTTGTGGGTTTGTTGGTTTGTTGGTTCTTTGGTTCTTTGGTTCTTTGGTTTGTTGGTTTGTTAGTTTGTTGGTTTGTTCGTTTGTTGGTTTGTTGGTTGGTTGGTTTGTTGGTTTGTTGGTTTGTTGGTTTGTTGGTTTGTTGGTTCTTTGGTTTGTTGATTTGTTGGTTTTTTGGTTTGTTGGTTTGTTGGTTTGTTGGTTTGTTATTTAGTTGGTTTGTTCGTTTGTTAGTTTGTTAGTTTGTTAGTTTGTTGGTTTGTTGGTTTGTTCGTTTGTTGGTTCTTTGGTTTGTTGGTTCTTTGGTTTGTTGTTTCTTTGGTTTGTTGGTTCTTTGGTTTGTAGGTTCTTTGGTTTGTTGGTTATTTGGTTTGTTGGTTTGTTGGTTCGTTGGTTTGTTATTTTGTTGGTTTGTTAGTTTGTTGGTTTGTTCGTTTGTTGGTTCGTTGGTTTGTTGGTTTGTTGGTTCTTTGGTTTGTTGGTTCTTTGGTTTGTTGGTTTGTTGGTTTGTTCGTTTGTTGGCTTGTTGGTTCTTTGGTTTGTTGGTTTGTTGGTTTCTTGGTTTTTTGGTTTGTTGGTTTGTTGGTTTGTTGGTTTGTTGGTTTGTTGGTTTGTTCGTTTGTTGCGTTGTTGGTTTATTGGTTTGTTGGTTTGTTGGTTCTTTGGTTCTTTGGTTCTTTGGTTCTTTGGTTCTTTGGTTTGTTGGTTCTTTGGTTTGTTGGTTTGTTGGTTTGTGCGTTTGTTGGTTTGTTGGTTTGTTGGTTATTTGGTTTGTTGATTCTTTGGTTTGTTGGTTGGTTGGTTTGTTGGTTTGTTGGTTCGTTGGTTTGTTGGTTTGTTGGTTTGTTGGTTTGTTCCTTTGTTGGTTCTTTGGTTTGTTGGTTCTTTGGTTTGTTGGTTGTTTGGTTATTTGGTTTGTTGGTTCTTTGGTTTGTTGGTTTGTTGGTTTGTTGGTTTGTTGGTTTGTTGGTTTGTTGATTTGTTGGTTTGTTGGTTCTTTGGTTCTTTGGTTCTTTGGTTCTTTGGTTTTTTGGTTTGTTGGTTTGTTGGTTTGCTGGTTTGTTGGTTCTTTGGTTTGTTGGTTGTTTGGTTTGTAGGTTTGTTGGTTTAATCGGTTGTTGGTTTGATGGTCTGTTGGTTTGTTGGTTTGTTGGTTTGTTAGTTTTTTGGTTTGTTGGTTTGTTGGTTTGTTGGTTTGTTGGTTTGTTGGTTTGTGGGTTCTTTGGTTCTTTGGTTCTTTGGTTTGTTGGTTTGTTGGTTTATTGGTTTGTTGGTTTGTTGGCTTGTTGGTTTGTTGGTTTGTTCGTTTGTTGGTTTGTTGGTTTTTTGGTTTGTTGGTTCTCTGGTTTGTTGGTTGTTTAGTTTGCTTGTTTGTACGTTTGTTGGTTTGTTGGTTTGTTCGTTTGTTGGTTTGTTGGTTCGTTGGTTTGTTCGTTTGTTGGTTTGTTGGTTTGTTGGTTCGTTATTTCGTTGGTTTGATCGTTTGTTGGTTTCTTTGGTTTGTTGGTTCTTTGGTTTGTTGGTTACTTGATTTGTTGGTTTGTTGGTTTGTTGGTTTGTTGGTTCCATGCTTCTTTGGTTCTTTGGTTTTCTGGTTTGTTGGTTTGTTCGTTTGTTGGTTTGTTGGTTTGTTGGTTTGTTGGTTCTTTGGTTTGTTGGTTTGTTGGTTTTTTGGTTTGTTGGTTTGTTAATTTGTTGTTTTGTTGGTTTGTTGGTTTGTTAGTTTGTTGGTTTGTTGGTTTGTTGGTTTGTTGGTTTGTTGGTTTGTTGGTTCTTTGGTTTGTTGGTTTGTTGGTTTGTTGGTTTGTTGGTTTGTTGGTTTGTTCGTTTGTTGGTTCTTTGGTTTGTTGGTTCTTTGGTTTGTGGGTTTGTTGGTTTGTTGGTTCTTTGGTTCTTTGGTTCTTTGGTTTGTTGGTTTGTTAGTTTGTTGGTTTGTTCGTTTGTTGGTTTGTTGGTTGGTTGGTTTGTTGGTTTGTTGGTTTGTTGGTTTGTTGGTTTGTTGGTTCTTTGGTTTGTTGATTTTTTGGTTTTTTGGTTTGTTGGTTTGTTGGTTTGTTGGTTTGTTATATAGTTGGTTTGTTCGTTTGTTAGTTTGTTAGTTTGTTAGTTTGTTAGTTTGTTGGTTTGTTGGTTTGTTCGTTTGTTGGTTCTTTAGTTTGTTGGTTCTTTGGTTTGTTGTTTCTTTGGTTTGTTGGTTCTTTGGTTTGTAGGTTCTTTGGTTAGTTGGTTATTTGGTTTGTTGGTTTGTTGGTTCGTTGGTTTGTTATTTTGTTGGTTTGTTAGTTTGTTGGTTTGTTCGTTTGTTGGTTCGTTGGTTTGTTGGTTTGTTGGTTCTTTGGTTTGTTGGTTCTTTGGTTTGTTGGTTTGTTGGTTTGTTCGTTTGTTGGCTTGTTGGTTCTTTGGTTTGTTGGTTTGTTGGTTTCTTGGTTTTTTGGTTTGTTGGTTTGTTGGTTTGTTGGTTTGTTGGTTTGTTGGTTTGTTCGTTTGTTGCGTTGTTGGTTTATTGGTTTGTTGGTTTGTTGGTTCTTTGGTTCTTTGGTTCTTTGGTTCTTTGGTTTGTTGGTTCTTTGGTTTGTTGGTTTGTTGGTTTGTGCGTTTGTTGGTTTGTTGGTTTGTTGGTTATTTTGTTTGTTGATTCTTTGGTTTGTTGGTTGGTTGGTTTGTTGGTTTGTTGGTTCGTTGGTTTTTTGGTTTGTTGGTTTGTTGGTTTGTTCCTTTGTTGGTTCTTTGGTTTGTTGGTTCTTTGGTTTGTTGGTTGTTTGGTTATTTGGTTTGTTGGTTCTTTGGTTTGTTGGTTTGTTGGTTTGTTGGTTTGTTGGTTTGTTGATTTGTTGGTTTGTTGGTTCTTTGGTTCTTTGGTTCTTTGGTTCTTTGGTTTTTTGGTTTGTTGGTTTGTTGGTTTGTTGGTTTGTTGGTTCTTTGGTTTGTTGGTTGTTTGGTTTGTAGGTTTGTTGGTTTAATCGGTTGTTGGTTTGTTGGTCTGTTGGTTTGTTGGTTTGTTGGTTTGTTAGTTTTTTGGTTTGTTGGTTTGTTGGTTTGTTGGTTTGTTGGTTTGTTGTTTCTTTGGTTTGTTGGTTCTTTCGTTTGTAGGTACTTTGGTTTATTGGTTCATTGATTTGTTGGTTTGTTGGTTTGTTGGTTTTTTGGTTCTTTGGTTTGTTGGTTTGTTGGTTTTGTGGTTTGTTGGTTTGTTGGTTTGTTGGTTTGTTGGTTCTATGGTTTGTTGGTTGTTTGGTTTGTTGGTTTGTTGGTTTGTTGGTTTGTTGGTTTGTTGGTTTGTTGGTTTGTTGGTTTGTTGGTTTGTTGGTTTGTTGGTTTGTTGGTTCGTTGGTTTGTTCGTTTGTTGGTTTGTTGGTTTGGTGGTTTGTTGGTTTGTTGGTTTGTTGGTTCGTTGGTTTGTTGGTTTGTTGGTTTGTTGGTTCTTTGGTTTGTTGGTTTGTTGGTTTGTTGGTTTGTTCGTTTGTTCGTTTGTTGGTACTTTGGATTGTTGGTTCTTAGGTTTGTTGGTTTGTTGGTTTGTTGCCTCTTTGGATCTTTGGTTCTTTGGTTTGTTGCTTTGTTGGTTTGTTGGTTTGTTCGTCTGTTGGCTTGTTGGTTTGTTGCCTCTTTGGATCTTTGGTTCTTTGGTTTGTTGCTTTGTTGGTTTGTTGGTTTGTTCGTCTGTTGGCTTGTTGGTTTGTTATTTTGTTGATTTGTTAGTTTGATGGTTTGTTGGTTTGTTTGTTTGTTGGTTTGTTGGTTTGTTTGTTCTTTGGTTTGTTGATTCTTTTGTTTGTTGGTTTGTTGGTTCTTTGGTTTGTTGGTTTGTTGGTTTGTTGGTTGTTCGTTTGTTGGTTGTTTGGTTTGTTGGTTCTTTGGTTTGTTGGTTCTTTGGTTTGTAGGTTCTTTGGTTTGTTGGTTCTTTGGTTTATTGGTTTGTTGGTTTGCTGGTTCGTTGGTTTGTTGGTTTGTTGGTTTGTTGGTTTGTTATTTTGTTGGCTTTTTAGTTTGTTGGTTTGTTGGGTTGTTCGTTTGTTGGTTTGTTGGCTTGCTGGTTTGTTGGTTTGTTATTTTGTTGGTTTGTTAGTTTGTTCGTTTGTTGGTTTTTTGGTTTGTTCGTTTGTTGGTTTGTTGGTTTGTTGGTTTGTTGGTTCTTTGGTTTGTTGGTTCTTCGGTTTGTTGGTTTGTTGGTTTGTTCGTTTGTTGGTTTGTTGGTTCTTTGGTTTGTTGGTTTGTTGGTTTTTTGGTTTGTTGGTTTGTTGGTTTGTTGGTTTGTTTGTTTGTTGGTTTGTTGGTTTGTTGGTTCTTTGGTTCTTTGGTTTGTTGGTTTGTTGGTTTGTTGGTTTGTTCGTTTGTTGGTTTGTTGGTTCGTTGGTTTGCTCGTTTGTTGGTTTGTTGGTTTCGTTGGTTCGTTGGTTTGTTGGTTTTTTGGTTTGTTGGTTTGTTCGTTCTTTGGTTCTTTGGTTCTTTGGTTTGTTGGTTCTTTGGTTTGTTGGTTTGTTGGTTTGTTCGTTTGTTGGTTCTTTGGTTTGTTGGTTCTTTGGTTTGTTGGTTTGTTGGTTTGTTGGTTTGTTGGTTCTTTGGTTCTTTGGTTCTTT
The DNA here is from genome assembly GCA_958298945.1 of Atherix ibis. Taxonomy (NCBI): domain Eukaryota; kingdom Metazoa; phylum Arthropoda; class Insecta; order Diptera; family Athericidae; genus Atherix; species Atherix ibis. The sequence goes on from OY282608.1 coordinate 68,430,553, forward strand.
GGTTCTTTGGTTTGTTGGTTTGTTCTTTTGTTGGTTTGTTGCTTTGTTGGTTCTTTGGTTTGTTGATTCTTTGGTTTGTTGGTTTGTTGGTTCGTTGGTTTGTTGGTTTGTTGGTTTGTTGGTTTGTTGGTTTGTTGGTTTGTTGGTTTGTTGGTTTGTTGGTTTGTTGGTTTGTTGGTTCTTTGGTTCTTTGGTTTGTTGGTTTGTTGGTTTGTTGGTTTGTTCGTTTATTAGTTTGTTGGTTCGTTTGTTTGTTCATTTGTTGGTTTGTTGGTTCGTTGGTTTGTTGGTTTATTGGTTTGTTGGTTTGTTGGTTCTTTGGTTCTTTGGTTTGTTGGTTCTTTAATTTGTTGGTTTGTTGGTTTTTTCGTTTGTTGGTTCTTTGGTTTGTTGGTTCTTTGGTTTGTTGGTTTGTTGGTTTGTTGGTTCTTTGGTTCTTTGGTTCTTTGGTTTGTTGGTTTGTTGGTTTGTTGGTTTGTTGGTTTGTTGGCTTGTTGGTTTGTTGGTTTGTACGTTTGTTGGTTTGTTGGTTTGTTGGGTTTTTGGTTTGCTGGTTCTTTGGTTTGTTGGTTGTTTAGTTTGTTGGTTTGTTGGTTTGTTCGTTTGTTGGTTTCTTGGTTTGTTGGTTTGTTGGTTTGTTGGTTTGTTGGTTTCTTGGTTCGTTGGTTTGTTCGTTTGTAGGTTTCTTTGGTTTGTTGGTTCTTTGCTTTTTTGGTTCTTTGGTTTGTTGGTTTGTTGGTCTGTTGGTTCGTCGGTTTGTTCGTTTGTTGGTTTGTTGGTTTGTTGGTTTGTTGGTTGGTTGGTGTAATATGCAAGCGAATTAATAAAATAACATATTATTTAAGTATAAAATTATTAGTTTTATTAATATAATTTTTTTAATAATCAACGTCAGCTATCACATGCAGCAATGTTGCCCTTCTCATGGCCATCTCATTTTTTTGATGACATTGCTTCTAATGTCACATTACACGCTTTTTTCTTTAAGTCTAAATTAGTAACAATAATAATTTGGACTAGGCTACTCCTAATAACTTTTACAATTTTCACCAGCCATATCTTTGCGGTGGTCTTACAGTACGACCACTGCGCGTTCTATAACTGTCCTGAACCACTGGTTCTGGAACGACTTCTGCATCACTGCCCATATTTGCATCTGAATCATCAATTCGAGCAGTTTCAAATTCCGAAGACGAATTATGATAATCGTCAATTTCCACCTCTACTGGAAGCTCTGGTTTATCCGCAATTACAATATTCATAGGAGTTTTGCCATTCTGATTATCGCCAACATTTGACTCACCGAGATCAACTGGCTTTGCGATTTGAATTTCTGGCAAATTGTGCAAGTACCCTGTCTTAACATTTTCTGCAAAAACTAGATCACTAGCGCTAAAATCCTTATTCTTCGTTTTGGCAATGAACCTACGATTACGTCTAAAATGATTGTCGAATGAATCCTTAATAATATACGAGCGGTCGTTAACTATTCCAACAATTGTTCCGTAATGCCATTCTTTTCCATTCTTTTTGAAAATTACTAAATCGCTCAGGCTTAATGCCGGCAACGACTTTACGTTCCGATCATAGTAATACTTTTGTTTTTCCTTTTTCTTGTCAATTTTTTTTTGAATAATTTCTTCATTGATATTGTTTTTGATCAGTAATTGTTCCGATACTGGCAATTTTGTTTTGACCAATCTTCCGAAGAATAATTCCGATGGAGTAAGTTGCATGCTTGCGACAGGTGTGGTGTTATATTCCATGATTCTGTATTAAAACTGATCCACGCTGTTAGTCTCATAACAACGCTTCAAAATGTTCCTTGCAATGGCGACTCCTTTCTCAGCCAGCCCATTGCTTTGTGGATATCGAGGACTCGAATATTTGAATTGCACATTAAATTTCCGTGCAAACTTTTCGAACTCTGCTGAGTTGAACGGAACGTTATCACTTTTTATTATCGATGGATATCCGATTATGTTGAAAATAGAACAAAAGATATCGATAATGTGCCCAGAAGTTTTGTTATTTACTTTAGTCGCAACTAAGAAATTTGAATATGCATCAAAAATTGAGATGAAATCACGACCCGCATATTCAAACAAGTCCACAGAAGCAATGTGATATGGATATTTTGGATTAACTTCTTGAACCAATGGTTCCTTTGGATTGTTTCGTTTAAATTTTTCACACACATTACATGACACAATCATGTCTTTAATTTGTGCATTCATTCCAGGCCAAAAGTATAACATTCTGGCCCTTGCAAGTGTTTTTTCGATTCCAAGATGTGGTGCATGCAACCATTTTGTCATTTTTCCTTGAAATCCCGTTGGAATCACCAGTCTATGATTTCTGAACAGTAGTCCATTTTCAAAGTGGAGTTCCGATTTAAGTTTGTGAAATTCCCGACAAAAATCATTCAGAGTTCGATACTCAGGCCAACCATTTCTTACGTATTCACACACGCGTTTAAGGTTTTCATCCGATTCCAGTATCTGTTTGTAGTAATCGTAATTATCTTTTGACACACAAGCAGATCGGGTTACTGTGTGAATGACTCCACTCAATTCCGTTTCCTCCGAGATCGTGGCCAACTGAGCACGAGAGAGACAATCGGCTACCAACATGCTTTTTCCCGGTTTGAAAACAATGTCCATTTTCGAATATTTCAGTAGCATCATGAACATTCGCTGCAATCTTGGCGTTACAGCGTCAATATCGCGTAAATTCAATGTTTCCAGCGGCTTGTGATCACTCTCAACAGTGAAATCACGCCCATAAATGAAATGATGGAAACGTTTACATGCAAAAACCACAGCCAGAAGTTCTTTTTCAATTTGCGCCCATCTCTGTTCACATTTGCTAAGAGTTCGAGAAGCAAATGCAATCGGATAACCATCTTGCATCAAAACTGATCCAAGTCCATCTTTCGATGCATCAGTCTGAATAACAACTGGCTTTTCCGGGTCATATGCCTTTAAAATTTGGTCCGATGTAATGATTTTTACTAAATTCTCAAGTTCCGCCTCATGTTTTTCCGTCCATTCAAAAGGAATGTCTTTTCCGGTTAATCTTCTTAGTTCTGCTGTCAGCTTGGACAGGTTTGGAATAAACTTTGCCAAATACTTGCAAAGACCCAACAAGCGCATTACACCATGTTTATCGGTTGGTTTTTTAAGCTTTAGAATCGCTTCAATGTGCTTGTCAACCGGTTTTATTTTACCATCCAATAAGATATGACCCATGAATTTTACTTCCGATTTACGATATTGCATTTTTTCCAAGTTAAATTTAACATTATTCACGCGTGCACGCTCAAGAACAATTGCCAAAATTTTATCATGTTCCTCTTCGTTCGATGCTAGGATTCCAATATCATCGAAGTAAACAAAGACGCCAGGTATGTCACCGAATATCTGTATCATACGTCTTTGAAAAATTTCCGGTGAAACGTTCAATCCAAAAGCAAGTCTTTCGAATTTATAACGACCAAAGGGTGTCATGAACGTTGTCAGTTCTGAACTCTTTTCGTCCAATTCCAATTGCCAAAATCCATTTGAACAATCCAAAACCGTGAATAATTTTTTGTTAGCTAATTCCGAAGTAAAATTATCGATGGTTGGAATCAAAAAATGTTCGCGCTTAAGGCACTTATTAAGTGGTTTTGGATCCAACCAAATCCGTAAATCACCATTTGGTTTTTCCACCACTTGTAAATTGTTAACCCAGTCTGTTGGGTAAGACACCGGTGAAATGATTCCATTTTTAACCATCTCATCAAGTTTTGGCTTGAGTTTTTTAACTATTGTGTCCGGGAAACGTTTACGGTAATGCACGACTGGCTTTGCATTTTCTTGTAAGTGTATGGTAATTTTTCCAGGAATTTTTCCAAGTCCAGTGAATACATCGTTATTTTCACTTACAAATCTTTCCTGTTTATCCAAGAATTCAATTGAGTCAATATCCAATCGCTTAATCAGTTCAAACTCAATGCATGTATCAAGTCCGAGTATCGGTTCAAATGCGTTATCAACGACTACAAATTCCGCTAATCTTTCCATATTAGATTTCGAATCAATAAATTTAATTTCGACAATACCAAAAATGTTAACTTTATTATTACTATAATCAAATACATGAAAGTCATTTTGCTCATGGCTCATTTTTAATTTTAATTCCTTGACAATTTTCAATGGAACACAGTTGACGTCCGCTCCTGTATCGATTTTGAATTTAACTAGCTTATTCCCTATTCGGTATGCCTTAGTCCAACGTGTCTTTTGTCGTCCCAATGAATTTATTCTAAACATATGATTCTTAACATTAAGTAACTTAGTCGTTAATTTCCGGTGTATTTTAGTCGTTTTACCTGATAGCGAACTCCAGTGAACATTGTCAATCCGTGATTTTCCATTTGCATTCGATTCCGATGTAGTTGCGCCCGACTTGTTCGTCTTGTTTGTTTTGCGACACATCCGACGAAAATGACCCTTTTTTCCGCATTGGCACGTGAAATCCCTGGCTGGACACTTGCTTTTGTGATCTGGTTTCCAATCACCACCACAGTTGAAGCAAAAACTCCTATTGGTTGCATTAATTGCGTTAATTGAATCGATTTCTTTGTTTTCCACCAATGACAGCGCTGAGATTGGTTGTTTTGATGCCAAAATTCCCTTGTTAACATTTGCCGATTCGAATGTTTTGCAAATGTCGATCACTCGGTCCAATTTTTCGTCACGTCCATCTAGCAACTTGAGTTGCAGTTTCTTGTCGAAAACCCCAGTGATAATACGATCACGCAACATTCGATCTTCGTACGATTTCCCTTCAATTTCGAAGTCACAACGTTCTATTTGAGCACGAAGCTCAGTTAAAAATTCACTGAACGGTTGACGTTCCTTTTGCATCATGTTATTAAATATGTACGATTCCATTGTCACATTCTTTTGTGGCAGACAATGATAATCAAATGCCGTCAAAACATCGTCCAATGTACGCTGTGTTGTTACATCTTCCGTGTGCTCTGCTACATCGCCATCTGCTGGTACCACTCGTTGTGTTGTGACTGTACCCAGCAATGAATTTTGCGAACCATCATTTGGAAACAACGTGTTGTAAATGTTTGCACCTTTTGTTCCGATTAACCATAGAAAAATTGAAATTTTCTTTACTTCCGACTTAGTCTCTTTTTTTTTTTTTTTTTTAAATAGTTTTATTTCATCAATTTTTACATTTTATTTTTTTGTGTAGTTCATACTAAAACTAGAAAAAGAGAACAATTCGATTTTTGTACTTTTTTATTATTTCTACTGATACACATGGTATGCTCTAGAAATTCATATTTGCGGTATTATTTCCTTTTTGATTTGTTTTGCCAAAAAAAATTTCATAGTTTATATATAATAATTTATATTATAGTTTTTTTTTGGATTTTATATTCGACAGAAAATTATTGTGTGAAAACTGTCGTATGGTTACTCTTTTTTTTTTTTTTTTTTATTAATAAAATGTACTAATCTACTTAACCTATAAAGCTATATCTACCCCCTACTATGTACCACTTTTAAATGTTGTTCCTATAATGTTGGTTCTTCTAACCACCAGTATTTATCACGTTTTACTGTGGTATTTCTGTCTTTTGTTGATATATCCATGGATAGATGTATGTTATTTGAATTTGGCTGGTTGTACATTTGTTTTTGTGTTGCTCTCCTTTTTGAGTGGTAGAAAATGGGATTTTTATTTTCGTCTTGTATATATCCTTTTTTGTCTAGGTATGTAAATGCTTCTGGCGGGATGAAGCCTGTTTTCATCGTTTCTTCTATGTATTCATCATTTATGTATTGCCTGTGACAAATTAGACTATTTTGTGATACTCTTGGTAAACTGGTGATGTGATTTCTGATTAAATCTATGATGTGATTGTCAATTCGTATGATGTTACTGGCGTTGTATAGTTTTTTGTTTGATATGTAGTGTGTGTGATCGGTTTCAGGTTTTCTGTGTATATTTAGGCATCTTCTTAAACATTTTCTTTCTATTTTTCTCAGTTTTTCCATTACGGTTGGTCCAATGTTGTACCATGTTGGGCAAGCATATGTCATTATTGGTCTTATTAATGCTTGGTATGCAATTATTTTGACCCTAGGAAGTAGGTGTTTATTGCAGAATAGTTTTTTGCTGATGTTTAGCGCATAATATGCTTTTTGTATCTGTTTTTTAATGTGTGAGTCATGATTTAGGTTATGTTTTAACCATACCCCCAGATATTTTATTTCTCTGCTGCCCTTTATTATGTCGTTTTCATTTGCTCTTATTTCAAATTGTTTCCAATTTTTTTGAACCGATGAATGGCATAATTTTATGATGTTTCTAAAAAGGATAGCCTCGCACTTGCTATAATTTATTCTTAATCGCCAAGACTTAGTATAGTCCCGAATACTATCGAACATCGATTGAAGTTTAGCAGTTATGATTTGTATGTCTTTGTTGGCTACATAAATTGTAATGTCATCCGCAAAGGCGATTGCGTGACTATTATCATTTTTTTTATTTAAATTTTGTAATAGGTCGTTTATATATATTATAAAAAGGATAGGTGACGTCACTGTACCTTGTTGCAGTCCGTTGCTAATATTAAATATAGTTTTCTGTGACTTTTTTTCTATATCCAATATAAATTTTTTATTTTCTAACATATTATCAAGTATTTTAATTAGATGTCTTGGAAAGTTATACTTTATTAGTTTATATATTAAGCCGTCATTCCATACTGATGTGAAGGCGTCGGCGAGGTCCACCGTGACTGCACCTACACATTCTTTTTTGTTTATATGCCAGCATATATCTGATGTGAATTTGTTTATTGTGTGTACTGTTGAGTGATATTGTCGAAAACCGAATTGGTAATCTGTTATGATGTTTAGTCGTTCTGTTGTTTCAACTATGCTTTTGCTTATGCATTTTTCGAATATTTTGCTTATATTCGGTAATAAGCTGATTGGTCTGTAATTTTTGGGGTTTGTTGGATCTTTTCCTGGTTTGGGGATAGCTATAACTTTTGCCGTTTTCCATACTACTGGGAAGTATCCATTATTTAACGCGTTATTATATATAATAACGTATTTTCTGATTATATTTTTCGTCAAGTGTTTTAGTATTGTATTGGGTATGTTGTCTATCCCAGACGAATTTTTATTCTTTGATCTATCTAATATGTCTATCAGGTTTTCCATTGTTATTAAATAGTTTTGTGTTTGTTCTTGGTTGAGTGAATCTGCTTTGGTTGAATCTGAAAATATTAGTAGTGGATGTTGATTTGTGGTTCTGAAGTTGTTTTTTTCTGCTTCTACTATTTCGTTTATGGATTCATTTCCGTTTGTGTGTAATTCATGTTTTTCTTCAAGTACTTTTCCTAGGATTTTCGCTATGTTATTATTGTCCTTTATGATCAAATTTCCTTCATTGTCGATTTCCTCATTGTTGGATGCGTTTATTCGGTTGGCGAATTCTGGGCTTACTTTAAGGTAATTAATTTTCAAGGATTCTTTTCTCCTAAATATCTTATTCAGTGTGGGGAACATATCTGTATTTGACGGTGTGATGTTGGATATTTTGGTTTCCCAAAATTTGTTTATAGTAAGTCTAAATTGTTGTTTGCTCAGTGATTTCAGATTTGATAAGATAGATTTCAGGCGTATTAATCTTCGATCATTTCTGTTACAATTTTGCCTGTATAGAATTCTTAAAGCCTTCAGGACCGTAATTTTTTGTTTTTCTATTTTTAAAATAATTGGGTTTGTGTAGTTTTTTATGTATGTTTTAGTTTTATTTTTTGGTACTGTTTTTTCTATGCTGTTTTTTATTAATGATTCAATTTTCGCGATATACATGTCTATTTGTTGATTTGTTAGGTTTGTATTGTTTGGGATTTTATGTTCTTGTGGTGTCTCTTGATCTAGTTTTTCGAGCATTCTTTGAAACTTTTTCCAGTTTGTTTTTTTAAAATCTAGGTAGTATGTTTCTTCTTCTGATTCTTCAATGATATTGTCATTTATTGAACTCAGTTCAAGGTCAAAAAGTAGTGCGCTATGGTCACTATCATATGTTAGTGTTCTTAGCTGCCTGTTGTTTCTTTCAATATCGAACTGCAATCGGTTATCTGCTATGCAGATGTCTAGATATGATCCGCTTCTAATATACGTGGGAAATTCACTGTGGTGCAGTTTAATTTTATAATCTATGCTGTTTGTATTCATCCATGCATTTAGAAAAGTTCCTCTCTCATTATTGTATTTGTTTTTCCAGCTCGTGTGTTTTGCATTTAAGTCGCCTGCAACAATGTAATAATTTTCTATTCTATCTAGCTGTAGTATGTTAAATAATTGCTCAAATTCTTTGTCAAAAGATTCAGAATTTAGGTGTGTTGCATAAGCTGAAACTATGATAAGTTTTGTTTGGTTTTGTGTTTTTATGCCTATGGATGATACTTCTAGGCATTTGAAATTATTGATTTCTGTCTGGTTGATAACCTGGGATTTTATGTTTTTTTTAATTAATATTGCTGTTCCTCCACCTTGTTGTGAGTTTGGTCTGTCTTGTCTTGTAATGTTATAGTTTTCTAACGTTATTTTCCTTTTATTATTTAATTTGGTTTCACTTAATAGCATTATATCAGGTTTATGTTCATTTAAAAAAGAGTTTAGAAAGTGTTGCCTTTCTATGTTTATGAGAGAATTTACATTTATTGCAATGCATTTTAGATTTGTTTTTCTTGCCGCGTTATTCATTATGAATTAGTGTTTCGAATAAGAATTCAATTCTTGATGAATTGTTTTTTAATATTGTGTTAAATGAGTTTAGTTTATTGCATATAAGTTCCAGTGTCGACTTTATATAATTGTAATTTGGGGTTAATACCTCTTCCGCTCTCACTTTATCTGTGGCGGTTATATTTGCATTTCTATCACTGAAAAGACTTGCAAATGACTTATTTGGTTTTGTGTAGTTGTTTAACATTTCTGTACGTTGTTTCAATTTGTCTTGTGTCATTTTTTTCTTTGCTTCTATTTGTGCTTTATACTTTACATATATTGGACATCCTTTATATGAAGCCGGGTGGCCGTAGTTGTTGCAAAGAGCGCAGTATAGCATATTTTGGCTTTCATTGTTGAATTGTATTGCGCATTCACCCGGATTATGTCCTTCTTTACATTTCACGCATTGGTAGGTCATTTTGCAGTTTGGAGCTGCGTGTCCTAGCCTTTGGCATTGCTTGCATTGCAGTATATCTTTTTTTATAAGTTTTTCCCATTTAACAACTTGGTTGTTAATATATTTTATTTTGTGTATTTCAGCTATGTTACTTCCTGGCGCAACCTGCACTAAGTATATAGGCAATATTTTATTCTTTGTTATTGATTTTTTTGTATTTAGTCTCATAACTTTCATAAATTGTACTTTTTCTATGTTCAACGCTTTTAAGGACTCTATGATATTTTCTTCTGTTTCATTTGCGTGTAGTCCTTTTAGCACTAGTGTTGTATTTTTTTCTGTATTGGGGGTGAATGAGAAGTAGTTTGTATTTACTAAGTCTAAGGCTTTTTTAGCTGTGTTATAATTTTCTATGTTGTTTACGTAAATGCCATATTTTTCAGCCTTAATTCTTTTAATGTAGAAATCTGTTTTATTTATTTTATATTTATCAGCTAAAAGGGTGATTAATTCATTTGGTTCTTGTCCTTCTGTGTAAATCGGTGGAATTTTTACTCGTTTTGATATTTTTATTTTTTCACTCGGCTTTTCAACTTCTTGTGTGTTCATTGTATCATTTGTGCTGTTTTCATCTATATTATTTTCGGGTTGTTGGACTGCAGTTTTTGTGCTTTGTGATTTGTCACGAGAGGTTGAATTGTTGCTACATTGTTGCGTTTTTTTGTTTATTTTTTATCTGTGTAAGTTTTTTTTTCTCATCTGTGTTATAAACTCATCATTTTCGATTTCATCGTACACTACTATTTTCTCATTATTTGAGTTATCCCTTACTTGTTCTATTGTTGTTTCTTGTCCTTCATCGTCCATATCAATTTCTAGTGACTCAAACCGGTTTGTGTACTTATCATTTTTATTGTCTATTGATGTTGATTTTGATAATATTTTAATTATTTTTTTGAGTTTATCTATCTCAGTTTTTAACCAGCTGTTTTCTTCTAACACATCTTGTTTAGTTTTAGGTTTATTGTTTTTTTTTCCTTTGTTTGCCATTAGAGATTTTATTTGGAATGAAGGTTTAATTATTTTCTTTTTTTTTGACAGGGTAATGTTTTCACTGTTATTTTCATTTTTTGCACTTTGCTGGTCTTTTTCACTATTTGTTAATGTGTTAATTTTTATTGCTGTGTTGTCTATCACATTATTCTGGTTTTTTGTTTGATCTGAGTTTATCATAACATACCTCGTACTGGGCTTAGTTTTGTTAAAATAAATCACTGTATTTTTTGCTATTTTTTTTTTTCTTTTTTTTTTTTCTTTTTTCTTTTATGTTTTATATATATATTTTTCCACGTTTCAGTTTTCTAAATTGCTCGCAGAACTTATCGCCACGTCTTATTTGTCCGACAGCGAATTCGATACTGACCGACTTAGTCTCTTTGTCGTTTGCTATCATGTAGATGCGAAAATCTCGTTTCCAATTTTTCCAATCCGATGACAAATTTGAACAATCCAGCTCTCGCAAATTTTTCCGTGTATCACCCATTTTCAATGTGTTCCGATGAAATTGGCAAAAATATCCGATAAATTAATTAAATCCGTGAAACTTCGCGAGAATTTTATTTTTTACCTTCTGACACCATGTAATATGCAAGCGAATTAATAAAATAACATATTATTTAAGTATAAAATTATTAGCTTTATTAATATAATTTTTTTTAATAATCAACGTCAGCTATCACATGCAGCAATGTTGCCCTTCTCATGGCCATCTCATTTTTTTGATGACATTGCTTCTAATGTCACATTACAGTTGGTTCGTGGGTTTTTTGGTTTGTTGGTTCTTTGGTTTGTTGCTTTGTTGGTTTGTTGGTTTGTTGGTTTGTTGGTTTGTTCGTTTGTTGGTTTGTTAGTTTGTTCGTTTGTTGGTTTGTTGGTTTGTTGGCTTGTTGGTTTGTTGGGTTGTTCGTTTGTTGGTTTTTTGGTTTTTTGGTTTGTTGGTTCTTTGGTTTGCTGGTTGTTTAGTTTGTTGGTTTGTTGGTTTATTCGTTTGTTGGTTTGTTGGTTTGTTCGTTTGTTGGTTTGGTGGTTTGTTGGTTTCTTGGTTCGTTGGTTTGTTCGTTTGTAGGTTTCTTTGGTTTGTTGGTTCTTTGCTTCTTTGGTTCTTTGGTTTGTTGGTTTGTTGGTCTGTTGGTTCGTCGGTTTGCTCGTTTGTTGGTTTGTTGGTTTGTTGGTTTGTTGGTTTGTTGGTTTGTTGGTTCGTTGGTTTGTTGGTTTGTTGGTTTGTTGGTTCTTTGGTTCTTTGGTTTGTTGGTTTGTTGGTTTGTTGGTTTGTTGGTTTGTTGGTTCGTTGGTTTGTTCGTTTGTTGGTTTGTTGGTTTATTGGTTTGTTCGTTTGTTGGGTCTTTGGTTTGTTGGTTCTTTGGTTTGTTCGTTTGTTGATTTGTTGGTTCTTTGGTTCTTTCGTTTGTTGGTTTATTGGTTTGTTGGTTCTTTGGTTTGTTGGTTTGTTGGTTTGTTGGTTTGTTGGTTCTTTGGTTCTTTGGTTCTTTGGTTTGTTGGTTTGTTGGTTTTTTGGTTTGTTGGTTGGTTGGTTCATTGGTTTGTTGGTTTGTTGGTTCTTTGGTTTGTTGGTTTGTTGGTTTGTTGGTTTGTTGGTTTGTTCGTTTGTTGGTTTGTTAGTTTGTTCGTTTGTTGGTTTGTTGGTTTGTTGGTTTGTTGGTTCGTTGGTTTGTTGGTTTGTTGGTTTGTTGGTTCTTTGGTTCTTTGGTTTGTTGGTTTGTTGGTTTGTTGGTTCTTTGGTTTGTTGGTTTGTTGGTTTGTTGGTTTGTTGGTTCTTTGGTTCTTTGGTTCTTTGGTTCTTTGGTTTGTTGGTTTGTTGGTTTGTTGGCTTGTTGGTTTGTTGGTTTTTTACGTTTGTTGGTTTGTTGGTTTGTTGGTTTTTTGGTTTGTTGGTTCTTTGGTTTGTTGGTTGTTTAGTTTGTTGGTTTGTTGGTTTGTTCGTTTGTTGGTTTCTTGGTTTGTTGGTTTGTTCGTTTGTTGGTTTCTTGGTTTGTTGGTTTCTTGGTTCGTTGGTTTGTTCGTTTGTAGGTTTCTTTGGTTTGTTGGTTCTTTGCTTTTTTGGTTCTTTGGTTTGTTGGTTTGTTGGTCTGTTGGTTCGTCGGTTTGTTCGTTTGTTGGTTTGTTGGTTTGTTGGTTTGTTGGTTGGTTGGTTCGTTGTTTTGTTGGTTTGTTGGTTCTTTGGTTTGTTGGTTTGTTGGTTTGTTGATTTGTTGGTTTGTTGGTTTGTTCCTTTGTTGGTTTGTTAGTTTGTTCGTTTGTTGGTTTGTTGGTTTGTTGGCTTGTTGGTTTGTGGGGTTGTTCGTTTGTTGGTTTTTTGGTTTGTTGGTTCTTTGGTTTGCTGGTTATTTAGTTTGTTGGTTTATTCGTTTGTTGGTTTGTTGGTTTGTTCGTTTGTTGGTTTGGTGGTTTGTTGGTTTCTTGGTTCGTTGGTTTGTTCGTTTGTAGGCTTCTTTGGTTTGTTGGTTCTTTGCTTCTTTGGTTCTTTGGTTTGTTGGTTTGTTGGTCTGTTGGTTCGTCGGTTTGCTCGTTTGTTGGTTTGTTGGTTTGTTGGTTTATTCGTTTGTTGGTTTGTTGGTTTGTTGGTTCGTTGGTTTGTTGGTTTGTTGGTTTGTTGGTTCTTTGGTTCTTTGGTTTGTTGGTTTGTTGGTTTGTTGGTTTGTTGGTTCGTTGGTTTGTTCGTTTGTTGGTTTGTTGGTTTATTGGTTTGTTCGTTTGTTGGGTCTTTGGTTTGTTGGTTCTTTGGTTTGTTGGTTTGTTGTTTTGTTGGTTTGTTGGTTCTTTGGTTCTTTGGTTCTTTGGTTCTTTGGTTTGTTGGTTTGTTGGTTTGTTGGTTTGTTAGTTTGTTGCTTTGTTGGTTTGTTGGGTTATTGGTTTGTTGGTTCTTTGGTTTGTTGGTTGTTTGGTTTGTTGGTTTGTTGGTTTGTTCGTTTGTTGGTTTGTTGGTTTGTTCGTTTGTTGGTTTGTTGGTTTGTTGGTTTGTTGGTTCTTTGGTTCTTTGGTTCTTTGGTTTGTTGGTTTGTTGGTTTGTTGGTTTGTTCCTTTATTGGCTTGTTGGTTTATTGGTTTGTTGGTTCTTTCGTTTGTTGGTTTATTGGTTTGTTGGTTTATTGGTTTGTTCGTTTGTTGGGTCTTTGGTTTGTTGGTTCTTTGGTTTGTTGGTTTGTAGGTTTGTTGGTTTGTTGGTTTGTTGGTTTGTTGGTTCTTTGGTTCTTTGGTTCTTTGGTTCTTTGGTTCGTTGGTTTGTTGGTTTATTGGTTTGTTGGTTCTTTGGTTCTTTGGTTCTTTGGTTTGTTGGTTTGTTGGTTCTTTGGTTTGTTGGTTTATTGGTTTGTTCGTTTGTTAGGTCTTTGGTTTGTTGGTTATTTGGTTTGTTGGTTTGTTGGTTTGTTGCTTCTTTGGTTCTTTGGTTCTTTGGTTCTTTGGTTTGTTGGTTTGTTGGTTTGTTGGTTCTTTGGTTTGTTGGTTCATTGATTTGTTGGTTTGTTGGTTCTTTGCTTCTTTGGTTCTTTGGTTTGTTGGTTTGTCGGTTTGTTGGTTCTTTGGTTCTTTGGTTCTTTGGTTTTTTGGTTTGTTGGTTTGTTGGTTTGTCGGTTTGTTGGTTCTTTGGTTTGTTGGTTGTTTGGTTTGTTGGTTTGTTGGTTTAATCGGTTGTTGGTTTGTTGGTTTGTTGGTTTGTTGGTTTGTTCGTTTGTAGGTTTGTTGGTTTGTTGGTTTGTTGGTTTGTTGGTTTGTTGTTTCTTTGGTTTGTTGGTTCTTTCGTTTGTTGGTTCTTTGGTTTGTTGGTTCATTGATTTGTTGGTTTGTTGGTTTGCTGGTTTTTTGGTTCTTTGATTTGTTGGTGTGTTCGTTTATTGGTTTGTTGGTTCTTTGGTTTGTTCGTTGTTTGGTTTGTTGGTTTGTTGGTTTGTTGGTTTGTTCGTTTGTTGGTTTGTTGGTTTGTTCGTTTGTTGGTTTGTTGATTTGTTGGTTTGTTGGTTTGTTGGTTTGTTGGTTCGTTGGTTTTTTCGTTTGTTGGTTTCTTTGGTTTGTTGGTTCTTTGGTTTGTTGGTACTTTGGTTTGTTGGTTCATTGATTTGTTGGTTTGTTGGTTCTTTGCTTCTTTGTTTCTTTGGTTTGTTGGTTTGTTGGTTTGTTGGTTCTTTGGTTCTTTGGTTCTTTGGTTTTTTGGTTTGTTGGTTTGTTGGTTTGTTGGTTTGTTGGTTCCTTGATTTGTTGGTTGGTTGGTTTGTTGGTTTGTTGGTTTAATCGGTTGTTGGTTTGTTGGTTTGTTGGTTTGTTGGTTTGTTGGTTTGTTCGTTTGTTGGTTTGTTGGTTTGTTGGTTTGTTGGTTTGTTGTTTCTTTGGTTTGTTGGTTCTTTCGTTTGTTGGTTCTTTGGTCTGTTGGTTCATTGATTTGTTGGTTTGTTGGTTTGTTGATTTTTTGGTTCTTTGGTTTGTTGGTTTGTTGGTTTGTTGGTTTGTTGGTTTGTTGGTTTGTTGGTTTGTTGGTTCTATGGTTTGTTGGTTGTTTGGTTTGTTGGTTTGTTGGATTGTCGGTTTGTTGGTTTGTTGGTTTGTTGGTTTGTTGGTTTGTTGGTTTGCTGGTTTGTTGGTTTGTTGGTTTGTTGGTTTGTTGGTTCGTTGGTTTGTTCGTTTGTTGGTTTGTTGGTTTGGTGGTTTGTTGGTTTGTTGGTTTGTTGGTTCGGTGGTTCGTTGGTTTGTTGGTTAGTTGGTTTGTTGGTTTGTTTGTTTGTTGGTCCTTTGGTTTGTTGGTTCTTAGGTCTGTTGGTTTGTTGGTTTTTTGGATCTTTGGTTCTTTGGTTTGTTGGTTTGTTGGTTTGTTGGTTTGTTCGTCTGGTGGTTTGTTGGTTTGTTGGTTTGTTATTTTGTTGGTTTGTTGGTTTGTTAGTTTGTTGGTTTTTTGGTTTGTTGGTTTGTTGGTTTGTTGGTTTGTTGGTTCTTTGGTTTGTTGATTCTTTGGTTTGTTGGTTTGTTGGTTCTTTGGTTTGTTTGTTTGTTGGTTTGTTGGTTGTTCGTTTGTTGGTTCTTTGGTTTGTTGGTTTTTTGGTTTGTTGGTTCTTTGGTTTGTAGGTTCTTTGGTTTGCTGGTTCGTTGGTTTGTTGGTTTGTTGGTTTGTTGGTTTGTTATTTTGCTGGCTTGGTAGTTTGTTGGTTTGTTGGTTTGTTCGTTTGTTGGTTGGTTGGTTTGTTGGTTTGTTGGTTTGTTGGTTTGTTATTTTGTTGGTTTGTTAATTTGTTGGTTTGTTGGTTTGTTGGTTTGTTCGTTTGTTGGTTTGTTGGTTTGTTGGTTTGTTGGTTCTTTGGTTTGTTGGTTCTTTGGTTTGTTGGTTTGTTGGTTTGTTGGTTTGTTGGTTTGTTGGTTTGTTGGTTTGTTCGTTTGTTGGTTTGTTGGTTTGTTCGTTTGTTGGTTTGTTGGTTTGTTGGCTTGTTGGTTTGTTGGTTTGTTCGTTTGTTGGTTTGTTGGTTTTTTGGTTTGTTGGTTCTTTGGTTTGTTGGTTGTTTAGTTTGTTGGTTTGTTCGTTTGTTAGTTTGTTGGTTTGTTCGTTTGTTGGTTTGTTGGTTTGTTGGTTTCTTGTTTCGTTGGTTTGTTCGTTTGTAGGTTTCTTTGGTTTGTTGGTTCTTTGCTTCTTTGGTTCTTTGGTTTGCTGGTTTGTTGGTCTGTTGGTTCGTCGGTTTGTTCGTTTGTTGGTTTGTTGGTTTGTTGGTTCGTTGGTTTGTTGGTTTGTTGGTTTGTTGGTTCCTTGGTTCTTTGGTTTGTTGGTTTGTTGGTTTGTTGGTTTGTTGGTTTGTTGGTTTGTTAATTCGTTGGTTTGTTCGTTTGTTGGTTTGTTGGTTTATTGGTTTGTTCGTTTGTTGGGTCTTTGGTTTGTTGGTTCTTTGGTTTATTGGTTTGTTTGTTTGTTGGTTTGTTGGTTTGTTGGTTCTTTGGTTCTTTGGTTTGTTGGTTTGTTGGTATGTTGGTTTGTTGCTTTGTTGGTTTGTTGGTTTATTGGTTTGTTGGTTCTTTGGTTTGTTGGTTGTTTGGTTTGTTGGTTTGTTGGTTTGTTCGTTTGTTGGTTTGTTGGTTTGTTCGTTTGTTGGTTTGTTAGTTTGTTGGTTTGTTGGTTTGTTGGTTTGTTTGTTTGTTGGTTCTTTGGTGCTTTGGTTCTTTGGTTTGTTGGTTTGTTGGTTTGTTGGTTTGTTCCTTTGTGGGTTTGTTGGTTTATTGGTTTGTTGTTTCTTTCGTTTGTTGGTTTATTGGTTTGTTGGTTTATTGGTTTGTTCGTTGTTGGGTCTTTGGTTTGTTGGTTCTTTGGTTTGTTGGTTTGTTGGTTTGTTGGTTTGTTGGTTTGTTGGTTTGTTGGTTCTTTGGTTCTTTGGTTCTTTGGTTCGTTGGTTTGTTGGTTTATTGGTTTGTTAGTTTGTTGGTTCTTTGGTTCTTTGGTTCTTTGGTTTGTTGGTTTGTTGGTTCTTTGGTTTGTTGGTTTGTTGGTTTGTTGGTTCTTTGGTTCTTTGGTTTGTTGGTTTGTTGGTATGTTGGTTTGTTGCTTTGTTGGTTTGTTGGTTTATTGGTTTGTTGGTTTGTTGGTTGTTTGGTTTGTTGGTTTGTTGGTTTGTTCGTTTGTTGGTTTGTTGGTTTGTTCGTTTGTTGGTTTGTTGGTTTCTTGATTTGTTGGTTTGTTGGTTTGTTGGTTTGTTGGTTCGTTGGTTTGTTCGTTTGTTGGTTTCTTTGGTTTGTGGGTTCTTTGGTTTGTTGGTTCTTTGGTTTTTTGGTTCATTGATTTATTGGTTTGTTGGTTCTTTGCTTTTTTGGTTCTTTGGTTTGGTGGTTTGTTAGTTTGTTGGTTCATTGGTTTGTTGGTTTGTTGGTTTGTTGGTTTGTTGGTTTGTTGGTTTGTTGGTTTGTTGGTTTGTTGGTTTGTTCGTTTGTTGGTTCTTTGGTTTGTTTGTTCTTTGGTTTGTTGGTTTGTTGGTTTGTTGGTTCTGTGGTTCTTTGGTTCTTTGGTTGGTTGGTTTGTTGGTTTGTTGGTTTGTTCGTTTGTTGGTTTGTTGGTTTGTTGGTTTGTTGGTTTGTTGGTTTGTTGGTTCTTTGGTTTGTTGGTTTGTTGGTTCTTTGGTTTGTTGGTTTGTTGGTTTGTTGTTTTGTTGGTTTGTAGGTTTGTTAGTTTGTTGGTTTGTTGGTTTGTTGGTTTGTTGGTTTGTTGGTTTGTTGGTTTGTTGGTTCTTTGGTTTGTTGATTCTTTGGTTTGTTGGTTTGTTGGTTTGTTGGTTTGTTGGTTCTTTGGTTTGTTGGTTTGTTGGCTTGTTGGTTTGTTAGTTTGTTGGTTCTTTGGTTTGTTGGTTCTTTGGTTTGTAGGTTCTTTGGTTTGTTGGTTCTTTGCTTTGTTGGTTTGTTGGCTCGTTGGTTTGTTAGTTTGTTGGTTTATTGGTTTGTTATTTTGTTGGTTTGTTAGTTTGATGGTTTGTTGGTTTGTTCGTTTATTGGTTCGTTGGTTTGTTGGTTTGTTGGTTATTTGGTTTGTTGGTTCTTTGGTTTGTTGGTTAGTTGGTTTGTTCGTTTGTTGGTTCGTTGGTTCTTTGGTTTGTTGGTTTGTTGGTTTGTTGGTTTGTTGGTTTTTTGGTTTGTTGGTTTGTTGGTTTGTTTGTTTGTTGGTTTGTTCGTTTGTTGGTTTGTTGGTTGGTTGGTTTGTTTGTTCTTTGGTTCGTTGGTTGTTTGGTTTGTTTGTTCTTTGGTTTGTTGGTTTGCTGGTTTTTGCGTTTGTTGGTTTGTTGGTTTGTTGGTTCTTTGGTTTGTTGATTCTTTGGTTTGTTGGTTTGTTGGTTTGTTGGTTTGTTGGTTTGTTCGCTTGTTAGTTTTTTGGTTTGTTGGTTCTTTGGTTTGTTGGTTGTATGGTTCTTTGGTTTGTTGGTACTTTGGTTTGTTGGTTCTTTGGTTCTTTGGTTTGTTGGTTGTTTGGTTTGTTGGTTTGTTCGTCTGTTGGTTTGTTGGTTTGCTGGTTTGTTGGTTTGTTCGTTTGTTGGTTTGTTCGTTTGTTGGTTTCTTGGTTTGTTGTTTCTTTGGTTTGTTGGTTCTTTGGTTTGTTGGTTCTTTGGTTTGTTGGTTCATTGATTTGTTGGTTTGTTGGTTCTTCGGTTCTTTGGTTCTTTGGTTTGTTGGTTTGTTAGTTTGTTCGTTTGTAGGTTTGTTGGTTTGTTGGTTTGTTGGTTTGTTGGTTTGTTGGTTTGTTCGTTTGTAGGTTTGTTGGTTTGTTGGTTTGTTGGTTTGTTGGTTTGTTGTTTCTTTGGTTTGTTGGTTCTTTCGTTTGTTGGTTCTTTGGTTTGTTGGTTCATTGATTTGTTGGTTTGTTGGTTTGCTGGTTTTTTGGTTCTTTGATTTGTTGGTGTGTTCGTTTATTGGTTTGTTGGTTCTTTGGTTTGTTCGTTGTTTGGTTTGTTGGTTTGTTGGTTTGTTGGTTTGTTCGTTTGTTGGTTTGTTGGTTTGTTCGTTTGTTGGTTTGTTGATTTGTTGGTTTGTTGGTTTGTTGGTTTGTTGGTTCGTTGGTTTTTTCGTTTGTTGGTTTCTTTGGTTTGTTGGTTCTTTGGTTTGTTGGTTCTTTGGTTTGTTGGTTCATTGATTTGTTGGTTTGTTGGTTCTTTGCTTCTTTGTTTCTTTGGTTTGTTGGTTTGTTGGTTTGTTGGTTCTTTGGTTCTTTGGTTCTTTGGTTTTTTGGTTTGTTGGTTTGTTGGTTTGTTGGTTTGTTGGTTCCTTGATTTGTTGGTTGGTTGGTTTGTTGGTTTGTTGGTTTAATCGGTTGTTGGTTTGTTGGTTTGTTGGTTTGTTGGTTTGTTGGTTTGTTCGTTTGTTGGTTTGTTGGTTTGTTGGTTTGTTGGTTTGTTGTTTCTTTGGTTTGTTGGTTCTTTGGTCTGTTGGTTCATTGATTTGTTGGTTTGTTGGTTTGTTGAATTTTTGGTTCTTTGGTTTGTTGGTTTGTTGGTTTGTTGGTTTGTTGGTTTGTTGGTTTGTTGGTTTGTTGGTTCTATGGTTTGTTGGTTGTTTGGTTTGTTCGTTTGTTGGATTGTCGGTTTGTTGGTTTGTTGGTTTGTTGGTTTGTTGGTTTGTTGGTTTGCTGGTTTGTTGGTTTGTTGGTTTGTTGGTTTGTTGGTTCGTTGGTTTGTTCGTTTGTTGGTTTGTTGGTTTGGTGGTTTGTTGGTTTGTTGGTTTGTTGGTTCGGTGGTTCGTTGGTTTGTTGGTTAGTTGGTTTGTTGGTTTGTTTGTTTGTTGGTCCTTTGGTTTGTTGGTTCTTAGGTCTGTTGGTTTGTTGGTTTTTTGGATCTTTGGTTCTTTGGTTTGTTACTTTGTTGGTTTGTTGGTTTGTTCGTCTGGTGGTTTGTTGGTTTGTTATTTTGTTGGTTTGTTGGTTTGTTAGTTTGTTGGTTTTTTGGTTTGTTGGTTTGTTGGTTTGTTGGTTTGTTGGTTCTTTGGTTTGTTGATTCTTTGGTTTGTTGGTTTGTTGGTTCTTTGGTTTGTTTGTTTGTTGGTTTGTTGGTTGTTCGTTTGTTGGTTCTTTGGTTTGTTGGTTTTTTGGTTTGTTGGTTCTTTGGTTTGTAGGTTCTTTGGTTTGCTGGTTCGTTGGTTTGTTGGTTTGTTGGTTTGTTGGTTTGTTATTTTGCTGGCTTGGTAGTTTGTTGGTTTGTTGGTTTGTTCGTTTGTTGGTTGGTTGGTTTGTTGGTTTGTTGGTTTGTTGGTTTGTTATTTTGTTGGTTTGTTAATTTGTTGGTTTGTTGGTTTGTTGGTTTGTTCGTTTGTTGGTTTGTTGGTTTGTTGGTTTGTTGGTTCTTTGGTTTGTTGGTTCTTTGGTTTGTTGGTTTGTTGGTTTGTTGGTTTGTTGGTTTGTTGGTTTGTTGGTTTGTTCGTTTGTTGGTTTGTTGGTTTGTTCGTTTGTTGGTTTGTTGGTTTGTTGGCTTGTTGGTTTGTTGGTTTGTTCGTTTGTTGGTTTGTTGGTTTTTTGGTTTGTTGGTTCTTTGGTTTGTTGGTTGTTTAGTTTGTTGGTTTGTTCGTTTGTTAGTTTGTTGGTTTGTTCGTTTGTTGGTTTGTTGGTTTGTTGGTTTCTTGTTTCGTTGGTTTGTTCGTTTGTAGGTTTCTTTGTTTTGTTGGTTCTTTGCTTCTTTGGTTCTTTGGTTTGCTGGTTTGTTGGTCTGTTGGTTCGTCGGTTTGTTCGTTTGTTGGTTTGTTGGTTTGTTGGTTCGTTGGTTTGTTGGTTTGTTGGTTTGTTGGTTCCTTGGTTCTTTGGTTTGTTGGTTTGTTGGTTTGTTGGTTTGTTGGTTTGTTGGTTTGTTAATTCGTTGGTTTGTTCGTTTGTTGGTTTGTTGGTTTATTGGTTTGTTCGTTTGTTGGGTCTTTGGTTTGTTGGTTCTTAGGTTTATTGGTTTGTTTGTTTGTTGGTTTGTTGGTTTGTTGGTTCTTTGGTTCTTTGGTTCTTTGGTTTGTTGGTTTGTTGGTATGTTGGTTTGTTGCTTTGTTGGTTTGTTGGTTTATTGGTTTGTTGGTTCTTTGGTTTGTTGGTTGTTTGGTTTGTTGGTTTGTTGGTTTGTTCGTTTGTTGGTTTGTTGGTTTGTTCGTTTGTTGGTTTGTTAGTTTGTTGGTTTGTTGGTTTGTTGGTTTGTTTGTTTGTTGGTTCTTTGGTGCATTGGTTCTTTGGTTTGTTGGTTTGTTGGTTTGTTGGTTTGTTCCTTTGTGGGTTTGTTGGTTTATTGGTTTGTTGTTTCTTTCGTTTGTTGGTTTATTGGTTTGTTGGTTTATTGGTTTGTTCGTTGTTGGGTCTTTGGTTTGTTGGTTCTTTGGTTTGTTGGTTTGTTGGTTTGTTGGTTTGTTGGTTTGTTGGTTTGTTGGTTCTTTGGTTCTTTGGTTCTTTGGTTCGTTGGTTTGTTGGTTTATTGGTTTGTTAGTTTGTTGGTTCTTTGGTTCTTTGGTTCTTTGGTTTGTTGGTTTGTTGGTTCTTTGGTTTGTTGGTTTGTTGGTTTGTTGGTTCTTTGGTTCTTTGGTTTGTTGGTTTGTTGGTATGTTGGTTTGTTGCTTTGTTGGTTTGTTGGTTTATTGGTTTGTTGGTTTGTTGGTTGTTTGGTTTGTTGGTTTGTTGGTTTGTTCGTTTGTTGGTTTGTTGGTTTCTTGATTTGTTGGTTTGTTGGTTTGTTGGTTTGTTGGTTCGTTGGTTTGTTCGTTTGTTGGTTTCTTTGGTTTGTGGGTTCTTTGGTTTGTTGGTTCTTTGGTTTTTTGGTTCATTGATTTATTGGTTTGTTGGTTCTTTGCTTTTTTGGTTCTTTGGTTTGGTGGTTTGTTAGTTTGTTGGTTCATTGGTTTGTTGGTTTGTTGGTTTGTTGGTTTGTTGGTTTGTTGGTTTGTTGGTTTGTTGGTTTGTTGGTTTGTTCGTTTGTTGGTTCTTTGGTTTGTTTGTTCTTTGGTTTGTTGGTTTGTTGGTTTGTTGGTTCTGTGGTTCTTTGGTTCTTTGGTTGGTTGGTTTGTTGGTTTGTTGGTTTGTTCGTTTGTTCGTTTGTTGGTTTGTTGGTTTGTTGGTTTGTTGGTTTGTTGGTTTGTTGGTTCTTTGGTTTGTTGGTTTGTTGGTTCTTTGGTTTGTTGGTTTGTTGGTTTGTTGTTTTGTTGGTTTGTAGGTTTGTTAGTTTGTTGGTTTGTTGGTTTGTTGGTTTGTTGGTTTGTTGGTTTGTTGGTTTGTTGGTTCTTTGGTTTGTTGATTCTTTGGTTTGTTGGTTTGTTGGTTTGTTGGTTCTTTGGTTTGTTGGTTTGTTGGCTTGTTGGTTTGTTAGTTTGTTGGTTCTTTGGTTTGTTGGTTCTTTGGTTTGTAGGTTCTTTGGTTTGTTGGTTCTTTGCTTTGTTGGTTTGTTGGCTCGTTGGTTTGTTAGTTTGTTGGTTTATTGGTTTGTTATTTTGTTGGTTTGTTAGTTTGTTGGTTTGTTGGTTTGTTCGTTTATTGGTTCGTTGGTTTGTTGGTTTGTTGGTTATTTGGTTTGTTGGTTCTTTGGTTTGTTGGTTAGTTGGTTTGTTCGTTTGTTGGTTCGTTGGTTCTTTGGTTTGTTGGTTTGTTGGTTTGTTGGTTTGTTGGTTTTTTGGTTTGTTGGTTTGTTGGTTTGTTTGTTTGTTGGTTTGTTCGTTTGTTGGTTTGTTGGTTGGTTGGTTTGTTTGTTCTTTGGTTCGTTGGTTGTTTGGTTTGTTTGTTCTTTGGTTTGTTGGTTTGCTGGTTTTTGCGTTTGTTAGTTTGTTGGTTTGTTGGTTCTTTGGTTTGTTGATTCTTTGGTTTGTTGGTTTGTTGGTTTGTTGGTTTGTTGGTTTGTTCGCTTGTTAGTTTTTTGGTTTGTTGGTTCTTTGGTTTGTTGGTTGTATGGTTCTTTGGTTTGTTGGTACTTTGGTTTGTTGGTTCTTTGGTTCTTTGGTTTGTTGGTTGTTTGGTTTGTTGGTTTGTTCGTCTGTTGGTTTGTTGGTTTGCTGGTTTGTTGGTTTGTTCGTTTGTTGGTTTGTTCGTTTGTTGGTTTCTTGGTTTGTTGTTTCTTTGGTTTGTTGGTTCTTTGGTTTGTTGGTTCTTTGGTTTGTTGGTTCATTGATTTGTTGGTTTGTTGGTTCTTCGGTTCTTTGGTTCTTTGGTTTGTTGGTTTGTTAGTTTGTTGGTTTGTTCGTTTGTTGGTTTGTTGGTTTGTTCGTTTGTTGGTTTGTTGGTTTGTTGGTTTATTGGTTTGTTGGTTCTTTGGTTTGTTGGTTGTTTGGTTTGTTGGTTTGTTGGTTTGTTGGTTTGTTGGTTTGTTGGTTTGTTGGTTTGTTGGTTTGTTGGTTTAGTCGTTTGCTGGTTTGTTGGTTTGTTGGTTTGTTGGGTTTTTGTTTCTTTGGTTCTTTGGTTCTTTGGTTCTTTGGTTTGTTGGTTTGTTGGTTTGTTGGTTTGTTGGGTTGTTGGTTTATTGGTTTGTTGGTTCTTTGGTTTGTTGGTTGTTTGGTTTGTTGGTTTGTTGGTTTGTTCGTCTGTTGGTTTGTTGGTTTGCTGGTTTGTTGGTTTGTTGGTTTGTTGGTTTGTTGGTTATTTGGTTTGTTCGTTTGTTGGTTTGTTGGTTTGTTGGTTTCTTGGTTTATTGTTTCTTTGGTTTGTTGGTTCTTTGGTTTGTTGGTTCTTTGGTTTGTTGGTTCATTGATTTGTTGGTTTGTTGGTTCTTTGGTTCTTTGGTTCTTTGGTTTGTTGGTTTGTTAGTTTGTTGATTTGTTCGTTTGTTGGTTTGTTGGTTTGTTCGTTTCTTGGTTTGTTGGTTTGTTGGTTTGTTGGTTTGTTGGTTCTTTGGTTTGTTGGTTGTTTGGTTTGTTGGTTTGTTGGTTTGTTGGTTTGTTGGTTTGTTGGTTTGTTGGTTTGTTGGTTCTTTGGTTTGTTGGTTTTTTGGTTTGTTGGTTCTTTGGTTTGTAGGTTCTTTGGTTTGTTGGTTCTTTGGTTTGTTGGTTTGTTGGTTTGCTGGTTCTTTGGTTTGTTTGTTTGTTGGTTTGTTGGTTGTTCGTTTGTTGGTTCTTTGGTTTGTTGGTTTTTTGGTTTGTTGGTTCTTTGGTTTGTAGGTTCTTTGGTTTGTTGGTTCTTTGGTTTGTTGGTTTGTTGGTTTGCTGGTTCGTTGGTTTGTTGGTTTGTTGGTTTGTTGGTTTGTTATTTTGCTGGCTTGTTAGTTTGTTGGTTTGTTCGTTTGTTCGTTTGTTGGTTTGTTGGTTTGTTGGTTTGTTGGTTTGTTATTTTGTTGGTTTGTTAGTTTGTTGGTTTGTTGGTTTGTTGGTTTGTTCGTTTGTTGGTTTGTTGGTTTGTTGGTTCTTTGGTTTGTTGGTTCTTTGGTTTGTTGGTTTGTTGGTTTGTTGGTTTGTTCGTTTGTTGGTTTGTTGGTTTGTTCGTTTGTTGGTTTGTTGGTTTGTTGGCTTGTTGGTTTGTTGGTTTGTTCGTTTGTTGGTTTGTTGGTTTTTTGGTTTGTTGGTTCTTTGGTTTGTTGGTTGTTTAGTTTTGTTGGTTTGTTCGTTTGTTGGTTTGTTGGTTTGTTCGTTTGTTGATTTGTTGGTTTGTTGGTTTCTTGTTTCGTTGGTTTGTTCGTTTGTAGGTTTCTTTGGTTTGTTGGTTCTTTGCTTCTTTGGTTCTTTGGTTTGTTGGTTTGTTGGTCTGTTGGTTCGTCGGTTTGTTCGTTTGTTGGTTTGTTGGTTTGTTGGTTCGTTGGTTTGTTGGTTTGTTGGTTTGTTGGTTCCTTGGTTCTTTGGTTTGTTGGTTTGTTGGTTTGTTGGTTTGTTGGTTTGTTGGTTTGTTAATTCGTTGGTTTGTTCGTTTGTTGGTTTGTTGGTTTATTGGTTTGTTCGTTTGTTGGGTCTTTGGTTTGTTGGTTCTTTGGTTTGTTGGTTTGTTAGTTTGTTGGTTTGTTGGTTTGTTGGTTCTTTGGTTCATTGGTTTGTTGGTTTGTTGGTATGTTGGTTTGTTGCTTTGTTGGTTTGTTGGTTTATTGGTTTGTTGGTTCTTTGGTTTGTTGGTTGTTTGGTTTGTTGGTTTGTTGGTTTGTTCGTTTGTTGGTTTGTTGATTTGTTCGTTTGTTGGTTTGTTAGTTTGTTGGTTTGTTGGTTTGTTGGTTTGTTGGTTTGTTGGTTCTTTGGTGCTTTGGTTCTTTGGTTTGTTGGTTTGTTGGTTTGTTGGTTTGTTCCTTTGTGGGTTTGTTGGTTTATTGGTTTGTTGTTTCTTTCGTTTGTTGGTTTATGGGTTTGTTGGTTTATTGGTTTGTTCGTTTTTGGGTCTTTGGTTTTTTGGTTCTTTGGTTTGTTGGTTTGTTGGTTTGTTGGTTTGTTGGTTTGTTGGTTCTTTGGTTCTTTGGTTCTTTGGTTCGTTGGTTTGTTGGTTTATTGGTTTGTTGGTTTGTTGGTTCTTTGGTTCTTTGGTTCTTTGGTTTGTTGGTTTGTTGGTTCTTTGGTTTGTTGGTTTGTTGGTTTGTTGGTTTGTTCCTTTGTTGGTTTGTTGGTTTATTGGTTTATTGGTTTGTTGGTTCTTTGGTTTGTTGGTTTGTTGATTTGTTGGTTTGTTGGTTTGTTGGTTTGTTGGTTTGTTGGTTCGTTGGTTTGTTCGTTTGTTGGTTTCTTTGGTTTGTTGGTTCTTTGGTTTGTTGGTTCTTTGGTTTTTTGGTTCATTGAATTGTTGGTTTGTTGGTTCTTTGCTTCTTTGGTTCTTTGGTTTGGTGGTTTGTTAGTTTGTTGGTTCGTTGGTTTGTTGGTTTGTTGGTTTGTTGGTTTGTTGGTTTGTTGGTTTGTTGGTTTGTTGGTTTGTTCGTTTGTTGGTTCTTTGGTTTGTTGGTTCTTTGGTTTGTTGGTTTGTTGGTTTGTTGGTTCTGTGGTTCTTTGGTTCTTTGGTTTGTTGGTTTGTTGGTTTGTTGGTTTGTTCGTTTGTTGGTTTGTTGGTTTGTTGATTTCTTGGTTTGTTGGTTCTTTGGTTTGTTGGTTTGTTGGTTCTTTGGTTTGTTGGTTTGTTGGTTTGTTGTTTTGTTGGTTTGTATGTTTGCTAGTTTGTTGGTTTGTTGGTTTGTTGGTTTGTTGGTTTGTTGGTTTGTTGTTTCTTTGGTTTGTTGATTCTTTGGTTTGTTGGTTTTGTTGGTTCTTTGGTTTGTTGGTTTGTTGGTTTGTTAGTTTGTTGGTTCTTTGGTTTGTTGGTTCTTTGGTTTGTAGGTTCTTTGGTTTGTTGGTTCTTTGCTTTGTTGGTTTGTTGGCTCGTTGGTTTGTTAGTTTGTTGGTTTATTGGTTTGTTATTTTGTTGGTTTGTTAGTTTGTTGGTTTGTTGGTTTGTTCGTTTATTGGTTCGATGGTTTGTTGGTTTGTTGGTTATTTGGTTTGTTGGTTCTTTGGTTTGTTGGTTAGTTGGTTTGTTCGTTTGTTGGTTCGTTGGTTCTTTGGTTTGTTGGTTTTTTGGTTTGTTGGTTTGTTTGTTTGTTGGTTTGTTCGTTTGTTGGTTTGTTGGTTGGTTGGTTTGTTTGTTCTTTGGTTCGTTGGTTGTTTGGTTTGTTGGTTCTTTGGTTTGTTGGTTTGCTGGTTTGTGCGTTTGTTGGTTTGTTGGTTTGTTGGTTCTTTGGTTTGTTGATTCTTTGGTTTGTTGGTTTGTTGGTTTGTTGGTTTGTTGGTTTGTTGGTTTGTTCGCTTGTTAGTTTTTTGTTTTGTTGGTTCTTTGGTTTGTTGGTTGTATGGTTCTTTGGTTTGTTGGTACTTTGGTTTGTTGGTTCTTTGGTTCTTTGGTTTGTTGGTTTGTTGGTTTGTTGGTTTGTTGGTTTGTTGGTTTGTTTGGTTGTTGGTTTGTTGGATTGTTGGTTCTTTGGTTTGTTGGTTGTTTGGTTTGTTGGTTTGTTCGTCTGTTGGTTTGTTGGTTTGCTGGTTTGTTGGTTTTTTCGTTTGTTGGTTTGTTCGTTTGTTGGTTTCTTGGTTTGTTGTTTCTTTGGTTTGTTGGTTCTTTGGTTTGTTGGTTCTTTGGTTTGTTGGTTCATTGATTTGTTGGTTTGTTGGTTCTTTGGTTCTTTGGTTCTTTGGTTTGTTGGTTTGTTAGTTTGTTGGTTTGTTCGTTTGTTGGTTTGTTGGTTTGTTCGTTTGTTGGTTTGTTGGTTTGTTGGTTTATTGGTTTGTTGGTTCTTTGGTTTGTTGGTTGTTTGGTTTGTTGGTTTGTTGGTTTGATGGTTTGTTGGTTTGTTGGTTTGTTGGTTTAGTCGTTTGCTGGTTTGTTGGTTTGTTGGTTTGTTGGGTTTTTGGTTCTTTGGTTCTTTGGTTCTTTGGTTCTTTGGTTTGTTGGTTTGTTGGTTTGTTGGTTTGTTGGTTTGTTGGGTTGTTGGTTTATTGGTTTGTTGGTTCTTTGGTTTGTTGGTTGTTTGGTTTGTTGGTTTGTTGGTTTGTTCGTCTGTTGGTTTGTTGGTTTGTTGGTTTGTTGGTTTGTTGGTTTGTTGGTTTGTTGGTTTGTTGGTTTGTTGGTTTGTTGGTTTGTTGGTTTGTTGTTTTGTTCGTTTGTTGGTTTGTTGGTTTGTTGGTTTCTTGGTTTATTGTTTCTTTGGTTTGCAGGTTCTTTGGTTTGTTGGTTCTTTGGTTTGTTGGTTCATTGATTTGTTGGTTTGTTGGTTCTTTGGTTCTTTGGTTCTTTTGTTTGTTGGTTTGTTAGTTTGTTGGTTTGTTCGTTTGTTGGTTTGTTGGTTTGTTCGTTTCTTGGTTTGTTGGTTTGTTGGTTTGTTGGTTTGTTGGTTCTTTGGTTTGTTGGTTGTTTGGTTTGTTGGTTTGTTGGTTTGTTGGTTTGTTGGTTTGTTGGTTTGTTGGTTTGTTGGTTTGTTCGTTTGTTGGTTCTTTGGTTTGTTGGTTTGTTGGTTTGTTGCGTTTTTGGTTCTTTGGTTCTTTGGTTCTTTGGTTCTTTGGTTTGTTGGTTTCTTGGTTTGTTGGGTTGTTGGTTTGTTGGTTTCTTGGTTTTTTGGTTTGTTGGTTGTTTGGTTTGTTGGTTTGTTGGTTTGTTCGTCTGTTGGTTTGTTGGTTTGTTGGTTTGTTGGTTTGTTGGTTTGTTGGTTTGTTGGTTTGTTGGTTTGTTGGTTTGTTGGTTTGTTGGTTTGTTCGTTTGTTGGTTTCTTGGTTTGTTGGTTTCTTGGTTTATTGTTTCTTTGGTTTGTTGGTTCTTTGGTTTGTTGGTTCATTGATTTGTTGGTTTGTTGGTTCTTTGGTTCTTTGGTTCTTTGGTTTGTTGGTTTGTTAGTTTGTTGGTTTGTTCGTTTGTTGGTTTGTTGGTTTGTTCGTTTGTTGGTTTGTTGGTTTGTTGGTTTGTTGGTTCTTTGGTTTGTTGGTTGTTTGGTTTGTTGGTTTGTTGGTTTGTTGGTTTGTTGGTTTGTTGGTTTGTTGGTTTGTTGGTTTGTTGGTTTGTTGGTTTGTTCGTTTGTTGGTTTGTTGGTTTGTTGGTTTGTTGGTTTGTTGGTTTGTTGGTTTGTTGGTTTTTTGATTTGTTGGTTCTTTGGTTTGTTGGTTGTTTAGTTTGTTGGTTTGTTGGTTTGTTCGTTTGTTGGTTTGTTGGTTTGTTCGTTTGTTGGTTTGTTGGTTTGTTGGTTTCTTGGTTCGTTGGTTTGTTCGTTTGTAGGTTTCTTTGGTTTATTGGTTCTTTGCTTCTTTGGTTCTTTGGTTTGTTGGTTTGCTGGTCTGTTGGTTCGTCGGTTTGTTCGTTTGTTGGTTTGTTGGTTTGTTGGTTTGTTGGTTTGTTGGTTTGTTGGTTCGTTGGTTTGTTGGTTTGTTGGTTTGTTGGTTTGTTGCTTTGTTGGTTCTTTGGTTCTTTGGTTTGTTGGTTTGTTGGTTTGTTGGTTTGTGGGTTTGTTGGTTTGTTGGTTTGTTGGTTCGTTGGTTTGTTCGTTTGTTGGTTTGTTGGTTTATTGGTTTGTTCGTTTGTTGGGTCTTTGGTTTGTTGGTACTTTGGTTTGTTTGTTCTTTGGTTTGTTGGTTCAATGATTTGTTGGTTTGTTGGTTCTTTGGTTCTTTGGTTCTTTGGTTTGTTGGTTTGTTAGTTTGTTGGTTTGTTCGTTTGTTGGTTTGTTGGTTTGTTCGTTTGTTGGTTTGTAGGTTTGTTGGTTTGTTGGATTGTTGGTTTGTTGCTTCTTTGGTTTGTTGGTTGTTTGGTTTGTCGGTTTGTTGGTTTGTTCGTTTGTTGGTTTGTTGGTTTGTTCGTTTGTTGGTTTGTTGGTTTGTTGGTTTGTTGGTTTGTTGGTTTGTTGGTTTGTTGGTTCGTTGGTTTGTTCGTTTGTTGCTTTCTTTGGTTTGTTGGTTCTTTGGTTTGTTGCTTCTTTGGTTTGTTGGTTCATTGATTTGTTGGTTTGTTGGTTCTTTGCTTCTTTGTTTCTTTGCTTTGGTGGTTTGTTAGTTTGTTGGTTCGTTGGTTTGTTCGTTTGTTGGTTTGTTGGTTTGTTGGTTTGTTGGTTTGTTGGTTCGTTGGTTTGTATGTTTGTTGGTTTGTTGGTTCTTTGGTTTGTTGGTTTGTTGGTTTGTTTGTTTGTTCGTTTGTTGGTTCTTTGGTTTGTTGGTTCTTTGGTTTGTTGGTTTGTTGGTTTGTTGGTTCTTTGGTTCTTTGGTTCTTTGGTTTGTTGGTTTGTTGGTTTGGTGGTTTGTTATTTTGTTGGTTTGTTGGTTTGTTGGTTTGTTGGTTTGTTGGTTCTTTGGTTTGTTGGTTTGTTGGTTCTTTGGTTTATTGGTTTGTTGGTTTGTTGTTTTGTTGGTCTGTAGGTTTGTTAGTTTGTTGGTTTGTTGGTTTGTTGGTTAGTTGGTTTGTTGGTTTGTTGGTTTGTTGGTTCTTTGGTTTGTTGATTCTTTGGTTTATTGGTTTGTTGGTTTGTTGGTTCTTTGGTTTGTTGGTTTGTTGGTTTGTTCGTTTGTTGGATCTTTGGTTTGTTGGTTCTTTGGTTTGTTGGTTCTTTGGTTTGTAGGTTCTTTGGTTTGTTGGTTCTTTGGTTTGTTGGTTTGTTGGTCTGTTGGTTCGTCGGTTTGTTCGTTTGTTGGTTTGTTGGTTTGTTGGTTTGTTGGTTTGTTGGTTTGTTGGTTCGTTGGTTTGTTGGTTTGTTGGTTTGTTGCTTTGTTGGTTCTTTGGTTCTTTGGTTTGTTGGTTTGTTGGTTTGTTGGTTTGTGGGTTTGTTGGTTTGTTGGTTTGTTGGTTCGTTGGTTTGTTCGTTTGTTGGTTTGTTGGTTTATTGGTTTGTTCGTTTGTTGGGTCTTTGGTTTGTTGGTACTTTGGTTTGTTTGTTCTTTGGTTTGTTGGTTCATTGATTTGTTGGTTTGTTGGTTCTTTGGTTCTTTGGTTCTTTGGTTTGTTGGTTTGTTAGTTTGTTGGTTTGTTCGTTTGTTGGTTTGTTGGTTTGTTCGTTTGTTGGTTTGTAGGTTTGTTGGTTTGTTGGATTGTTGGTTTGTTGCTTCTTTGGTTTGTTGGTTGTTTGGTTTGTCGGTTTGTTGGTTTGTTCGTTTGTTGGTTTGTTGGTTTGTTCGTTTGTTGGTTTGTTGGTTTGTTGGTTTGTTGGTTTGTTGGTTTGTTGGTTTGTTGGTTCGTTGGTTTGTTCGTTTGTTGCTTTCTTTGGTTTGTTGGTTCTTTGGTTTGTTGCTTCTTTGGTTTGTTGGTTCATTGATTTGTTGGTTTGTTGGTTCTTTGCTTCCTTGTTTCTTTGCTTTGGTGGTTTGTTAGTTTGTTGGTTCGTTGGTTTGTTCGTTTGTTGGTTTGTTGGTTTGTTGGTTTGTTGGTTTGTTGGTTCGTTGGTTTGTATGTTTGTTGGTTTGTTGGTTCTTTGGTTTGTTGGTTTGTTGGTTTGTTGGTTTGTTCGTTTGTTGGTTCTTTGGTTTGTTGGTTCTTTGGTTTGTTGGTTTGTTGGTTTGTTGGTTCTTTGGTTCTTTGGTTCTTTGGTTTGTTGGTTTGTTGGTTTGGTGGTTTGTTATTTTGTTGGTTTGTTGGTTTGTTGGTTTGTTGGTTTGTTGGTTTGTTGGTTCTTTGGTTTGTTGGTTTGTTGGTTCTTTGGTTTATTGGTTTGTTGGTTTGTTGTTTTGTTGGTTTGTAGGTTTGTTAGTTTGTTGGTTTGTTGGTTTGTTGGTTTGTTGGTTTGTTGGTTTGTTGGTTTGTTGGTTCTTTGGTTTGTTGATTCTTTGGTTTATTGGTTTGTTGGTTTGTTGGTTCTTTGGTTTGTTGGTTTGTTGGTTTGTTCGTTTGTTGGATCTTTGGTTTGTTGGTTCTTTGGTTTGTTGGTTCTTTGGTTTGTAGGTTCTTTGGTTTGTTGGTTCTTTGGTTTGTTGGTTTGTTGGTTTGTTGGTTTTGTTAGTTATTTGGTTTGTTGGTTCTTTGGTTTGTTGGTTAGTTGGTTTGTTCGTTTGTTGGTTTGTTGGTTCTTTGGTTTGTTGGTTTGTTCGTTTGTTGGTTTGTTGGTTCTTTGGTTTGTTGGTTTGTTGGTTTGTTCGTTTGTTGGATCTTTGGTTTGTTGGTTCTTTGGTCTGTTGGTTCTTTGGTTTGTAGGTTCTTTGGTTTGTTGGTTTTTTGGTTTGTTGGTTTGTTGGTTCGTTGGTTTGTTGGTTTGTTGGTTTATTGGTTTGTTATTTTGTTGGTTTGTTAGTTTGTTGGTTTGTTGGTTTGTTCGTTTGTTGGTTCGTTTGTCTGTTGGTTTGTTGGTTATTTGGTTTGTTGGTTCTTTGGTTTGTTGGTTAGTTAGTTTGTTCGTTTGTTGGTTTGTTGGTTCTTTGGTTTGTTGGTTTGTTGGTTTGTTGGTTTGTTGGTTTTTTGGTTTGTTGGTTTGTTGGTTTGTTAGTTTGTTGGTTTGTTGGTTTGTTTGATTGTTGGTTTGTTGCTTGTTTGGTTTGTTGGTTGTTTGGTTTGTCGGTTTGTTGGTTTGTTCGTTTGTTGGTTTGTTGGTTTGTTCGTTTGTTGGTTTGTTGGTTTGTTGGTTTGTTGGTTTGTTGGTTTGTTGGTTTGTTGGTTCGTTGGTTTGTTCGTTTGTTGCTTTCTTTGGTTTGTTGGTTCTTTGGTTTGTTGCTTCTTTGGTTTGTTGGTTCATTGATTTGTTGGTTTGTTGGTTCTTTGCTTCTTTGTTTCTTTGCTTTGGTGGTTTGTTAGTTTGTTGGTTCGTTGGTTTGTTCGTTTGTTGGTTTGTTGGTTTGTTGGTTTGTTGGTTTGTTCTTTTGTTGGTTTGTTGGTTTGTTGGTTTGTTGGTTTGTTGGTTTGTTGGTTCTTTGGTTTGTTGGTTTGTTGGTTCTTTGGTTTATTGGTTTGTTGGTTTGTTGTTTTGTTGGTTTGTAGGTTTGTTAGTTTGTTGGTTTGTTGGTTTGTTGGTATGTTGGTTTGTTGGTTTGTTGGTTTGTTGGTTCTTTGGTTTGTTGATTCTTTGGTTTGTTGGTTTGTTGGTTTGTTGGTTCTTTGGTTTGTTGGTTTGTTGGTTTGTTCGTTTGTTGGATCTTTGGTTTGTTGGTTCTTTGGTTTGTTGGTTCTTTGGTTTGTAGGTTCTTTGGTTTGTTGGTTCTTTGGTTTGTTGGTTTGTTGGTTTGTTGGTTTGTTAGTTATTTGGTTTGTTGGTTCTTTGGTTTGTTGGTTAGTTGGTTTGTTCGTTTGTTGGTTTGTTGGTTCTTTGGTTTGTTGTTTTGTTCATTTGTTGGTTTGTTGGTTCTTTGGTTTGTTGGTTTGTTGGTTTGTTCGTTTGTTGGATCTTTGGTTTGTTGGTTCTTTGGTCTGTTGGTTCTTTGGTTTGTAGGTTCTTTGGTTTGTTGGTTCTTTGGTTTGTTGGTTCTTTGGTTTTTTGGTTTGTTGGTTTGTTGGTTTATTGGTTTGTTATTTTGTTGGTTTGTTAGTTTGTTGGTTTGTTGGTTTGTTCGTTTGTTGGTTCGTTGGTTTGTTGGTTTGTTGGTTATTTGGTTTGTTGGTTCTTTGGTTTGTTGGTTAGTTAGTTTGTTCGTTTGTTGGTTTGTTGGTTCTTTGGTTTGTTGGTTTGTTGGTTTGTTGGTTTGTTGGTTTTTTAGTTTGTTGGTTTGTTGGTTTGTTGGTTTGTTGGTTTGTTCGTTTGTTGGTTTGTTGGTTTGTTGGTTTGTTGGTTTGTTGGTTCTTTGGTTTGTTGGTTGTTTGGTTTGTTGGTTCTTTGGTTTGTTGGTTTGCTCGTTTGTGCGTTTGTTGGTTTGTTGGTTCTTTGGTTTGTTGATTCTTTGGTTTGTTGGTTTGTTGGTTTGTTGGTTTGTTGGTTTGTTGGTTTGTTGGTTTGTTGGTTTGTTGGTTTGTTGGTTTGTTGGTTTGTTGGTTTGTTGGGTTTGTGGTTCTTTGGTTCTTTGGTTCTTTGGTTCTTTGGTTTGTTGGTTTGTTGGTTTGTTTGTTTTGTTGGGTTGTTGGTTTGTTGGTTTGTTGTTTCTTTGGTTTGTTGGTTGTTTGGTTTGTTGGTTTGTTGGTTTGTTCGTCTGTTGGTTTTTTGGTTTGTTGGTTCTTTGGTTTGTTGGTTGTATGGTTCTTTGGTTTGTTGGTTTGTTGGTTTGTTGGTTTGTTGGTTTGTTGGTTTGTTGGTTTGTTGGTTTGTTGGTTTGTTGGGTTTTTGGTTCTTTGGTTCTTTGGTTCTTTGGTTCTTTGGTTTGATGGTTTGTTGGTTTGTTGGTTTGTTGGGTTGTTGGTTTGTTGGTTTGTTGGTTTGTTGGTTCTTTGGTTTGTTGGTTGTTTGGTTTGTTGGTTTGTTGGTTTGTTCGTCTGTTGGTTTGTTGGTTTGTTGGTTTGTTGGTTTGCTGGTTTGTTGGCTTGTTCGTTTGTTGGTTTGTTGGTTTGTTGGTTTCTTGGTTTGTTGTTTTTTTGGTTTGTTGGTTCTTTGGTTTGTTGGTTCTTTGGTTTGTTGGTTCATTGATTTGTTGCTTTGTTGGTTCTTTGGTTCTTTGGTTTGTTGGTTTGTTAGTTTGTTGGTTTGTTGGTTTTTCGTTTGTTGGTTTGTTGGTTTGTTGGTTTGTTGGTTCTTTGGTTTGTTGGTTGTTTGGTTTGTTGGTTTGTTGGTTTGTTGATTTGTTGGTTTGTTGGTTTGTTGGTTTGTTGGTTTGTTGGTTTGTTGGTTTGTTGGTTTGTTCGTTTGTTGGTTTGTTGGTTTGTTGGTTTGTTGGGTTTTTGGTTCTTTGGTTCTTTGGTTCTTTGGTTCTTTGGTTTGTTGGATTGTTGGTTTGTTGGTTTGTTGGTTTGTTGGGTTGTTGGTTTGTTGGTTTGTTGGTTCTTTGGTTTGTTAGTTGTTTGGTCTGTTGGTTTGTTGGTTTGTTCGTCTGTTGGTTTGTTGGTTTGTTGGTTTGTTGTGTTGTTGGTTTGTTGGTTTGTTGGTTTGTTGGTTTGTTGGTTTGTTGGTTTGTTGGTTCGTTGGTTTGTTCGTTTGTTGCTTTCTTTGGTTTGTTGGTTCTTTGGTTTGTTGCTTCTTTGGTTTGTTGGTTCATTGATTTGTTGGTTTGTTGGTTCTTTGCTTCTTTGTTTCTTTGCTTTGGTGGTTTGTTAGTTTATTGGTTCGTTGGTTTGTTCGTTTGTTGGTTTGTTGGTTTGTTGGTTTGTTGGTTTGTTGGTTTGTTCTTTTGTTGGTTTGTTGGTTTGTTGGTTTGTTGGTTTGTTGGTTTGTTGGTTTGTTGGTTCTTTGGTTTGTTGGTTTGTTGGTTCTTTGGTTTATTGGTTTGTTCGTTTGTTGTTTTGTTGGTTTGTAGGTTTGTTAGTTTGTTGGTTTGTTGGTTTGTTGGTTTGTTGGTTTGTTGGTTTGTTGGTTTGTTGGTTCTTTGGTTTGTTGATTCTTTGGTTTGTTGGTTTGTTGGTTTGTTGGTTCTTTGGTTTGTTGGTTTGTTGGTTTGTTGGTTTGTTCGTTTGTTGGATCTTTGGTTTGTTGGTTCTTTGGTTTGTTGGTTCTTTGGTTTGTAGGTTCTTTGGTTTGTTGGTTCTTTGGTTTGTTGGTTTGTTGGTTTGTTGGTTTGTTAGTTATTTGGTTTGTTGGTTCTTTGGTTTGTTGGTTAGTTGGTTTGTTCGTTTGTTGGTTTGTTGGTTCTTTGGTTTGTTGGTTTGTTCATTTGTTGGTTTGTTGGTTCTTTGGTTTGTTGGTTTGTTGGTTTGTTCGTTTGTTGGATCTTTGGTTTGTTGGTTCTTTGGTCTGTTGGTTCTTTGGTTTGTAGGTTCTTTGGTTTGTTGGTTCTTTGGTTTGTTGGTTTGTTGGTTTGTTGGTTTGTTGGTTTGTTGGTTTAATGGTTTGTTATTTTGTTGGTTTGTTAGTTTGTTGGTTTGTTGGTTTGTTCGTTTGTTGGTTAGTTGGTTTGTTGGTTTGTTGGTTATTTGGTTTGTTGGTTCTTTGGTTTGTTGGTTAGTTAGTTTGTTCGTTTGTTGGTTTGTTGGTTCTTTGGTTTGTTGGTTTGTTGGTTTGTTGGTTTGTTGGTTTTTTGGTTTGTTGGTTTGTTGGTTTGTTATTTTGTTGGTTTGTTCGTTTGTTGGTTGGTTGGTTTGTTGGTTTGTTGGTTCTTTGGTTTGTTGGTTGTTTGGTTTGTTGGTTCTTTGGTTTGTTGGTTTGCTCGTTTGTGCGTATGTTGGTTTGTTGGTTCTTTGGTTTGTTGATTTTTTGGTTTGTTGGTTTGTTGGTTTGTTGGTTTGTTGGTTTGTTGGTTTGTTGGTTTGTTGGTTTGTTGGTTTGTTGGTTTGTTGGGTTTTTGGTTCTTTGGTTCTTTGGTTCTTTGGTTCTTTGGTTTGTTGGTTTGTTGGTTTGTTGGTTTGTTGGGTTGTTGGTTTGTTGGTTTGTTGGTTCTTTGGTTTGTTGGCTGTTTGGTTTGTTGGTTTGTTGGTTTGTTCGTCTGTTGGTTTGTTGGTTTGTTGGTTTGTTGGTTTGCTGGTTTGTTGGTTTGTTCGTTTGTTGGTTTGTTGGTTTGTTGGTTTCTTGGTTTGTTGTTTTTTTGGTTTGTTGGTTCTTTGGTTTGTTGGTTCTTTGGTTTGTTGGTTCATTGATTTGTTGCTTTGTTGGTTCTTTGGTTCTTTGGTTTGTTGGTTTGTTAGTTTGTTGGTTTGTTGGTTTTTCGTTTGTTGGTTTGTTGGTTTGTTGGTTTGTTGGTTTGTTGGTTCTTTGGTTTGTTGGTTGTTTGGTTTGTTGGTTTGTTGGTTTGTTGATTTGTTGGTTTGTTGGTTTGTTGGTTTGTTGGTTTGTTGGTTTGTTGGTTTGTTGGTTTGTTGGTTTGTTCGTTTGTTGGTTTGTTGGTTTGTTGGTTTGTTGGGTTTTTGGTTCTTTGGTTCTTTGGTTCTTTGGTTCTTTGGTTTGTTGGTTTGTTGGTTTGTTGGTTTGTTGGTTTGTTGGTTTGTTGGGTTGTTGGTTTGTTGGTTTGTTGGTTCTTTGGTTTGTTAGTTGTTTGGTTTGTTGGTTTGTTGGTTTGTTCGTCTGTTGGTTTGTTGGTTTGTTGGTTTGTTGTGTTGTTGGTTTGTTGGTTTGTTGGTTTGTTGGTTTGTTGGTTTGTTGGTTTGTTGGTTTGTTGGTTTGTTGGTTTGTTGGTTTGTTGGTTTGTTGGTTTGTTGGTTTGTTGGTTTGTTGGTTTGTTGGTTTGTTGGTTTGCTCGTTGGTTGGTTTGTTGGTTTGTTGGTTTGTTGGGTTTTGGGTTCTCTGGTTCTTTGGTTCTTTGGTTCTTTGGTTTGTTGGTTTGTTCGTTTGTTGGTTTGTTGGTTTGTTGGTTTGTTGGTTTGTTGGTTTGTTGGTTCTTTGGTTTGTTGGTTGTTTGGTTTGTTGGTTTGTTGGTTTGTTGGTTTGTTGGTTTGTTGGTTTGTTGGTTTGTTGGTTTGTTGGTTTGTTGGTTTGTTGGTTTGTTGGTTTATTCGTTTGTTGGTTTTTTGGTTTGTTGATTTGTTGGTTTGTTGGTTTGTTGGTTTGTTGGTTCAGTGGTTTGTTCGTTTGTTGGTTTGTTGTTTTGTTGGTTTGTTGGTTTGTTGGTTTGTTGGTTTGTTGGTTTGTTGGTTTGTTGGTTTGTTGGTTTGTTGGTTCGTTGGTTTGTTGGTTTGTTGGTTTGTTGGTTTGTTGGTTCTTTGGTTTGTCGGTTTGTTGGTTTGTTGGTTTGTTGGTTTGTTCGTTTGTTGGTTCTTTGGTTTGTTGGTTCTTTGGTTTGTTGGTTTGTTGGTTTGTTGGTTTGTTGGTTCTTTGGTTCTTTGGTTCTTTGGTTTGTTGGTTTATTGGTTTGTTGGTTTGTTGGTTTGTTGGTTTGTTCGTTTGTTGGTTTGTTTTTTTGTTTGTTTTTTTTTTTTTGTTGGTTCTTTGGTTCTTTGGTTTGTTGGTTTGTTGGTTCTTTGGTTTGTTGGTTTGTTGGTTTGTTGGTTTGTTAGTTTGTTGGTTTGTTGGTTTGTTGGTTTGTTGGTTTGTTGGTTTGTTGGTTCTTTGGTTCTTTGGTTTGTTGGTTTGTTGGATTTTTGGTTTGTTCGTTTGTTCGTTTGTTGTTTTGTTGGTTTGTTGGTTCGTTGGTTTATTGGTTCATTGGTTTGTTGGTTTGTTGGTTCTTTTGTTCTTTGGTTCTTTGGTTTGTTGGTTCTTTGGTTTGTTGGTTTGTTGGTTTGTTGGTTCTTTGGTTTGTTGATTCTTTGGTTTGTTGGTTCATTGAATTGTCGTTTGTTGGATTGTTGGTTTGTTCGTTTGTCGGTTTGTTGGTTTGTTGGTTAATTGGTTTGTTGGTTATTTGGTTTGTTGGTTCTTTGGTTTGTTGGTTTGTTGGTTTGTTGGTTTGTTGGTTCGTTGGTTTGTTCGTTTGTTGGTTTGTTGGTTTGTTCTTTTGTTGGTTTGTTGGTTTGTTGGTTTGTTGGTTTGTTGGTTTGTTGGTTCTTTGGTTTGTTCTTTTGTTGGTTTGTTGGTTTGTTGGTTTGTTGGTTTGTTGGTTTGTTGGTTCTTTGGTTTGTTGGTTTGTTGGTTCTTTGGTTTATTGGTTTGTTGGTTTGTTGTTTTGTTGGTTTGTAGGTTTGTTAGTTTGTTGGTTTGTTGGTTTGTTGGTTTGTTGGTTTGTTGGTTTGTTGGTTTGTTGGTTCTTTGGTTTGTTGATTCTTTGGTTTGTTGGTTTGTTGGTTTGTTGGTTCTTTGGTTTGTTGGTTTGTTGGTTTGTTCGTTTGTTGGATCTTTGGTTTGTTGGTTCTTTGGTTTGTTGGTTCTTTGGTTTGTAGGTTCTTTGGTTTGTTGGTTCTTTGGTTTGTTGGTTTGTTGGTTTGTTGGTTTGTTAGTTATTTGGTTTGTTGGTTCTTTGGTTTGTTGGTTAGTTGGTTTGTTCGTTTGTTGGTTTGTTGGTTCTTTGGTTTGTTGGTTTGTTCATTTGTTGGTTTGTTGGTTCTTTGGTTTGTTGGTTTGTTGGTTTGTTCGTTTGTTGGATCTTTGGTTTGTTGGTTCTTTGGTCTGTTGGTTCTTTGGTTTGTAGGTTCTTTGGTTTGTTGGTTCTTTGGTTTGTTGGTTTGTTGGTTTGTTGGTTTGTTGGTTTATTGGTTTGTTATTTTGTTGGTTTGTTAGTTTGTTGGTTTGTTGGTTTGTTGGTTCTTTGGTTCTTTGGTTTGTTGGTTTGTTAGTTTGTTGGTTTGTTGGTTTGTTCGTTTGTTGGTTTGTTGGTTTGTTCTTTTGTTGGTTTGTTGGTTTGTTGGTTTGTTGGTTTGTTGGTTTGTTGGTTCTTTGGTTTGTTCTTTTGTTGGTTTGTTGGTTTGTTGGTTTGTTGGTTTGTTGGTTTGTTGGTTTGTTCGTTTGTTGGTTTGTTGGTTTGTTGGTTTGTTGGTTCTTTGGTTTGTTGGTTGTTTGGTTTGTTGGTTCTTTGGTTTGTTGGTTTGCTCGTTTGTGCGTATGTTGGTTTGTTGGTTCTTTGGTTTGTTGATTCTTTGGTTTGTTGGTTTGTTGGTTTGTTGGTTTGTTGGTTTGTTGGTTTGTTGGTTTGTTGGTTTGTTGGTTTGTTGGGTTTTTGGTTCTTTGGTTCTTTGGTTCTTTGGTTCTTTGGTTTCTTGGTTTGTTAGTTTGTTGGTTTGTTGGGTTGTTGGTTTGTTGGTTTGTTGGTTCTTTGGTTTGTTGGTTGTTTGGTTTGTTGGTTTGTTGGTTTGTTCGTCTGTTGGTTTGTTGGTTTGTTGGTTTGTTGGTTTGCTGGTTTGTTGGTTTGTTCGTTTGTTGGTTTGTTGGTTTGTTGGTTTCTTGGTTTGTTGTTTTTTTGGTTTGTTGGTTCTTTGGTTTGTTGGTTCTTTGGTTTGTTGGTTCATTGGTTTGTTGGTTCATTGATTTGTTGCTTTGTTGGTTCTTTGGTTCTTTGGTTTGTTGGTTTGTTAGTTTGTTGGTTTGTTGGTTTGTTGGTTTTTCGTTTGTTGGTTTGTTGGTTTGTTGGTTTGTTGGTTTGTTGGTTCTTTGGTTTGTTGGTTGTTTGGTTTGTTGGTTTGTTGGTTTGTTGATTTGTTGGTTTGTTGGTTTGTTGGTTTGTTGGTTTGTTGGTTTGTTGGTTTGTTGGTTTGTTGGTTTGTTCGTTTGTTGGTTTGTTGGTTTGTTGGTTTGTTGGGTTTTTGGTTCTTTGGTTCTTTGGTTCTTTGGTTCTTTGGTTTGTTGGTTTGTTGGTTTGTTGGTTTGTTGGTTTGTTGGGTTGTTGGTTTGTTGGTTTGTTGGTTCTTTGGTTTGTTAGTTGTTTGGTTTGTTGGTTTGTTGGTTTGTTCGTCTGTTGGTTTGTTGGTTTGTTGGTTTGTTGTGTTGTTGGTTTGTTGGTTTGTTGGTTTGTTGGTTTGTTGGTTTGTTGGTTTGTTGGTTTGTTGGTTTGTTGGTTTGTTGGTTTGTTGGTTTGTTGGTTTGTTGGTTTGCTCGTTGGTTGGTTTGTTGGTTTGTTGGTTTGTTGGGTTTTGGGTTCTCTGGTTCTTTGGTTCTTTGGTTCTTTGGTTTGTTGGTTTGTTCGTTTGTTGGTTTGTTGGTTTGTTGGTTTGTTGGTTTGTTGGTTTGTTGGTTCTTTGGTTTGTTGGTTGTTTGGTTTGTTGGTTTGTTGGTTTGTTGGTTTGTTGGTTTGTTGGTTTGTTGGTTTGTTGGTTTGTTGGTTTGTTGGTTTGTTGGTTTATTCGTTTGTTGGTTTTTTGGTTTGTTGGTTTGTTGGTTTGTTGGTTTGTTGGTTTGTTGGTTCAGTGGTTTGTTCGTTTGTTGGTTTGTTGTTTTGTTGGTTTGTTGGTTTGTTGGTTTGTCGGTTTGTTGGTTTGTTGGTTTGTTGGTTTGTTGGTTCGTTGGTTTGTTGGTTTGTTGGTTTGTTGGTTTGTTGGTTCTTTGGTTTGTCGGTTTGTTGGTTTGTTGGTTTGTTGGTTTGTTCGTTTGTTGGTTCTTTGGTTTGTTGGTTCTTTGGTTTGTTGGTTTGTTGGTTTGTTGGTTTGTTGGTTCTTTGGTTCTTTGGTTCTTTGGTTTGTTGGTTTATTGGTTTGTTGGTTTGTTGGTTTGTTCGTTTGTTGGTTTGTTTTTTTGTTTGTTTTTTTTTTTTGTTGGTTCTTTGGTTCTTTGGTTTGTTGGTTTGTTGGTTCTTTGGTTTGTTGGTTTGTTGGTTTGTTGGTTTGTTAGTTTGTTGGTTTGTTGGTTTGTTGGTTTGTTGGTTTGTTGGTTTGTTGGTTTGTTGGTTCTTTGGTTCTTTGGTTTGTTGGTTTGTTGGATTTTTGGTTTGTTCGTTTGTTCGTTTGTTGTTTTGTTGGTTTGTTGGTTCGTTGGTTTATTGGTTCATTGGTTTGTTGGTTTGTTGGTTCTTTTGTTCTTTGGTTCTTTGGTTTGTTGGTTCTTTGGTTTGTTGGTTTGTTGGTTTGTTGGTTCTTTGGTTTGTTGATTCTTTGGTTTGTTGGTTCATTGAATTGTCGTTTGTTGGATTGTTGGTTTGTTCGTTTGTCGGTTTGTTGGTTTGTTGGTTAATTGGTTTGTTGGTTATTTGGTTTGTTGGTTCTTTGGTTTGTTGGTTTGTTGGTTTGTTGGTTTGTTGGTTTGTTGGTTTGTTGGTTTGTTGGTTTGTTTGTTTGTTGGTTTGTTGGTTTGTTGGTTTGTTGGTTTGTTGGTTCTTTGGTTCTTTGGTTTGTTGGTTTGTGGGTTTGTTGGTTTGTTGGTTTGTTCGCTTGTTGGTTTGTTGGTTTGTTGGTTTGTTGGTTTGTTGGTTTGTTGATTCTTTGGTTTGTTGGTTCTTTGGTTTGTTAATTCTTTAGTTTGTTGGTTTCTTGGTTTGTTGGTTCGTTGGTTTGTTGGTTTCTTGGTTTGTTGGTTTGTTGGTTTGTTGGTTCTTTGGTTTGTTGGTTTGTTGGTTTTTTGGTTCTTTGGTTTGTTGGTTTGTTGGTTTGTTGGTTTGTTGGTTTGTTTGTTTGTTCGTTTGTTGGTTCTTTGGTTTGTTGGTTCTTTGGTTTGTTGGTTCTTTGGTTTGTAGGTTCTTTGGTTTGTTGGTTCTTTGGTTTGTTGGTTTGTTGTTTTGTTGGTTCGTTGGATTGTTGGTTTGTTGGTTTGTTGGTTTGTTATTTTGTTGGTTTGTTAGTTTGTTGGTTTGTTTGTTTGTTCGTTTGTTGGTTTGTTGGTCTGTTCGTTCGTCGGTTTGTTCGTTTGTTGGTTTGTTGGTTTGTTGGTTTGTGGGTTTGTTGGTTTGTTGGTTTGTTGGTTCGTTGGTTTGTTCGTTTGTTGGTTTGTTGGTTTATTGGTTTGTTCGTTTGTTGGGTCTTTGGTTTGTTGGTACTTTGGTTTGTTTGTTCTTTGGTTTGTTGGTTCATTGATTTGTTGGTTTGTAGGTTCTTTGGTTCTTTGGTTCTTTGGTTTGTTGGTTTGTTAGTTTGTTGGTTTGTTCGTTTGTTGGTTTGTTGGTTTGTTCGTTTGTTGGTTTGTTGGTTTGTTGGATTGTTGGATTGTTGGTTTGTTGGATCTTTGGTTTGTTGGTTGTTTGGTTTGTCGGTTTGTTGGTTTGTTCGTTTGTTGGTTTGTTGGTTTGTTCGTTTGTTGGTTTGTTGGTTTGTTGGTTTGTTGGTTTGTTGGTTTGTTGGTTTGTTGGTTTGTTGGTTCGTTGGTTTGTTCGTTTGTTGCTTTCTTTGGTTTGTTGGTTCTTTGGTTTGTTGCTTCTTTGGTTTGTTTGTGTTCATTGATTTGTTGGTTTGTTGGTTCTTTGCTTCTTTGTTTCTTTGCTTTGGTGGTTTGTTAGTTTGTTGGTTCGTTGGTTTGTTCGTTTGTTGGTTAGTTGGTTTGTTGGTTTGTTGGTTTGTTGGTTTGTTGGTTTGTTGGTTCGTTGGTTTGTATGTTTGTTGATTTGTTGGTTCTTTGGTTTGTTGGTTTGTTGGTTTGTTGGTTTGTTCGTTTGTTGGTTCTTTGGTTTGTTGGTTCTTTGGTTTGTTGGTTTGTTGGGTTTGTTGGTTCTTTGGTTCTTTGGTTCTTTGGTTTGTTGGTTTGTTGGTTTGTTGGTTTGTTGGTTTGTTGGTTTGTTCTTTTGTTGGTTTGTTGGTTTGTTGGTTTGTTGGTTTGTTGGTTCTTTGGTTTGTTGGTTTGTTGGTTCTTTGCTTTATTGGTTTGTTGGTTTGTTGGTTTGTTGGTTTGTAGGTTTGTTAGTTTGTTGGTTTGTTGGTTTGTTGGTTT
This sequence comes from Atherix ibis, assembly GCA_958298945.1. Lineage (NCBI taxonomy): Eukaryota > Metazoa > Arthropoda > Insecta > Diptera > Athericidae > Atherix > Atherix ibis. Next base: position 68,472,822 of record OY282608.1, read on the forward strand.
GTTGGTTTGTTGGTTTGTTGGTTCTTTGGTTTGTTGATTCTTTGGTTTGTTGGTTTGTTGGTTTGTTGGTTCTTTGGTTTGTTGGTTTGTTGGTTTGTTCGTTTGTTGGATCTTTGGTTTGTTGGTTCTTTGGTTTGTTGGTTCTTTGGTTTGTAGGTTCTTTGGTTTGTTGGTTCTTTGGTTTGTTGGTTTGTTGGTTCGTTGGTCTGTTGGTTTGTTGGTATATTGGTTTGTTATTTTGTTGGTTTGTTAGTTTGTTGGTTTGTTGGTTTGTTCGTTTATTGGTTCGTTGGTTTGTTGGTTTGTTAGTTATTTGGTTTGTTGGTTCTTTGGTTTGTTGGTTAGTTGGTTTGTTCGTTTGTTGGTTTGTTGGTTCTTTGGTTTGTTGGTTTGTTGGTTCGTTGGTTTGTTGGTTTGTTGGTTTATTGGTTTGTTATTTTGTTGGTTTGTTAGTTTGTTGGTTTGTTGGTTTGTTCGTTTGTTGGTTCGTTGGTTTGTTGGTTTGTTGGTTATTTGGTTTGTTAATTCTTTGGTTTGTTGGTTAGTTAGTTTGTTCGTTTGTTGGTTTGTTGGTTCTTTGGTTTGTTGGTTTGTTGGTTTTTTGGTTTGTTGGTTTGTTGGTTTGTTGGTTTGTTGGTTTGTTCGTTTGTTGGTTTGTTGGTTTGTTGGTTTGTTGGTTCTTTGGTTTGTTGGTTGTTTGGTTTGTTGGTTCTTTGGTTTGTTGGTTTGCTCGTTTGTGCGTTTGTTGGTTTGTTGGTTTGTTGGTTCTTTGGTTTGTTGATTCTTTGGTTTGTTGGTTTGTTGGTTTGTTGGTTTGTTGGTTTGTTGGTTTGTTGGTTTGTTAGTTTGTTGGTTTGTTCGCTTGTTGGTTTTTTGGTTTGTTGGTTCTTTGGTTTGTTGGTTGTATGGTTCTTTGGTTTGTTGGTTCTTTGGTTTGTTGGTTTGTTGGTTTGTTGGTTTGTTGGTTTGTTGGTTTGTTGGTTTGTTGGTTTGTTGGGTTTTTGGTTCTTTGGTTCTTTGGTTCTTCGGTTCTTTGGTTTGTTGGTTTGTTGGTTTGTTGGTTTGTTGGTTTGTTGGTTTGTTGGGTTGTTGGTTTGTTGGTTTGTTGGTTCTTTGGTTTGCTGGTTGTTTGGTTTCTTGGTTTGTTGGTTTGTTCGTCTGTTGGTTTGTTGGTTTGTTGAGCTATATGAGCTACTGAAGAATAAGCAATTAATGCCTTTAAATCTGTTTGACGTAAACATATTAAACTAACTAAAAATCCACCAACTAATCTAACTCTAATTCAAACAAGTTGGTTTGCTGGTTTGTTGGTTTGTTGGTTTGTTGGTTTGTTGGTTTCTTGGTTTGTTGTTTTTTTGGTTTGTTGGTTCTTTGGTTTGTTGGTTCTTTGGTTTGTTGGTTCATTGATTTGTTGCTTTGTTGGTTCTTTGGTTCTTTGGTTCTTTGGTTTGTTGGTTTGTTAGTTTGTTGGTTTGTTGGTTTTTCGTTTGTTGGTTTGTTGGTTTGTTGGTTTGTTGGTTTGTTGGTTCTTTGGTTTGTTGGTTGTTTGGTTTGTTGGTTTGTTGGTTTGTTGATTTGTTGGTTTGTTGGTTTGTTCGTTTGTTGGTTTGTTGGTTTGTTGGTTTGTTGGTTTGTTGGTTTGTTCGTTTGTTGGTTTGTTGGTTTGTTGGTTTGTTGGTTTGTTGGTTTGTTGGGTTTTTGGTTCTTTGGTTCTTTGGTTCTTTGGTTCTTTGGTTCTTTGGTTTGTTGGTTTCTTGGTTTGTTGGTTTGTTGGGTTGTTGGTTTGTTGGTTTGTTGGTTCTTTGGTTTGTTAGTTGTTTGGTTTGTTGGTTTGTTGGTTTGTTCGTCTGTTGGTTTGTTGGTTTGTTGGTTTGTTGGGTTGTTGGTTTGTTGGTTTGTTGGTTTGTTGGTTTGTTGGTTTGTTGGTTTGTTGGTTTGTTGGTTTGTTGGTTTGTTGGTTTGTTGGTTTGCTCGTTTGTTGGTTTGTTGGTTTGTTGGTTTGTTGGGTTTTGGGTTCTCTGGTTCTTTGGTTCTTTGGTTCTTTGGTTTGTTGGTTTGTTCGTTTGTTGGTTTGTTGGTTTGTTGGTTCTTTGGTTTGTTGGTTGTTTGGTTTGTTGGTTTGTTGGTTTGTTGGTTTGTTGGTTTGTTGGTTTGTTGGTTTGTTGGTTTGTTGGTTTGTTGGTTTTTTGGTTTGTTCGTTTGTTGGTTTGTTGGTTTGTTGGTTTGTTGGTTTGTTGGTTTGTTGGTTCGGTGGTTTGTTCGTTTGTTGGTTTGTTGTTTTGTTGGTTTGTTGGTTTGTTGGTTTGTTGGTTTGTTGGTTTGTTGGTTTGTTGGTTTGTTGGTTTGTTGGTTTGTTGGTTCGTTGGTTTGTTGGTTTGTTGGTTTGTTGGTTTGTTGGTTCTTTGGTTTGTCGGTTTGTTGGTTTGTTGGTTTGTTGGTTTGTTCGTTTGTTGGTTCTTTGGTTTGTTGGTTCTTTGGTTTGTTGGTTTGTTGGTTTGTTGGTTTGTTGGTTCTTTGGTTCTTTGGTTCTTTGGTTTGTTGGTTTGTTGGTTTATTGGTTTGTTGGTTTGTTGGTTTGTTCGTTTGTTGGTTTGTTTTTTGTTTGTTTATTTTTTTGTTGGTTCTTTGTTTCTTTGGTTTGTTGGTTTGTTGGTTTGTTGGTTCTTTGGTTTGTTGGTTTGTTGGTTTGTTGGTTTGTTAGTTTGTTGGTTTGTTGGTTTGTTGGTTTGTTGGTTTGTTGGTTTGTTGGTTCTTTGGTTCTTTGGTTTGTTGGTTTGTTGGATTTTTGGTTTGTTCGTTTGTTGTTTTGTTGGTTTGTTGGTTCGTTGGTTTATTGGTTCATTGGTTTGTTGGTTTGTTGGTTCTTTTGTTCTTTGGTTCTTTGGTTTGTTGGTTCTTTGGTTTGTTTGTTTGTTGGTTTGTTGGTTCTTTGGTTTGTTGATTCTTTGGTTTGTTGGTTCATTGAATTGTCGTTTGTTAGTTTGTTGGTTTGTTCGTTTGTTGGTTTGTTGGTTTGTTGGTTTGTTGGTTTGTTGGTTTGTTGGTTCTTTGGTTCTTTGGTTTGTTGGTTTGTTGGTTTGTTGGTTTGTTGGTTTGTTCGTTTGTTGGTTTGTTGGTTTGTTGGTTTGTTGGTTTGTTGGTTTGTTGATTCTTTGGTTTGTTGGTTCTTTGGTTTGTTGATTCTTTGGTTTGATGGTTTCTTGGTTTGTTGGTTCGTTGGTTTGTTGGTTTCTTGGTTTGTTGGTTTGTTGGTTTGTTGGTTCTTTGGTTTGTTGGTTTGTTGGTTTTTTGGTTCTTTGGTTTGTTGGTTTGTTGGTTTGTTGGTTTGTTGGTTTGTTCGTTTGTTCGTTTGTTGGTTCTTTGGTTTGTTGGTTCTTTGGTTTGTAGGTTCTTTGGTTTGTTGGTTCTTTGGTTTGTTGGTTTGTTGTTTTGTTGGTTCGTTGGATTGTTGGTTTGTTGGTTTGTTGGTTTGTTATTTTGTTAGTTTGTTAGTTTGTTGGTTTGTTTGTTTGTTCGTTTGTTGGTTTGTTGGATTGTTGGTTTGTTGGTTCTTTGGTTTGTTGGTTCTTTGGTTTGTTGGTTTGTTGGTTTGTTGGTTTGTTGGTTTGTTGGTTCGTTGGTTTGTTGGTTTGTTGGTTCTTTGGTTTGTTGGTTTGTTGGTTTTTTGGTTCTTTGGTTTGTTGGTTTGTTGGTTTGTTGGTTTGTTTGTTTGTTCGTTTGTTGGTTCTTTGGTTTGTTGGTTCTTTGGTTTGTAGGTTCTTTGGTTTGTTGGTTCTTTGGTTTGTTGGTTTGTTGTTTTGTTGGTTCGTTGGATTGTTGGTTTGTTGGTTTGTTGGTTTGTTATTTTGTTAGTTTGTTAGTTTGTTGGTTTGTTTGTTTGTTCGTTTGTTGGTTTGTTGGATTGTTGGTTTGTTGGTTCTTTGGTTTGTTGGTTCTTTGGTTTGTTGGTTTGTTGGTTTGTTGGTTTGTTGGTTTGTTCGTTTGTTGGATCTTTGGTTTGTTGGTTCTTTGGTTTGTTGGTTCTTTGGTTTGTAGGTTCTTTGGTTTGTTGGTTCTTTGGTTTGTTGGTTTGTTGGTTCGTTGGTTTGTTGGTTTGTTGGTTTATTGGTTTGTTATTTTGTTGGTTTGTTAGTTTGTTGGTTTGTTGGTTTGTTCGTTTGTTGGTTCGTTGGTTTGTTGGTTTGTTGGTTATTTGGTTTGTTGGTTCTTTGGTTTGTTGGTTAGTTGGTTTGTTCGTTTGTTGGTTTGTTGGTTCTTTGGTTTGTTGGTTAGTTGGTTTGTTCGTTTGTTGGTTTGTTGGTTTGTTGGTTCTTTGGTTTGTTGGTTTGTTGGTTTGTTGGTTTGTTGGTTTTTTGGTTTGTTGGTTTGTTGGTTTGTTGGTTTGTTGGTTTGTTGGTTGTTCGTTTGTTGGTTTGTTGGTTTGTTGGTTTGTTGGTTCTTTGGTTTGTTGGTTGTTTGATTTGTTGGTTCTTTGGTTTGTTGGTTTGTTCGTTTGTGCGTTTGTTGGTTTGTTGGTTTGTTGGTTCTTTGGTTTGTTGATTCTTTGGTTTGTTGGTTTGTTGGTTTGTTGGTTTGTTGGTTTGTTGGTTTGTTAGTTTGTTGGTATGTTCGCTTGTTGGTTTTTTGGTTTGTTGGTTCTTTGGTTTGTTGGTTGTATGGTTCTTTGGTTTGTTGGTTCTTTGGTTTGTTGGTTTGTTGGTTTGTTGGTTTGTTGGTTTGTTGGTTTGTTGGTTTGTTGGTTTGTTGGTTTGTTGGTTTGTTGGGTTTTTGGTTCTTTGGTTCTTTGGTTCTTTGGTTCTTTGGTTTGTTGGTTTGTTGGTTTGTTGGTTTATTGGTTTATTGGGTTGTTGGTTTGTTGGTTTGTTGGTTCTTTGGTTTGTTGGTTGTTTGGTTTGTTAGTTAGTTGGTTTGTTCGTCTGTTGGTTTGTTGGTTTGTTGTTTCTTTGGTTCTTTGGTTCTTTGGTTCTTTGGTTCTTTGGTTTGTTGGTTTGTTGGTTTGCTGGTTTGTTCCTTTGTTGGTTTGTTGGTTTATTGGTTTGTTGGTTCTTTGGTTTGTTGGTTGTTTGGTTTGTCGGTTTCTTGGTTTGTTCGTTTGTTGGTTTGTTGGTTTGTTCGTTTGTTGGTTTGTTGGTTTGTTGGTTTGTTGGTTTGTTGGTTTGTTGGTTCGTTGGTTTGTTCGTTTGTTGGTTTGTTGGTTCTTTGGTTTGTTGGTTTGTTGGTTTGTTGGTTTGTTGGTTTGTTCGTTTGTTGGTTCTTTGGTTTGTTGGTTCTTTGGTTTGTTGGTTTGTTGGTTCTTTGGTTCTTTGGTTTGTTGGTTTGTTGGTTTGTTGGTTTGTTGGTTTGTTGGTTTGTTCTTTTGTTGGTTTGTTGGTTTGTTGGTTTGTTGGTTTGTTGGTTTGTTGGTTCTTTGGTTTGTTGGTTTGTTGGTTCTTTGGTTTGTTGGGTTGTTGGTTTGTTGTTTTGTTGGTTTGTAGGTTTGTTAGTTTGTTGGTTTGTTGGTTTGTTGGTTTGTTGGTTCTTTGGTTTGTTGATTCTTTGGTTTGTTGGTTTGTTGGTTTGTTGGTTCTTTGGTTTGTTCGTTTGTTGGTTTGTTCGTTTGTTGGTTCTTTGGTTTGTAGGTTCTTTGGTTTGTTGGTTCTTTGGTTTGTTGGTTTGTTGGTTCTTTGGTTTGTTGGTTTGTTGGTTCGTTGGTTCGTTGGTTTGTTGGTTTGTTGGTTTGTTGGTTATTTGGTTTGTTGGTTCTTTGGTTTGTTGGTTAGTTGGTTTGTTCGTTTGTTGGTTTGTTGGTTCTTTGGTTTGTTGGTTTGTTGGTTTGTTTGTTTGTTGGTTCTTTGGTTTGTTGATTCTTTGGTTTGTTGGTTTGCTGGTTCTTTGGTTTGTTGGTTTGTTCGTTTGTTGGTTCTTTGGTTTGTTGGTTCTTTGGTTTGTTGGTTCTTTGGTTTGTAGGTTCTTTGGTTTGTTGGTTCTTTGGTTTGTTGGTTGTTTGATTTGTTGGTTCTTTGGTTTGTTGGTTTGCTCGTTTGTGCGTTTGTTGGTTTGTTGGTTTGTTGGTTCTTTGGTTTGTTGATTCTTTGGTTTGTTGGTTTGTTGGTTTGTTGGTTTGTTGGTTTGTTGGTTTGTTGGTTTGTTAGTTTGTTGGTATGTTCGCTTGTTGGTTTTTTGGTTTGTTGGTTCTTTCGTTTGTTGGTTGTATGGTTCTTTGGTTTGTTGGTTCTTTGGTTTGTTGGTTTGTTGGTTTGTTGGTTTGTTGGTTTGTTGGTTTGTTGGTTTGTTGGGTTTTTGGTTGTTTGGTTCTTTGGTTCTTTGGTTCTTTGGTTCTTTGGTTTGTTGGTTTGTTGGTTTATTGGTTTATTGGTTTATTGGGTTGTTGGTTTGTTGGTTTGTTGGTTCTTTGGTTTGTTGGTTGTTTGGTTTGTTGGTTTGTTGATTTGTTCGTCTGTTGGTTTGTTGGTTTGTTGTTTCTTTGGTTCTTTGGTTCTTTGGTTCTTTGGTTCTTTGGTTTGTTGGTTTGTTGGTTTGTTGGTTTGTTGGTTTGTTGGTTTGTTGGTTTATTGGTTTGTTGGTTCTTTGGTTTGTTGGTTGTTTGGTTTGTCGGTTTCTTGCTTTGTTCGTTTGTTGGTTTGTTGGTTTGTTCGTTTGTTGGTTTGTTGGTTTGTTGGTTTGTTGGTTTGTTGGTTTGTTGGTTTGTTGGTTCGTTGGTTTGTTCGTTTGTTGCTTTCTTTGGTTTGTTGGTTCTTTGGTTTGTTGGTTCTTTGGTTTGTTGGTTCATTGATTTGTTGGTTTGTTGGTTCTTTGTTTCTTTGGTTTGGTGATTTGTTAGTTTGTTGGTTCGTTGGTTTGTCCGTTTGTTGGTTTGTTGGTTTGTTGGTTTGTTGGTTTGTTGGTTTGTTGGTTTGTTGGTTTGTTGGTTCGTTGGTTTGTTCGTTTGTTGGTTTGTTGGTTCTTTGGTTTGTTGGTTTGTTGGTTTGTTGGTTTGTTCGTTTGTTCGTTTGTTGGTTCTTTGGTTTGTTGGTTCTTTGGTTTGTTGGTTTGTTGGTTCTTTGGTTCTTTGGTTCTTTGGTTTGTTGGTTTGTTGGTTTGTTGGTTTGTTGGTTTGTTCTTTTGTTGGTTTGTTGATTTGTTGGTTTGTTGGTTTGTTGGTTTGTTGGTTCTTTGGTTTGTTGGTTTGTTGGTTCTTTGGTTTGTTGGGTTGTTGGTTTGTTGTTTTGTTGGTTTGTAGGTTTGTTAGTTTGTTGGTTTGTTTGTTTGTTGGTTTGAGGGTTTGTTGGTTCTTTGGTTTGTTGATTCTTTGGTTTGTTGGTTGGTTGGTTTGTTGGTTTGTTGGTTCTTTGGTTTGTTCGTTTGTTGGTTTGTTCGTTTGTTGGTTCTTTGGTTTGTAGGTTCTTTGGTTTGTTGGTTCTTTGGTTTGTTGGTTTTTTGGTTCTTTGGTTTGTTGGTTTGTTGGTTCGCTGGTTTGTTGGTTTGCTGGTTTATTGGTTTGTTATTTTGTTGGTTTGTTAGTTTGTTGGTTTGTTGGTTTGTTCGTTTGTTGGTTCGTTGGTTTGTTGGTTTGTTGGTTTGTTGGTTATTTGGTTTGTTGGTTCTTTGGTTTGTTGGTTAGTTGGTTTGTTCGTTTGTTGGTTTGTTGGTTCTTTGGTTTGTTGGTTTGTTGGTTTGTTTGTTTGTTGGTTCTTTGGTTTGTTGATTCTTTGGTTTGTTGGTTTGCTGGTTCTTTGGTTTGTTGGTTTGTTCGTTTGTTGGTTCTTTGGTTTTGTTGGTTCTTTGGTTTGTTGGTTCTTTGGTTTGTAGGTTCTTTGGTTTGTTGGTTCTTTGGTTTGTTGGTTGTTTGATTTGTTGGTTCTTTGGTTTGTTGGTTTGCTCGTTTGTGCGTTTGTTGGTTTGTTGGTTTGTTGGTTCTTTGGTTTGTTGATTCTTTGGTTTGTTGGTTTGTTGGTTTGTTGGTTTGTTGGTTTGTTAGTTTGTTGGTATGTTCGCTTGTTGGTTTTTTGGTTTGTTGGTTCTTTGGTTTGTTGGTTGTATGGTTCTTTGGTTTGTTGGTTCTTTGGTTTGTTGGTTTGTTGGTTTGTTGGTTTGTTGGTTTGTTGGTTTGTTGGTTTGTTGGGTTTTTGGTTCTTTGGTTCTTTGGTTCTTTGGTTCTTTGGTTTGTTGGTTTGTTGGTTTATTGGTTTATTGGTTTATTGGGTTGTTGGTTTGTTGGTTTGTTGGTTCTTTGGTTTGTTGGTTGTTTGGTTTGTTGGTTTGTTGATTTGTTCGTCTGTTGGTTTGTTGGTTTGTTGTTTCTTTGGTTCTTTGGTTCTTTGGTTCTTTGGTTCTTTGGTTTGTTGGTTTGTTGGTTTGTTGGTTTGTTGGTTTGTTGGTTTGTTGGTTTGTTGGTTTATTGGTTTGTTGGTTCTTTGGTTTGTTGGTTGTTTGGTTTGTCGGTTTCTTGGTTTGTTCGTTTGTTGGTTTGTTGGTTTGTTCGTTTGTTGGTTTGTTGGTTTGTTGGTTTGTTGGTTTGTTGGTTTGTTTGTTTGTTGGTTCGTTGGTTTGTTCGTTTGTTGCTTTCTTTGGTTTGTTGGTTCTTTGGTTTGTTGGTTCTTTGGTTTGTTGGTTCATTGATTTGTTGGTTTGTTGGTTCTTTGCTTCTTTGTTTCTTTGGTTTGGTGATTTGTTAGTTTGTTGGTTCGTTGGTTTGTCCGTTTGTTGGTTTGTTGGTTTGTTGGTTTGTTGGTTTGTTGGTTTGTTGGTTTGTTGGTTCGTTGGTTTGTTCGTTTGTTGGTTTGTTGGTTCTTTGGTTTGTTGGTTTGTTGGTTTGTTGGTTTGTTCGTTTGTTGGTTCTTTGGTTTGTTGGTTCTTTGGTTTGTTGGTTTGTTGGTTCTTTGGTTCTTTGGTTCTTTGGTTTGTTGGTTTGTTGGTTTGTTGGTTTGTTGGTTTGTTCTTTTGTTGGTTTGTTGATTTGTTGGTTTGTTGGTTTGTTGGTTTGTTGATTCTTTGGTTTGTTGGTTTGTTGGTTCTTTGGTTTGTTGGGTTGTTGGTTTGTTGTTTTGTTGGTTTGTAGGTTTGTTAGTTTGTTGGTTTGTTTGTTTGTTGGTTTGATGGTTTGTTGGTTCTTTGGTTTGTTCGTTTGTTGGTTTGTTCGTTTGTTGGTTCTTTGGTTTGTAGGTTCTTTGGTTTGTTGGTTCTTTGGTTTGTTGGTTTTTTGGTTCTTTGGTTTGTTGGTTTGCTGGTTTGTTGGTTTGCTGGTTTATTGGTTTGTTATTTTGTTGGTTTGTTAGTTTGTTGGTTTGTTGGTTTGTTCGTTTGTTGGTTCGTTGGTTTGTTGGTTTGTTGGTTATTTGGTTTGTTGGTTCTTTGGTTTGTTGGTTAGTTGGTTTGTTCGTTTGTTTGTTTGTTGGTTCTTTGGTTTGTTGGTTTGTTGGTTTGTTGGTATGTTGGTTCTTTGGTTTGTTGATTCTTTGGTTTTTTGGTTTGCTGGTTCTTTGGTTTGTTGGTTTGTTCGTTTGTTGGATCTTTGGTTTGTTGGTTCTTTGGTTTGTTGGTTCTTTGGTTTGTAGGTTCTTTGGTTTGTTGGTTCTTTGGTTTGTTGTTTTGTTGGTTCGTTGGTTTGTTGGTGTGTTGGTTTATTGGTTTGTTATTTTGTTGGTTTGTTAGTTTGTTGGTTTGTTGGTTTGTTGGTTTGTTCGTTTGTTGGTTCGTTGGTTTGTTGGTTTGTTGGTTATTTGGTTTGTTGGTTCTTTGGTTAGTTGGTTTGTTCGTTTGTTTGTTTGTTGGTTCTTTGGTTTGTTGGTTTGTTGGTTTGTTGGTTTGTTGGTTTTTTGGTTTGTTGGTTTGTTAATTTGTTGGTTTGTTGGTTTGTTGGTTTGTTCGTTTGTTGGTTTGTTGGTTTGTTGGTTTGTTGGTTCTTTGGTTTGTTGGTTGTTTGGTTTGTTGGTTCTTTGGTTTGTTGGTTTGCTCGTTTGTGCGTTTGTTGGTTTGTTGGTTTGTTGGTTTGTTGGTTTGTTCGTTTGTTGGTTCGTTGGTTTGTTGGTTTGTTGGTTATTTGGTTTGTTGGTTCTTTGGTTAGTTGGTTTGTTCGTTTGTTTGTTTGTTGGTTCTTTGGTTTGTTGGTTTGTTGGTTTGTTGGTTTTTTGGTTTGTTGGTTTGTTAATTTGTTGGTTTGTTGGTTTGTTGGTTTGTTCGTTTGTTGGTTTGTTGGTTTGTTGGTTTGTTGGTTCTTTGGTTTGTTGGTTGTTTGGTTTGTTGGTTCTTTGGTTTGTTGGTTTGCTCGTTTGTGCGTTTGTTGGTTTGTTGGTTTGTTGGTTCTTTGGTTTGTTGATTCTTTGGTTTGTTGGTTTGTTGGTTTGTTGGTTTGTTGGTTTGTTGGTTTGTTGGTTTGTTGGTTTGTTAGTTTGTTGGTTTGTTGGTTCGTTGGTTTTTTGGTTTGTTGGTTCTTTGGTTTGTTGGTTGTATGGTTCTTTGGTTTGTTGGTTCTTTGGTTTGTTGGTTTGTTGGTTTGTTGGTTTGTTGGTTTGTTGGTTTGTTGGTTTGTTGGGTTTTTTGTTCTTTGGTTCTTTTGTTCTTTGGTTCTTTGGGTTGTTGGTTTGTTGGTTTGTTGGTTTGTTGGGTTGTTGGTTTGTTGGTTTGTTGGTTTTTTGGTTTGTTGGTTGTTTGGTTTGTTGGTTTGTTCGTCTGTTGGTTTGTTGGTTTGTTGGTTTGTTGGTTTGCTGGTTTGTTGGTTTGTTCGTTTGTTGGGTTGTTGGTTTGTTGGTTTCTTGGTTTGTTGTTTCTTTGATTTGTTGGTTCTTTGGTTAGTTGGTTCTTTGGTTTGTTGGTTCATTGATTTGTTGGTTTGTTGGTTCTTTGGTTCTTTGGTTCTTTGGTTCTTTGGTTTTTTGGTTTGTTAGTTTGTTGGTTTGTTCGTTTGTTGGTTTGTTGGTTTGTTCGTTTGTTGGTTTGTTGGTTTGTTGGTTTGTTGGTTCTTTGGTTTGTTGGTTGTTTGGTTTGTTGGTTTGTTGGTTTGTTGATTTGTTGGTTTGTTGGTTTGTTGGTTTGTTGGTTTGTTGGTTTGTTGGTTTGTTCGTTTGTTGGTTTGTTGGTTTGTTGGTTTGTTGGGTTTTTGGTTCTTTGGTTCTTTGGTTCTTTGGTTCTTTGGTTTGTTCGTCTGTTGGTTTGTTGGTTTGTTGTTTTGTTGGTTTGTTGGTTTGTTGGTTTGTTGGTTTGTTGGTTTGTTGGTTTGTTGGTTTGTTGGTTTGTTGGTTTGTTGGTTTGTTGGTTTGCTCGTTTGTTGGTTTTTTGGTTTGTTGGTTTGTTGGGTTTTTGGTTCTCTGCTTCTTTGGTTATTTGGTTCTTTGCTTTGTTGGTTTGTTCGTTTGTTGGTTTGTTGGTGTGTTGGTTTGTTGGTTTGTTGGTTCTTTGGTTTGTTGGTTGTTTGGTTTGTTGGTTTGTTGGTTTGTTGGTTTGTTGGTTTGTTGGTTTGTTGGTTTGTTGGTTTGTTCGTTTGTTGGTTTGTTGGTTTGTTGGTTTGTTGGTTTGTTGGTTTGTTGGTTTGTTGGTTTGTTGGTTTGTTGGTTTGTTGGTTTGTTGGTTTGTTGGTTTGTTGGTTTGTTGGTTTGTTGGTTTGTTGGCTCTTTGGTTTGTTGGTTTGTTGGTTTGTTGGTTTGTTGGTTTGTTCGTTTGTTGGTTCTTTGGTTTGTTGGTTCTTTGGTTTGTTGGTTTGTTGGTTTGTTGGTTTGTTGGTTTGTTGGTTCTTTGGTTCTTTGGTTCTTTGGTTCTTTGGTTCTTTGGTTCTTTGGTTTGTTGGTTTATTGGTTTGTTGGTTTGTTGGTTTGTTCGTTTGTTGGTTTGTTTTTTTGTTGGTTTGTTGGTTCTTTGGTCCTTTGGTTTGTTGGTTTGTTGGTTCTTTGGTTTGTTGGTTTGTGGGTTTGTTGGTTTGTTAGTTGTTGGTTTGTTGGTTCGTTGGTTTGTTGGTTTGTTGGTTCTTTGGTTCTTTGGTTTGTTGGTTTGTTGGATTTTTGGTTTGTTCGTTTGTTGGTTTGTTGGGTTGTTGGTTTGTTGGCTCGTTGGTTTGTTCGTTTGTTGTTTTGTTGGTTTGTTGGTTCTTTGGTTTGTTGGTTCTTTGGTTTGTTGGTTCATTGATTTGTTGGTTTGTTGGTTCTTTGGTTCTTTGGTTCTTTGGTTCTTTGGTTTGTTGGTTTGTTAGTTTGTTGGTTTGTTCGTTTGTTGGTTTGTTGGTTTGTTCGTTTGTTGGTTTGTTGGTTTGTTGGTTTGTTGGTTCTTTGGTTTGTTGGTTGTTTGGTTTGTTGGTTTGTTGGTTTGTTGATTTGTTGGTTTGTTGGTTTGTTGGTTTGTTGGTTTGTTGGTTTGTTCGTTTGTTGGTTTGTTGGTTTGTTGGTTTGTTGTTTTTTTGGGTTTTTGGTTTGTTGGTTTGTTGGTTTGTTGGTTTGTTCGTTTGTTGGTTTGTTGGTTTGTTGCTTTGTTGGTTTGTTGGTTTGTTGGTTTGTTGGTTCTTTGGTTTGTTGATTCTTTGGTTTGTTGTTTTCTTGGTTTGTTGGTTCGTTGGTTTGTTGGTTTCTTGGTTTGTTAATTTGTTGGTTTGTTGGTTCTTTGGTTTGTTGGTTTGTTGGTTTTTTGGTTCTTTGGTTTGTTGGTTTGTTGGTTTGTTGGTTTGTTCGTTTGTTGGTTCTTTGGTTTGTTGGTTCCTTGGTTTGTTGGTTCTTTGGTTTGTAGGTTATTTGGTTTGTTGGTTCTTTGGTTTGTTGGTTTGTTGGTTTTTTGGTTCGTTGGATTGTTGGTTTGTTGGTTTGTTATTTTGTTGGTTTGTTAGTTTGTTGGTTTGTTAGTTTGTTGTTTTGTTTGTTTGTTCGTTTGTTGGTTTGTTGGATTGTTGGTTTGTTGGTTCTTTGGTTTGTTGGTTCTTTGGTTTGTTGGTTTGTTGGTTTGTTCGTTTGTTGGTTTGTTGGTTCTTTGGTTTGTTGGTTTGTTGGTTTGCTGGTTTTTTGGTTTGCTGGTTTGTTGGTTTGTTGGTTTGTTGGTTTGTTGGTTCGTTGGTTTGTTCGTTTGTTGGTTTGTTGGTTTGTTTGTTTGTTGGTTTGTTGGTTTATTGGTTTGTTGGTTTGTTGGTTCTTTGGTTCTTTGGTTCTATGGTTTGTTGGTTCTTTGGGTTGTTGGTTTGTTGGTTTGTTCGTTTGTTGGTTTGTTGGTTTGTTGGTTCTTTGGTTTGTTGATTCTTTGGTTTGTTGGCTTGTTGGTTTGTTGGTTCGTTGGTTTGTTGGTTCGTTGGTTTTTTGGTTTGTTGGTTTGTTGGTTTGTTGGTTTGTTGGTTTGTTCGTTTGTTGGTTTGTTGGTTTGTTGGTTTGTTGGTTTGTTGGTTTGTTAGTTTGTTGGTTTGTTGGTTTGTTGGTTCTTTGGTTCTTTGGTTTGTTGCTTCGTTGATTTGTTGGTTTGTTGGTTTGTTCGTTTGTTTGTTTGTTGGTTTGTTATTTCGTTGGTTTGTTGGTTTGTTGGTTTGTTGGTTTGTTGGTTTGTTGGTTTGTTGGTTTGTTGGTTTGTTGGTTTGTTGGTTTGTTGGTTTGTTGGTTTGTTGATTCTTTGGTTTTTTGGTTTGTTGGTTCTTTGGTTTGTTGGTTTGTTGGTTTGTTGATTTGTCGGTTTGTTAGTTTGTTGGCTTGTTGGTTTGTTAGTTTATTGGGTTGCTGGTTTGTTGGTTCTTTGGTTTGTGGGTTCTTTGGTTTGTTAGATTGTTGGTTTGTTGGTTTGTTGGTTTGTTGGTTCGTTGGTTTGTTGGTTTGTTCGTTTGTTGGTTTGTTGGTTTGTTGGTTTGTTGGTTCGTTGGTTTGTTGGTTTGTTGGTTTGTTGGTTCTTTTGTTCTTTAGTTCTTTGGTTCTTTGGTTTAGTGGTTTGTTGGTTTGTTGGTTTGTTGGTTTGTTCGTTTGTTGGTTTGTTGGTGTTTTCGTTTGTTGGTTTGTTGGTTTGTTGATTCGTTGGTTTGTTGGTTTGTTGGTTTGTTGGTTCTTTGGTTCTTTAGTTCTTTATTTCTTTAGTTTTTTGGTTTGTTGGTTCTTTGGTTTGTTGGTTTGTTGGTTTGTTCGTTTGTTGGTTTGTTGGTTTGTTGGTTCTTTGGTTTGTTGATTCTTTGGTTTGTTGGCTTGTTGGTTTGTTGGTTCGTTGGTTCGTTGGTTTTTTGGTTTGTTGGTTTGTTGGTTTGTTGGTTGGTTGGTTTGTTTGTTTGTTGGTTTGTTGGTTCTTTGGTTTGTTGGTTGTTTGGTTTGTTAGTTTGTTGGTTTGTTCGTTTGTTGGTTTGTTGGTTTGTTGGTTTGTTGGTTTGTTGGTTTGTTGGTTTGTTAGTTTGTTAGTTTGTTGGTTTGTTGGTTTGTTGGTTTGTTGGTTTGTTGGTTTGTTGGTTCTTTGGTTTGTTAGTTTGTTGGTTTGTTGGTTTGTTGGTTCGTTGGTTTGTTGGTTTGTTCGTTTGTTGGTTTGTTGGTTCTTTGGTTTGTTGGTTCTTTGGTTTATTGGTTTGTTGGTTTGTTCGTTTGTTGGTTTGTTGGTTCTTTGTTTTGTTGGTTTGTTGGTTTGCTGGTTTTTTGGTTTGCTGGTTTGTTGGTTTGTTGGTTTGTTGGTTTGTTGGTTCGTTGGTTTGTTGGTTTATTGGTTTGTTGGTTTGTTGGTTTTTGGTTCTTTGGTTCTTTGGTTTGTTGGTTCTTTGGTTTGTTGGTTTGTTCGTTTGTTGGTTAGTTGGTTTGTTGGTTCTTTGGTTTGTTGATTCTTTGGTTTGTTGGCTTGTTGGTTTGTTGGTTCGTTGGTTTTTTGGTTTGTTGGCTTGTTGATTTGTTGGTTTGTTTGTTTGTTGGTTTGTTGGTTCTTTGGTTTCTTGGTTGTTGGGTTTGTTAGTTTGTTGGTTTGTTCGATTGTTGGTTTGTTGGTTTGTTGGTTTGTTGGTTTGTTGGTTTGTTAGTTTGTTGGTTTGTTGGTTTGTTGGTTTGTTGGTTTGTTGGTTTGTTGGTTCTTTGGTTCTTTGGTTTGTTGCTTCGTTGGTTTGTTGGTTTGTTGGTTTGTTCGTTTGTTTATTTGTTGGTTTGTTGGTTCGTTGGTTTGTTGGTTTGTTGGTTCTTCGGTTTGTTGGTTGTTTGGTTTGTTAGTTTGTTGGTTTGTTTGTTTGTTGGTTTGTTGGTTTGTTGGTTTGTTGGTTTGTTGGTTTGTTGGTTTATTAGTTTGTTGGTTTGTTGGTTTGTTCGTTTGTTGGTTTGTTGGTTTGTTGGTTTGTTGGTTTGTTAGTTTGTTGGTTTGTTGGTTTGTTGGTTTGTTGGTTTGTTGGTTTGTTGGTTTGTTGGTTTGTTGGTTGTTTGGTTTGTTGGTTCTTTGGTTTGTTGGTTTGTTGGTTTGTTGGTTTGTTGGTTCTTTGATTCTTTGGTTTGTTGCTTCGTTGGTTTGTTGGTTTGTTGGTTTGTTCGTTTGTTTGTTTGTTGGTTTGTTGGATCGTTGGTTTGTTGGTTTGTTGGTTTGTTGGTTTGTTTGTTTTGTTGGTTTGTTGGTTCGTTGGTTTGTTAGTTTGTTGGTTTGTTGGTTTGTTGATTCTTTAATTTTTTGGTTTGTTGGTTCTTTGATTTGTTGATTTGTTGGTTTGTCGGTTTGTTATTTTGTTGGCTTGTTGGCTTGTTGGTTTGTTGGTTTGTTGGTTTGTTGGTTTGTTGGTTCTTTGGTTTGTTGGTTCTTTGGTTTGTTAGTTTGTTGGTTTGTTGGTTTGTTGGTTCGTCGGTTCGTTGGTTTGTTGGTTTGTTCGTTTGTTGGTTTGTTGGTTCTTTGGTTTGTTGGTTCTTTGGTTTGTTGGTTTGTTGGTTTGTTCGTTTGTTGGTTTGTTGGTTCTTTGGTTTGTTGGTTTGCTGGTTTTTTGGTTTGCTGGTTTGTTGGTTTGTTGGTTTGTTGGTTTGTTGGTTCGTTGGTTTGTTGGTTTATTGGTTTGTTGGTTTGTTGGTTTTTGGTTCTTTGGTTCTTTGGCTTGTTGGTTCTTTGGTTTGTTGGTTTGTTGGTTTGTTCGTTTGTTGGTTTGTTGGTTTGTTGGTTCTTTGGTTTGTTGATTCTTTGGTTTGTTGGCTTGTTGGTTTGTTGGTTCGTTGGTTTTTTGGTTTGTTGGCTTGTTGATTTGTTGGTTTGTTGGTTTGTTTGTTTGTTGGTTTGTTGGTTCTTTGGTTTCTTGGTT
The DNA here is from genome assembly GCA_958298945.1 of Atherix ibis. NCBI lineage: Eukaryota > Metazoa > Arthropoda > Insecta > Diptera > Athericidae > Atherix > Atherix ibis. Next base: position 68,488,972 of record OY282608.1, read on the forward strand.
GTTTGGTTTGTTAGTTTGTTGGTTTGTTGGTTTGTTGGTTTGTTGGTTTGTTGGTTTGTTGGTTTGTTGGTTTGTTGGTTTGTTGGTTTGTTGGTTTGTTGGTTTGTTGGTTTGTCAGTTTGTTGGTTTGTTGGTTTGTTGGTTTGTTGGTTTGTTGGTTCTTTGGTTCTTTGGTTTGTTGCTTCGTTGGTTTGTTGGTTTGTTTGTTTGTTCGTTTGTTTATTTGTTGGTTTGTTGGTTTGTTGGTTCGTTGGTTTGTTGGTTTGTTGGTTCTTCGGTTTGTTGGTTGTTTGGTTTGTTAGTTTGTTCGTTTGTTGGTTTGTTGGTTCGTTGGTTTTTTGGTTTGTTGGCTTGTTGATTTGTTGGTTTGTTGGTTTGTTTGTTTGTTGGTTTGTTGGTTCTTTGGTTTCTTGGTTGTTTGGTTTGTTAGTTTGTTGGTTTGTTGGTTTGTTGGTTTGTTGGTTTGTTGGTTTGTTGGTTTGTTGGTTTATTAGTTTGTTGGTTTGTTGGTTTGTTCGTTTGTTGGTTTGTTGGTTTGTTGGTTTGTTGGTTTGTTAGTTTGTTGGTTTGTTGGTTTGTTGGTTTGTTGGTTTGTTGGTTTGTTGGTTTGTTGGTTGTTTGGTTTGTTGGTTCTTTGGTTTGTTGGTTCGTTGGTTTGTTGGTTTGTTGGTTGTTTGGTTTGTTGATTCTTTGGTTTGTTGGTTTGTTGGTTCGTTGGTTCTTTGGTTTGTTGGTTCTTTGGTTTGTTAGTTTGTTGGTTTGTTGGTTTGTTGGTTCGTTGGTTTGTTGGTTTGTTCGTTTGTTGGTTTGTTGGTTTGTTGGTTTGTTGGTTCGTTGGTTTGTTGGTTTGTTGGTTTGTTGGTTCTTTGGTTCTTTAGTTCTTTGGTTCTTTGGTTTGGTGGTTTGTTGGTTTGTTGGTTTGTTGGTTTGTTCGTTTGTTGGTTTGTTGGTTTGTTCGTTTGGTGGTTTGTTGGTTTGTTGGTTTGTTGGTTCGTTGGTTTGTTGGTTTGTTGGTTTGTTGGTTCTTTAGTTCTTTGGTTCTTTGGTTTGTTGGTTTGTTGGTTTGTTGGTTTGTTGGTTTGTTCGTTTGTTGGTTTGTTGGTTTGTTGGTTATTTGGTTTGTTGGTTCTTTGGTTTGTTGGTTCTTTGGTTTGTTGGTTCTTTGGTTTGTTGGTTTAATGTGTAACGCAACTATTGCACTGGATATAAATAATACCCTTTATCCAAGTTGTAACTCATTCTTGATAATTTGATTATCACTCAAAATACCCTCTCAGACTTTTGAGTCAAGAGAGAGAGAGGCTAGCCGCTGTGGTAAAAGTGTGATACTAATCAGTCAGGTTGAAACTCTTATATCGGCAGGGACAGCGGCTAGTTTTTTCGGTGGTTTATTAAAATATAGTAGTATAATTTGGTGAATGGATAATATTTTCAGAAGTGGGATAGAATCCGCGGCAATTAAAAACAAAATTTCAACTTAGTATATTTAATTATTCAATGGCCATAGTTATTTAAATTCATTTTCGTTCAGTAGTTAATTTGCAATAGTCCTACCAAATATTAGTTTTTGTGTAAAAGAATAAAATTCCTAGAATCCGTTTCAATTTTTCCATATAAAAATGTGTTAGTGTTAGTGTAAGTGCCGATTTTGATATTTTTGATGTGCGAGTGAACAAGAAGAGGATAATGTGAAAAAAAAAACAACAACAAATACAATTATATATGAAGAAGAACAGAGACGTGTTGTGACAAGTGACGATAAAGAAGAAGAAACATTGAAAGTGTATTGGTATTAGTGTAGTGCGTTTTGAGCGTTGTTTTGTGTTCAAGGAATTGGAATAACATTTTTGAAAATTTAAGGAGTATTATAGTTGTTATACATAATACGCAACGCATATATATACATACAGAGATAATAAAGTATTTAATAATAGTTCCTATATTTTAGGAAGTCATTTTTTTTTCATTATTCTAAATTTTATATACGGCAACATCGATAATGAGTAAAATGACCAGAAGAAAGAGAGGGAGACGCGCTGCGCTAGTTGTTGACGAAATACGTACAGCAAATGTGGAAGTTAATTCTGATACCACAAACACGGCATTACAAATACAAATTAATACGCTGCAGAGAGAGATCGCCGTATTAAGAGAACAGACTCTCGCTCCTTTGAGCTCAAGTACGAGTGTCAATGACAGTGTGATGAGTCAAACAACACCAATACAATCAAACGTACGTGAAGAGAGTCGGCTGCGCATGTCGCTTGCAGAGGCAAAGTCGCTAATACCACCATACAATCCAGGCAAATCGTTATTGACCGCTGAACAATGGGTCGCGACAGTAGAGAATCTGTGAAGTGTATATGTATGGGATAGTTTAACTACAATATTATACGCTGGGAGTCAGCTGTGTAGTTCTGCATGTGAGTGGTACGAAATAAATCGAGCGAATTTGAGAACATGGGACGATTTTAAAGTTGCGTTTCTAATTGGATTCCCGTCAGTTGAAAACAAATCAGAAATTTTGTCGCTGTTGATGAAAAGACGACGACAAAAAGGAGAAGAGGTAGAAACGTATTTTTATAATGTAGTTTCACTAGGAAAGAAATTATATTTGGTGGATTTAGAAATTATTAGATATATAATATCAGGATTAGGAGAACAAAATTTAATTAACCGATTAGAGGCGTTTAAACCACAAACATTACCGGACACATTAAAAGCAATAAAAGAACTTGAATCCATGGACCAGCATTGCCAATTAAGAAAACACTTTCAAAGTACAAGTACAACCAAAAATCCGTTTTCTCAAAATTCAAATTACAATCACAATTATGGTATAAATAATTCATCAAATAACCGATACAGCCAACATCAAAATCATCAAACTTTTAACAGAAATTCCAATAGCTACAACAACAGTAGTAATAACGTAAACAGGAACCAAAATTCAAACTACAGAAATCAAAATAATACGTGTAATAGGAATTTCGAACAGTCAAATATAAAGAACTTCAGACAAAATAATCACTCTAATAAAGCTTGTTATCGTTGCGGAAAACTTGGACATTTTGCTTATAATTGTATAAAGCGTCCAAGAACAAATGAAGAAAATGGACGAAATATACGATCAATCGCGAGTAATGCAAATAAAGAGAACGAGTGTTATATGACAGTGTTGGTGGATAATGTCGAAATGCAAGCATTTTTAGATCTCGGAAGTGATTGCACTACATTAAGACTGTCCGACGCACAAAAGTACGGATGGATTTATGAAGACTACGTAATAAATTTAAAAGGATTTGCAGGAGGAATTTGTAAGACGTTAGGGAAAATGCACCATCTACTAAAAGTAAATGAAGTTGAACTTTTAATAGAAATATTAGTTGTTGATGATTCTGTGCAGTATATTCCAATATTGGTGGGGCGCAACTTTTTAAATCACCCTCAAGTGGTTATAATAAAGCGATGGGGTACACTGAAAATTAGTAAGGACAATACTGCTTGTGGAACAGAAAATCATGTAACACAGGCGAAAGAATTGGATAAGCAGATGCGTGTTAAACGTATGATTGTAGAAGACGACGTTAATTTTGGTGAAAGTGCAATTCAACAAGAAAAAGAAATGGTGGTGGAGTTATTAAATAAATATAGAAATGCTGTTGCACTTAATTTGAAGGAGCTTGGCGTAACCACAAACTTCCAAATAAAAATTAATTTGAAGTCCGAAGAAATTATACGCTATAAACCATACAGAATACCTTATGGGCAAAAGAAAATCTTAGACAACATCATCGCAGAGTTGTTGGAAAACAAAATAATCGAAGAATCTACTTCGGAATATGCTAGTCCAATTATTTTGGTTAAAAAACCAAATGGCACTTTCCGCATGTGTGTAGATTACAGAGCTATAAATAAAATAACAAAGCGGGAGAATTTTCCCACACCAAACATCGATGAGCAGATTAATTCATTCTCCGGCACAAAAATTTTTAACAGCATTGATTTAATGAGTGGTTATTACCAAATACCTGTTGAAGAAAAATCAAGACAGTATACAGCATTCGTTACACCGACAGGACTTTATCAGTTTAGACGTATGCCATTCGGCTTAACAAATGCGCCGGCCATATTTATGCGAATGATGGCAAAACTAAAAACACAAATGGATCCAGAAAAATGCACAATATACGTGGATGATGCATTAATACCAGCGGGAAATTCATCAGACTATATTAAAAGTGTTGAAAAGTTTTTAAGATTATTGGCAGCTGAAGGACTCACCATAAATTTGACAAAAAGTACATTTTTCACTAATAAAACAACTTACTTGGGACACGAAATTAGCGAATTTGGAGTAAAACCAGGTTGTAAGAATATTGATGCAGTAAAAGAATTTGTTCAACCAACATCAATAACTGAAATTAGAAGATTTTTGGGACTAACTGGATTTTTCCGGAAATTTATTCTTAACTATTCAATTATTGCAAGACCGTTGCATATGATGTTAAAGAAAGATGCACAATTTCAATGGACAGAATTAGAAAATAACGCTTTTGAGACTTTGAAAAATTGTTTATGCAACGAACCTATACTTGTCTTATATAATCCGGCATTAGATCACGAGTTGCACACCGATGCCAGTTCAATTGGATTGGCGGGAATACTTTTACAGGTAGAGTTTGATGGAAAAAAGAAAGTTGTCGCATACTTTAGTCGAGCCACCACTTCTGCAGAATCGAAATACCACAGCTATGAGCTGGAAGCTTTGGCCGTTGTGGCAAGCTTAGAAAGATTTAAGTTCTATTTGCTTCACAAAAAGTTTGTTGTTGCAACAGATTGCAATTCGTTAAAAATGACGCATAATAAGAAAAACTTGATAAGCCGCATAGGGAGATGGTGGTTAAAAATACAAGAGTTTGATTTTGAAATGGTTCATCGGTCAGCGAAATTAATGTCACACGCGGATGCATTAAGTCGGTGTCCGAATGAAGAAGCCGTAGAAACAACGGATGTGGCAACTACTCAAATGGCAATTGAAATGAAAGAATCTGATTGGATTTCCACATTACAACGACAGGATCTAGACATAAAAGAAATTGCAGATGTTTTGGAGAAATCTGTTACTACAACAACATCAAATAATAATAAAAATATTCGGAACGAGTATGAACTTAAAGGAAAAAGAGTTTATAAAAAAACAAAATCTGGGTTGAAATTTGTTGTACCTCGGGGATTGCGGTGGAAAATTATTCAGTCGTATCATGATGACATAGGACATTTTGCGGTGGACAATACTGTGGATTTAATAAAGAAAATTTATTGGTTTGCGAATATGAAGTCAATAGTAAAGAAATATATAAATAGTTGCATGGGTTGTTTATATAATAAAAGAGGTGTGGATGAAACACGTTATCAGTTGCATCCGATTGAAAAGATTGCAGTTCCTTTTCAAACTATCCTCCTTGATCATGTTGGACCTTTTCCAAAAAGTAAAAAACAAAACATGTATTTACTCGGAATAATAGATGCGTTCACAAAATTTGTAATTTTGAGAGCTGTGCGCACAACAAATACAACTTCTGTAATCAAAACATTAGATGATATATCACAATATTTTGGTATGCCTGTAAGAATAATAACTGATCGTGGAACGGCGTTTACTTCGAAGAATTTTACAAATTATTGTCATGAAAATAATATTATGCATGTATTAAATGCAGTGAGGACTCCACGCGGAAATGGACAAATAGAAAGGGTGTTTCGTACTTTAAATAAATCAATTGCTAGCATGACTGTTGATAAATCTGGTAAAGATTGGGATGAACATTTAAGTGCTATCCAATGGGGCTTAAATAATTTAAAACATGACATCACAGGACACACTGCTCAAAAATTATTGTTCACATATGAACCAGCAAATATGCTTCATAACAAATTGAGCCTCGCTTTACACGGAGGATATTCTGAAGAAGCTGACGGGGAGCAAGATCTTGAAAAGTTCAGGCTTGCTTTGATGAATCGAATTAAAACCAAACAATCGAATCAAGCAGAAAAATTTAATAAAAATCATAAGCCACCAAGTAAATATGGAAAAGGTGACTTGGTGTTGATACGAGCTGAACATGCTGCTACGGGTCAATCCAGGAAATTATTACCGCGTTATAAAGGACCGTATGTGGTTGAAGAAGTTTTGAAGAACGATCGTTATAAGATAGTAGATACTGACACAACTCAGGTTACACGAAGACCGTTTACATCAGTATTTGCGGCAGATAAAATGAAACGATGGTGTCAAATGGAGGACATTAGTTTTAATGAATTAAGTTCGGATGAAGATGAAGAATGTGATTCAGCTAAGTAAAAAAAAAAAAAAAAAAAAAAAAAAAACAAACATGTATACTTTTTGAGTTTTTATTATTAATGAAATGAATAAAATATTTTTGTTTTTATTACTTTGATTAATTCACAATTTTGTTGAGTTTATTTTAACAGACTTTCGGATTTTGGATAAGATGATAACATGTGAACTGTTACACAAGGTAAAGTGAATTCGGTGCGTTGAATGTTGATTCGATGTTGCTAAATTATTCGAATACTGGATTGGATGTTGGAGTCACTGGTGATATTTTGACTTTGGTTGAGAAAATATGTGGAATGTTTGAAGGTAGATATGTGGCGTGAAGCCTGATTTGTGGCGTGACGCCTGATTTGTGGTGTGAAGCCTGATTCGTGGCGTGAAGCCTGAATTGTGGCGTGACAATTAAAAATTGGTGTGATGCCTAAATATTGGTGTGATGCCTAAACATTGGTGTGATGCCTAAAAAAAAAAAAAAAAAAAATGGTGTGATGCCTAAAAATTGGTGTGATGCCTAAATATTGGTGTGATGCCTAAACATTGGTGTGATGCCTAAAAAAAAAAAATGGTGTGATGCCTAAAAAAATGGTGTGATGCCTAAATATTGGTGTGATGCCTAAAAAAATTGGTGTGATGCCAAGGTAGTAATGTGATTATATGGCAACCATTAAGTGTATGGCTTGTTGGTTGTCAGGGTAAAATCACAATAGAAAAATTTAACACAACTAACCAGAAATTGTTTGCTATAGTGGATGAGGTGTAGTAATGAATTGGTAGTACTTAAACATGTAGTAAAAAGTAGAATATGTAGTAAAAAGTGTACACATAGACTTATTGCATGAATAATTTATATTAGTAGTATTTTAATTGAGAAGGTAATAATATTTAAAACACTAACTTGCACTCATCCGTCGAGTCGACGTACTGTCGGATGGCCGAATGTAACGCAACTATTGCACTGGATATAAATAATACCCTTTATCCAAGTTGTAACTCATTCTTGATAATTTGATTATCACTCAAAATACCCTCTCAGACTTTTGAGTCAAGAGAGAGAGAGGCTAGCCGCTGTGGTAAAAGTGTGATACTAATCAGTCAGGTTGAAACTCTTATATCGGCAGGGACAGCGGCTAGTTTTTTCGGTGGTTTATTAAAATATAGTAGTATAAATTGGTGAATGGATAATAAATGGTTTATTGGTTTGTTGGTTTGTGGTTTTGTTGGTTTGTTGGTTCTTTGGCTCTTTAGTTCTTTGATTCTTTGGTTTGTTGGTTTGTTGGTTTGTTGGTTTATTGGTTTGTTAGTTTGTTGGTTTGTTGGTTTGTTGGTTTGTTGGTTTGTTGGTTTGTTGGTTTGTTGGTTCTTTGGTTTGTTGGTTCTTTGGTTTGTTGATTCTTTGGTTTGTTGGTTCTTGGGTTTGTTGGTTTTTTAGTTTGTACGTTCTTTGGTTTGTTGGTTTTGTTATTTTGTTGGTTTGTTAGTTTGTTGGTTTGTTTGTTTGTTCGTTTGTTGGTTTGTAAATTTGTTGGTTGTTGGTTCTTTGGTTTGTTGGTTCTTTGGTTTGTTGGTTTGTTGGTTTGTTCGTTTGTTGGTTTCTTGGTTCTTTGGTTTGTTGGTTTGTTGGTTTGCTGGTTTTTTGGTTTGTTGGTTCGTTGGTTTGTTGGTTTATTGGTTTGTTGGTTTGTTGGTTTTTGGTTCTTTGGTTCTTTGGTTTGTTGGTTCTTTGGTTTGTTGGTTTGTTCGTTTGCTGGTTTGTTGGTTTGTTGGTTCTTTGGTTTGTTGATTCTTTGGTTTGTTGGCTTGTTGGTTTGTTGGTTCGTGGGTTTTTTGGTTTGTTGGCTTGTTGGTTTGTTGGTGTGTTGGTTTGTTCGTTTGTTGGTTTGTTGGTTCTTTGGTTTCTTGGTTGTTTGGTTTGTTAGTTTGTTGGTTTGTTCGTTTGTTGGTTTGTTGGTTTGTTGGTTTGTTGGTTTGTTGGTTTGTTGGTTTGTTGGTTTGTTGGTTTGTTAGTTTGTTGGTTTGTTGGTTTGTTGGTTTGTTAGTTTGTTGGTTCTTTGGTTCTTTGGTTTGTTGCTTCGTTGGTTTGTTGGTTTGTTGGTTTGTTCGTTTGTTTATTTGTTGGTTTGTTGGTTCGTTGGTTTGTTGGTTTGTTGGTTCTTTTGTTTGTTGGTTGTTTGGTTTGTTAGTTTGTTGGTTTGTTCGTTTGTTGGTTTGTTGGTTTGTTGGTTTGTTGGTTTGTTGGTTTGTTGGTTATTAGTTTGTTGGCTTGTTGGTTTGTTCGTTTGTTGGTTTGTTGGTTTGTTGGTTTGTTGGTTCGTTGGTTTGTTAGTTTGTTGGTTTGTTGGTTTGTTGATTCTTTAATTTTTTGGTTTGTTGGTTCTTTGATTTGTTGGTTTGTTGGTTTGTTGGTTTGTCGGTTTGTTATTTTGTTGGCTTGTTGGCTTGTTGGTTTGTTGGTTTGTTGGTTTGTTGGTTTGTTGGTTCTTTGGTTTGTTGGTTCTTTGGTTTGTTAGTTTGTTGGTTTGTTGGTTTGTTGGTTCGTTGGTTTGTTGGTTTGTTCGTTGGTTGGTTTGTTGGTTCTTTGGTTTGTTGGTTATTTGGTTTGTTGGTTTGTTCGTTTGTTGGTTTGTTGGTTCTTTGGTTTGTTGGTTTGCTGGTTTTTTGGTTTGCTGGTTTGTTGGTTTGTTGGTTTGTTGGTTTGTTGGTTCGTTGGTTTGTTGGTTTATTGGTTTGTTGGTTTGTTGGTTTTTGGTTCTTTGGTTCTTTGGTTTGTTGGTTCTTTGGTTTGTTGGTTTGTTGGTTTGTTCGTTTGTTGGTTTGTTGGTTTGTTGGTTCTTTGGTTTGTTGATTCTTTGGTTTGTTGGCTTGTTGGTTTGTTGGTTCGTTGGTTTTTTGGTTTGTTGGCTTGTTGATTTGTTGGTTTGTTGGTTTGTTTGTTTGTTGGTTTGTTGGTTCTTTGGTTTCTTGGTTGTTTGGTTTGTTAGTTTGTTGGTTTGTTGGTTTGTTGGTTTGTTGGTTTGTTGGTTTGTTGGTTTGTTGGTTTGTTGGTTTGTTGGTTTGTTAGTTTGTTGGTTCTTTGGTTTGTTGGTTTGTTGGTTTGTTGGTTTGTTCGTTTGTTGGTTCTTTGGTTTGTTGGTTCCTTGGTTTGTTGGTTCTTTGGTTTATAGGTTATTTGGTTTGTTGGTTCTTTGGTTTGTTGGTTTGTTGGTTTGTTGGTTCGTTGGATTGTTGGTTTGTTGGTTTGTTATTTTGTTGGTTTGTTAGTTTGTTGGTTTGTTAGTTTGTTGGTTTGTTTGTTTGTTCGTTTGTTGGTTTGTTGGATTGTTGGTTTGTTGGTTCTTTGGTTTGTTGGTTCTTTGGTTTATAGGTTATTTGGTTTGTTGGTTCTTTGGTTTGTTAGTTTGTTGGTTTGTTGGTTTGTTTGTTTGTTGGTTTGTTGGTTTATTGGTTTGTTGGTTTGTTGGTTCTTTGGTTCTTTGGTTCTATGGTTTGTTGGTTCTTTGGGTTGTTGGTTTGTTGGTTTGTTCGTTTGTTGGTTTGTTGGTTTGTTGGTTCTTTGGTTTGTTGATTCTTTGGTTTGTTGGCTTGTTGGTTTGTTGGTTCGTTGGTTTGTTGGTTCGTTGGTTTTTTGGTTTGTTGGTTTGTTGGTTTGTTGGTTCGTTGGTTTGTTCGTTTGTTCGTTTGTTGGTTTGTTGGTTTGTTGGTTTGTTGGTTTGTTGGTTTGTTAGTTTGTTGGTTTGTTGGTTTGTTGGTTCTTTGGTTCTTTGGTTTGTTGCTTCGTTGGTTTGTTGGTTTGTTGGTTTGTTCGTTTGTTTGTTTGTTGGTTTGTTATTTTGTTGGTTTGTTGGTTTGTTGGTTTGTTGGTTTGTTGGTTTGTTGGTTTGTTGGTTTGTTGGTTCGTTGGTTTGTTGTTTTGTTGGTTTGTTGATTCTTTGGTTTTTTGGTTTGTTGGTTCTTTGGTTTGTTGGTTTGTTGGTTTGTTGATTTGTCGGTTTGTTAGTTTGTTGGCTTGTTGGTTTGTTGGTTTATTGGGTTGCTGGTTTGTTGGTTCTTTGGTTTGTGGGTTCTTTGGTTTGTTAGATTGTTGGTTTGTTGGTTTGTTGGTTTGTTGGTTCGTTGGTTTGTTGGTTTGTTCGTTTGTTGGTTTGTTGGTTTGTTTGTTTGTTGGTTCGTTGGTTTGTTGGTTTGTTGGTTTGTTGGTTCTTTTGTTCTTTAGTTCTTTGGTTCTTTGGTTTAGTGGTTTGTTGGTTTGTTGGTTTGTTGGTTTGTTCGTTTGTTGGTTTGTTGGTGTTTTCGTTTGTTGTTTTGTTGGTTTGTTGGTTTGTTGATTCGTTGGTTTGTTGGTTTGTTGGTTTGTTGGTTCTTTGGTTCTTTAGTTCTTTATTTCTTTAGTTTTTTGGTTTGTTGGTTCTTTGGTTTGTTGGTTTGTTGGTTTGTTCGTTTGTTGGTTTGTTGGTTTGTTGGTTCTTTGGTTTGTTGATTCTTTGGTTTGTTGGCTTGTTGGTTTGTTGGTTCGTTGGTTCGTTGGTTTTTTGGTTTGTTGGTTTGTTGGTTTGTTGGTTGGTTGGTTTGTTTGTTTGTTGGTTTGTTGGTTCTTTGGTTTGTTGGTTGTTTGGTTTGTTAGTTTGTTGGTTTGTTCGTTTGTTGGTTTGTTGGTTTGTTGGTTTTTCGGTTTGTTGGTTTGTTGGTTTGTTAGTTTGTTGGTTTGTTGGTTTGTTGGTTTGTTGGTTTGTTGGTTTGTTGGTTCTTTGGTTCTTTGGTTTGTTGCTTCGTTGGTTTTTTGGTTTGTTGGTTTGTTGGTATGTTTGTTTTGTTGGTTTGTTGGTTCGTTGGTTTGTTAGTTTGTTGGTTTGTTGGTTTGTTGATTCTTTAATTTTTTGGTGTGTTGGTTCTTTGATTTGTTGGTTTGTTGGTTTGTTGGTTTGTCGGTTTGTTATTTTGTTGGCTTGTTGGTTTGTTGGTTTGTTGGTTTGTTGGTTTGTTGGTTCTTTGGTTTGTTGGTTCTTTGGTTTGTTAGTTTGTTGGTTTGTTGGTTTGTTGGTTCGTTGGTTTGTTGGTTTGTTCGTTTGTTGGTTTGTTGGTTCTTTGGTTTGTTGGTTCTTTGGTTTATTGGTTTGTTGGTTTGTTCGTTTGTTGGTTTGTTGGTTCTTTGTTATGTTGGTTTGTTGGTTTGCTGGTTTTTTGGTTTGCTGGTTTGTTGGTTTGTTGGTTTGTTGGTTTGTTGGTTTGTTGGTTCGTTGGTTTGTTGGTTTATTGGTTTGTTGGTTTGTTGGTTTTTGGTTCTTTGGTTCTTTGGTTTGTTGGTTCTTTGGTTTGTTGGTTTGTTCGTTTGTTGGTTAGTTGGTTTGTTGGTTCTTTGGTTTGTTGATTCTTTGGTTTGTTGGCTTGTTGGTTTGTTGGTTCGTTGGTTTTTTGGTTTGTTGGCTTGTTGATTTGTTGGTTTGTTTGTTTGTTGGTTTGTTGGTTCTTTGGTTTCTTGGTTGTTTGGTTTGTTAGTTTGTTGGTTTGTTCGATTGTTGGTTTGTTGGTTTGTTGGTTTGTTGGTTTGTTGGTTTGTTGATTTGTTAGTTTGTTGGTTTGTTGGTTTGTTGGTTTGTTGGTTTGTTGGTTTGTTGGTTCTGTGGTTCTTTGGTTTGTTGCTTCGTTGGTTTGTTGGTTTGTTGGTTTGTTCGTTTGTTTATTTGTTGGTTTGTTGGTTCGTTGGTTTGTTGGTTTGTTGGTTCTTCCGTTTGTTGGTTGTTTGGTTTGTTAGTTTGTTGGTTTGTTTGTTTGTTGGTTTGTTGGTTTGTTGGTTTGTTGGTTTGTTGGTTTGTTGGTTTGTTGGTTTATTAGTTTGTTGGTTTGTTGGTTTGTTCGTTTGTTGGTTTGTTGGTTTGTTGGTTTGTTGGTTTGTTGGCTTGTTGGTTTGTTGGTTCGTTGGTTTTTTGGTTTGTTGGCTTGTTGATTTGTTGGTTTGTTTGTTTGTTGGTTTGTTGGTTCTTTGGTTTCTTGGTTGTTTGGTTTGTTAGTTTGTTGGTTTGTTCGATTGTTGGTTTGTTGGTTTGTTGGTTTGTTGGTTTGTTGGTTTGTTGGTTCGTTGGTTTGTTAGTTTGTTGGTTTGTTGGTTTGTTGATTCTTTAATTTTTTGGTTTGTTGGTTCTTTGATTTGTTGGTTTGTTGGTTTTTTGGTTTGTCGGTTTGTTATTTTGTTGGCTTGTTGGTTTGTTGGTTTGTTGGTTTGTTGGTTTGTTGGTTCTTTGGTTTGTTGGTTCTTTGGTTTGTTAGTTTGTTGGTTTGTTGGTTTGTTGGTTCGTTGGTTTGTTGGTTTGTTCGTTTGTTGGTTTGTTGGTTCTTTGGTTTGTTGGTTCTTTGGTTTATTGGTTTGTTGGTTTGTTCGTTTGTTGGTTTGTTGGTTCTTTGTTTTGTTGGTTTGTTGGTTTGCTGGTTTTTTGGTTTGCTGGTTTGTTGGTTTGTTGGTTTGTTGGTTTGTTGGTTTGTTGGTTCGTTGGTTTGTTGGTTTATTGGTTTGTTGGTTTGTTGGTTTTTGGTTCTTTGGTTCTTTGGTTTGTTGGTTCTTTGGTTTGTTGGTTTGTTCGTTTGTTGGTTAGTTGGTTTGTTGGTTCTTTGGTTTGTTGATTCTTTGGTTTGTTGGCTTGTTGGTTTGTTGGTTCGTTGGTTTTTTGGTTTGTTGGCTTGTTGATTTGTTGGCTTGTTGATTTGTTGGTTTGTTTGTTTGTTGGTTTGTTGGTTCTTTGGTTTCTTGGTTGTTTGGTTTGTTCGATTGTTGGTTTGTTGGTTTGTTGGTTTGTTGGTTTGTTGGTTTGTTGGTTTGTTGGTTTGTTAGTTTGTTGGTTTGTTGGTTTGTTGGTTTGTTGGTTTGTTGGTTTGTTGGTTCTTTGGTTCTTTGGTTTGTTGCTTCGTTGGTTTGTTGGTTTGTTGGTTTGTTCGTTTGTTTATTTGTTGGTTTGTTGGTTCGTTGGTTTGTTGGTTTGTTGGTTCTTCAGTTTGTTGGTTGTTTGGTTTGTTAGTTTGTTGGTTTGTTTGTTTGTTGGTTTGTTGGTTTGTTGGTTTGTTGGTTTGTTGGTTTGTTGGTTTGTTGGTTTATTAGTTTGTTGGTTTGTTGGTTTGTTCGTTTGTTGGTTTGTTGGTTTGTTGGTTTGTTGGTTTGTTAGTTTGTTGGTTTGTTGGTTTGTTGGTTCGTTGGTTTGTTGGTTTATTGGTTTGTTGGTTTGTTGGTTTTTGGTTCTTTGGTTCTTTGGTTTGTTGGTTCTTTGGTTTGTTGGTTTGTTCGTTTGTTGGTTAGTTGGTTTGTTGGTTCTTTGGTTTGTTGATTCTTTGGTTTGTTGGCTTGTTGGTTTGTTGGTTCGTTGGTTTTTTGGTTTGTTGGCTTGTTGATTTGTTGGTTTGTTTGTTTGTTGGTTTGTTGGTTCTTTGGTTTCTTGGTTGTTTGGTTTGTTGGTTTGTTGGTTTGTTCGATTGTTGGTTTGTTGGTTTGTTGGTTTGTTGGTTTGTTGGTTTGTTAGTTTGTTGGTTTGTTGGTTTGTTGGTTTGTTGGTTTGTTGGTTTGTTGGTTCTTTGGTTCTTTGGTTTGTTGCTTCGTTGGTTTGTTGGTTTGTTGGTTTGTTCGTTTGTTTATTTGTTGATTTGTTGGTTCGTTGGTTTGTTGGTTTGTTGGTTCTTCGGTTTGTTGGTTGTTTGGTTTGTTAGTTTGTTGGTTTGTTTGTTTGTTGGTTTGTTGGTTTGTTGGTTTGTTGGTTTGTTGGTTTGTTGGTTTGTTGGTTTATTAGTTTGTTGGTTTGTTGGTTTGTTCGTTTGTTGGTTTGTTGGTTTGTTGGTTTGTTGGTTTGTTAGTTTGTTGGTTTGTTGGTTTGTTGGTTTGTTGGTTTGTTGGTTTGTTGGTTTGTTGGTTTGTTGGTTGTTTGGCTTGTTGGTTCTTTGGTTTGTTGGTTTGTTGGTTTGTTGGTTTGTTGGTTCTTTGATTCTTTGGTTTGTTGCTTCGTTGGTTTGTTGGTTTGTTGGTTTGTTCGTTTGTTTGTTTGTTGGTTTGTTGGTTTGTTGGTTTGTTGGTTTGTTGGTTTGTTGGTTTGTTGGTTTGTTAGTTTGTTGGTTTGTTGGTTTGTTGATTCGTTGGTTTGTTGGTTTGTTGGTTCTTTGGTTCTTTAGTTCTTTATTTCTTTAGTTTTTTGGTTTGTTGGTTCTTTGGTTTGTTGGTTTGTTGGTTTGTTCGTTTGTTGGTTTGTTGGTTTGTTGGTTCTTTGGTTTGTTGATTCTTTGGTTTGTTGGCTTGTTTGTTTGTTGGTTCGTTGGTTCGTTGGTTTTTTGGTTTGTTGGTTTGTTGGTTTGTTGGTTGGTTGGTTTGTTTGTTTGTTGGTTTGTTGGTTCTTTGGTTTGTTGGTTCTTTGGTTTGTTGGTTTGTTCGTTTGCTGGTTTGTTGGTTTGTTGGTTCTTTGGTTTGTTGATTCTTTGGTTTGTTGGCTTGTTGGTTTGTTGGTTCGTGGGTTTTTTGGTTTGTTGGCTTGTTGGTTTGTTGGTGTGTTGGTTTGTTCGTTTGTTGGTTTGTTGGTTCTTTGGTTTCTTGGTTGTTTGGTTTGTTAGTTTGTTGGTTTGTTCGTTTGTTGGTTTGTTGGTTTGTTGGTTTGTTGGTTTGTTGGTTTGTTGGTTTGTTGGTTTGTTGGTTTGTTAGTTTGTTGGTTTGTTGGTTTGTTGGTTTGTTAGTTTGTTGGTTCTTTGGTTCTTCGGTTTGTTGCTTCGTTGGTTTGTTGGTTTGTTGGTTTGTTCGTTTGTTTATTTGTTGGTTTGTTGGTTCGTTGGTTTGTTGGTTTGTTGGTTCTTTGGTTTGTTGGTTGTTTGGTTTGTTAGTTTGTTGGTTTGTTCGTTTGTTGGTTTGTTGGTTTGTTGGTTTGTTGGTTTGTTGGTTTGTTGGTTTGTTGGTTTATTAGTTTGTTGGCTTGTTGGTTTGTTCGTTTGTTGGTTTGTTGGTTTGTTGGTTTGTTGGTTCGTTGGTTTGTTAGTTTATTGGTTTGTTGGTTTGTTGATTCTTTAATTTTTTGGTTTGTTGGTTCTTTGATTTGTTGGTTTGTTGGTTTGTTGGTTTGTCGGTTTGTTATTTTGTTGGCTTGTTGGCTTGTTGGTTTGTTGGTTTGTTGGTTTGTTGGTTTGTTGGTTCTTTGGTTTGTTGGTTCTTTGGTTTGTTAGTTTGTTGGTTTGTTGGTTCGTTGGTTTGTTGGTTTGTTCGTTTGTTGGTTTGTTGGTTCTTTGGTTTGTTGGTTCTTTGGTTTGTTGGTTTGTTGGTTTGTTCGTTTGTTGGTTTGTTGGTTCTTTGGTTTGTTGGTTTGCTGGTTTTTTGGTTTGCTGGTTTGTTGGTTTGTTGGTTTGTTGGTTTGTTGGTTCGTTGGTTTGTTGGTTTATTGGTTTGTTGGTTTGTTGGTTTTTGGTTCTTTGGTTCTTTGGTTTGTTGGTTCTTTGGTTTGTTGGTTTGTTGGTTTGTTCGTTTGTTGGTTTGTTGGTTTGTTGGTTCTTTGGTTTGTTGATTCTTTGGTTTGTTGGCTTGTTGGTTTGTTGGTTCGTTGGTTTTTTGGTTTGTTGGCTTGTTGATTTGTTGGTTTGTTGGTTTGTTTGTTTGTTGGTTTGTTGGTTCTTTGGTTTCTTGGTTGTTTGGTTTGTTAGTTTGTTGGTTTGTTGGTTTGTTGGTTTGTTGGTTTGTTGGTTTGTTGGTTTGTTGGTTTGTTGGTTTGTTAGTTTGTTGGTTCTTTGGTTTGTTGGTTTGTTGGTTTGTTGGTTTGTTCGTTTGTTGGTTCTTTGGTTTGTTGGTTCCTTGGTTTGTTGGTTCTTTGGTTTATAGGTTATTTGGTTTGTTGGTTCTTTGGTTTGTTGGTTTGTTGGTTTGTTGGTTCGTTGGATTGTTGGTTTGTTGGTTTGTTATTTTGTTGGTTTGTTAGTTTGTTGGTTCGTTAGTTTGTTGGTTTGTTTGTTTGTTCGTTTGTTGGTTTGTTGGATTGTTGGTTTGTTGGTTCTTTGGTTTGTTGGTTCTTTGGTTTGTTGGTTTGTTGGTTTGTTCGTTTGTTGGTTTGTTGGTTCTTTGGTTTGTTGGTTTGTTGGTTTGTTGGTTTGTTGGTTCTTTGGTTCTTTGGTTCTATGGTTTGTTGGTTCTTTGGGTTGTTGGTTTGTTGGTTTGTTCGTTTGTTGGTTTGTTGGTTTGTTGGTTCTTTGGTTTGTTGGCTTGTTGGTTTGTTGGTTCGTTGGTTTGTTGGTTCGTTGGTTTTTTGGTTTGTTGGTTTGTTGGTTTGTTGGTTTGTTGGTTTGTTGGTTTGTTGCTTCGTTGGTTTGTTGGTTTGTTGGTTTGTTCGTTTGTTCGTTTGTTGGTTTGTTATTTCGTTGGTTTGTTGGTTTGTTGGTTTGTTGGTTTGTTGGTTTGTTGGTTTGTTGGTTTGTTGGTTTGTTGGTTCGTTGGTTTGTTGGTTTGTTGGTTTGTTAATTCTCTGGTGTTTTGGTTTGTTGGTTCTTTGGTTTGTTGGTTTCTTGGTTTGTTGATTTGTCGGTTTGTTAGTTTGTTGGCTTGTTGGTTTGTTGGTTTATTGGGTTGCTGGTTTGTTGGTTCTTTGGTTTGTGGGTTCTTTGGTTTGTTAGATTGTTGGTTTGTTGGTTTGTTGGTTCGTTGGTTTGTTGGTTTGTTCGTTTGTTGGTTTGTTGGTTTGTTTGTTTGTTGGTTCGTTGGTTTGTTGGTTTGTTGGTTTGTTGGTTCTTTTGTTCTTTAGTTCTTTGGTTCTTTGGTTTAGTGGTTTGTTGGTTTGTTGGTTTGTTGGTTTGTTCGTTTGTTGGTTTGTTGGTGTTTTCGTTTGTTGGTTTGTTGGTTTGTTGATTCGTTGGTTTGTTGGTTTGTTGGTTTGTTGGTTCTTTGGTTCTTTAGTTCTTTATTTCTTTAGTTTTTTGGTTTGTTGGTTCTTTGGTTTGTTGGTTTGTTGGTTTGTTCGTTTGTTGGTTTGTTGGTTTGTTGGTTCTTTGGTTTGTTGATTCTTTGGTTTGTTGGCTTGTTGGTTTGTTGGTTTGTTGGTTCGTTGGTTTTTTGGTTTGTTGGTTTGTTGGTTTGTTGGTTGGTTGGTTTGTTTGTTTGTTGGTTTGTTGGTTCTTTGGTTTGTTGGTTGTTTGGTTTGTTAGTTTGTTGGTTTGTTCGTTTGTTGGTTTGTTGGTTTGTTGGTTTGTTGGTTTGTTGGTTTGTTGGTTTGTTAGTTTGTTGGTTTGTTGGTTTGTTGGTTTGTTGGTTTGTTGGTTTGTTGGTTCTTTGGTTCTTTGGTTTGTTGCTTCGTTGGTTTTTTGGTTTGTTGGTTTGTTGGTATGTTTGTTTTGTTGGTTTGTTGGTTCGTTGGTTTGTTAGTTTGTTGGTTTGTTGGTTTGTTGATTCTTTAATTTTTTGGTTTGTTGGTTCTTTGATTTGTTGGTTTGTTGGTTTGTTGGTTTGTCGGTTTGTTATTTTGTTGGCTTGTTGGTTTGTTGGTTTGTTGGTTTGTTGGTTTGTTGGTTCTTTGGTTTGTTGGTTCTTTGGTTTGTTAGTTTGTTGGTTTGTTGGTTTGTTGGTTCGTTGGTTTGTTGGTTTGTTGGTTTGTTGGTTCTTTGGTTTGTTGGTTCTTTGGTTTATTGGTTTGTTGGTTTGTTCGTTTGTTGGTTTGTTGGTTCTTTGTTTTGTTGGTTTGCTGGTTTTTTGGTTTGCTGGTTTGTTGGTTTGTTGGTTTGTTGGTTTGTTGGTTCGTTGGTTTGTTGGTTTATTGGTTTGTTGGTTTGTTGGTTTTTGGTTCTTTGGTTCTTTGGTTTGTTGGTTCTTTGGTTTGTTGGTTTGTTCGTTTGTTGGTTAGTTGGTTTGTTGGTTCTTTGGTTTGTTGATTCTTTGGTTTGTTGGCTTGTTGGTTTGTTGGTTCGTTGGTTTTTTGGTTTGTTGGCTTGTTGATTTGTTGGTTTGTTTGTTTGTTGGTTTGTTGGTTCTTTGGTTTCTTGGTTGTTTGGTTTGTTAGTTTGTTGGTTTGTTCGATTGTTGGTTTGTTGGTTTGTTGGTTTGTTGGTTTGTTGGTTTGTTAGTTTGTTGGTTTGTCGGTTTGTTGGTTTGTTGGTTTGTTGGTTTGTTGGTTCTTTGGTTCTTTGGTTTGTTGCTTCGTTGGTTTGTTGGTTTGTTGGTTTGTTCGTTTGTTTATTTGTTGGTTTGTTGGTTCGTTGGTTTGTTGGTTTGTTGGTTCTTCGGTTTGTTGGTTGTTTGGTTTGTTAGTTTGTTGGTTTGTTTGTTTGTTGGTTTGTTGGTTTGTTGGTTTGTTGGTTTGTTGGTTTGTTGGTGTGTTGGTTTATTAGTTTGTTGGTTTGTTGGTTTGTTCGTTTGTTGGTTTGTTGGTTTGTTGGTTTGTTGGTTTGTTAGTTTGTTGGTTTGTTGGTTTGTTGGTTTGCTGGTTTGTTGGTTTGTTGGTTTGTTGGTTTGTTGGTTGTTTGGTTTGTTGGTTCTTTGGTTTGTTGGTTTGTTGGTTTGTTGGTTTGTTGGTTCTTTGATTCTTTGGTTTGTTGCTTCGTTGGTTTGTTGGTTTGTTGGTTTGTTCGTTTGTTTGTTTATTGGTTTGTTGGTTTGTTGGTTTGTTGGTTTGTTGGTTTGTTGGTTTGTTGGTTTGTTAGTTTGTTGGTTTGTTGGTTTGTTGATTCGTTGGTTTGTTGGTTTGTTGGTTTGTTGGTTCTTTGGTTCTTTAGTTCTTTATTTCTTTAGTTTTTTGGTTTGTTGGTTCTTTGGTTTGTTGGTTTGTTGGTTTGTTGGTTTGTTGGTTTGTTGGTTTGTTGGTTCTTTGGTTTGTTGATTCTTTGGTTTGTTGGCTTGTTGGTTTGTAGGTTCGTTGGTTCGTTGGTTTTTTGGTTTGTTGGTTTGTTGGTTTGTTGGTTGGTTGGTTTGTTTGTTTGTTGGTTTGTTGGTTCTTTGGTTTGTTGGTTGTTTGGTCTGTTAGTTTGTTGGTTTGTTCGTTTGTTGGTTTGTTGGTTTGTTGGTTTGTTGGTTTGTTCGTTTGTTGGTTAGTTGGTTTGTTGGTTCTTTGGTTTGTTGATTCTTTGGTTTGTTGGCTTGTTGGTTTGTTGGTTCGTTGGTTTTTTGGTTTGTTGGCTTGTTGATTTGTTGGTTTGTTTGTTTGTTGGTTTGTTGGTTCTTTGGTTTCTTGGTTGTTTGGTTTGTTAGTTTGTTGGTTTGTTCGATTGTTGGTTTGTTGGTTTGTTGGTTTGTTGGTTTGTTGGTTTGTTAGTTTGTTGGTTTGTCGGTTTGTTGGTTTGTTGGTTTGTTGGTTTGTTGGTTTGTTGGTTCTTTGGTTCTTTGGTTTGTTGCTTCGTTGGTTTGTTGGTTTGTTGGTTTGTTCGTTTGTTTATTTGTTGGTTTGTTGGTTCTTTGGTTCTTTGGTTTGTTGGTTCTTTGGTTTGTTGGTTTGTTCGTTTGTTGGTTAGTTGGTTTGTTGGTTCTTTGGTTTGTTGATTCTTTGGTTTGTTGGCTTGTTGGTTTGTTGGTTCGTTGGTTTTTTGGTTTGTTGGCTTGTTGATTTGTTGGCTTGTTTGTTTGTTGGTTTGTTGGTTCTTTGGTTTCTTGGTTGTTTGGTTTGTTAGTTTGTTGGTTTGTTCGATTGTTGGTTTGTTGGTTTGTTGGTTTGTTGGTTTGTTGGTTTGTTAGTTTGTTGGTTTTTTCGGTTTGTTGGTTTGTTGGTTTGTTGGTTTGTTGGTTCTTTGGTTCTTTGGTTTGTTGCTTCGTTGGTTTGTTGGTTTGTTGGTTTGTTCGTTTGTTTATTTGTTGGTTTGTTGTTTCGTTGGTTTGTTGGTTTGTTGGTTCTTCGGTTTGTTGGTTGTTTGGTTTGTTAGTTTGTTGGTTTGTTTGTTTGTTGGTTTGTTGGTTTGTTGGTTTGTTGGTTTGTTGGTTTGTTGGTTTGTTGGTTTGTTGGTTTGTTGGTTTATTAGTTTGTTGGTTTGTTGGTTTGTTCGTTTGTTGGTTTGTTGGTTTGTTGGTTTGTTGGTTTGTTAGTTTGTTGGTTTGTTGGTTTGTTGGTTTGCTGGTTTGTTGGTTTGTTGGTTTGTTGGTTTGTTGGTTTTTTGGTTTGTTGGTTCTTTGGTTTGTTGGTTTGTTGGTTTGTTGGTTTGTTGGTTCTTTGATTCTTTGGTTTGTTGCTTCGTTGGTTTGTTGGTTTGTTGGTTTGTTCGTTTGTTTGTTTGTTGGTTTGTTGGTTTGTTGGTTTGTTGGTTTGTTGGTTTGTTGGTTTGTTGGTTTGTTAGTTTGTTGGTTTGTTGGTTTGTTGATTCGTTGGTTTGTTGGTTTGTTGGTTTGTTGGTTCTTTGGTTCTTTAGTTCTTTATTTCTTTAGTTTTTTGGTTTGTTGGTTCTTTGGTTTGTTGGTTTGTTGGTTTGTTCGTTTGTTGGTTTGTTGGTTTGTTGGTTCTTTGGTTTGTTGATTCTTTGGTTTGTTGGCTTGTTGGTTTGTTGGTTCGTTGGTTCGTTGGTTTTTGGGTTTGTTGGTTTGTTGGTTTGTTGGTTGGTTGGTTTGTTTGTTTGTTGGTTTGTTGGTTCTTTGGTTTGTTGGTTGTTTGGTCTGTTAGTTTGTTGGTTTGTTCGTTTGTTGGTTTGTTGGTTTGTTGGTTTGTTGGTTTGTTGGTTTGTTGGTTTGTTGGTTTGTTAGTTTGTTGGTTTGTTGGTTTGTTGGTTTGTTGGTTTGTTGGTTTGTTGGTTCTTTGGTTCTTTGGTTTGTTGCTTCGTTGGTTTTTTGGTTTGTTGGTTTGTTGGTATGTTTGTTTTGTTGGTTTGTTGGTTTGTTGGTTTGTTGGTTTGTTGGTTTGTTGGTTCTTTGGTTTGTTGGTTCTTTGGTTTGTTAGTTTGTTGGTTTGTTGGTTTGTTGGTTCGTTGGTTTGTTGGTTTGTTCGTTTGTTGGTTTGTTGGTTCTTTGGTTTGTTGGTTCTTTGGTTTATTGGTTTGTTGGTTTGTTCGTTTGTTGGTTTGTTGGTTCTTTGTTTTGTTGGTTTGTTGGTTTGCTGGTTTTTTGGTTTGCTGGTTTGTTGGTTTGTTGGTTTGTTGGTTTGTTGGTTCGTTGGTTTGTTGGTTTATTGGTTTGTTGGTTTGTTGGTTTTTGGTTCTTTGGTTCTTTGGTTTGTTGGTTCTTTGGTTTGTTGGTTTGTTCGTTTGTTGGTTAGTTGGTTTGTTGGTTCTTTGGTTTGTTGATTCTTTGGTTTGTTGGCTTGTTGGTTTGTTGGTTCGTTGGTTTTTTGGTTTGTTGGCTTGTTGATTTGTTGGTTTGTTTGTTTGTTGGTTTGTTGGTTCTTTGGTTTCTTGGTTGTTTGGTTTGTTAGTTTGTTGGTTTGTTCGATTGTTGGTTTGTTGGTTTGTTGGTTTGTTGGTTTGTTGGTTTGTTAGTTTGTTGGTTTGTTGGTTTGTTGGTTTGTTGCTTTGTTGGTTTGTTGGTTCTTTGGTTCTTTGGTTTGTTGCTTTGTTGGTTTGTTGGTTTGTTCGTTTGTTTATTTGTTGGTTTGTTGGTTCGTTGGTTTGTTGGTTTGTTGGTTCTTCGGTTTGTTGGCTGTTTGGTTTGTTAGTTTGTTGGTTTGTTTGTTTGTTGGTTTGTTGGTTTGTTGGTTTGTTGGTTTGTTGGTTTGTTGGTTTATTAGTTTGTTGGTTTGTTGGTTTGTTCGTTTGTTGGTTTGTTGGTTTGTTGGTTTGTTGGTTTGTTGGTTTGTTAGTTTGTTGGTTTGTTGGTTTGTTGGTTTGTTGGTTTGTTGGTTTGTTGGTTTGTTGGTTTGTTGGTTGTTTGGTTTGTTGGTTCTTTGGTTTGTTGGTTTGTTGGTTTGTTGGTTCTTTGATTCTTTGGTTTGTTGCTTCGTTGGTTTGTTGGTTTGTTGGTTTGTTGGTTTGTTTGTTTTGTTGGTTTGTTGGTTCGTTGGTTTGTTAGTTTGTTGGTTTGTTGGTTTGTTGATTCTTTAATTTTTTGGTTTGTTGGTTCTTTGATTTGTTGGTTTGTTGGTTTGTCGGTTTGTTATTTTGTTGGCTTGTTGGCTTGTTGGTTTGTTGGTTTGTTGGTTTGTTGGTTCTTTGGTTTGTTGGTTCTTTGGTTTGTTAGTTTGTTGGTTTGTTGGTTTGCTGGTTCGTTGGTTCATTGGTTTGTTGGTTTGTTCGTTTGTTGGTTTGTTGGTTCTTTGGTTTGTTGGTTCTTTGGTTTGTTGGTTTGTTGGTTTGTTCGTTTGTTGGTTTGTTGGTTCTTTGGTTTGTTGGTTTGCTGGTTTTTTGGTTTGCTGGTTTGTTGGTTTGTTGGTTTGTTGGTTTGTTGGTTCGTTGGTTTGTTGGTTTATTGGTTTGTTGGTTTGTTGGTTTTTGGTTCTTTGGTTCTTTGGTTTGTTGGTTCTTTGGTTTGTTGGTTTGTTGGTTTGTTCGTTTGTTGGTTTGTTGGTTTGTTGGTTCTTTGGTTTGTTGATTCTTTGGTTTGTTGGCTTGTTGGTTTGTTGGTTCATTGGTTTTTTGGTTTGTTGGCTTGTTGATTTGTTGGTTTGTTGGTTTGTTTGTTTGTTGGTTTGTTGGTTCTTTGGTTTCTTGGTTGTTTGGTTTGTTAGTTTGTTGGTTTGTTGGTTTGTTGGTTTGTTGGTTTGTTGGTTTGTTGGTTTGTTGGTTTGTTGGTTTGTTGGTTTGTTAGTTTGTTGGTTTGTTGGTTTGTTGGTTTGTTGGTTTGTTGGTTCTTTGGTTCTTTGGTTTGTTGCTTCGTTGGTTTGTTGGTTTGTTTGTTTGTTCGTTTGTTTATTTGTTGGTTTGTTGGTTCGTTGGTTTGTTGGTTTGTTGGTTCTTCGGTTTGTTGGTTGTTTGGTTTGTTGGTTTGTTCGTTTGTTGGTTTGTTGGTTCGTTGGTTTTTTGGTTTGTTGGCTTGTTGATTTGTTGGTTTGTTGGTTTGTTTGTTTGTTGGTTTGTTGGTTCTTTGGTTTCTTGGTTGTTTGGTTTGTTAGTTTGTTGGTTTGTTGGTTTGTTGGTTTGTTGGTTTGTCGGTTTGTTATTTTGTTGGCTTGTTGGTTTGTTGGTTTGTTGGTTTGTTGGTTTGTTGGTTTGTTGGTTCTTTGGTTTGTTGGTTCTTTGGTTTGTTAGTTTGTTGGTTTGTTGGTTTGTTGGTTCGTTGGTTTGTTGGTTTGTTCGTTTGTTGGTTTGTTGGTTCTTTGGTTTGTTGGTTCTTTGGTTTATTGGTTTGTTGGTTTGTTCGTTTGTTGGTTTGTTGGTTCTTTGTTTTGTTGGTTTGTTGGTTTGCTGGTTTTTTGGTTTGCTGGTTTGTTGGTTTGTTGGTTTGTTGGTTTGTTGGTTCGTTGGTTTGTTGGTTTATTGGTTTGTTGGTTTGTTGGTTTTTGGTTCTTTGGTTCTTTGGTTTGTTGGTTCTTTGGTTTGTTGGTTTGTTCGTTTGTTGGTTAGTTGGTTTGTTGGTTCTTTGGTTTGTTGATTCTTTGGTTTGTTGGCTTGTTGGTTTGTTGGTTCGTTGGTTTTTTGGTTTGTTGGCTTGTTGATTTGTTGGTTTGTTTGTTTGTTGGTTTGTTGGTTCTTTGGTTTCTTGGTTGTTTGGTTTGTTAGTTTGTTGGTTTGTTCGATTGTTGGTTTGTTGGTTTGTTGGTTTGTTGGTTTGTTGGTTTGTTAGTTTGTTGGTTTGTTGGTTTGTTGGTTTGTTGGTTTGTTGGTTTGTTGGTTCTTTGGTTCTTTGGTTTGTTGTTTCGTTGGTTTGTTGGTTTGTTGGTTTGTTCGTTTGTTTATTTGTTGGTTTGTTGGTTCGTTGGTTTGTTGGTTTGTTGGTTCTTCGGTTTGTTGGTTGTTTGGATTGTTAGTTTGTTGGTTTGTTTGTTTGTTGGTTTGTTGGTTTGTTGGTTTATTGGTTTGTTGGTTTGTTGGTTTATTAGTTTGTTGGTTTGTTGGTTTGTTCGTTTGTTGGTTTGTTGGTTTGTTGGTTTGTTGGTTTGTTAGTTTGTTGGTTTGTTGGTTTGTTGGTTTGTTGGTTTGTTGGTTTGTTGGTTTGTTGGTTTGTTGGTTTGTTGGTTGTTTGGTTTGTTGGTTCTTTGGTTTGTTGGTTTGTTGGTTTGTTGGTTTGTTGGTTCTTTGATTCTTTGGTTTGTTGCTTCGTTGGTTTGTTGGTTTGTTGGTTTGTTCGTTTGTTTGTTTGTTGGTTTGTTGGTTTGTTGGTTTGTTGGTTTGTTGGTTTGTTGGTTTGTTGGTTTGTTAGTTTGTTGGTTTGTTGGTTTGTTGATTCGTTGGTTTGTTGGTTTGTTGGTTTGTTGGTTCTTTGGTTCTTTAGTTCTTTATTTCTTTAGTTTTTTGGTTTGTTGGTTCTTTGGTTTGTTGGTTTGTTGGTTTGTTCGTTTGTTGCTTTGTTGGTTTGTTGGTTCTTTGGTTTGTTGATTCTTTGGTTTGTTGGCTTGTTGGTTTGTTGGTTCGTTGGTTCGTTGGTTTTTGGGTTTGTTGGTTTGTTGGTTTGTTGGTTGGTTGGTTTGTTTGTTTGTTGGTTTGTTGGTTCTTTGGTTTGTTGGTTGTTTGGTCTGTTAGTTTGTTGGTTTGTTCGTTTGTTGGTTTGTTGGTTTGTTGGTTTGTTGGTTTGTTGGTTTGTTGGTTTGTTGGTTTGTTAGTTTGTTGGTTTGTTGGTTTGTTGGTTTGTTGGTTTGTTGGTTTGTTGGTTCTTTGGTTCTTTGGTTTGTTGCTTCGTTGGTTTTTTGGTTTGTTGGTTTGTTGGTATGTTTGTTTTGTTGGTTTGTTGGTTTGTTGGTTTGTTGGTTTGTTGGTTTGTTGGTTCTTTGGTTTGTTGGTTCTTTGGTTTGTTAGTTTGTTGGTTTGTTGGTTTGTTGGTTCGTTGGTTTGTTGGTTTGTTCGTTTGTTGGTTTGTTGGTTCTTTGGTTTGTTGGTTCTTTGGTTTATTGGTTTGTTGGTTTGTTCGTTTGTTGGTTTGTTGGTTCTTTGTTTTGTTGGTTTGTTGGTTTGCTGGTTTTTTGGTTTGCTGGTTTGTTGGTTTGTTGGTTTGTTGGTTTGTTGGTTCGTTGGTTTGTTGGTTTATTGGTTTGTTGGTTTGTTGGTTTTTGGTTCTTTGGTTCTTTGGTTTGTTGGTTCTTTGGTTTGTTGGTTTGTTCGTTTGTTGGTTAGTTGGTTTGTTGGTTCTTTGGTTTGTTGATTCTTTGGTTTGTTGGCTTGTTGGTTTGTTGGTTCGTTGGTTTTTTGGTTTGTTGGTTCTTTGGTTCTTTGGTTTGTTTGGTTTGTTAGTTTGTTGGTTTGTTCGATTGTTGGTTTGTTGGTTTGTTGGTTTGTTGGTTTGTTGGTTTGTTAGTTTGTTGGTTTGTTGGTTTGTTGGTTTGTTGCTTTGTTGGTTTGTTGGTTCTTTGGTTCTTTGGTTTGTTGCTTCGTTGGTTTGTTGGTTTGTTCGTTTGTTTATTTGTTGGTTTGTTGGTTCGTTGGTTTGTTGGTTTGTTGGTTCTTCGGTTTGTTGGCTGTTTGGTTTGTTAGTTTGTTGGTTTGTTTGTTTGTTGGTTTGTTGGTTTGTTGGTTTGTTGGTTTGTTGGTTTGTTGGTTTATTAGTTTGTTGGTTTGTTGGTTTGTTCGTTTGTTGGTTTGTTGGTTTGTTGGTTTGTTGGTTTGTTGGTTTGTTAGTTTGTTGGTTTGTTGGTTTGTTGGTTTGTTGGTTTGTTGGTTTGTTGGTTTGTTGGTTTGTTGGTTGTTTGGTTTGTTGGTTCTTTGGTTTGTTGGTTTGTTGGTTTGTTGGTTCTTTGATTCTTTGGTTTGTTGCTTCGTTGGTTTGTTGGTTTGTTGGTTTGTTGGTTTGTTGGTTTGTTTGTTTTGTTGGTTTGTTGGTTCGTTGGTTTGTTAGTTTGTTGGTTTGTTGGTTTGTTGATTCTTTAATTTTTTGGTTTGTTGGTTCTTTGATTTGTTGGTTTGTTGGTTTGTCGGTTTGTTATTTTGTTGGCTTGTTGGCTTGTTGGTTTGTTGGTTTGTTGGTTTGTTGGTTTGTTGGTTCTTTGGTTTGTTGGTTCTTTGGTTTGTTAGTTTGTTGGTTTGTTGGTTTGTTGGTTCGTTGGTTCATTGGTTTGTTGGTTTGTTCGTTTGTTGGTTTGTTGGTTCTTTGGTTTGTTGGTTCTTTGGTTTGTTGGTTTGTTGGTTTGTTCGTTTGTTGGTTTGTTGGTTCTTTGGTTTGTTGGTTTGCTGGTTTTTTGGTTTGCTGGTTTGTTGGTTTGTTGGTTTGTTGGTTTGTTGGTTCGTTGGTTTGTTGGTTTATTGGTTTGTTGGTTTGTTGGTTTTTGGTTCTTTGGTTCTTTGGTTTGTTGGTTCTTTGGTTTGTTGGTTTGTTGGTTTGTTCGTTTGTTGGTTTGTTGGTTTGTTGGTTCTTTGGTTTGTTGATTCTTTGGTTTGTTGGCTTGTTGGTTTGTTGGTTCGTTGGTTTTTTGGTTTGTTGGCTTGTTGATTTGTTGGTTTGTTGGTTTGTTTGTTTGTTGGTTTGTTGGTTCTTTGGTTTCTTGGTTGTTTGGTTTGTTAGTTTGTTGGTTTGTTGGTTTGTTGGTTTGTTGGTTTGTTGGTTTGTTGGTTTGTTGGTTTGTTGGTTTGTTGGTTTGTTGGTTTGTTAGTTTGTTGGTTTGTTGGTTTGTTGGTTTGTTGGTTTGTTGGTTCTTTGGTTCTTTGGTTTGTTGCTTCGTTGGTTTGTTGGTTTGTTTGTTTGTTCGTTTGTTTATTTGTTGGTTTGTTGGTTCGTTGGTTTGTTGGTTTGTTGGTTCTTCGGTTTGTTGGTTGTTTGGTTTGTTGGTTTGTTCGTTTGTTGGTTTGTTGGTTCGTTGGTTTTTTGGTTTGTTGGCTTGTTGATTTGTTGGTTTGTTGGTTTGTTTGTTTGTTGGTTTGTTGGTTCTTTGGTTTCTTGGTTGTTTGGTTTGTTAGTTTGTTGGTTTGTTGGTTTGTTGGTTTGTTGGTTTGTCGGTTTGTTATTTTGTTGGCTTGTTGGTTTGTTGGTTTGTTGGTTTGTTGGTTTGTTGGTTCTTTGGTTTGTTGGTTCTTTGGTTTGTTAGTTTGTTGGTTTGTTGGTTTGTTGGTTCGTTGGTTTGTTGGTTTGTTCGTTTGTTGGTTTGTTGGTTCTTTGGTTTGTTGGTTCTTTGGTTTATTGGTTTGTTGGTTTGTTCGTTTGTTGGTTTGTTGGTTCTTTGTTTTGTTGGTTTGTTGGTTTGCTGGTTTTTTGGTTTGCTGGTTTGTTGGTTTGTTGGTTTGTTGGTTTGTTGGTTCGTTGGTTTGTTGGTTTATTGGTTTGTTGGTTTGTTGGTTTTTGGTTCTTTGGTTCTTTGGTTTGTTGGTTCTTTGGTTTGTTGGTTTGTTCGTTTGTTGGTTAGTTGGTTTGTTGGTTCTTTGGTTTGTTGATTCTTTGGTTTGTTGGCTTGTTGGTTTGTTGGTTCGTTGGTTTTTTGGTTTGTTGGCTTGTTGATTTGTTGGTTTGTTTGTTTGTTGGTTTGTTGGTTCTTTGGTTTCTTGGTTGTTTGGTTTGTTAGTTTGTTGGTTTGTTCGATTGTTGGTTTGTTGGTTTGTTGGTTTGTTGGTTTGTTGGTTTGTTGGTTTGTTAGTTTGTTGGTTTGTTGGTTTGTTGGTTTGTTGGTTTGTTGGTTTGTTGGTTCTTTGGTTCTTTGGTTTGTTGCTTCGTTGGTTTGTTGGTTTGTTGGTTTGTTCGTTTGTTTATTTGTTGGTTTGTTGGTTCGTTGGTTTGTTGGTTTGTTGGTTCTTCGGTTTGTTGGTTGTTTGGTTTGTTAGTTTGTTGGTTTGTTTGTTTGTTGGTTTGTTGGTTTGTTGGTTTATTGGTTTGTTGGTTTGTTGGTTTATTAGTTTGTTGGTTTGTTGGTTTGTTCGTTTGTTGGTTTGTTGGTTTGTTGGTTTGTTGGTTTGTTAGTTTGTTGGTTTGTTGGTTTGTTGGTTTGTTGGTTTGTTGGTTTGTTGGTTTGTTGGTTTGTTGGTTTGTTGGTTGTTTGGTTTGTTGGTTCTTTGGTTTGTTGGTTTGTTGGTTTGTTGGTTTGTTGGTTCTTTGATTCTTTGGTTTGTTGCTTCGTTGGTTTGTTGGTTTGTTGGTTTGTTCGTTTGTTTGTTTGTTGGTTTGTTGGATCGTTGGTTTGTTGGTTTGTTGGTTTGTTGGTTTGTTTGTTTTGTTGGTTTGTTGGTTCGTTGGTTTGTTAGTTTGTTGGTTTGTTGGTTTGTTGATTCTTTAATTTTTTGGTTTGTTGGTTCTTTGATTTGTTGGTTTGTTGGTTTGTCGGTTTGTTATTTTGTTGGCTTGTTGGCTTGTTGGTTTGTTGGTTTGTTGGTTTGTTGGTTTGTTGGTTCTTTGGTTTGTTGGTTCTTTGGTTTGTTAGTTTGTTGGTTTGTTGGTTTGTTGGTTCGTTGGTTCATTGGTTTGTTGGTTTGTTCGTTTGTTGGTTTGTTGGTTCTTTGGTTTGTTGGTTCTTTGGTTTGTTGGTTTGTTGGTTTGTTCGTTTGTTGGTTTGTTGGTTCTTTGGTTTGTTGGTTTGCTGGTTTTTTGGTTTGCTGGTTTGTTGGTTTGTTGGTTTGTTGGTTTGTTGGTTCGTTGGTTTGTTGGTTTATTGGTTTGTTGGTTTGTTGGTTTTTGGTTCTTTGGTTCTTTGGTTTGTTGGTTCTTTGGTTTGTTGGTTTGTTGGTTTGTTCGTTTGTTGGTTTGTTGGTTTGTTGGTTTGTTGGTTCTTTGGTTTGTTGATTCTTTGGTTTGTTGGCTTGTTGGTTTGTTGGTTCGTTGGTTTTTTGGTTTGTTGGCTTGTTGATTTGTTGGTTTGTTGGTTTGTTTGTTTGTTGGTTTGTTGGTTCTTTGGTTTCTTGGTTGTTTGGTTTGTTAGTTTGTTGGTTTGTTGGTTTGTTGGTTTGTTGGTTTGTTGGTTTGTTGGTTTGTTGGTTTGTTTGTTTGTTGGTTTGTTAGTTTGTTAGTTTGTTGGTTTGTTGGTTTGTTGGTTTGTTGGTTTGTTGGTTCTTTGGTTCTTTGGTTTGTTGCTTCGTTGGTTTGTTGGTTTGTTTGTTTGTTCGTTTGTTTATTTGTTGGTTTGTTGGTTCGTTGGTTTGTTGGTTTGTTGGTTCTTCGGTTTGTTGGTTGTTTGGTTTGTTAGTTTGTTCGTTTGTTGGTTTGTTGGTTCGTTGGTTTTCTGGTTTGTTGGCTTGTTGATTTGTTGGTTTGTTGGTTTGTTTGTTTGTTGGTTTGTTGGTTCTTTGGTTTCTTGGTTGTTTGGTTTGTTAGTTTGTTGGTTTGTTGGTTTGTTGGTTTGTTGGTTTGTTGGTTTGTTGGTTTGTTGGTTTATTAGTTTGTTGGTTTGTTGGTTTGTTCGTTTGTTGGTTTGTTGGTTTGTTGGTTTGTTGGTTTGTTAGTTTGTTGGTTTGTTGGTTTGTTGGTTTGTTGGTTTGTTGGTTTGTTGGTTTGTTGGTTTGTTGGTTGTTTGGTTTGTTGGTTCTTTGGTTTGTTGGTTCGTTGGTTTGTTGGTTTGTTGGTTGTTTGGTTTGTTGATTCTTTGGTTTGTTAGTTTGTTGGTTCGTTGGTTCTTTGGTTTGTTGGTTCTTTGGTTTGTTAGTTTGTTGGTTTGTTGGTTTGTTGGTTCGTTGGTTTGTTGGTTTATTCGTTTGTTGGTTTGTTGGTTTGTTGGTTTGTTGGTTTGTTGGTTTGTTGGTTCGTTGGTTTGTTGGTTTGTTGGTTTGTTGGTTCTTTGGTTCTTTAGTTCTTTGGTTCTTTGGTTTGGTGGTTTGTTGGTTTGTTGGTTTGTTCGTTTGTTGGTTTGTTGGTTTGTTCGTTTGGTGGTTTGTTGGTTTGTTGGTTTGTTGGTTCGTTGGTTTGTTGGTTTGTTGGTTTGTTGGTTCTTTAGTTCTTTGGTTCTTTGGTTTGTTGGTTTGTTGGTTTGTTGGTTTGTTGGTTTGTTGGTTTGTTCGTTTGTTGGTTTGTTGGTTTGTTGGTTCTTTGGTTTATTGGTTCTTTGGTTTGTTGGTTCTTTGGTTTGTTGGTTTAATGGTTTATTGGTTTGTTGGTTTGTGGTTTTGTTGGTTTGTTGGTTCTTTGGCTCTTTAGTTCTTCGATTCTTTGGTTTGTTGGTTTGTAGGTTTGTTGGTTTATTGGTTTGCTAGTTTGTTGGTTTGTTGGTTTGTTGGTTTGTTGGTTTGTTGGTTCTTTGGTTTGTTGGTTCTTTGGTTTGTTGATTCTTTGGTTTGTTGGTTCTTGGGTTTGTTGGTTTTTTAGTTTGTACGTTCTTTGGTTTGTTGGTTTGTTATTTTGTTGGTTTGTTAGTTTGTTGGTTTGTTTGTTTGTTCGTTTGTTGGTTTGTAAATTTGTTGGTTTGTTGGTTCTTTGGTTTGTTGGTTCTTTGGTTTGTTGGTTTGTTGGTTTGTTCGTTTGTTGGTTTCTTGGTTCTTTGGTTTGTTGGTTTGTTGGTTTGCTGGTTTTTTGGTTTGCTGGTTTGTTGGTTTGTTGGTTTGTTGGTTTGTTGGTTCGTTGGTTTGTTGGTTTATTGGTTTGTTGGTTTGTTGGTTTTTGGTTCTTTGGTTCTTTGGTTTGTTGGTTCTTTGGTTTGTTGGTTTGTTCGTTTGCTGGTTTGTTGGTTTGTTGGTTCTTTGGTTTGTTGATTCTTTGGTTTGTTGGCTTGTTGGTTTGTTGGTTCGTTGGTTTTTTGGTTTGTTGGCTTGTTGGTTTGTTGGTGTGTTGGTTTGTTCGTTTGTTGGTTTGTTGGTTCTTTGGTTTCTTGGTTGTTTGGTTTGTTAGTTTGTTGGTTTGTTCGTTTGTTGGTTTGTTGGTTTGTTGGTTTGTTGGTTTGTTGGTTTGTTGGTTTGTTGGTTTGTTGGTTTGTTGGTTTGTTAGTTTGTTGGTTTGTTGGTTTGTTGGTTTGTTAGTTTGTTGGTTCTTTGGTTCTTTGGTTTGTTGCTTCGTTGGTTTGTTGGTTTGTTGGTTTTTTCGTTTGTTTATTTGTTGGTTTGTTGGTTCGTTGGTTTGTTGGTTTGTTGGTTCTTTGGTTTGTTGGTTGTTTGGCTTGTTAGTTTGTTGGTTTGTTCGTTTGTTGGTTTGTTGGTTTGTTGGTTTGTTGGTTTGTTGGTTTGTTGGTTTGTTGGTTTATTAGTTTGTTGGCTGGTTGGTTTGTTCGTTTGTTCGTTTGTTGGTTTGTTGGTTTGTTGGTTTGTTGGTTCGTTGGTTTGTTAGTTTGTTGGTTTGTTGGTTTGTTGATTCTTTAATTTTTTGGTTTGTTGGTTCTTTGATTTGTTGGTTTGTTGGTTTGTTGGTT
The DNA here is from genome assembly GCA_958298945.1 of Atherix ibis. Classification (NCBI taxonomy): domain Eukaryota; kingdom Metazoa; phylum Arthropoda; class Insecta; order Diptera; family Athericidae; genus Atherix; species Atherix ibis. The sequence continues at coordinate 68,520,541 of OY282608.1, forward strand.
TGTCGGTTTGTTATTTTGTTGGCTTGTTGGCTTGTTGGTTTGTTGGTTTGTTGGTTTGTTGGTTTGTTGGTTCTTTGGTTTGTTGGTTCTTTGGTTTGTTAGTTTGTTGGTTTGTTGGTTTGTTGGTTCGTTGGTTTGTTGGTTTGTTCGTTTGGTGGTTTGTTGGTTCTTTGGTTTGTTGGTTCTTTGGTTTGTTGGTTTGTTGGTTTGTTCGTTTGTTGGTTTGTTGGTTCTTTGGTTTGTTGGTTTGCTGGTTTTTTGGTTTGCTGGTTTGTTGGTTTGTTGGTTTGTTGGTTTGTTGGTTCGTTGGTTTGTTGGTTTATTGGTTTGTTGGTTTGTTGGTTTTTGGTTCTTTGGTTCTTTGGTTTGTTGGTTCTTTGGTTTGTTGGTTTGTTGGTTTGTTCGTTTGTTGGTTTGTTGGTTTGTTGGTTCTTTGGTTTGTTGATTCTTTGGTTTGTTGGCTTGTTGGTTTGTTGGTTCGTTGGTTTTTTGGTTTGTTGGCTTGTTGATTTGTTGGTTTGTTGGTTTGTTTGTTTGTTGGTTTGTTGGTTCTTTGGTTTCTTGGTTGTTTGGTTTGTTAGTTTGTTGGTTTGTTGGTTTGTTGGTTTGTTGGTTTGTTGGTTTGTTGGTTTGTTGGTTTGTTGATTTGTTGGTTTGTTAGTTTGTTGGTTTGTTGGTTTGTTGGTTTGTTGGTTTGTTGGTTCTTTGGTTCTTTGGTTTGTTGCTTCGTTGGTTTGTTGGTTTGTTTGTTTGTTCGTTTGTTTATTTGTTGGTTTGTTGGTTCGTTGGTTTGTTGGTTTGTTGGTTCTTCGGTTTGTTGGTTGTTTGGTTTGTTAGTTTGTTCGTTTGTTGGTTTGTTGGTTTGTTGGTTTGTTGGTTTGTTGGTTTGTTGGTTTATTAGTTTGTTGGTTTGTTGGTTTGTTCGTTTGTTGGTTTGTTGGTTTGTTGGTTTGTTGGTTTGTTAGTTTGTTGGTTTGTTGGTTTGTTGATTTGTTGGTTTGTTGGTTTGTTGGTTTGTTGGTTGTTTGGTTTGTGGGTTCTTTGGTTTGTTGGTTCGTTGGTTTGTTGGTTTGTTGGTTGTTTGGTTTGTTGATTCTTTGGTTTGTTGGTTTGTTGGTTCGTTGGTTCTTTGGTTTGTTGGTTCTTTGGTTTGTTAGTTTGTTGGTTTGTTGGTTCGTTGGTTTGTTGGTTTGTTCCTTTGTTGGTTTGTTGGTTTGTTGGTTTGTTGGTTCGTTGGTTTGTTGGTTTGTTGGTTTGTTGGTTCTTTGGTTCTTTAGTTCTTTGGTTCTTTGGTTTGGTGGTTTGTTGGTTTGTTGGTTTGTTGGTTTGTTCGTTTGTTGGTTTGTTGGTTTGTTCGTTTGGTGGTTTGTTGGTTTGTTGGTTCGTTGGTTTGTTGGTTTGTTGGTTTGTTGGTTCTTTAGTTCTTTGGTTCTTTGGTTTGTTGGTTTGTTGGTTTGTTGGTTTGTTGGTTTGTTCGTTTGTTGGTTTGTTGGTTTGTTGGTTATTTGGTTTGTTGGTTCTTTGGTTTGTTGGTTCTTTGGTTTGTTGGTTCTTTGGTTTGTTGGTTTAATGGTTTATTGGTTTGTTGGTTTGTGGTTTTGTTGGTTTGTTGGTTCTTTGGCTCTTTAGTTCTTTGGTTCTTTGGTTTGTTGGTTTGTTGGTTTGTTGGTTTGTTGGTTTGTTAGTTTGTTGGTTTGTTGGTTTGTTGTTTTGTCGGTTTGTTATTTTGTTGGCTTGTTGGCTTGTTGGTTTGTTGGTTTGTTGGTTTGTTGGTTTGTTGGTTCTTTGGTTTGTTGGTTCTTTGGTTTGTTAGTTTGTTGGTTTGTTGGTTTGTTGGTTCTTTGGTTTGTTGGTTTGTTGGTTTGTTCCTTTGTTGCTTTGTTGGTTCTTTGGCTTGTTGGTTTGCTGGTTTGTTATTTTGTTGGTTTGTTAGTTTGTTGGTTTGTTTGTTTGTTCGTTTGTTGGTTTGTAAATTTGTTGGTTTGTTGGTTCTTTGGTTTGTTGGTTCTTTGGTTTGTTGGTTTGTTCGTTTGTTGGTTTGTTGGTTCTTTGGTTTGTTGGTTTGTTGGTATGCTGGTTTTTTGGTTTGCTGGTTTGTTGGTTTGTTGGTTTGTTGGTTTGTTGGTTCGTTGGTTTGTTGGTTTATTGGTTTGTTGGTTTGTTGGTTTTTGGTTCTTTGGTTCTTTGGTTTGTTGGTTCTTTGGTTTGTTGGTTTGTTCGTTTGCTGGTTTGTTGGTTTGTTGGTTCTTTGGTTTGTTGATTCTTTGGTTTGTTGGCTTGTTGGTTTGTTGGTTCGTTGGTTTATTGGTTTGTTGGCTTGTTGGTTTGTTGGTGTGTTTGTTTGTTCGTTTGTTGGTTTGTTGGTTCTTTGGTTTCTTGGTTGTTTGGTTTGTTAGTTTGTTGGTTTGTTCGTTTGTTGGTTTGTTGGTTTGTTGGTTTGTTGGTTTGTTGGTTTGTTGGTTTGTTGGTTTGTTGGTTTGTTGGTTTGTTAGTTTGTTGGTTTGTTGGTTTGTTGGTTTGTTAGTTTGTTGGTTCTTTGGTTCTTTGGTTTGTTGCTTCGTTGGTTTGTTGGTTTGTTGGTTTGTTCGTTTGTTTATTTGTTGGTTTGTTGGTTCGTTGGTTTGTTGGTTGGTTGGTTTGTTGGTTCTTTGGTTTGTCTGTTCGTTGGTTTGTTGGTTTGTTGGTTCTTTGGTTTGTTGATTCTTTGGTTTGTTGGTTTGTTCGTTTGTTGGTTTGTTGGTTTGTTGGTTCTTTGGTTTGTTGGTTCTTTGGTTTGTTGGTTCTTTGGTTTGTTGGTTTAATGGTTTATTGGTTTGTTGGTTTGTGGTTTTGTTGGTTTGTTGGTTCTTTGGCTCTTTAGTTCTTCAATTCTTTGGTTTGTTGGTTTGTAGGTTTGTTGGTTTATTGGTTTGCTAGTTTGTTGGTTTGTTGGTTTGTTGGTTTGTTGGTTTGTTGGTTCTTTGGTTTGTTGGTTCTTTGGTTTGTTGATTCTTTGGTTTGTTGGTTCTTGGGTTTGTTGGTTTTTTAGTTTGTACGTTCTTTGGTTTGTTGGTTTGTTATTTTGTTGGTTTGTTAGTTTGTTGGTTTGTTTGTTTGTTCGTTTGTTGGTTTGTAAATTTGTTGGTTTGTTGGTTCTTTGGTTTGTTGGTTCTTTGGTTTGTTGGTTTGTTGGTTTGTTCGTTTGTTGGTTTCTTGGTTCTTTGGTTTGTTGGTTTGTTGGTTTGCTGGTTTTTTGGTTTGCTGGTTTGTTGGTTTGTTGGTTTGTTGGTTTGTTGGTTCGTTGGTTTGTTGGTTTACGTATATTGGTTTGTTGGTTTGTTGGTTTTTGGTTCTTTGGTTCTTTGGTTTGTTGGTTCTTTGGTTTGTTGGTTTGTTCGTTTGCTGGTTTGTTGGTTTGTTGGTTCTTTGGTTTGTTGATTCTTTGGTTTGTTGGCTTGTTGGTTTGTTGGTTCGTTGGTTTTTTGGTTTGTTGGCTTGTTGGTTTGTTGGTGTGTTGGTTTGTTCGTTTGTTGGTTTGTTGGTTCTTTGGTTTCTTGGTTGTTTGGTTTGTTAGTTTGTTGGTTTGTTCGTTTGTTGGTTTGTTGGTTTGTTGGTTTGTTGGTTTGTTGGTTTGTTGGTTTGTTGGTTTGTTGGTTTGTTGGTTTGTTAGTTTGTTGGTTTGTTGGTTTGTTTGTTTGTTAGTTTGTTGGTTCTTTGGTTCTTTGGTTTGTTGCTTCGTTGGTTTGTTGGTTTGTTGGTTTTTTCGTTTGTTTATTTGTTGGTTTGTTGGTTCGTTGGTTTGTTGGTTTGTTGGTTCTTTGGTTTGTTGGTTGTTTGGCTTGTTAGTTTGTTGGTTTGTTCGTTTGTTGGTTTGTTGGTTTGTTGGTTTGTTGGTTTGTTGGTTTGTTGGTTTGTTGGTTTATTAGTTTGTTGGCTGGTTGGTTTGTTCGTTTGTTCGTTTGTTGGTTTGTTGGTTTGTTGGTTTGTTGGTTCGTTGGTTTGTTAGTTTGTTGGTTTGTTGGTTTGTTGATTCTTTAATTTTTTGGTTTGTTGGTTCTTTGATTTGTTGGTTTGTTGGTTTGTTGGTTTGTCGGTTTGTTATTTTGTTGGCTTGTTGGCTTGTTGGTTTGTTGGTTTGTTAGTTTGTTGGTTTGTTGGTTCTTTGGTTTGTTGGTTCTTTGGTTTGTTAGTTTGTTGGTTTGTTGGTTTGTTGGTTCGTTGGTTTGTTGGTTTGTTCGTTTGGTGGTTTGTTGGTTCTTTGGTTTGTTGGTTCTTTGGTTTGTTGGTTTGTTGGTTTGTTCGTTTGTTGGTTTGTTGGTTCTTTGGTTTGTTGGTTTGCTGGTTTTTTGGTTTGCTGGTTTGTTGGTTTGTTGGTTTGTTGGTTTGTTGGTTCGTTGGTTTGTTGGTTTATTGGTTTGTTGGTTTGTTGGTTTTTGGTTCTTTGGTTCTTTGGTTTGTTGGTTCTTTGGTTTGTTGGTTTGTTGGTTTGTTCGTTTGTTGGTTTGTTGGTTTGTTGGTTCTTTGGTTTGTTGATTCTTTGGTTTGTTGGCTTGTTGGTTTGTTGGTTCGTTGGTTTTTTGGTTTGTTGGCTTGTTGATTTGTTGGTTTGTTGGTTTGTTTGTTTGTTGGTTTGTTGGTTCTTTGATTTCTTGGTTGTTTGGTTTGTTAGTTTGTTGGTTTGTTGGTTTGTTGGTTTGTTGGTTTGTTGGTTTGTTGGTTTGTTGGTTTGTTGATTTGTTGGTTTGTTAGTTTGTTGGTTTGTTGGTTTGTTGGTTTGTTGGTTTGTTGGTTCTTTGGTTCTTTGGTTTGTTGCTTCGTTGGTTTGTTGGTTTGTTTGTTTGTTCGTTTGTTTATTTGTTGGTTTGTTGGTTCGTTGGTTTGTTGGTTTGTTGGTTCTTCGGTTTGTTGGTTGTTTGGTTTGTTAGTTTGTTCGTTTGTTGGTTTGTTGGTTTGTTGGTTTGTTGGTTTGTTGGTTTGTTGGTTTATTAGTTTGTTGGTTTGTTGGTTTGTTCGTTTGTTGGTTTGTTGGTTTGTTGGTTTGTTGGTTTGTTAGTTTGTTGGTTTGTTGGTTTGTTGATTTGTTGGTTTGTTGGTTTGTTGGTTTGTTGGTTGTTTGGTTTGTGGGTTCTTTGGTTTGTTGGTTCGTTGGTTTGTTGGTTTGTTGGTTGTTTGGTTTGTTGATTCTTTGGTTTGTTGGTTTGTTGGTTCGTTGGTTCTTTGGTTTGTTGGTTCTTTGGTTTGTTAGTTTGTTGGTTTGTTGGTTCGTTGGTTTGTTGGTTTGTTCGTTTGTTGGTTTGTTGGTTTGTTGGTTTGTTGGTTCGTTGGTTTGTTGGTTTGTTGGTTTGTTGGTTCTTTGGTTCTTTAGTTCTTTGGTTCTTTGGTTTGGTGGTTTGTTGGTTTGTTGGTTTGTTGGTTTGTTCGTTTGTTGGTTTGTTGGTTTGTTCGTTTGGTGGTTTGTTGGTTTGTTGGTTTGTTGGTTCGTTGGTTTGTTGGTTTGTTGGTTTGTTGGTTCTTTAGTTCTTTGGTTCTTTGGTTTGTTGGTTTGTTGGTTTGTTGGTTTGTTGGTTTGTTCGTTTGTTGGTTTGTTGGTTTGTTGGTTATTTGGTTTGTTGGTTCTTTGGTTTGTTGGTTCTTTGGTTTGTTGGTTCTTTGGTTTGTTGGTTTAATGGTTTATTGGTTTGTTGGTTTGTGGTTTTGTTGGTTTGTTGGTTCTTTGGCTCTTTAGTTCTTTGGTTCTTTGGTTTGTTGGTTTGTTGGTTTGTTGGTTTGTTGGTTTGTTAGTTTGTTGGTTTGTTGGTTTGTTGTTTTGTCGGTTTGTTATTTTGTTGGCTTGTTGGCTTGTTGGTTTGTTGGTTTGTTGGTTTGTTGGTTTGTTGGTTCTTTGGTTTGTTGGTTCTTTGGTTTGTTAGTTTGTTGGTTTGTTGGTTTGTTGGTTCTTTGGTTTGTTGGTTTGTTGGTTTGTTCGTTTGTTGGTTTGTTGGTTCTTTGGTTTGTTGGTTTGCTGGTTTGTTATTTTGTTGGTTTGTTAGTTTGTTGGTTTGTTTGTTTGTTCGTTTGTTGGTTTGTAAATTTGTTGGTTTGTTGGTTCTTTGGTTTGTTGGTTCTTTGGTTTGTTGGTTTGTTCGTTTGTTGGTTTGTTGGTTCTTTGGTTTGTTGGTTTGTTGGTATGCTGGTTTTTTGGTTTGCTGGTTTGTTGGTTTGTTGGTTTGTTGGTTTGTTGGTTCGTTGGTTTGTTGGTTTATTGGTTTGTTGGTTTGTTGGTTTTTGGTTCTTTGGTTCTTTGGTTTGTTGGTTCTTTGGTTTGTTGGTTTGTTCGTTTGCTGGTTTGTTGGTTTGTTGGTTCTTTGGTTTGTTGATTCTTTGGTTTGTTGGCTTGTTGGTTTGTTGGTTCGTTGGTTTATTGGTTTGTTGGCTTGTTGGTTTGTTGGTGTGTTTGTTTGTTCGTTTGTTGGTTTATTGGTTCTTTGGTTTCTTGGTTGTTTGGTTTGTTAGTTTGTTGGTTTGTTCGTTTGTTGGTTTGTTGGTTTGTTGGTTTGTTGGTTTGTTGGTTTGTTGGTTTGTTGGTTTGTTGGTTTGTTGGTTTGTTGGTTTGTTGGTTTGTTAGTTTGTTGGTTTGTTGGTTTGTTGGTTTGTTAGTTTGTTGGTTCTTTGGTTCTTTGGTTTGTTGCTTCGTTGGTTTGTTGGTTTGTTGGTTTGTTCGTTTGTTTATTTGTTGGTTTGTTGGTTCGTTGGTTTGTTGGTTGGTTGGTTTGTTGGTTCTTTGGTTTGTCTGTTCGTTGGTTTGTTGGTTTGTTGGTTCTTTGGTTTGTTGATTCTTTGGTTTGTTGGTTTGTTTGTTCGTTGGTTTGATGGTTTGTTGGTTTGTTGGTTTGTTGGTTTATTGGTTTGTTAGTTTGTTCGTTTGTTGGTTTGTTGGTTTGTTAGTTTGTTAGTTTGTTTGTTTGTTGGTTTGTTGGTTTGTTGGTTTATTGGTTTGTTTGTTCTTTGGTTCTTTGGTTTGTTGGTTCTTTGGTTTGTTGGTTTGTTGGTTTGTTCGTTTGTTTGTTTGTTGGTTTGTTGGTTCGTTGGTTTGTTGGTTTATTGGTTTGTTGGTTTTTTGGTTCTTTGGTTCTTTGGTTCTTTGGTTTGTTGGTTCTTTGGTTTGTTGATTTGTTGGTTTGTTCGTTTGTTGGTTTGTTGGTTTGTTGGTTTATTGGTTCTTTGGTTTGTAAGTTGTTTGGTTTGTTGGGTTGTTGGCTTGTTTGTTTGTTGGTTTGTTCGTTTGTTGGTTTGTTGGTTTGTCCGTTTGTTGGTTTGTTGGTTTGTTGGTTTGTTGGTTTGTGGTTTCTTTGGTTTGTTGGTTCTTTGGTTTGTTGGTTCTTTGGTTTGTTGGTTCATTGATTTGTTGGTTTGTTGGTTTGTTGGTTATTTACTTCTTTGGTTCTTTGGTTTGTTGGTGTGTTGGTTTGTTGGTTCGTTGGTTTGTTCGTTTGTTGGTTTGTCGGTTTGTTGGTTTGTTGGTTTGTTGGTTTGTTGGTTTGTTGGTTTGTTGGTTTGTTGGTTTGTTGGTTTGTTGGTTTGTTGGTTTATTAGTTTGTTGGCTTGTTGGTTTGTTCGTTTGTTGGTTTGTTGGTTTGTTGGTTTGTTAGTTTGTTGGTTTGTTGGTTTGTTGGTTTGTTGGTCTGTTGGTTTGTTGGTTTGTTGGTTGGTTGGTTTGTTGGTTCTTTGGTTTGTCTGTTCGTTGGTTTGTTGGTTTGTTGGTTCTTTCGTTTGTTGATTCTTTGGTTTGTTGGTTTGTTCGTTCGTTGGTTTGATGGTTTGTTGGTTTGTTGGTTTGTTGGTTTATTGGTTTGTTAGTTTGTTGGTTTGTTGGTTTGTTGGTTTGTTAGTTTGTAAGTTTGTTTGTTTGTTGGTTTGTTGGTTTGTTGGTTTATTGGTTTGTTTGTTCTTTGGTTCTTTGGTTTGTTGGTTCTTTGGTTTGTTGGTTTGTTGGTTTGTTCGTTTGTTTGTTTGTTGGTTTGTTGGTTCGTTGGTTTGTTGGTTTATTGGTTTGTTGGTTTTTTGGTTCTTTGGTTCTTTGGTTCTTTGGTTTGTTGGTTCTTTGGTTTGTTGATTTGTTGGTTTGTTCGTTTGTTGGTTTGTTGGTTTGTTGGTTTATTGGTTCTTTGGTTTGTAAGTTGTTTGGTTTGTTGGGTTGTTGGCTTGTTTGTTTGTTGGTTTGTTCGTTTGTTGGTTTGTTGGTTTGTTCGTTTGTTGGTTTGTTGGTTTGTTGGTTTGTTGGTTTGTGGTTTCTTTGGTTTGTTGGTTCTTTGGTTTGTTGGTTCTTTGGTTTGTTGGTTCATTGATTTGTTGGTTTGTTGGTTTGTTGGTTTGTTGGTTCTTTACTTCTTTGGTTCTTTGGTTTGTTGGTGTGTTGGTTTGTTGGTTCGTTGGTTTGTTCGTTTGTTGGTTTGTCGGTTTGTTGGTTTGTTGGTTTGTTGGTTTGTTGGTTTGTTGTTTCGTTGGTTTGTTGGTTTGTTGGTTTTTTGGTTCTTTGGTTTGTTGGTTTGTTGGTTTGTTCGTTTGTTGGTTCTTTGGTTTGTTGGTTTGTTGGTTTGTTGGTTTGTTGGTTGTTGGTGTGTTGGTTCTTTGGTTTGTTGGTTTGTTGGTTCTTTGGTTTGTTGGTTTGTTGTTTTGTTGGTTTGTTGGTTTGTTAGTTTGTTGGTTTGTTGGTTTGTTGGTTTGTCAGTTTGTTGGTTTGTTGGTTCTTTGGTTTGTTGATTCTTTGTATTGTTGGTTTGTTGGTTTGTTGGTTTGTAGGTTCTTTGGTTTGTTGGTTTGTTGGTTTGTTCGTTTGTTGGTTCTTTGGTTTGTTGGATCTTTGGTTTGTTGTTTTGTTGGTTCTTTGGTTTGTAGGTTCTTTTGTTTGTTGGTTTGTTGGTTCGTTGGTTTGTTATTTTGTTGGTTTGTTAGTTTGTTGGTTTGTTGGTTTGTTCGTTTGTTGGTTTGTTGGTTGGTTGGTTTGTTGGTTCTTTGGTTTGTTGGTTCTTTGGTTTGTTGGTTTGTTGGTTTGTTCGTTTGTTGGTTTGTTGGTTTTTTGGATTGTTGGTTTGTTGGTTTGTTGGTTTTTTGGTTTGTTGGTTTGTTGGTTTGTTGGTTTGTTGGTTTGTTGGTTTGTTCGTTTGTTGGTTTTTGGTTTGTTGGTTTGTTGGTTTGTTGGTTCTTTCGTTCTTTGGTTTTTTGGTTTGTTGGTTCTTTGGTTTGTTGGTTTGTTAGTTTGTTCGTTTGGTGGTTTGTTGGTTTGTTGGTTCTTTGGTTTGTTGGTTTGTTGGTTTGTCGGTTTGTTATTTTGTTGGCTTCTTGGTTTGTTGGTTTGTTGGTTTGCTGATTTGTTGGTTCTTTGGTTTGTTGGTTCTTTGGTTTGTTAGTTTGTTGGTTTGTTGGTTTGTTGGTTCGTTGGTTTGTAGGTTTGTTCGTTTGTTGGTTTGTGGTTTGTTGGTTTGTTGGTTCGTTGGTTTGTTGGTTTGTTGGTTTGTTGGTTTGTTGGTTTGTTGGTTCTTTGGTTTGTTGATTCTTTGGTTTGTTGGTTTGTTGGTTTGTTGGTTCTTTTTTGTTCGTTTGTTGGTTTGTTGGTTTGTTAGTTTGTTGGTTTGTTGGTTTGTTGGTTTGTTAGTTTGTTCGTTTGTTGGTTTGTTGGTTTGTTGGTTTGTTGGTTTGTTGGTTCGTTGGTTTGTTAGTTTGTTGGTTTGTTGGTTTGTTGATTCTTTAATTTTTTGGTTTGTTGGTTCTTTGATTTGTTGGTTTGTTGGTTTGTTGGTTTGTCGGTTTGTTATTTTGTTGGCTTGTTGGCTTGTTGGTTTGTTGGTTTGTTGGTTTGTTGGTTTGTTGGTTCTTTGGTTTGTTGGTTCTTTGGTTTGTTAGTTTGTTGGTTTGTTGGTTTGTTGGTTCGTTGGTTTGTTGGTTTGTTCGTTTGTTGGTTTGTTGGTTCTTTGGTTTGTTGGTTCTTTGGTTTGTTCGTTTGTTGGTTTGTTCGTTTGTTGGTTTGTTGGTTCTTTGGTTTGTTGGTTTGCTGGTTTTTTGGTTTGCTGGTTTGTTGGTTTGTTGGTTTGTTGGTTTGTTGGTTCGTTGGTTTGTTGGTTTATTGGTTTGTTGGTTTGTTGGTTTTTGGTTCTTTGGTTCTTTGGTTTGTTGGTTCTTTGGTTTGTTGGTTTGTTGGTTTGTTCGTTTGTTGGTTTGTTGGTTTGTTGGTTCTTTGGTTTGTTGATTCTTTGGTTTGTTGGCTTGTTGGTTTGTTGGTTCGTTGGTTTTTTGGTTTGTTGGCTTGTTGATTTGTTGGTTTGTTGGTTTGTTTGTTTGTTGGTTTGTTGGTTCTTTGGTTTCTTGGTTGTTTGGTTTGTTAGTTTGTTGGTTTGTTGGTTTGTTGGTTTGTTGGTTTGTTGGTTTGTTGGTTTGTTGGTTTGTTGATTTGTTGGTTTGTTAGTTTGTTGGTTTGTTGATTTGTTGGTTTGTTGGTTTGTTGGTTCTTTGGTTCTTTGGTTTGTTGCTTCGTTGGTTTGTTGGTTTGTTTGTTTGTTCGTTTGTTTATTTGTTGGTTTGTTGGTTCGTTGGTTTGTTGGTTTGTTGGTTCTTCGGTTTGTTGGTTGTTTGGTTTGTTAGTTTGTTCGTTTGTTGGTTTGTTGGTTTGTTGGTTTGTTGGTTTGTTGGTTTGTTGGTTTATTAGTTTGTTGGTTTGTTGGTTTGTTCGTTTGTTGGTTTGTTGGTTTGTTGGTTTGTTGGTTTGTTAGTTTGTTGGTTTGTTGGTTTGTTGGTTTGTTGATTTGTTGGTTTGTTGGTTTGTTGGTTTGTTAGTTGTTTGGTTTGTGGGTTCTTTGGTTTGTTGGTTCGTTGGTTTGTTGGTTTGTTGGTTGTTTGGTTTGTTGATTCTTTGGTTTGTTGGTTTGTTGGTTCGTTGGTTCTTTGGTTTGTTGGTTCTTTGGTTTGTTAGTTTGTTGGTTTGTTGGTTTGTTGGTTCGTTGGTTTGTTGGTTTGTTCGTTTGTTGGTTTGTTGGTTTGTTGGTTTGTTGGTTCGTTGGTTTGTTGGTTTGTTGGTTTGTTGGTTCTTTGGTTCTTTAGTTCTTTGGTTCTTTGGTTTGGTGGTTTGTTGTTTTGTTGGTTTGTTGGTTTGTTCGTTTGTTGGTTTGTTGGTTTGTTCGTTTGGTGGTTTGTTGGTTTGTTGGTTTGTTGGTTCGTTGGTTTGTTGGTTTGTTGGTTTGTTGGTTCTTTAGTTCTTTGGTTCTTTGGTTTGTTGGTTTGTTGGTTTGTTGGTTTGTTGGTTTGTTCGTTTGTTGGTTTGTTGGTTTGTTGGTTATTTGGTTTGTTGGTTCTTTGGTTTGTTGGTTCTTTGGTTTGTTGGTTCTTTGGTTTGTTGGTTTAATGGTTTATTGGTTTGTTGGTTTGTGGTTTTGTTGGTTTGTTGGTTCTTTGGCTCTTTAGTTCTTTGGTTCTTTGGTTTGTTGGTTTGTTGGTTTGTTGGTTTGTTGGTTTGTTAGTTTGTTGGTTTGTTGGTTTGTTGGTTTGTTCGTTTGTTGGTTTGTTGGTTCTTTGGTTTGTTGGTTTGTTGGTTTGCTGGTTTTTTGGTTTGCTGGTTTGTTGGTTTGTTGGTTTGTTGGTTTGTTGGTTCGTTGGTTTGTTGGTTTATTGGTTTGTTGGTTTGTTGGTTTTTGGTTCTTTGGTTCTTTGGTTTGTTGGTTCTTTGGTTTGTTGGTTTGTTCGTTTGCTGGTTTGTTGGTTTGTTGGTTCTTTGGTTTGTTGATTCTTTGGTTTGTTGGCTTGTTGGTTTGTTGGTTCGTTGGTTTTTTGGTTTGTTGGCTTGTTGGTTTGTTGGTGTGTTTGTTTGTTCGTTTGTTGGTTTGTTGGTTCTTTGGTTTCTTGGTTGTTTGGTTTGTTAGTTTGTTGGTTTGTTCGTTTGTTGGTTTGTTGGTTTGTTGGTTTGTTGGTTTGTTGGTTTGTTGGTTTGTTGGTTTGTTGGTTTGTTGGTTTGTTAGTTTGTTGGTTTGTTGGTTTGTTGGTTTGTTAGTTTGTTGGTTCTTTGGTTCTTTGGTTTGTTGCTTCGTTGGTTTGTTGGTTTGTTGGTTTGTTCGTTTGTTTATTTGTTGGTTTGTTGGTTCGTTGGTTTGTTGGTTTGTTGGTTCTTTGGTTTGTTGGTTGTTTGGTTTGTTAGTTTCTTGGTTTGTTCGTTTGTTGGTTTGTTGGTTTGTTGGTTTGTTGGTTTGATGGTTTGTTGGTTTATTAGTTTGTTGGCTTGTTGGTTTGTTCGTTTGTTGGTTTGTTGGTTTGTTAGTTTGTTAGTTTGTTGGTTTGTTGGTTTGTTGGTTTGTTGGTTTGTTGGTTTGTTGGTTTGTTGGTTGGTTGGTTTGTTGGTTCTTTGGTTTGTCTGTTCGTTGGTTTGTTGGTTTGTTGGTTCTTTGGTTTGTTGATTCTTTGGTTTGTTGGTTTGTTCGTTCGTTGGTTTGATGGTTTGTTGGTTTGTTAGTTTGTTGGTTTATTGGTTTGTTAGTTTGTTGGTTTGTTGGTTTGTTAGTTTGTTAGTTTGTTTGTTTGTTGGTTTGTTGGTTTGTTGGTTTATTGGTTTGTTTGTTCTTTGGTTCTTTGGTTTGTTGGTTCTTTGGTTTGTTGGTTTGTTGGTTTGTTCGTTTGTTTGTTTGTTGGTTCGTTGGTTTGTTGGTTTATTGGTTTGTTGGTTTTTTGGTTCTTTGGTGCTTTGGTTCTTTGGTTTGTTGGTTCTTTGGTTTGTTGATTTGTTGGTTTGTTCGTTTGTTGGTTTGTTGGTTTGTTGGTTTATTGGTTCTTTGGTTTGTAAGTTGTTTGGTTTGTTGGGTTGTTGGCTTGTTTGTTTGTTGGTTTGTTCGTTTGTTGGTTTGTTGGTTTGTTCGTTTGTTGGTTTGTTGGTTTGTTGGTTTGTTGGTTTGTGGTTTCTTTGGTTTGTTGGTTCTTTGGTTTGTTGGTTCTTTGGTTTGTTGGTTCATTGATTTGTTGATTTGTTGGTTTGTTGGTTCTTTACTTCTTTGGTTCTTTGGTTTGTTGGTGTGTTGGTTTGTTGGTTCGTTGGTTTGTTCGTTTGTTGGTTTGTTGGTTTGTTGGTTTGTTGGTTTGTTGGTTTGTTGGTTTGTTGGTTTGTTGGTTTGTTGGTTTGTTGGTTTATTAGTTTGTTGGCTTGTTGGTTTGTTCGTTTGTTGGTTTGTTGGTTTGTTGGTTTGTTAGTTTGTTGGTTTGTTGGTTTGTTGGTTTGTTGGTCTGTTGGTTTGTTGGTTTGTTGGTTGGTTGGTTTGTTGGTTCTTTGGTTTGTCTGTTCGTTGGTTTGTTGGTTTGTTGGTTCTTTGGTTTGTTGATTCTTTGGTTTGTTGGTTTGTTCGTTCGTTGGTTTGATGGTTTGTTGGTTTGTTGGTTTGTTGGTTTATTGGTTTGTTAGTTTGTTGGTTTGTTGGTTTGTTGGTTTGTTAGTTTGTTAGTTTGTTTGTTTGTTGGTTTGTTGGTTTGTTGGTTTATTGGTTTGTTTGTTCTTTGGTTCTTTGGTTTGTTGGTTCTTTGGTTTGTTGGTTTGTTGGTTTGTTCGTTTGTTTGTTTGTTGGTTTGTTGGTTCGTTGGTTTGTTGGTTTATTGGTTTGTTGGTTTTTTGGTTCTTTGGTTCTTTGGTTCTTTGGTTTGTTGGTTCTTTGGTTTGTTGATTTGTTGGTTTGTTCGTTTGTTGGTTTGTTGGTTTGTTGGTTTATTGGTTCTTTGGTTTGTAAGTTGTTTGGTTTGTTGGGTTGTTGGCTTGTTTGTTTGTTGGTTTGTTCGTTTGTTGGTTTGTTGGTTTGTTCGTTTGTTGGTTTGTTGGTTTGTTGGTTTGTTGGTTTGTGGTTTCTTTGGTTTGTTGGTTCTTTGGTTTGTTGGTTCTTTGGTTTGTTGGTTCATTGATTTGTTGGTTTGTTGGTTTGTTGGTTCTTTACTTCTTTGGTTCTTTGGTTTGTTGGTGTGTTGGTTTGTTGGTTCGTTCGTTTGTTCGTTTGTTGGTTTGTCGGTTTGTTGGTTTGTTGGTTTGTTGGTTTGTTGGTTCGTTGGTTTGTTGGTTTGTTGGTTTTTTGGTTCTTTGGTTTGTTGGTTTGTTGGTTTGTTTGTTTGTTGGTTCTTTGGTTTGTTGGTTTGTTGGTTTGTTGGTTTGTTGGTTGTTGGTGTGTTGGTTCTTTGGTTTGTTGGTTTGTTGGTTCTTTGGTTTGTTGGTTTGTTGTTTTGTTGGTTTGTTGGTTTGTTAGTTTGTTGGTTTGTTGGTTTGTTGGTTTGTCAGTTTGTTGGTTTGTTGGTTCTTTGGTTTGTTGATTCTTTGTATTGTTGGTTTGTAAGTTTGTTGGTTTGTAGGTTCTTTGGTTTGTTTGTTTGTTGGTTTGTTCGTTTGTTGGTTCTTTGGTTTGTTGGATCTTTGGTTTGTTGTTTTGTTGGTTCTTTGGTTTGTAGGTTCTTTTGTTTGTTGGTTTGTTGGTTCGTTGGTTTGTTATTTTGTTGGTTTGTTAGTTTGTTGGTTTGTTGGTTTGTTCGTTTGTTGGTTTGTTGGTTGGTTGGTTTGTTGGTTCTTTGGTTTGTTGGTTCTTTGGTTTGTTGGTTTGTTGGTTTGTTCGTTTGTTGGTTTGTTGGTTTTTTGGATTGTTGGTTTGTTGGTTTGTTGGTTTTTTGGTTTGTTGGTTTGTTGGTTTGTTGGTTTGTTGGTTTGTTCGTTTGTTGGTTTTTGGTTTGTTGGTTTGTTGGTTTGTTGGTTCTTTCGTTCTTTGGTTTTTTGGTTTGTTGGTTCTTTGGTTTGTTGGTTTGTTAGTTTGTTCGTTTGGTGGTTTGTTGGTTTGTTGGTTCTTTGGTTTGTTGGTTTGTTGGTTTGTTGGTTTGTCGGTTTGTTATTTTGTTGGCTTCTTGGTTTGTTGGTTTGTTGGTTTGCTGATTTGTTGGTTCTTTGGTTTGTTGGTTCTTTGGTTTGTTAGTTTGTTGGTTTGTTGGTTTGTTGGTTCGTTGGTTTGTAGGTTTGTTCGTTTGTTGGTTTGTGGTTTGTTGGTTTGTTGGTTCGTTGGTTTGTTGGTTTGTTGGTTTGTTGGTTTGTTGGTTTGTTGGTTCTTTGGTTTGTTGATTCTTTGGTTTGTTGGTTTGTTGGTTTGTTGGTTCTTTTTTGTTCGTTTGTTGGTTTGTTGGTTTGTTAGTTTGTTGGTTTGTTGGTTTGTTGGTTTGTTAGTTTGTTCGTTTGTTGGTTTGTTGGTTTGTTGGTTTGTTGGATTGTTGGTTTGTTGGTTTGTTGGTTTGTTGGTTTGTTGGTTTGTTGGTTTGTTGGTTTGTTGGTTTGTTGGTTTGTTGGTTTGTTGGTTCTTTGGTTCTTTGGTTTTATGGTTCGTTGGTTTGTTGGCTTGTTGCTTCGTTTGTTTGTTCGTTTGTTGGTTTGTTGGTTTGTTGGTTTGTTCGTTTGTTGGTTTGTTGGTTTGTTGGTTTGTTGGTTTGTTGGTTTGTTGGTTTGTTGGTTTGTTGGTTTGTTGGTTTGTTGGTTTGTTGGTTTGTTGGTTTGTTGGTTTGTTGGTTTGTTGGTTTGTTGGTTTGTTGGTTTATTAGTTTGTTGGCTTGTTGGTTTGTTCGTTTGTTGGTTTGTTGGTTTGTTGGTTTGTTAGTTTGTTGGTTTGTTGGTTTGTTGGTTTGTTGGTTAATTGGTTTGTTGGTTTGTTGGTTGGTTGGTTTGTTGGTTCTTTGGTTTGTCTGTTCGTTGGTTTGTTGGTTTGTTGGTTCTTTGGTTTGTTGATTCTTTGGTTTGTTGGTTTGTTCGTTCGTTGGTTTGATGGTTTGTTGGTTTGTTGGTTTGTTGGTTTATTGGTTTGTTAGTTTGTTGGTTTGTTGGTTTGTTGGTTTGTTAGTTTGTTAGTTTGTTTGTTTGTTGGTTTGTTGGTTTGTTGGTTTATTGGTTTGTTTGTTCTTTGGTTCTTTGGTTTGTTGGTTCTTTGGTTTGTTGGTTTGTTGGTTTTTTCGTTTGTTTGTTTGTTGGTTTGTTGGTTCGTTGGTTTGTTGGTTTATTGGTTTGTTGGTTTTTTGGTTCTTTGGTTCTTTGGTTCTTTGGTTTGTTGGTTCTTTGGTTTGTTGATTTGTTGGTTTGTTCGTTTGTTGGTTTGTTGGTTTGTTGGTTTATTGGTTCTTTGGTTTGTAAGTTGTTTGATTTGTTGGGTTGTTGGCTTGTTTGTTTGTTGGTTTGTTCGTTTGTTGGTTTGTTGGTTTGTTCGTTTGTTGGTTTGTTGCTTTGTTGGTTTGTTGGTTTGTGGTTTCTTTGGTTTGTTGGTTCTTTGGTTTGTTGGTTCTTTGGTTTGTTGGTTCATTGATTTGTTGGTTTGTTGGTTTGTTGGTTTGTTGGTTCTTTACTTCTTTGGTTCTTTGGTTTGTTGGTGTGTTGGTTTGTTGGTTCGTTGGTTTGTTCGTTTGTTGGTTTGTCGGTTTGCTGGTTTGTTGGTTTGTTGGTTTGTTGGTTCGTTGGTTTGTTGGTTTGTTGGTTTTTTGGTTCTTTGGTTTGTTGGTTTGTTGGTTTGTTCGTTTGTTGGTTCTTTGGTTTATTGGTTTGTTGGTTTGTTGGTTTGTTGGTTGTTGGTGTGTTGGTTCTTTGGTTTGTTGGTTTGTTGGTTCTTTGGTTTGTTGGTTTGTTGTTTTGTTGGTTTGTTGGTTTGTTAGTTTGTTGGTGAGTTGGTTTGTTGGTTTGTCAGTTTGTTGGTTTTTGGTTCTTTGGTTTGTTGATTCTTTGGTTTGTTGGTTTGTTGGTTTGTTGGTTTGTAGGTTCTTTGGTTTGTTGGTTTGTTCGTTTGTTGGTTCTTTGGTTTGTTGGATCTTTGGTTTGTTGTTTTGTTGGTTCTTTGGTTTGTAGGTTCTTTTGTTTGTTGGTTTGTTGGTTCGTTGGTTTGTTATTTTGTTGGTTTGTTAGTTTGTTGGTTTGTTGGTTTGTTCGTTTGTTGGTTTGTTGGTTGGTTGGTTATTTGGTTCTTTGGTTTGTTGGTTCTTTGGTTTGTTGGTTTGTTGGTTTATTCGTTTGTTGGTTTGTTGGTTCTTTGGATTGTTGGTTTGTTGGTTTGTTGGTTTGTTGGTTTTTTGGTTTGTTGGTTTGTTGGTTTGTTGGTTTGTTGGTTTGTTGGTTTGTTCGTTTGTTGGTTTTTGGTTTGTTGGTTTGTTGGTTTGTTGGTTCTTTCGTTCTTTGGTTTTTTGGTTTGTTGGTTCTTTGGTTTGTTGGTTTGTTAGTTTGTTCGTTTGGTAGTTTGTTGGTTTGTTGGTTCTTTGGTTTGTTGGTTTGTTGGTTTGTTGGTTTGTCGGTTTGTTATTTTGTTGGCTTGTTGGTTTGTTAATTTGTTGGTTTGCTGATTTGTTGGTTCTTTGGTTTGTTGGTTCTTTGGTTTGTTAGTTTGTTGGTTTGTTGGTTTGTTGGTTCGTTGGTTTGTTGGTTTGTTCGTTTGTTGTTTTGTTGGTTTGTTGGTTTGTTGGTTCGTTGGTTTGTTGGTTTGTTGGTTTGTTGGTTTGATGGTTTGTTGGTTCTTTGGTTTGTTGATTCTTTGGTTTCTTGGTTTGTTGGTTTGTTGTTTCTTTTTTGTTCGTTTGTTGGTTTGTTGGTTTGTTAGTTTGTTGGTTTGTTGGTTTGTTGGTTTGTTAGTTTGTTCGTTTGTTGGTTTGTTGGTTTGTTGGTTTGTTGGTTTGTTGGTTTGTTGGTTTGCTGGTTTGTTGGTTTGTTGGTTTGTTGGTTTGTTGGTTTGTTGGTTTGTTGGTTTGTTGGTTCTTTGGTTCTTTGGTTTGATGGTTCGTTGGTTTGGAGGCTTGTTGGTTCGTTTGTTTGTTCGTTTGTTGGTTTGTTGCTTTGTTGGTTTGTTCGTTTGTTGGTTTGTTGGTTTGTTGGTTTGTTGGTTTGTTGGTTTGTTGGTTTGTTTGTTCTTTGGTTCTTTGGTTTGTTGGTTCTTTGGTTTGTTGGTTTGTTGGTTTGTTCGTTTGTTTGTTTGTTGGTTTGTTGGTTCGTTGGTTTGTTGGTTTATTGGTTTGTTGGTTTTTTGGTTCTTTGGTTCTTTGGTTCTTTGGTTTGCTGGTTCTTTGGTTTGTTGATTTGTTGGTTTGTTCGTTTGTTGGTTTGTTGGTATGTTGGTTTATTGGTTCTTTGATTTGTAAGTTGTTTGGTTTGTTGGGTTGTTGGCTTGTTTGTTTGTTGGTTTGTTCGTTTGTTGGTTTGTTGGTTTGTTCGTTTGTTGGTTTGTTGGTTTGTTGGTTTGTTGGTTTGTTGTTTCTTTGGTTTGTTGGTTCTTTGGTTTATTGGTTCTTTGGTTTGTTGGTTCATTGATTTGTTGGTTTGTTGGTTCTTTACTTCTTTGGTTCTTTGGTTTGTTGTTGTGTTGGTTTGTTGGTTCGTTGGTTTGTTCGTTTGTTGGTTTGTTGGTTTGTTGGTTTGTTGGTTTGTTGGTTTGTTGGTTTGTTGGTTCGTTGGTTTGTTGGTTTGTTGGTTTTTTGGTTCTTTGGTTTGTTGGTTTGTTGGTTTGTTGGTTTGTTCGTTTGTTGGTTCTTTGGTTTGTTGGTTTGTTGGTTTGTTGGTTTGTTGGTTGTTGGTGTGTTGGTTCTTTGGTTTGTTGG
Source organism: Atherix ibis (assembly GCA_958298945.1). Lineage (NCBI taxonomy): Eukaryota > Metazoa > Arthropoda > Insecta > Diptera > Athericidae > Atherix > Atherix ibis. The sequence goes on from OY282608.1 coordinate 68,539,090, forward strand.
TTTGTTGGTTCTTTGGTTTGTTGGTTTGTTGTTTTGTTGGTTTGTTGGTTTGTTAGTTTGTTGGTTTGTTGGTTTGTTGGTTTGTCAGTTTGTTGGTTTGTTGGTTCTTTGGTTTGTTGATTCTTTGGTTTGTTGGTTTGTTGGTTTGTTGGTTTGTAGGTTCTTTGGTTTGTTGGTTTGTTGGTTTGTTCGTTTGTTGGTTCTTTGGTTTGTTGGATCTTTGGTTTGTTGTTTTGTTGGTTCTTTGGTTTGTACGTTCTTTTGTTTGTTGGTTTTTTGGTTCGTTGGTTTGTTATTTTGTTGGTTTGTTAGTTTGTTGGTTTGTTGGTTTGTTCGTTTGTTGGTTTGTTGGTTGGTTGGTTTGTTGGTTTTTTGGTTTGTTGGTTCTTTGGTTTGTTGGTTTGTTGGTTTGTTCGTTTGTTGGTTTGTTGGTTCCTTGGATTGTTGGTTTGTTGGTTTGTTGGTTTTTTGGTTTGTTGGTTTGTTGCTTTGTTGGTTTGTTGGTTTGTTCGTTTGTTGGTTTTTGGTTTGTTGGTTTGTTGGTTTGTTGGTTCTTTCGTTCTTTGGTTCTTTGGTTTGTTGGTTCTTTGGTTTGTTGGTTTGTTAGTTTGTTCGTTTGGTGGTTTGTTGGTTTGTTGGTTCTTTGGTTTGTTGGTTTGTTGGTTTGTTGGTTTGTTGGTTCGTTGGTTTGTTGGTTTGTTGGTTTGTTGGTTTGTTGGTTTGTTGGTTCTTTGGTTTGTTGATTCTTTGGTTTGTTGGTTTGTTGGTTTGTTGGTTCTTGTTTGTTCGTTTGTTGGTTTGTTGGTTTGTTAGTTTGTTGGTTTGTTGGTTTGTTGGTTTGTTAGTTTGTTCGTTTGTTGGTTTGTTGGTTTGTTGGTTTGTTGGTTTGTTGGTTTGTTGGTTTGTTGGTTTGTTGGTTTGTTGGTTTGTTGGTTTGTTGGTTTGTTGGTTTGTTGGTTTGTTGGTTTGTTGGTTTGTTGGTTTGTTGGTTTGTTGGTTTGTTGGTTTGTTGGTTTGTTGGTTTGTTGGTTTGTTGGTTTGTTGGTTTGTTGGTTTGTTGGTTTGTTGGTTTGTTGGTTCTTTGGTTCTTTGGTTTGATGGTTCGTTGGTTTGTTGGCTTGTTGGTTCGTTTGTTTGTTCGTTTGTTGGTTTGTTGGTTTGTTGGTTTGTTCGTTTGTTGGTTTGTTGGTTTGTTGGTTTGTTGGTTTGTTGGTTTGTTGGTTTGTTGGTTTGTTGGTTTGTTTGTTCTTTGGTTCTTTGGTTTGTTGGTTCTTTGGTTTGTTAGTTTGTTGGTTTGTTCGTTTGTTTGTTGGTTTGTTGGTTCGTTGGTTTGTTGGATTATTGGTTTGTTGGTTTTTTAGTTCTTTGGTTCTTTGGTTCTTTGGTTTGCTGGTTCTTTGGTTTGTTGATTTGTTGGTTTGTTCGTTTGTTGGTTTGTTGGTTTGTTGGTTTATTGGTTCTTTGATTTGTAAGTTGTTTGGTTTGTTGGGTGGTTGGCTTGTTTGTTTGTTGGTTTGTTCGTTTGTTGGTTTGTTGGTTTGTTCGTTTGTTGGTTTGTTGGTTTGTTGGTTTGTTGGTTTTTTGTTTCTTTGGTTTGTTGGTTCTTTGGTTTGTTGGTTCTTTGGTTTGTTGGTTCATTGATTTGTTGGTTTGTTGGTTTGTTGGTTTGTTGGTTCTTTACTTCTTTGGTTCTTTGGTTTGTTGGTGTGTTGGTTTGTTGGTTCGTTGGTTTGTTCGTTTGTTGGTTTGTTGGTTTGTTGGTTTGTTGGTTTGTTGGTTTATTGGTTTGTTGATTTGTTGGTTCGTTGGTTTGTTGGTTTGTTGGTTTTTTGGTTCTTTGGTTTGTTGGTTTGTTGGTTTGTTGGTTTGTTGGTTTGTTCGTTTGTTGGTTCTTTGGTTTGTTGGTTTGTTGGTTTGTTGGTTTGTTGGTTTTTGGTGTGTTGGTTCTTTGGTTTGTTGGTTTGTTGGTTCTTTGGTTTGTTGGTTTGTTGTTTTGTTGGTTTGTTGGTTTGTTAGTTTGTTGGTTTGTTGGTTTGTTGGTTTGTCAGTTTGTTGGTTTGTTGGTTCTTTGGTTTGTTGATTCTTTGGTTTGTTGGTTTGTTGGTTTGTTGGTTTGTAGGTTCTTTGGTTTGTTGGTTTGTTGGTTTGTTCGTTTGTTGGTTCTTTGGTTTGTTGGATCTTTGGTTTGTTGTTTTGTTGGTTCTTTGGTTTGTAGGTTCTTTTGTTTGTTGGTTTGTTGGTTCGTTGGTTTGTTATTTTGTTGGTTTGTTAGTTTGTTGGTTTGTTGGTTTGTTCGTTTGTTGGTTTGTTGGTTGGTTGGTTTGTTGGTTCTTTGGTTTGTTGGTTCTTTGGTTTGTTGGTTTGTTGGTTTGTTCGTTTGTTGGTTTGTTGGTTCTTTGGATTGTTGGTTTGTTGGTTTGTTGGTTTGTTGGTTTTTTGGTTTGTTGGTTTGTTGCTTTGTTGGTTTGTTGGTTTGTTCGTTTGTTGGTTTTTGGTTTGTTGGTTTGTTGGTTTGTTGGTTCTTTCGTTCTTTGGTTCTTTGGTTTGTTGGTTCTTTGGTTTGTTGGTTTGTTAGTTTGTTCGTTTGGTGGTTTGTTGGTTTGTTGGTTCTTTGGTTTGTTGGTTTGTTGGTTTGTTGGTCTGTCGGTTTGTTATTTTGTTGGCTTGTTGGTTTGTTGGTTTGTTGGTTTGCTGATTTGTTGGTTCTTTGGTTTGTTGGTTCTTTGGTTTGTTAGTTTGTTGGTTTGTTGGTTTGTTGGTTCGTTGGTTTGTTGGTTTGTTCGTTTGTTGGTTTGTTGGTTTGTCGGTTTGTTGGTTCGTTGGTTTGTTGGTTTGTTGGTTTGTTGGTTTGTTGGTTTGTTGTTTTGTTGGTTCTTTGGTTTGTTGATTCTTTGGTTTGTTGATTCTTTGGTTTGTTGGTTTGTTGGTTCTTTTTTGTTCGTTTGTTGGTTTGTTGGTTCGTTAGTTTGTTGGTTTGTTGGTTTGTTGGTTTGTTAGTTTGTTGGTTTGTTGGTTTGTTGGTTTGTTGGTTTGTTGGTTTGTTGGTTTGTTGGTTTGTTGGTTTGTTGGTTTGTTGGTTTGTTGGTTTGTTGGTTTGTTGGTTTGTTGGTTTGTTGGTTTGTTGGTTTGTTGGTTTGTTGGTTTGTTGGTTTGTTGGTTCTTTGGTTCTTTGGTTTGATGGTTTTTTGGTTTGTTGGTTTGTTGCTTTGTTGGTTTGTTGGTTTGTTCGTTTGTTGGTTTTTGGTTTGTTGGTTTGTTGGTTTGTTGGTTCTTTCGTTCTTTGGTTCTTTGGTTTGTTGGTTCTTTGGTTTGTTGGTTTGTTAGTTTGTTCGTTTGGTGGTTTGTTGGTTTGTTGGTTCTTTGGTTTGTTGGTTTGTTGGTTTGTTGGTCTGTCGGTTTGTTATTTTGTTGGCTTGTTGGTTTGTTGGTTTGTTGGTTTGCTGATTTGTTGGTTCTTTGGTTTGTTGGTTCTTTGGTTTGTTAGTTTGTTGGTTTGTTGGTTTGTTGGTTCGTTGGTTTGTTGGTTCGTTGGTTTGTTGGTTTGTTCGTTTGTTGGTTTGTTGGTTTGTTGGTTTGTTGGTTCGTTGGTTTGTTGGTTTGTTGGTTTGTTGGTTTGTTGGTTTGTTGTTTTGTTGGTTCTTTGGTTTGTTGATTCTTTGGTTTGTTGATTCTTTGGTTTGTTGGTTTGTTGGTTTGTTGGTTCGTTAGTTTGTTGGTTAGTTGGTTTGTTGGTTTGTTAGTTTGTTGGTTTGTTGGTTTGTTGGTTTGTTGGTTTGTTGGTTTGTTGGTTTGTTGGTTTGTTGGTTTGTTGGTTTGTTGGTTTGTTGGTTTGTTGGTTTGTTGGTTTGTTGGTTTGTTGGTTCTTTGGTTCTTTGGTTTGATGGTTCGTTGGTTTGTTGGCTTGTTGGGTCGTTTGTTTGTTCGTTTGTTGGTTTGTTGGTTTTTGGCTTGTTGGTTTGTTGGTTTGTAAGTTTGTTGGTTTGTTGGTTTGTTGGTTGTTTGGTTTGTTGGTTCTTTGGTTTATTGGTTCGTTGGTTTGTTGGTTTGATGGTTCTTTGGTTTGTTAATTCTTTGGTTTGTTGGTTTGTTGGTTCGTTGGTTTTTTGGTTTGTTGGTTTGTTGGTTTGTTGGTTTATTGGTTTGTTAGTTTGTTGGTTTGTTGGTTTGTTGGTTTGTTGGTTTGTTGGTTTGTTGGTTTGTTGGTTTGTTCGTTTGTTGGTTTGTTGGTTTGTTCGTCTGTTGGTTTGTTGGTTTGTTGGTTTGTTGGTTTGTTGTTTCTTAGGTTTGTTGGTTCTTTGGTTTGTTGGTTCTTTGGTTTGTTGGTTCTTTGGTTTGTTGGTTTGTTGGTTTGTTCGTTTGTTTTTTTGTTGGCTTGTTGGTTTGTTGGTTTGCTGGTTTGTTGGTTCGTTGGTTTGTTAGTTTGTTGGTGTTTTGGTTTGTTGGTTTGTTGGTTCTTTGGTTCTTGGTTTGTTGGTTTGTTGGTTTGTTGGTTGGTTCGTTTGTTGGTTTGTTGGTTTGTTGGTTCGCTGGTTTGTTCGTTTGTTGGTTTGTGTGTTTGTTGGTTCGTTGGTTTATTGGTTTATTGGTTTGTTGGTTTGTTGGTTTTTTGGTTCTTTAGTTCTTTGGTTTGTTGGTTATTTGGTTTGTTGGTTTGTTCGTTCGTTGGTTTGTTGGTTTGTTGGTTTGTTGGTTTGTTGGTTTGTTGGTTCTTTGGTTTATTGGTTGTTGGTTTGTTGGTTTGTTCGTTTTTTGGTTTGTTGGATTGTTGGTTTGTTGGTTTGCTGGTTTGTTCGTTTGTTCGTTTGTTCGTTTGTTGGTTTGTTGGTTTGTTGGTTTGTTGTTTCTTAGGTTTGTTGGTTCTTTGGTTTGTTGGTTCTTTGGTTTGTTGGTTAATTGATTTGTTGGTTTGTTGGTTCTTTGCTTCTTTGGTTCTTTGGTTTGTTGGTGTGTTGGTTTGTTGGTTCGTTGGTTTGTTCGTTTGTTGGTTTGTTGGTTTGTTCGTCTGTTGGTTTGTTGGTTTGTTGGTTCGTTGGTTTGTTGGTTTGTTGGATTGTTGGTCCTTTGGTTTGTTGGTTTGTTGGTTTGTTGGTTTCTTGGTTTGTTCGTTTGTTGGTTCTTTGGTTTGTTGGTTCTTTGGTTTGTTGGTTTGTTGGTTTGTTGGTTTGTTGGTTCTTTTGTTCTTTGGTTCTTTGGTTTGTTGGTTTGTTGGTTTGTTCGTTTGTTGGTTTGTTGGTTTGTTGGTTTGTTTGTTCTTTGGTTTGTGGGTTGTTGGTTCTTTGGTTTGTTGGTTTGTTGGTTTGTTGTTTTGTTTGTTTGTTGGTTTGTTAGTTTGTTGGTTTGTTGGTTTGTTGGTTTGTTGGTTTGTTGGTTTGTTTGTTCTTTGGTTTGTTGATTCTTTGGTTTGTGGGTTTGTTGGTTTGTTGGTTCTTTGGTTTGCTGGTTTGTTGGTTTGTTGGTTTGTTGGTTTGTTCGTTTGTTGGTTTGTTGGTTCTTTGGATTGTTGGTTTGTTGGTTTGTTGGTTTGTTGGTTTTTTGGTTTGTTGGTTTATTGCTTTGTTGGTTTGTTGGTTTGTTCGTTTGTTGGTTTTTGGTTTGTTGGTTTGTTGGTTTGTTGGTTCTTTCGTTCTTTGGTTCTTTGGTTTGTTGGTTCTTTGGTTTGTTGGTTTGTTAGTTTGTTCGTTTGGTGGTTTGTTGGTTTGTTGGTTCTTTGGTTTGTTGGTTTGTTGGTTTGTTGGTCTGTCGGTTTGTTATTTTGTTGGCTTGTTGGTTTGTTGGTTTGTTGGTTTGCTGATTTGTTGGTTCTTTGGTTTGTTGGTTCTTTGGTTTGTTAGTTTGTTGGTTTGTTGGTTTGTTGGTTCGTTGGTTTGTTGGTTTGTTCGTTTGTTGGTTTGTTGGTTTGTCGGTTTGTTGGTTCGTTGGTTTGTTGGTTTGTTGGTTTGTTGGTTTGTTGGTTTGTTGGTTTGTTGTTTTGTTGGTTCTTTGGTTTGTTGATTCTTTGGTTTGTTGATTCTTTGGTTTGTTGGTTTGTTGGTTCTTTTTTGTTCGTTTGTTGGTTTGTTGGTTCGTTAGTTTGTTGGTTTGTTGGTTTGTTGGTTTGTTAGTTTGTTGGTTTGTTGGTTTGTTGGTTTGTTGGTTTGTTGGTTTGTTGGTTTGTTGGTTTGTTGGTTTGTTGGTTTGTTGGTTTGTTGGTTTGTTGGTTTGTTGGTTTGTTGGTTTGTTGGTTTGTTGGTTTGTTGGTTTGTTGGTTTGTTGGTTTGTTGGTTCTTTGGTTCTTTGGTTTGATGGTTTTTTGGTTTGTTGGTTTGTTGCTTTGTTGGTTTGTTGGTTTGTTCGTTTGTTGGTTTTTGGTTTGTTGGTTTGTTGGTTTGTTGGTTCTTTCGTTCTTTGGTTCTTTGGTTTGTTGGTTCTTTGGTTTGTTGGTTTGTTAGTTTGTTCGTTTGGTGGTTTGTTGGTTTGTTGGTTCTTTGGTTTGTTGGTTTGTTGGTTTGTTGGTCTGTCGGTTTGTTATTTTGTTGGCTTGTTGGTTTGTTGGTTTGTTGGTTTGCTGATTTGTTGGTTCTTTGGTTTGTTGGTTCTTTGGTTTGTTAGTTTGTTGGTTTGTTGGTTTGTTGGTTCGTTGGTTTGTTGGTTCGTTGGTTTGTTGGTTTGTTCGTTTGTTGGTTTGTTGGTTTGTTGGTTTGTTGGTTCGTTGGTTTGTTGGTTTGTTGGTTTGTTGGTTTGTTGGTTTGTTGTTTTGTTGGTTCTTTGGTTTGTTGATTCTTTGGTTTGTTGATTCTTTGGTTTGTTGGTTTGTTGGTTTGTTGGTTCGTTAGTTTGTTGGTTTGTTGGTTTGTTGGTTTGTTAGTTTGTTGGTTTGTTGGTTTGTTGGTTTGTTGGTTTGTTGGTTTGTTGGTTTGTTGGTTTGTTGGTTTGTTGGTTTGTTGGTTTGTTGGTTTGTTGGTTTGTTGGTTTGTTGGTTTGTTGGTTTGTTGGTTTGTTGGTTTGTTGGTTCTTTGGTTCTTTGGTTTGATGGTTCGTTGGTTTGTTGGCTTGTTGGGTCGTTTGTTTGTTCGTTTGTTGGTTTGTTGGTTTTTGGCTTGTTGGTTTGTTGGTTTGTAAGTTTGTTGGTTTGTTGGTTTGTTGGTTGTTTGGTTTGTTGGTTCTTTGGTTTATTGGTTCGTTGGTTTGTTGGTTTGATGGTTCTTTGGTTTGTTAATTCTTTGGTTTGTTGGTTTGTTGGTTCGTTGGTTTTTTGGTTTGTTGGTTTGTTGGTTTGTTGGTTTATTGGTTTGTTAGTTTGTTGGTTTGTTGGTTTGTTCGTTTGTTGGTTTGTTGGTTTGTTGGTTTGTTGGTTTGTTCGTTTGTTGGTTTGTTGGTTTGTTCGTCTGTTGGTTTGTTGGTTTGTTGGTTTGTTGGTTTGTTGTTTCTTAGGTTTGTTGGTTCTTTGGTTTGTTGGTTCTTTGGTTTGTTGGTTCTTTGGTTTGTTGGTTTGTTGGTTTGTTCGTTTGTTTTTTTGTTGGCTTGTTGGTTTGTTGGTTTGCTGGTTTGTTGGTTCGTTGGTTTGTTAGTTTGTTGGTTTTTTGGTTTGTTGGTTTGTTGGTTCTTTGGTTCTTGGTTTGTTGGTTTGTTGGTTTGTTGGTTGGTTCGTTTGTTGGTTTGTTGGTTTGTTGGTTCGCTGGTTTGTTCGTTTGTTGGTTTGTGTGTTTGTTGGTTCGTTGGTTTATTGGTTTATTGGTTTGTTGGTTTGTTGGTTTTTTGGTTCTTTAGTTCTTTGGTTTGTTGGTTATTTGGTTTGTTGGTTTGTTCGTTCGTTGGTTTGTTGGTTTGTTGGTTTGTTGGTTTGTTGGTTTGTTGGTTCTTTGGTTTATTGGTTGTTGGTTTGTTGGTTTGTTCGTTTTTTGGTTTGTTGGATTGTTGGTTTGTTGGTTTGCTGGTTTGTTCGTTTGTTCGTTTGTTCGTTTGTTGGTTTGTTGGTTTGTTGGTTTGTTGTTTCTTAGGTTTGTTGGTTCTTTGGTTTGTTGGTTCTTTGGTTTGTTGGTTAATTGATTTGTTGGTTTGTTGGTTCTTTGCTTCTTTGGTTCTTTGGTTTGTTGGTGTGTTGGTTTGTTGGTTCGTTGGTTTGTTCGTTTGTTGGTTTGTTGGTTTGTTCGTCTGTTGGTTTGTTGGTTTGTTGGTTCGTTGGTTTGTTGGTTTGTTGGTTTGTTGGTCCTTTGGTTTGTTGGTTTGTTGGTTTGTTGGTTTCTTGGTTTGTTCGTTTGTTGGTTCTTTGGTTTGTTGGTTCTTTGGTTTGTTGGTTTGTTGGTTTGTTGGTTTGTTGGTTCTTTTTTTCTTTGGTTCTTTGGTTTGTTGGTTTGTTGGTTTGTTCGTTTGTTGGTTTGTTGGTTTGTTGGTTTGTTTGTTCTTTGGTTTGTGGGTTGTTGGTTCTTTGGTTTGTTGGTTTGTTGGTTTGTTGTTTTGTTTGTTTGTTGGTTTGTTAGTTTGTTGGTTTGTTGGTTTGTTGGTTTGTTGGTTTGTTGGTTTGTTTGTTCTTTGGTTTGTTGATTCTTTGGTTTGTGGGTTTGTTGGTTTGTTGGTTCTTTGGTTTGCTGGTTTGTTGGTTTGTTCGTTTGTTGGTTCTTTGGTTTGTTGGTTCTTTGGTTTGTTGGTTTGTTCGTTTGTTGGTTTGTTGGTTCTTTGGTTTGTTGGTTTGTTGGTTTTTTGGTTTGTTGGTTTGTTGGTTTGTTGGTTTGTTGGTTTGTTCGTTTGTTGGTTTGTTGGTTTGTTGGTTTGTTGGTTCTTTGGTTCTTTGGTTCTTTGGTTTGTTGGTTCTTTGGTTTGTTGGTTTGTTGGTTTTTTCGTTTGTTGGTTTGTTGGTTTGTTGGTTCTTTGGTTTGTTGATTCTTTGGTTTATTGGTTCGTTGGTTTGTTCGTTTGTTGGTTTGTTGGTTTGTTGGTGTGTTGGTTTGTTGGTTTGTTCGTTTGTTGGTTTTTTGTTTGTTGGTTCTTTGGTTTGTTGGTTGTTTGGGTTGTTGGTTTGTTGGTTTGTTCGTTTGTTGGTTTGTTGGTTTGTTGGTTTCTTGGTTTGTTGGTTTATTAGTTTGTTGGTTTGTTGGTTTGTTGGTTTGTTGGTTTGTTGGTTTGTTGGTTTGTTGGTTTGTTCGTTTGTTGGTTTGTTGGTTTGTTGGTCTGTTGTTTCGTTGGTTTGTTCGTTTGTTGGTTTGTTGGTTTGTTGGTTCGTTGGTTTGTTGGTTTATTGGTTTGTTGGTTTGTTGGTTCTTTGGTTCTTTGGTTCTTTGGTTTGTTGGTTCGTTGGTTTGTTGGTTTGTTGGTTTGTTGGTTTGTTGGTTTGTACGTTTGTTGGTTTGTTGGTTTGTTGGTTTGTTGGTTTGTTGGTTTGTTGGTTTGTTGGTTCGTTGGTTTGTTCGTTTGTTGGTTTGTTGGTTTGTTTGTTCGTTGGTTTGTTGGTTTATTGGTTTGTTGGTTTGTTGGTTCTTTGGTTCTTTGGTTCTTTGGTTTGTTGGTTCTTTGGTTTGTTGGTTTATTGGTTTGTTGGTTTGTTGGTTCTTTGGTTCTTTGGTTCTTCGGTTTGTTGGTTCTTTGGTTTGTTGGTTTGTTTGTTTGTTGGTTTGTTGGTTTGTTGGTTTGTTGGTTCTTTGGTTTGTTGATTCTTTGGTTTGTTGGTTCATTGATTTGTTGGTTTGTTGGTTTGTTCGTTTGTTGGTTTGTTGGTTTGTTGGTTCTTTGGTTTGTTGGTTTGTTCGTTTGTTGGTTTGTTGGTTCTTTGGATTGTTGGTTTGTTGGTTTTTTGGTTTGTTGGTTTGTTGGTTTGTTGGTTTGTTGGTTTGTTGGTTTGTTCGTTTGTTGGTTTTTGGTTTGTTGGTTTGTTGGTTTGTTGGTTCTTTGGTTCTTTGGTTCTTTGGTTTGTTGGTTCTTTGGTTTGTTGGTTTGTTAGTTTGTTCGTTTGGTGGTTTGTTGGTTTGTTGGTTCTTTGGTTTGTTGATTCTTTGGTTTATTAGTTTGTTGGTTTGTTCGTTTGTTGGTTTGTTGGTTTGTTGGTTTGTTGGTTTGTTGTTTTGTTGGTTTGTTGGTTTGTTAGTTTGTTGGTTCTTTGGTTCTTTGGTTTGTTGCTTCGTTGGTTTGTTGGTTTGTTCGTTGGTTTGTTTATTGGTTTGTTGGTTTGTTGGTTCGTTGGTTTGTTGGTTTATTGGTTCTTTGGTTTGTTGGTTTGTTGGTTTGTTGGTTTGTCGGTTTGTTAGTTTGTTGGCTTGTTGGTTTGTTGGTTTGTTGGTTTGTTGATTTGTTGGTTCTTTGGTTTGTTGGTTCTTTGTTTTGTTAGTTTGTTGTTTTGTTGGTTTGTTGGTTTGTTGGTTCGTTGGTTTGTTGGTTTATTCGTTTGTTGGTTTGTTGGTTTGTTGGTTTGTTGGTTCGTTGGTTTGTTGGTTTGTTAGTTTGTTGGTTTGTTGGTTTGTTGGTTCTTTGGTTTGTTGATTCTTTGGTTTATTGGTTCGTTGGTTTGCTGGTTTTATGGTTCTTTGGTTTGTTAATTCTTTGGTTTGTTGGTTTTTTGGTATGTTGGTTTGTTGGTTTGTTGGTTTATTAGTTTGTTAGTTTGTTGGTTTGTTGGTTTATTGGTTTGTTGGTTTGTTGGTTCTTTGGTTCTTTGGTTCTTTGGTTTGTTGGTTCTTTGGTTTGTTGGTTTGTTGTTTTGTTCGTTTGTTGGTTTGTTGGTTTGTTGGTTCTTTGGTTTGTTGGTTCGTTGGTTTGTTTGTTTGTTGGTTTGTTGGTTTGTTGGTTTGTACGTTTGTTGGTTTGTTGGTTTGTTGGTTTGTTGGTTTGTTGGTTCGTTGGTTTGTTCGTTTGTTGGTTTTTTGATTTGTTTGTTGGTTTGTTGGTTTGTCGGTTTGTTAGTTTGTTGGCTTGTTGGTTTGTTGGTTTGTTGGTTTGTTGATTTGTTGGTTCTTTGGTTCTTTGGTTCTTTGGTTTGTTGGTTCGTTGGTTTGTTGGTTTATTGGTTTGTTGGTTTGTTGGTTTGTTGGTTCTTTGGTTCTTTGGTTTGTTGGTTCTTTGGTTTGTTGGTTTGTTGGTTTGTTCGTTTGTTGGTTTGTTGGTTTGTTGGTTCTTTGGTTTGTTGATTCTTTGTTTTGTTGGTTCATTGATTTGTTGGTTTGTTGGTTTGCTCGTTTGTTAGTTTGTTGGTTCGTTGGCTTGTTGGTTTGTTTGTTTGTTGTTTTGTTGGTTTGTTGGTTTGTTGGTTTGCTGGTTCTTTGGTTTGTTGGTTCTTTGGTTTGTTGGTTTGTTCGTTTGTTGGTTTGTTGGTTCTTTGGATTGTTGGTTTGTTGGTTTGTTGGTTTTTTGGTTTGTTGGTTTGTTGGTTTGTTGGTTTGTTGGCTTGTTGGTTTGTTCGTTTGTTGGTTTTTGGTTTGTTGGTTTGTTGGTTTGTTGGTTCTTTGGTTCTTTGGTTCTTTGGTTTGTTGGTTCTTTGGTTTGTTGGTTTGTTAGTTTGTTCGTTTAGTGGTTTGTTGGTTTGTTGGTTCTTTGCTTTGTTGATTCTTTGGTTTATTAGTTTGTTGGTTTGTTCGTTTGTTGGTTTGTTGGTTTGTTGGTTTGTTGGTTTGTTGGTTTGTTGGTTTGTTGGTTTGTTGGTTTGTTGGTTTGTTGGTTTGTTAGTTTGTTGGTTCTTTGGTTCTTTGGTTTGTTGCTTCGTTGGTTTGTTGGTTTGTTCGTTTGTTTGTTTGTTGGTTTGTTGGTTTGTTGGTTCGTTGGTTTGTTGGTTTATTGGTTCTTTGGTTTGTTGGTTTGTTGGTTTGTTGGTTTGTCGGTTTGTTAGTTTGTTGGCTTGTTGGTTTGTTGGTTTGTTGGTTTGTTGATTTGTTGGTTCTTTGGTTTGTTGGTTCTTTGGTTTGTTAGTTTGTTAGTCTGTTGGTTTGTTGGTTTGTTGGTTCGTTGGTTTGTTGGTTTGTTCGTTTGTTGGTTTGTTGGTTTGTTGGTTTGTTGGTTTGTTGGTTCGTTGGTTTGTTGGTTTGTTGGTTTGTTGGTTTGTTGGTTCTTTTTTGTTCGTTTGTTGGTTTGTTGGTTTGTTAGTTTATTGGTTTGTTGGTTTGTTGGTTTGTTGGTTTGTTGGTTTGTTGGTTTGTTGGTTTGTTGGTTTGTTGGTTTGTTGGTTTGTTGGTTTGTTGGTTTGTTGGTTTGTTGGTTTGTTGGTTTGTTGGTTTTTTGATTCTTTGGTTCTTTGGTTTGATGGTTCGTTGGTTTGTTGGCTTGTTGGTTCGTTTGTTTGTTCGTTCGTTGGTTTGTTGGTTTGTTGGTTTGTTCGTTTGTTGGTTTGTTGGCTTGTTGGTTTGTTGTTTTGTTGGCTTGTTGGTTTGTTGGTTTGTCAGTTTGTTGGTTTGTTGGTTTGTTGGTTGTTTGGTTTGTTGGTTCTTTGGTTTATTGGTTCGTTGGTTTGTTGGTTTGATGGTTCTTTGGTTTGTTAATTCTTTGGTTTGTTGGTTTTTTGGTTTGTTGGTTTGTTGGTTTGTTGGTTTTTTGGTTTGTTAGTTTTTTGGTTTGTTGGTTTGTTGGTTTGTTGGTTCTTTGGTTTGTTGGTTTGTTGGTTTGTTGGTTTGTTGGTTTGTTGGTTCTTTGGTTTGTTGGTTCTTTGGTTTGTTGGTTTGTTGGTTTGTTCGTTTGTTTGTTTGTTGGCTTGTTGGTTTGTTGGTTTGTTGGTTTGTTTGTTCGTTGGTATGTTAGTTTGTTGGTTTATTGGTTTGTTGGTTCTTTGGTTCTTGGTTTGTTGGTTTGTTGGTTTGTTGGTTTGTTCGTTTGTTGGTTTGTTGGTTTGTTGGTTCACTGGTTTGTTCGTTTGTTGGTTTGTGTGTTTGTTGGTTCGTTGGTTTGTTGGTTTATTGGTTTGTTGGTTTGTTGGTTTTTTGGTTCTTTGGTTCTTTGGTTTGTTGGTTCTTTGGTTTGTTGGTTTGTTGGTTTGTTGGTTTGTTCCTTTGTTGGTTTGTTGGTTTGTTGGTTTGTTGGTTTGTTGGTTCTTTGGTTTATTGGTTGTTTGGTTTGTTGGTTTATTCGTTTTTTGGTTTTTTGGTTTGTTGGTTTGTTGTTTTACTGGTTTGTTCGTTTGTTCGTTTGTTGGTTTGTTGGTTTGTTGGTTTGTTGTTTCTTAGGTTTGTTGGTTCTTTGGTTTGTTGGTTCTTTGGTTTGTTGGTTCATTGATTTGTTGGTTTGTTGATTTGTTGATTCTTTGCTTCTTTGGTTCTTTGGTTTGTTGGTGTGTTGGTTTGTTGGATTGTTGGTTTGTTCGTTTTTTGGTTTGTTGGTTTGTTGGTTTGTTCGTTTGTTAGTTTGTTGGTTTGTTGGTTTGTTGGTTTGTTGGTTCTTTGGTTCTTTGGTTTGTTGGTTTGTTGGTTCTTTGGTTTGTTGGTGTGTTGGTTTGTTGGTTTGTTGGTTTGTTGGTTTGTTGGTTTGTTGGTTTGTTCGTTTGTTGGTTCTTTGGTTTGTTGGTTCTTTGGTTTGTTGGTTCTTTGGTTTGTTGGTTCTTTGGTTTGTAGGTTCTTTGGTTTGTAGGTTTGTTGGTTTGTTGGTTTGTTGGTTCGTTGGTTTATTATTTTGTTGGTTTGTTAGTTTGTTGGTTTGTTGGTTTGTTCATTTGTTGGTTTGTTGGTTTGTTGGTTTGTTGGTTCTTTGGTTTGTTGGTTCTTCGGTTTGTTGGTTTGTTCTTTTGTTGGTTTATTGGTTCTATGGTTTGTTGGTTTGTTGGTTTGTTGGTTTGTTGGTTTTTTGGTTTGTTGGTTTGTTGGTTTGTTGGTTTGTTGGTCTGTTCGTTTGTTGGTTTGTTGGTTTGTTAATTTGTTGGTTCTTTGGTTCTTTGGTTTGTTGGTTTTTTGGTTTGTTGGTTCTTTGGTTTGTTGGTTTGTTCGTTTGTTGGTTTGTTGGTTTGTTGGTTCTTTGGTTTGTTGATTCTTTGGTTTGTTGGTTTGTTGGTTTGTTGGTTCGTTGGTTTGTTGGTTTGTTGGTTTGTTGGTTTGTTGGTTTGTTGGTTTGTTGGTTTGTTCGTTTGTTCGTTTGTTGGTTTTTTTTTGTTGGTTGTTTGGTTTGTTGGTTTGTTGGTTTGTTCGTTTGTTGGTTTGTTGGTTTGTTGGTTTGTTGGTTTGTTGGTTTGTTGGTTTGTTAGTTTGTTGCTTTGTTGGTTTGTTGGTTTATTGGTTTGTTGGTTTGTTGGGTCTTTGGTTCTTTGGTTTGTTGGTTTGTTGGTTTGTTGGTTTGTTCGTTTCTTGGTTTGTTGGTTTGTTGGTTCGTTGGTTTGTTCGTTTGTTGGTTTGTTGGTTTGTTGGTTCGTTGGTTTGTGGTTTGTTGGTTTGTTGGTTCGTTGGTTTGTTCGTTTGTTGGTTTGTTGGTTTGTTCGTTTGTTGGTTCTTTTTTGTTCGTTTGTTTGTTTGCTGGTTTGTTAGTTTGTTGGTTTGTTTGTTTGTTAGTTTGTAAGTTTGTTGGTTCTTTGGTTCCTTGGTTTGTTGGTTCTTTGGTTTTTGGTTTGTTGGTTTATTCGTATGTTAGTTTATTGGTTTGTTGGTTCTTTGGTTTGTTGATTGTTTGGTTTGTTGGCTCGTTGTTTTTTTTGATTTGTTGGTTTGTTGGTTTGTTGGTTTGTTGGCTTGTTCATTTGTTGGTTTGTTGGTTCTTTGGTTTGTTGGTTGTTTGGTTTGATAGTTTGTTGGTTTGTTCGTTTGTTGGTTTGTTGGTTTGTTGGTTTGTTGGTTTGTTGGTTTGTTGGTTTGTAAGTTTTTTGGTTTGTTGGTTTGTTGGTTTGTTGGTTTGTTGGTTTGTTGGTTTGCTGGTTCTTTGGTTCTTTGGTTCTTTGGTTTGTTGGTTCGTTGGTTTGTTGGTTTGTTGGTTTGTTGGTTTGTTCGTTTGTTTGTTTGTTGGTTTGTTGGTTTGTTGGTTCGTTGGTTTGTTCGTTTGTTGGTTTGTTGGTTTGTTGGTTTGTTGGTTTAATGGTTTGTTAGTTTGTTGGTTTGTTGATTCTTTGGTTTGTTGGTATGTTGGTTCTTTGGTTTGTTGGTTTGTTGGTTTGTTAGTTTGTTAGTTTGTTGGCTTGTTGGTTTGTTGGTTTGTTGGTTTGTTGGTTTGTTGGTTCTTTGGTTTGTTGGTTCTTTGGATTGTTAGTTTGTTGGTTTGTTGGTTTGTTGGTTTGTTGGTTCGTTGCTTTGTTCGTTTGTTGGTTTGTTGGTTTGTTGGTTTGCTGGTTCGTTGGTTTGTTGGTTTGTTGGTTTGTTGGTTCGTTGGTTCTTTGGTTTGTTAATTCTTTGGTTTGTTGTTTTGTCGGTTTGTTGGTTTTTTTTGTTCGTTTGTTGGTTTTTTGGTTTGTTAGTTTGTTGGTTTGTTGGTTTGTTTGTTTTTTAGTTTGTTCGTTTGTTGGTTTGTTGGTTTGTTTGTTTGTTGGTTTGTTGGTTTGTTGGTTTGTTGGTTTGTTGTTTTGTTGATTTATTGGTTTGTTGGTTTGTTGGGTCTTTGGTTCTTTGGTTGTTTGGTTTGATGGTTGTTGGTTTGTTGGTTTGTTGGTTTGTTGGTTTGTTGGTTTGTTGGTTCGTTGGTTTGTTCGTTTGTTGGTTTGTTGGTTCTTTGGTTTGTAGGTTCTTTGGTTTGTTGGTTCGTTGGTTTATTATTTTGTTGGTTTGTTAGTTTGTTGGTTTGTTGGTTTGTTCATTTGTTGGTTTGTTGGTTTGTTGGTTATTTGGTTTGTTGGTTATTTGGTTTGTTGGTTTGTTGGTTTGTTCGTCTGTTGGTTTGTTGGTTCTTTGGTTTGTTGGTTTGCTGGTTTGTTGGTTTGTTGGTTTTTTGGTTTGTTGGTTTGTTTGTTTGTTGGTTTGTTGGTTTGTTGGTTCTTTGGTTCTTTGGTTTGATGGTTCGTTGGTTTGTTGGTTTGTTGGTTTGTTGGTTCGTTGGTTTGTTGGTTTGTTGGTTTGTTCGTTTGTTGGTTTGTTCGTTTGTTGGTTTGTTGGTTTGTTGGTTTGTTGGTTTGTTGGTTTGTTGGTTTGTTGGTTTGTTAGTTTGTTTGTTTGTTGGTTTGTTGGTTGTTTGGTTTGTTGGTTCTTTGGTTTGTTGGTTCGTTGGTTTGTTGGTTTGTTGGTTTGTTGGTTTGTTGGTTCTTTGGTTAGTTGATTCTTTGGTTTGTTGGTTTGTTGGTTCGTTGGTTTGTTGGTTTGTTGGTTTGTTGGTTTGTTGGTTTGTTAGTTTGTTGGTTGTTGGTTTGTTGGTTTGTTGGTTTGTTGGTTTGTTGGTTTGTTGGTTCTTTGGTTTGTTGGTTCTTTGGTTTGTTCGTTTGTTGGTTTGTTGGTTTCTTGGTTTGTTGGTTTGTTCGTTTGTTCGTTTGTTGGTTTTTTGCTTTGTTGGTTCTTTGGTTTGTTGGTTTGTTGGTTCCTTGGTTTATTGGTTCTTTGGTTTGTTGGTTTGTTGGTTTGTTAGTTTGTTGGTTTGTTGGTTCTTTGGTTCTTTGGTTCTTTGGTTTGTTGGTTTGTTGTTTCGTTGGTTTGTTGGTTTGTTCGTTTGTTGGTTTGTTGGTTTATTGGTTTGTTGCTTCTTTGGTTCTTTGGTTTGTTGGTTTGTTGGTTTGTTGGTTCGTTGGTTTGTTGGTTCTTTAGTTTGTTGGTTTGTTCGTTTGTTGGTTTGTTGGTTTGTTGGTTCTTTGGTTTGTTGATTCTTTGGTTTGTTGGTTTATTGGTTCGTTGGTTCGTTGGTTTGTTGGTTTGTTGGTTTGTTGGTTTGTTGGTTTGTTGGTTTGTTGGTTTGTTGGTTTGTTGGTTTGTTGGTTTGTTGGTTTGTTGGTTTGTTGGTTTGTTGGTTTGTTGGTTTGTTCTTTTGTTGGTTTTTTGGTTTGTTGGTTGTTTGGTTTGATGGTTTGTTGGTTTGTTCGTTTGTTGGTTTGTTGGTTTGTTGGTTTGTTGGTTTGTTGGTTTGTTAGTTTGTTGGTTTGTTGGTTTGTTGGTTTGTTGGTTTGTTGGTTTGTTGGTTCTTTGTTTCTTTGATTTGTTGGTTTGTTTGTTTGTTGGTTTGTTCGTTTGTTGGTTTGTTGGTTTGTTCGTTTGTTGGTTCTTTGGTTTGTTGATTCTTTGGTTTGTTGGTTTGTTGGTTTGTTTGTTCTTTTTTGTTCGTTTGTTGGTTTGTTGGTTTGTTAGTTTGTTGGTTTGTTGGTTTGATTGTTTGTTAGTTTGTAAGTTTGTTGTTTCTTTGGTTCTTTAGTTCCTTGGTTTGTTGGTTCTTTGGTTTGTTAGTTTGTTCGTTTATTGGTTTGTTGGTTTATCGGTTCTTTGGTTTGTTTTTTCTTTGGTTTGTTGGTTTGTTGGTTTGTTGGTCTGTTGTATCGTTGGTTTGTTCGTTTGTTGGTTTGTTGGTTTGTTGGTTCGTTGGTTTGTTGGTTTATTGGTTTGTTGGTTTGTTGGTTCTTTGGTTCTTTGGTTCTTTGGTTTGTTGGTTCTTTGGTTTGTTGGTTTGTTGTTTTGTTCGTTTGTTGGTTTGTTGGTTTATTGGTTCTTTAGTTTGTTGGTTTGTTGGTTTGTTGGTTTGTTGGTTTGTTGGTTTGTTGGTTTGTTGGTTTGTTCGTTTGTTGGTTTTTTGGTTTGTTGGTTGTTTGGTTTGTTGGTTTGTTGGTTTGTTCGTTTGTTAGTTTGTTGGTTTGCTGGCTTGGTGGTTTGTTGGTTTGTTCGTTTTGTTGGTTTGTTGGTTCTTTGGTTTGTTGGTTTGTTGGTTCTTTGGTTTGTTGATTCTTTGGTTTGTTGGTTTGTTGGTTTGTTGGTTCTTTTTTGTTCGTTTGTTGGTTTGTTTGTTTGTTAGTTTGTAAGTTTGTTGGTTCTTTGGTTCCTTGGTTAGTTGGTTCTTTGGTTTTTGGTTTGTTGGTTTATTCGTTTGTTGGTTTGTTGGTTTGTTGGTTCTTTGGTTTGTTGATTGTTTGGTTTGTTGGCTCGTTGGTTTTTTTGATTTGTTGGTTTGTTGGTTTGTTGGTTTGTTGGTTCTTTGGTTTGTTGGTTGTTTGGTTTGATAGTTTGTTGGTTTGTTCGTTCGTTGGTTTGTAGGTTTGTTGGTTTGTTGGTTTGTTGGTTTGTAAGTTTGTTGGTTTGTTGGTTTGTTGGTTTGTTGGTTTGTTGGTTTGTTGGTTTGTTGGTTTGCTGGTTCTTTGGTTCTTTGGTTTGTTGGTTCGTTGGTTTGTTGGTTTGTTGGTTTGTTGGTTTGTTCGTTTGTTTGTTTGTTGGTTTGTTGGTTTGTTGGTTCGTTGGTTTATTCGTTTCTTGGTTTGTTGGTTTGTTGGTTCGTTGGTTTAATGGTTTGTTGGTTTGTTGGTTTGTTGATTCTTTGGTTTGTTGGTTTGTTGGTTCTTTGGTTTGTTGGTTTGTTAGTTTGTTAGTTTGTTGGCTTGTTGGTTTGTTGGTTTGTTGGTTTGTTGGTTTGTTGGTTCTTTGGTTTGTTGGTTCTTTGGTTTGTTAGTTTGTTGGTTTGTTGGTTTGTTGGTTTGTTGGTTTGTTGGTTCGTTGCTTTGTTCGTTTGTTGGTTTGTTGGTTTGTTGGTTTGTTGGTTCGTTGGTTTGTTGGTTTGTTGGTTTGTTGGTTCGTTGGTTCTTTGGTTTGTTAATTCTTTGGTTTGTTGTTTTGTTAGTTTGTTGGTTTTTTTTTGTTCGTTTGTTGGTTTGTTGGTTTGTTAGTTTGTTGGTTTGTTGGTTTGTTGGTTTGTTTGTTTGTTAGTTTGTTTGTTTGTTGGTTTGTTGGTTTGTTCGGTTGTTGGTTTGTTGGTTTGTTGGTTTGTTGGTTTGTTGGTTTGTTGGTTTGTTTGTTTGTTGGTTTGTTGGTTCTTTGGTTCTTTGGTTGTTTGGTTTGATGGTTGTTGGTTTGTTGGTTTGTTGGTTTGTTGGTTTGTTGGTTCGTTGGTTTCTCCGTTTGTTGGTTTGTTGGTTCTTTGGTTTGTAGGTTCTTTTGTTTGTTGGTTTGTTGGTTTGCTGGTTCGTTTGTTTGTTGGTTTGTTGGTTCTTTGGTTCTTTGGTTGTTTGGTTTGATGGTTGTTGGTTTGTTGGTTTGTTGGTTTGTTGGTTTGTTGGTTCGTTGGTTTCTCCGTTTGTTGGTTTGTTGGTTCTTTGGTTTGTTAATTCTTTAGTTTGTTGTTTTGTTGGTTTGTTGGTTTTTTTTGTTCGTTTGTTGGTTTGTTGGTTTGTTCGTTTGTTGGTTTTTTGGTTTGTTGGTTGTTTGGTTTGTTGGTTTGTTGGTTTGTTTGTTTGTTGGTTTGTTGGTTCTTTGGTTCTTTGGATGTTTGGTTTGATGGTTGTTGGTTTGTTGGTTTGTTGGTTTGTTGGTTTGTTGGTTCGTTGGTTTCTCCGTTTGTTGGTTTGTTGGTTCTTTGGTTTGTTAATTCTTTGGTTTGTTGTTTTGTTGGTTTGTTGGTTTTTTTTGTTCGTTTGTTGGTTTGTTGGTTTGTTCGTTTGTTGGTTTTTTGGTTCTTTGGTTTGTTGATTCTTTGGTTTGTTGGTTTGTTGGTTTGTTGGTTCTTTTTTGTTCGTTTGTTGGTTTGTTTGTTTGTTAGTTTGTAAGTTTTTTGGTTCTTTGGTTCCTTGGTTTGTTGGTTCTTTGGTTTTTGGTTTGTTGGTTTATTCGTTTGTTGGTTTGTTGGTTTGTTGGTTCTTTGGTTTGTTGATTGTTTGGTTTGTTGGCTCGTTGGTTTTTTTGATTTGTTGGTTTGTTGGTTTGTTGGTTTGTTGGTTTGTTGGTTCTTTGGTTTTTTGGTTGTTTGGTTTGATAGTTCGTTGGTTTGTTCGTTCGTTGGTTTGTAGGTTTGTTGGTTTGTTGGTTTGTTGGTTTGTAAGTTTGTTGGTTTGTTGGTTTGTTGGTTTGTTGGTTTGTTGGTTTGTTGGTTTGCTGGTTCTTTGGTTCTTTGGTTTGTTGGTTCGTTGGTTTGTTGGTTTGTTGGTTTGTTGGTTTGTTCGTTTGTTTGTTTGTTGGTTTGTTGGTTTGTTGGTTCGTTGGTTTGTTCGTTTGTTGGTTTGTTGGTTTGTTGGTTCGTTGGTTTAATGGTTTGTTGGTTTGTTGGTTTGTTGATTCTTTGGTTTGTTGGTTTGTTGGTTCTTTGGTTTGTTGGTTTGTTGGTTTGTTAGTTTGTTAGTTTGTTGGCTTGTTGGTTTGTTGGTTTGTTGGTTTGTTGGTTCTTTGGTTTGTTGGTTCTTTGGTTTGTTAGTTTGTTGGTTTGTTGGTTTGTTGGTTTGTTGTTTCGTTGCTTTGTTCGTTTGTTGGTTTGTTGGTTTGTTGGTTTGTTGGTTCGTTGGTTTGTTGGTTTGTTGGTTTGTTGGTTCGTTGGTTCTTTGGTTTGTTAATTCTTTGGTTTGCTGTTTTGTTGGTTTGTTGGTTTTTTTTGTTCGTTTGTTGGTTTGTTGGTTTGTTAGTTTGTTGGTTTGTTGGTTTGTTTGTTTGTTAGTTTGTTCGTTTGTTGGTTTGTTGGTTTGTTCGTTTGTTGGTTTGTTGGTTTGTTGGTTTGTTGGTTTGTTGGTTTGTTGGTTTGTTGGTTTGTTGGTTTGTTGGTTTGTTGGTTTGTTGGTTCTTTGGTTCTTTGGTTGTTTGGTTTGATGGTTGTTGGTTTGTTTGTTTGTTGGTTTGTTGGTTTGTTGGTTTGTTGGTTCGTTGGTTTCTCCGTTTGTTGGTTTGTTGTTTCTTTGGTTTGTAGGTTCTTTGGTTTGTTGGTTTGTTGATTCGTTGGTTTATTATTTTGTTGGTTTGTTAGTTTGTTGGTTTGTTGATTTGTTCATTTGTTGGTTTGTTGGTTTGTTGGTTATTTGGTTTGTTGGTTTGTTGGTTTGTTCGTTTGTTGGTTTGTTGGTTCTTTGGTTTGTTGGTTTGCTGGTTTGTTGGTTTGTTGGTTTTTTGGTTTGTTGCTTTGTTCGTTTGTTGGTTTGTTGGCTTGTTGGTTCTTTGGTTCTTTGGTTTGATGGTTCTTTGGTTTGTTGGTTTGTTGCTTTGTTGGTTCGTTGGTTTGTTGGTTTGTTGGTTTGTTCGTTTGTTGGTTTGTTCGTTTGTTGGTTTGTTGGTTTGTTGGTTTGTTGGTTTGTTGGTTTGTTAGTTTGTTTGTTTGTTGGTTTGTTGGTTGTTTGGTTTGTTGGTTCTTTGGTTTGTTGGTTCGTTGGTTTGTTGGTTTGTTGGTTTGTTGGTTTGTTGGTTCTTTGGTTAGTTGATTCTTTGGTTTGTTGGTTTGTTGGTTCGTTGGTTTGTTGGTTTGTTGGTTTGTTGGTTTGTTGGTTTGTTGGTTTGTTGGTTTGTTGGTTTGTTGGTTTGTTGGTTTGTTAGTTTGTTGGTTGTTGGTTTGTTGGTTTGTTGGTTTGTTGGTTTGTTGGTTTGTTGGTTCTTTGGTTTGTTGGTTCTTTGGTTTGTTCGTTTGTTGGTTTGTTGGTTTCTTGGTTTGTTGGTTTGTTCGTTTGTTCGTTTGTTGGTTTTTTGCTTTGTTGGTTCTTTGGTTTGTTGGTTTGTTGGTTCTTTGATTTGTTGGTTCTTTGGTTTGTTGGTTTGTTGGTTTGTTAGTTTGTTGGTTTGTTGGTTCTTTGGTTCTTTGGTTCTTTGGTTTGTTGGTTTGTTGGTTTGTTGGTTCGTTGGTTTGTTGGTTTGTTGGTTTGTTCGTTTGTTGGTTTGTTGGTTTGTTGGTTTGTTGCTTCTTTGGTTCTCTGGTTTGTTGTTTTGTTGGTTTGTTGGTTTGTTGGTTTTTTCGTTCTTTGGTTTGTTGGTTCTTTGGTTTGTTGGTTTGTTCGTTTGTTGGTTTGTTGGTTTGTTGGTTCTTTGGTTTGTTGATTCTTTGGTTTGTTGGTTTATTGGTTCGTTGGTTTGTTGGTTTGTTGGTTTGTTGGTTTGTTGGTTTGTTGGTTTGTTGGTTTGTTGGTTTGTTGGTTTGTTGGTTTGTTGGTTTGTTGGTTTGTTGGTTTGTTGGTTTGTTGGTTTGTTCGTTTGTTGGTTTTTTGGTTTGTTGGTTGTTTGGTTTGTTGGTTTGTTGGTTTGTTCGTTTGTTGGTTTGTTGGTTTATTGGTTTGTTGGTTTGTTGGTTTGTTAGTTTGTTGGTTTGTTGGTTTGTTGGTTTGTTGGTTTGTTGGTTTGTTGGTTCTTTGTTTCTTTGATTTGTTGGTTTGTTTGTTTGTTGGTTTGTTTGTTTGTTGGTTTGTTGGTTTGTTCGTTTGTTGGTTCTTTGGTTTGTTGATTCTTTGGTTTGTTAGTTTGTTGGTTTGTTTGTTTGTTAGTTTGTTCGTTTGTTGGTTTGTTGGTTTGTTCGTTTGTTGGTTTGTTGGTTTGTTGGTTTGTTGGTTTGTTGGTTTGTTGGTTTGTTGGTTTGTTGGTTTGTTGGTTTGTTGGTTTGTTGGTTCTTTGGTTCTTTGGTTGTTTGGTTTGATGGTTGTTGGTTTGTTGGTTTGTTGGTTTGTTGGTTTGTTGGTTCGTTGGTTTCTCCGTTTGTTGGTTTGTTGGTTATTTGGTTTGTTGGTTCTTTGGTTTGTTGGTTTGTTGGTTTGTTCGTTTGTTGGTTTGTTGGTTCTTTGGTTTGTTGGTTTGCTGGTTTGTTGGTTTGTTGGTTTTTTGGTTTGTTGGTTTGTTCGTTTGTTGGTTTGTTGGTTTGTTGGTTCTTTGGTTCTTTGGTTTGATGGTTCGTTGGTTTGTTGGTTTGTTGGTTTGTTGGTTCGTTGGTTTGTTGGTTTGTTGGTTTGTTCGTTTGTTGGTTTGTTCGTTTGTTGGTTTGTTGGTTTGTTGGTTTGTTGGTTTGTTGGTTTGTTGGTTTGTTGGTTTGTTGGTTTGTTGGTTTGTTGGTTTGTTGGTTTGTTGGTTTGTTTGTATGTTTGTTTGTTGGTTTGTTGGTTGTTTGGTTTGTTGGTTCTTTGGTTTGTTGGTTCGTTGGTTTGTTGGTTTGTTGGTTTGTTGGTTTGTTGGTTCTTTGGTTAGTTGATTCTTTGGTTTGTTGGTTTCTTGGTTCGTTGGTTTGTTGGTTTGTTGGTTTGTTGGTTTGTTGGTTTGTTGGTTTGTTGGTTTGTTAGTTTGTTGGTTGTTGGTTTGTTGGTTTGTTGGTTTGTTGGTTTGTTGGTTTGTTGGTTCTGTGGTTTGTTGGTTCTTTGGTTTGTTCGTTTGTTGGTTTCTTGGTTTGTTGGTTTGTTCGTTTGTTCGTTTGTTGGTTTGTTGGTTTGTTGGTTTGTTAGTTTGTTGGTTGTTGGTTTGTTGGTTTGTTGGTTTGTTGGTTTGTTGGTTTGTTGGTTCTTTGGTTCTTTGGTTCTTTGGTTTGTTGGTTTGTTGATTTGTTGGTTCGTTGGTTTGTTGGTTTGTTCGTTTGTTGGTTTGTTGGTTTGTTGGTTTGTTGCTTCTTTGGTTCTTTGGTTTGTTGTTTTGTTGGTTTTTTGGTTTGTTGGTTTTTTCGTTCTTTGGTTTGTTGGTTCTTTGGTTTGTTGGTTTGTTCGTTTGTTGGTTTGTTGGTTTGTTGGTTCTTTGGTTTGTTGATTCTTTGGTTTGTTGGTTTATTGGTTCGTTGGTTCGTTGGTTTGTTGGTTTGTTGGTTTGTTGGTTTGTTGGTTTGTTGGTTTGTTGGTTTGTTGGTTTGTTGGTTTGTTGGTTTGTTGGTTTGTTCGTTTGTTGGTTTTTTGGTTTGTTGGTTGTTTGGTTTGTTGGTTTGTTCGTTTGTTGGTTTGTTGGTTTGTTGGTTTGTTGGTTTGTTGGTTTGTTGGTTTGTTAGTTTGTTGGTTTGTTGGTTTGTTGGTTTGTTGGTTTGTTGGTTTGTTGGTTCTTTGTTTCTTTGATTTTTTGGTTTGTTTGTTTGTTGGTTTGTTTGTTTGTTGGTTTGTTCGTTTGTTCGTTCTTTGGTTTGTTGATTCTTTGGTTTGTTAATTTGTTGGTTTGTTTGTTCTTTTTTGTTCGTTTGTTGGTTTGTTGGTTTGTTAGTTTGTTGGTTTGTTGGTTTGTATGTTTGTTAGTTTGTAAGTTTGTTGTTTCTTTGGTTCTTTAGTTCCTTGGTTTGTTGGTTCTTTGGTTTGTTGGTTTGTTCGTTTATTGGTTTGTTGGTTTATCGGTTCTTTGGTTTGTTGATTCTTTGGTTTGTTGGTTTGTTGGTTTGCTGGTCTGTTGTTTCGTTGGTTTGTTCGTTTGTTGGTTTGTTGGTTTGTTGGTTCGTTGGTTTGTTGGTTTATTAGTTTGTTGGTTTGTTGGTTCTTTGGTTCTTTGGTTCTTTGGTTTGTTGGTTCTTTGGTTTGTTGGTTTGTTGTTTTGATCGTTTGTTGGTTTGTTGGTTTGTTGGTTCTTTGGTTTGTTGGTTTGTTCGTTTGTTTGTTTGTTGGCTTGTTGGTTTGTTGGTTTGTTGGTTTGTTGGTTTGTTGGTTCGTTGGTTTGTTAGTTTTTTGGTTTGTTGGTTTGTTGGTTTGTTGGTTTGTTGGTTTGTTGGTTCTTTGGTTTTTTGGTTCTTTGGTTTGTTGGTTTGTTCGTTTGTTTGTTCGTTAACTTGTTGGTTTTTTGGTTTGTTGGTTTGTTGGTTCGTTTATTTGTTAGTTTGTTGGTTTTTTGGTTTGTTGATTTGTTGGTTCTTTGGTTCTTGGTTTGTTGGTTTGTCGGTTTGTTGGTTTGTTGGTTTGTTGGTTTGTTGGTTTGTTGGTTTGTTGGTTCGCTGGTTTGTTCGTTTGTTGGTTTGTGTGTTTGTTGGTTCGTTGGTTTGTTGGTTTATTGGTTTGTTGGTTTGTTGGTTTTTTGGTTCTTTGGTTCTTTGGTTTGTTGGTTCTTTGGTTTGTTGGTTTGGTGGTATGTTCGTTTGTTGGTTTGTTGGTTTGTTGGTTTGTTGGTTTGTTGGTTCTTTGGTTTGTTGGTTGTTTGGTTTGTTGGTTTGTTCGTTTTTTGGTTTGCTGATTTGTTGGTTTGTTGATTTGTTGGTTTGTTGGTTTGTTGGTTTGTTCGTTTGTTCATTTGTTGGTTTTTTGGTTTGTTGGTTTGTTGTTTGTTAGGTTTGTTGGTTCTTTGGTTTGTTGGTTCTTTGGTTTGTTGGTTCATTGATTTGTTGGTTTTTTGGTTTGTTGGTTCTTTGCTTCTTTAGTTCTTTGGTTTGTTGGTGTGTTGGTTTGTTGGTCCTTTGGTTTTTTGGTTTGTTGGTTTGTTGGTTTCTTGGTTTGTTCGTTTGTTGGTTCTTTGGTTTGTTGGTTCTTTGGTTTGTAGGTTTGTTGGTTTGTTGGTTTGTTGGTCTGTTGGTTTGTTAGTTTGTTGGTTCGTTGGTTTGTTGGCTTGTTGGTTTGTTGGTCCTTTGGTTTTTTGGTTTGTTGGTTTGTTGGTTTCTTGGTTTGTTCGTTTGTTGGTTCTTTGGTTTGTTGGTTCTTTGGTTTGTAGGTTTGTTGGTTTGTTGGTTCTTTGGTTCTTTGGTTCTTTGGTTTGTTGGTTTGTTGGTTTGTTCGTTTGTTCGTTTGTTGGTTTGTTGGTTTGTTGGTTTGTTTGTTCTTTGGTTTGTGGGTTGTGGTTCTTTGGTTTGTTGGATTGTTGGTTTGTTGTTTTGTTTGTTTGTTGGTTTGTTAGTTTGTTGGTTTGTTGGTTTGTTGGTTTGTTGGTTTGTTGGTTCTTTGGTTTGTTGATTCTTTGGTTTGTGGGTTTGTTGGTTTGTTGGTTCTTTGGTTTGTTGGTTTGTTGGTTTGTTCGTTTGTTGATTCTTTGGTTTGTAGGTTCTTTGGTTTGTTGGTTCGTTGGTTTGTTATTTTGTTGGTTTGTCAGTTTGTTGGTTTGTTGGTTTGTTCGTTTGTTGGTTTGTCGGTTTGTCGGTTTGTTGGTTTGTTGGTTCTTTGGTTTGTTGGTTGTTTGGTTTGTTGGTTTGTTCGTTTTTTGGTTTGCTGATTTGTTGGTTTGTTGATTTGTTGGTTTGTTGGTTTGTTGGTCTGTTCGTTTGTTCATTTGTTGGTTTTTTGGTTTGTTGGTTTGTTGTTTGTTAGGTTTGTTGGTTCTTTGGTTTGTTGGTTCTTTGGTTTGTTGGTTCATTGATTTGTTGGTTTTTTGGTTTGTTGGTTCTTTGCTTCTTTAGTTCTTTGGTTTGTTGGTGTGTTGGTTTGTTGGTCCTTTGGTTTTTTGGTTTGTTGGTTTGTTGGTTTCTTGGTTTGTTCGTTTGTTGGTTCTTTGGTTTGTTGGTTCTTTGGTTTGTAGGTTTGTTGGTTTGTTGGTTTGTTGGTCTGTTGGTTTGTTAGTTTGTTGGTTCGTTGGTTTGTTGGCTTGTTGGTTTGTTGGTCCTTTGGTTTTTTGGTTTGTTGGTTTGTTGGTTTCTTGGTTTGTTCGTTTGTTGGTTCTTTGGTTTGTTGGTTCTTTGGTTTGTAGGTTTGTTGGTTTGTTGGTTCTTTGGTTCTTTGGTTCTTTGGTTTGTTGGTTTGTTGGTTTGTTCGTTTGTTCGTTTGTTCGTTTGTTGGTTTGTTGGTTTGTTTGTTCTTTGGTTTGTGGGTTGTGGTTCTTTGGTTTGTTGGATTGTTGGTTTGTTGTTTTGTTTGTTTGTTGGTTTGTTAGTTTGTTGGTTTGTTGGTTTGTTGGTTTGTTGGTTTGTTGGTTCTTTGGTTTGTTGATTCTTTGGTTTGTGGGTTTGTTGGTTTGTTGGTTCTTTGGTTTGTTGGTTTGTTGGTTTGTTCGTTTGTTGATTCTTTGGTTTGTAGGTTCTTTGGTTTGTTGGTTCGTTGGTTTGTTATTTTGTTGGTTTGTCAGTTTGTTGGTTTGTTGGTTTGTTCGTTTGTTGGTTTGTCGGTTTGTCGGTTTGTTGGTTTGTTGGTTCTTTGGTTTGTTGGTTCTTTGGTTTGTTGGTTTGTTCGTTTGTTGGTTTGTTGGTTCTTTGGTTTGTTGGTGTGTTGGTTTTTTGGTTTGTTGGTTTGTTGGTTTGTTGGTTTGTTGGTTTGTTCGTTTGTTGGTTTGTTGGTTTGTTGGTTTGTTGGTTCTTTGGTTAATTGATTCTTTGGTTTGTTGGTTCGTTGGTTTGTTCGTTTGTTGGTTTGTTGGTTTGTTGGTTTGTTGGTTTGTTCGTTTGTTGGTTTTTTGTTTGTTGGTTCTTTGGTTTGTTGGTTGTTTGGTTTGTTGGTTTGTTGGTTTGTTCGTTTGTTGGTTTGTTGGTTTGTTGGTTTGTTGGTTTGTTGGTTTGTTAGTTTGTTGGTTTGTTGGTTTGTTGGTTTGTTGGTTTGTTGGTTTGTTGGTTTGTTGGTTTGTTCGTTTGTTGGTTCTTTGGTTCTTTGGTTTGTTGGTTTATTGGTTTGTTGGTTTGTTCGTTTGTTGGTTTTTTGGTTTGTTGGTCTGTTGTTTCGTTGGTTTGTTCGTTTGTTGGTTTGTTGGTATGTTGGTTCGTTGGTTTGTTGGTTTATTGGTTTGTTGGTTTGTTGGTTCTTTGGTTCTTTGGTTCTTTGGTTTGTTGGTTCTTTGTTTGTTGGTTTGTTGTTTTGTTCGTTTGTTGGTTTGTTGGTTTGTTGGTTCTTTGGTTTGTTGGTTTGTTGGTTTGTTGGTTTGTTGGTTTGTTGGTTTGTTGGTTTGTTGGTTTGTTGGTTTGTTGGTTTGTCAATTTGTTTGTTTTTTGATTTGTTGGTTGTTTGGTTTGTTGGTTTGTTCGTTTGTTGGTTTGTTGGTTTGTTGGTTTGGTGGTTTGTTAGTTTGTTGGTTTGTTGGTTTGTTGGTTTGTTGGTTTGTTGGGTCTTTGGTTATTTGATTTGTTGGTTTGTTGGTTTGTTCGTTTGTTGGTTTGTTGGTTTGTTGGTTTGTTCGTTTGTTGGTTTGTTGGTTTGTTGGTTCGTTGGTTCGTTGGTTTGTTGGTTTGTTGGTTTGTTGGTTTGTTGGTTTGTTGGTTCGTTGGTTTGTTCGTTTGTTGGTTTGTTGGTTTGTTCGTTTGTTGGTTCTTTGGTTTGTTGATTCTTTGGTTTGTTGGTTTGTTGGTTTGTTTGTTCTTTTTTGTTCGTTTGTTGGTTTGTTGGTTTGTTAGCTTGTTGGTTTGTTGGTTTGTTTGTTTGTTAGTTTGTAAGTTTGTTGTTTCTTTGGTTCTTTAGTTCCTTGGTTTTTTGGTTCTTTGGTTTGTTGGTTTGTTCGTTTATTGGTTTGTTGGTTTATCGGTTCTTTGGTTTGTTGATTCTTTGGTTTGTTGGCTCGTTGGTTTTTTGGTTTGTTGGTTTGTTGGTTTGTTGGTTTGTTCGTTTTGTTGGTTTGTTGGTTCTTTGGTTTGTTGGTTTGTTGGTTCTTTGGTTTGTTGATTCTTTGGTTTGTTGGTTTGTTGGTTTGTTGGTTCTTTTTTGTTCGTTTGTTGGTTTGTTGGTTTGTTAGTTTGTTGGTTTGTTGGTTTGTTGGTTTGTTAGTTTGTTCGTTTGTTGGTTTGTTGGTCTGTTAGTTTGTTGGTTTGTTGGTTTGTTGGATTCTTGGTTTGTTGGTTTGTTGGTCTGTTGGTTTGTTGGTTTGTTGGTTTGTTGGTTTGTTGGTTTGTTGTTTCTTTGGTTCTTTGGTTTGATGGCTCGTTGGTTTGTTGGCTTGTTGGTTCGTTTGTTTGTTCGTTTGTTGGTTTGTTGGTTTGGTGGTTTGTTCGTTTGTTGGTTTGTTGGTTTGTTGGTTTGTTGGTTTGTTGGCTTGTTGGTTTGTTGGCTTGTTAGTTTGTTGGTTTGTTGGTTTGTTGGTTGTTTGGTTTGTTAGTTCTTTGGTTTATTGGTTCGTTGGTTTGTTGGTTTGCTGGTTCTTTGGTTTGTTGATTCTTTGGTTTGTTGGTTTGTTGGTTCGTTGGTTTTTTGGTTTGTTGGTTTGTTGGTTTGTTGGTTTATTGGTTTGTTAGTTTGTTGGTTTGTTGGTTTGTTGGTTTGTTGGTTTGTTGGTTTGTTGGTTTGTTGGTTCTTTGGTTTGTTGGTTCTTTGGTTTGTTGGTTTGTTCGTTCGTTTGTTTGTTGGCTTGTTGGTTTGTTGGTTTGTTGGTTTGTTGGTTTGTTGGTTTGTTGGTTCGTTGGTTTGTTAGTTTGTTGGTTTTTTGGTTTGTTGGTTTGTTGGTTCTTTGGTTCTTGGTTCGTTGGTTTGTTGGTTTGCTGGTTCTTTGGTTTGTTGATTCTTTGGTTTGTTGGTTTGTTGGTTCGTTGGTTTTTTGGTTTGTTGGTTTGTTGGTTTGTTGGTTTATTGGTTTGTTAGTTTGTTGGTTTGTTGGTTTGTTGGTTTGTTGGTTTGTTGGTTTGTTGGTTCTTTGGTTTGTTGGTTCTTTGGTTTGTTGGTTTGTTCGTTCGTTTGTTTGTTGGCTTGTTGGTTTGTTCGTTTGTTGGTTTGTTGGTTTGTTGGTTTGTTGGTTTGTTAGTTTGTTGGTTTGTTGGTTTGTTGGTTTGTTGGTTTGTTGGTTTGTTGGGTCTTTGGTTATTTGATTTGTTGGTTTGTTCGTTTGTTGGTTTGTTGGTTTGTTGGTTCATTGGTTTGTTCGTTTGTTGGTTTGTTGGTTTGTTGGTTCGTTGGTTCGTTGGTTTGTTGGTTTGTTGGTTTGTTGGTTTGTTGGTTCGTTGGTTTGTTCGTTTGTTGGTTTGTTGGTTTGTTCGTTTGTTGGTTCTTTGGTTTGTTGATTCTTTGGTTTGTTGGTTTGTTGGTTTGTTTGTTCTTTTTTGTTCGTTTGTTGGTTTGTTGGTTTGTTAGCTTGTTGGTTTGTTGGTTTGTTTGTTTGTTAGTTTGTAAGTTTGTTGTTTCTTTGGTTCTTTAGTTCCTTGGTTTTTTGGTTCTTTGGTTTGTTGGTTTGTTCGTTTATTGGTTTGTTGGTTTATCGGTTCTTTGGTTTGTTGATTCTTTGGTTTGTTGGCTCGTTGGTTTTTTGGTTTGTTGGTTTGTTGGTTTGTTGGTTTGTTCGTTTTGTTGGTTTGTTGGTTCTTTGGTTTGTTAGTTTGTTGGTTCTTTGGTTTGTTGATTCTTTGGTTTGTTGGTTTGTTGGTTTGTTGGTTCTTTTTTGTTCGTTTGTTGGTTTGTTGGTTTGTTAGTTTGTTGGTTTGTTGGTTTGTTGGTTTGTTAGTTTGTTCGTTTGTTGGTTTGTTGGTCTGTTGGTTTGTTGGTTTGTTGGTTTGTTGGATTCTTGGTTTGTTGGTTTGTTGGTCTGTTGGTTTGTTGGTTTGTTGGTTTGTTGGTTTGTTGGTTTGTTGTTTCTTTGGTTCTTTGGTTTGATGGCTCATTGGTTTGTTGGCTTGTTGGTTCGTTTGTTTGTTCGTTTGTTGGTTTGTTGGTTTGGTGGTTTGTTCGTTTGTTGGTTTGTTGGTTTGTTGGTTTGTTGGTTTGTTGGCTTGTTGGTTTGTTGGTTTGTTAGTTTGTTGGTTTGTTGGTTTGTTGGTTGTTTGGTTTGTTAGTTCTTTGGTTTATTGGTTCGTTGGTTTGTTGGTTTGCTGGTTCTTTGGTTTGTTGATTCTTTGGTTTGTTGGTTTGTTGGTTCGTTGGTTTTTTGGTTTGTTGGTTTGTTGGTTTGTTGGTTTATTGGTTTGTTAGTTTGTTGGTTTGTTGGTTTGTTGGTTTGTTGGTCTGTTGGTTTGTTGGTTCTTTGGTTTGTTGGTTCTTTGGTTTGTTGGTTTGTTCGTTCGTTTGTTTGTTGGCTTGTTGGTTTGTTGGTTTGTTGGTTTGTTGGTTTGTTGGTTTGTTAGTTTGTTGGTTTGTTGGTTTGTTGGTTTGTTGGTTTGTTAGTTTGTTGGTTTTTTGGTTTGTTGGTTTGTTGGTTCTTTGGTTCTTGGTTTGTTGGTTTGTTGGTTTGTTCGTTTGTTGGTTTGTTGGTTTGTTGGTTCGCTGGTTTGTTCGTTTGTTGGTTTGTGTGTTTGTTGGTTCGTTGGTTTGTTGGTTTATTAGTTTGTTGGTTTGTTGGTTTTTTGGTTCTTTGGTTCTTTGGTTTGTTGGTTCTTTGGTTTGTTGGTTTGTTCGTTTGTTGGTTTGTTGGTTTGTTAGTTTGTTGGTTCTTTGGTTTGTTGGTTGTTTGGTTTGTTGGTTTGTTCGTTTTTTGGTTTGTTGGTTTGTTGGTTTATTGGTTTGTTGGTTTGTTCGTTTGTTCGTTTGTTCATTTGTTGGTTTTTTTGGTTTACTGGTTTGTTGTTTCTTAGGTTTGTTGGTTCTTTGGTTTGTTGGTTCTTTGGTTTGTTGGTTTGTTGGTTCATTGAATTGTTGGTTTGTTGGTTTGTTGGTTCTTTGCTTCTTTGCTTCTTTGGTTCTTTGGTTTGTTGGTGTGTTGGTTTGTTGGTTCGTTAGTTTGTTCGTTTGTTGGTTTGTTGGTTTGTTGGTCTGTTGGTTTGTTGGTTTGTTGGTTCGTTGGTTTGTTGGTTTGTTGGTTTGTTGGTCCTTTGGTTTGTTGGTTTGTTGGTTTGTTGGTTTCTTGGTTTGTTCGTTTGTTGGTTCTTTGGTTTGTTGGTTCTTTGGTTTGTTGGTTTGTTGGTTTGTTGGTTCTTTGGTTCTTTGGTTCTTTGGTTTGTTGGTTTGTTGGTTTGTTCGTTTGCTGGTTTGTTGGTTTGTTGGTTTGTTTGTTCTTTGGTTTGTGGGTTGTTGGTTCTTTGGTCTGTTGGTTTGTTGGTTTGTTGTTTTGTTTGTTTGTTGGTTTGTTAGTTTGTTGGTTTGTTGGTTTGTTGGTTTGTTGGTTTGTTGGTTCTTTCGTTTGTTGATTCTTTGGTTTGTGGGTTTGTTGGTTTGTTGGTTCTTTGGTTTGTTGGTTTGTTGGTTTGTTCGTTTGTTGGTTCTTTGGTTTGTAGGTTCTTTGGTTTGCTGGTTAGTTGGTTTGTTATTTTGTTTGTTTGTCAGTTTGTTGGTTTGTTGGTTTGTTCGTTTGTTGGTTTGTCGGTTTGTGGGTTTGTTGGTTCTTTGGTTTGTTGGTTTGTTGGTTTGTTCGTTTGTTGGTTTGTTAGTTCTTTGGTTTGTTGGTTTGTTGGTTTGTTGGTTTTTTGGTTTGTTGGTTTGTTGGTTTGTTGGTTTGTTGGTTTGTTGGTTTGTTGGTTTGTTCGTTTGTTGGTTTGTTGGTTTGTTAGTTTGTTGGTTTGTTGGTTCTTTGGTTCTTTGGTTCTTTGGTTTGTTGGTTCTTTGGTTTGTTGGTTTGTTGGTTTTTTCGTTTGTTGGTTTGTTAGTTTGTTGGTTCTTTGGTTAATTGATTCTTTGGTTTGTTGGTTCGTTGGTTTGTTCGTTTGTTGGTTTGTTGGTTTGTTCGTTTGTTGGTTTTTTGTTTGTTGGTTCTTTGGTTTGTTGGTTGTTTGGTTTGTTGGTTTGTTGGTTTGTTCGTTTGTTGGTTTGTTGGTTTGTTGGTTTGTTGGTTTGTAGGTTTGTTGGTTTGTTAGTTTGTTGGTTTGTTGGTTTGTTGGTTTGTTGGTTTGTTGGTTTGTTGGTTTGTTGGTTTGTTGGTTTGTTGGTTCCTTGGTTCTTTGGTTCTTTGGTTTGTTGGTTTGTTGGTTTGTTCGTTTGTTGGTTTGTTGGTTTGTTGTTCTGTTGTTTCGTTGGTTTGTTCGTCTCTTGGTTTGTTGGTTTGTTGGTTCGTTGGTTTGTTGGTTTATTGGTTTGTTGGTTTGTTGGTTTGTTGGTTCTTTGGTTCTTTGGTTTGTTGGTTCTTTGGTTTGTTGGTTTGTTGTTTTGTTGGTTTGTTGGTTTGTTGGTTTGTTGGTTATTTGGTTTGTTGGTTTGTTGGTTTGTTGGTTTGTACGTTTGTTAGTTTGTTGGTTTGTTGGTTTGTTGGTTCGTTGGTTTGTTCGTTTGTTGATTTGTTGGTTTGTTTTTTCGTTGGTTTGTTGGTTTATTGGTTTGTTGGTTTGTTGGTTCTTTGGTTCTTTGGTTCTTTGGTTTGTTGGTACGTTGGTTTGTTGGTTTATTGGTTTGTTGGTTTGTTGGTTCTTTGGTTCTTTGGTTCTTTGGTTTGTTAGTTCTTTGGTTTGTTGGTTTGTTGGTTTGTTCGTTTGTTGGTTTGTTGGTTTGTTGGTTCTTTGGTTTGTTGATTCTTTGGTTTGTTGGTTCATTGATTTGTTGGTTTGTTGGTTTGTTCGTTTGTTGGTTTTTTGGTTTGTTGGTTTGTTGGTTTGTTGGTTTGTTGGTTTGTTGGTTTGTTGGTTTGTTGGTTTGTTGGTTTGTTGGTTTGTTGGTTCGTTGGTTTGTTGGTTTCTTGGTTTGTTGGTTTGTTGTTTCTTTGGTTTGTTGATTCTTTGGTTTGTTGATTTGTTGGTTTGTTGGTTTGTTGTTTCTTTGATTGGTTGGTTTGTTGGTTTGTTGGTTTGTTCGTTTGTTGGTTCTTTGGTTGGTTGGTTCTTTGGTTTGTTGGTTCTTTGGTTTGTTGGTTCTTTGGTTTGTACGTTCTTTGGTTTGTTCGTTCTTTGGTTTGTTGGTTTGTTGGTTTGTTGGTTTGTTGGTTCGTTGGTTTGTTGGTTTGTTGGTTTGTTGGTTTGTTGGTTTGTTATTTTGTTGGTTTGTTAGTTTGTTGGTTTGTTCGTTTGTTGGTTTGTTGGTTTGTTGGTTTGTTGGTTCTTCGGTTTGTTGGTTCTTTGGTTTGTTGGTTTGTTGGTTTGTTCGTTTGTTGGTTTGTTGGTTCTTTGGTTTGTTGGTTTGTTGGTTTTTTGGTTTGTTGGTTTGTTGGTTTGTTGGTTTGTTCCTTTGTTGGCTTGTTGGTTTGTTGGTTTGTTGGTTCTTTGGTTCTTTGGTTCTTTGGTTTGTTAATTCTTTGGTTTGTTGGTTTGTTCGTTTGTTGGTTTGTTGGTTTGATGGTTCTTTGGTTTGTTGATTCTTTGGTTTGTTGGTTTGTTGGTTTGTTGGTTCATTGGTTTGTTGGTTTGTTGGTTTGTTAGTTTGTTGGTTTGTTGGTTTGTTGGTTTGTTGGTTTGTTGGTTTGTTGGTTTGTTAGTTTATTGGTTTGTTGGTTTGCTGGTTTGTTGGTTTGTTGGTTTTTTAATTCTTCGGTTTGTTGGTTTGTTGGTTTGTTAGTTTGTTGGCTTGTTGGTTTGTTGATTCTTTGGTTCTTTGGTTTGTTGGTTTTGTTGGTTTGTTGGTTTGTTGGTTTGTTCGTTTGTTGGTTTGTTGGTTTGTTGTTTTGTTGGTTCGTTGGTTTGTTCGTTTGTTGGTTTGTTGGTTTGTTGGTTCGTTGGTTTGTTGGTTTATTGGTTTGTTGGTTCTTTGGTTCTTTGGTTCTTTGGTTCTTTGGTTCTTTGGTTCTTTGGTTCTTTGGTTTGTTGGTTCTTTGGTTTGTTGGTTTGTTGGTTTGTTGGTTTGTTGGTTTGTTGATTTGTTGGTTTGTTGGTTTGTTCGTTTGTTGGTTTGTTGGTTTGTTGGTTCGTTGGTTTGTTGGTTTGTTGGTTTGTTGGTTCTTTGGTTCTTTGGTTCTTTGGTTCTTTGGTTCTTTGGTTTGTTGGTTCTTTGGTTTGTTGGTTTGTTGGTTTGTTGGTTTGTTAGTTTGTTGATTTGTTGGTTTGTTGGTTCTTTGGTGTGTTGGTTGTTTGGTTTGTTGGTTTGTTGGTTTGTTCGTTTGTTGGTTTGTTGGTTTGTTGGTTTGTTGGTTTGTTGGTTTGTTCGTTTGTTGGTTTGTTGGTTTGTTGGTTTGTTGGTTTGTTGTTTCTTTGGTTTGTTGGTTTTTTGGTTTGTTGGTTCTTTGGTTTGTTGGTTCATTGATTTGTTGGTTTGTTGGTTTGTTGGTTTGTTGGTTCTTAGCTTCTTTGGTTCTTTGGTTTGTTGGTGTGTTGGTTTGTTGATTATTTGGTTTGTTCGTTTGTTGGTTTGTTTGTTTGTTGGTTTGTTAGTTTGTTGGTTCGTTGGTTTGTTGGTTTGTTGGTTTGTTGGTTCTTTAGTTTGTTGGTTTGTTGGTTTGTTCGTTTGTTGGTTCTTTGGTTTGTTGGTTCTTTGGTTTGTTGGTTCTTTGGTTTGTTGGTTTGTTGGTTTGTTGGTTTGTTGGTTTGTTGGTTTGTTGGTGCTTTGGTGCTTTGGTTCTTTGGTTCTTTGGTTTGTTGATTTGTTTGTTTGTTTGTTTGTTGGTTTGTTGGTTTGTTGGTTTGTTGGTTTGTTGGTTTGTTGGTTCTTTGGTTCTTTGGTTTGTTGGTTTGTTGGTTCTTTGGTTTGTTAGTGTGTTGGTTTGTTGGTTTGTTGGTTTGTTGGTTTGTTGGTTTGTTGGTTCTTTGGTTTGTGTATTCTTTGGTTTGTTGGTTTGTTGGTTTGTTGGTTTGTTGGTTTGTTGGTTTGTTGGTTTGTTCGTTTGTTCGTTTGTTGGTTCTTTGGTTTGTTGGTTCTTTGGTTTGTTGGTTCTTTGGTTTGTAGGTTCTTTGGTTTGTTGGTTTGTTAGTTTGTTGGTTTGTTGGTTTGTTCATTTGTTGGTTTGTTGGTTTGTTGGTTTGTTGGTTCTTTGGTTTGTTGGTTTGTTGGTTTGTTCGTTTGTTGGTTTGTTGATTGTTTGGTTTGTTGGTTTATTGGTTTGTTGGTTTGTTGGTTTTTTGGTTTGTTGGTTTGTTGGTTTGTTGGTCTGTTCGTTTGTTGGTTTGTTGGTTTGTTGGTTAGTTGGTTCTTTGGTTCTTTGGTTTGTTGGTTCTTTGGTTTGTTGGTTTGTTCGTTTGTTCGTTTGTTGGTTTGTTGGTTTGTTGGTTCTTTGGTTTGTTGATTCTTTGGTTTGTTGGTTTGTTGGTTTGTTGGTTCGTTGGTTTGTTGGTTTGTTGGTTTGTTGGTTTATTGGTTTGTTGGTTTGTTGGTTTGTTCGTTTGTTGGTTTTTTGGTTTGTTGGTTGTTTGGTTTGTTGGTTTGTTGGTTTGTTCGTTTGTTGGTTTGTTGGTTTGTTGGTTTGTTGGTTTGTTGGTTTGTTGGTTTGTTAGTTTGTTGCTTTGTTGGTTTGTTGGTTTGTTGGTTTGTTGGTTTGTTGGTTCTTTGGTTCTTTGGTTTGTTGGTTTATTGGTTTGTTGGTTTGTTCGTTTGTTGGTTTGTTGGTTTGTTGGTTTGTTGGTTCGTTGGTTTGTTCGTTTGTTGGTTTGTTGGTTTGTTGGTTCGTTGGTTTGTTGGTTTGTTGGTTTGTTGGTTCGTTGGTTTGTTCGTTTGTTGGTTTGTTGGTTTGTTCGTTTGTTGGTTCTTTTTTGTTCGTTTGTTGGTTTGTTGGTTTGTTAGTTTGCTGGTTTGTTGGTTTGTTTGTTTGTTAGTTTGTAAGTTTGTTGGTTCTTTGGTTGCTTGGTTTGTTGGTTCTTTGGTTTTTGGTTTGTTGGTTTATTCGTTTGTTGGTTTGTTGGTTTGTTGGTTCTTTGGTTTGTTGATTGTTTGGTTTGTTGGCTCGTTGGTTTTTTTGATTTGTTGGTTTGTTGGTTTGTTGGTTTGTTGGTTTGTTCGTTTGTTGGTTTGTTGGTTCTTTGGTTTGTTGGTTGTTTGGTTTGATAGTTTGTTGGTTTGTTCGTTTGTTGGTTTGTTGGTTTGTTGGTTTGTTGGTTTGTTGGTTTGTTGGTTTGTAAGTTTGTTGGTTTGTTGGTTTGTTGGTTTGTTGGTTCGTTGGTTTGTTGGTTTGTTGGTTTGTTCGTTTGTTTGTTTGTTGGTTTGTTGGTTTGTTGGTTCGTTGGTTTGTTCGTTTGTTGGTTTGTTGGTTTGTTGGTTCGTTGGTTTGTTCGTTTGTTGGTTTGTTGGTTTGTTCGTTTGTTGATTCTTTGGTTTGTTGGTTTGTTGGTTCTTTGGTTTGTTGGTTTCTTGGTTTGTTAGTTTGTTAGTTTGTTGGCTTGTTGGTTTGTTGGTTTGTTGGTTTGTTGGTTTGTTGGGTCTTTGGTTTGTTGGTTTTTTTGTTTGTTAGTTTTTTGGTTTGTTGGTTTGTTGGTTTGTTGGTTCGTTGTTTTGTTCGTTTGTTGGTTTGTTGGTTTGTTGGTTTGTTGGTTTGTTGGTTTGTTGGTATGTTGGTTTGTTGGTTCGTTGGTTTGTTGGTTTGTTGGTTTGTTAGTTCGTTGGTTCTTTGGTTTGTTAATTCTTTGGTTTGTTGGTTTGTTGGTTTGTTGGTTTTTCTTGTTCGTTTGTTGGTTTGTTGGTTTGTTAGTTTGTTGGTTTGTTGGTTTGTTGGTTTGTTTGTTTGTTAGTTTGTTCGTTTGTTGGTTTGTTGGTTTGTTTGTTTGTTGGTTTGTTGGTTTGTTGGTTTGTTGGTTTGTTGTTTTGTTGGTTTGTTGGTTTGTTCGTTCTTTGGTTCTTTGGTTCTTTGGTTTAATGGTTCATTGGTTTGTTGGTTTGTTGGTTTGTTGGTTCGTTGGTTTGTTCGTTTGTTGGTTTGTTGGTTCTTTGGGTTGTAGGTTCTTTGGTTTGTTGGTTTGTCGGTTCGTTGGTTTATTATTTTGTTTTTTTGTTAGTTTGTTGGTTTGTTGGTTTGTTGGTTTGTTCATTTGTTGGTTTGTTGGTTTGTTGGTTTGTTGGTTCTTTGGTTTGTTGGTTCTTTGGTTTGTTGGTTTATTGGTTTGTTCGTTTGTTGGTTTGTTGGTTCTTTGGTTTGCTGGTTTTTTGGTTTGTTGGTTTTTTGGTTTGTTGGTTTGTTGGTTTGTTGGTTTGTTGGTTTGTTGGTTTGTTGGTTCTTTGGTTCTTTGGTTTGATGGTTCGTTGGTTTGTTGGTTTGTTGGTTTGTTGGGTCGTTGGTTTGTTGGTTTGTTAGTTTGTTGGTTTGTTGGTTTGTTGGTTTGTTGGTTTGTTAGTTTGTTGGTTTGTTGGTTTGTTGGTTGTTTGGTTTGTTGGTTCTTTGGTTTGTTGGTTCGTTGGTTTGTTGGTTTGTTGGTTTGTTGGTTGTTTGGTTAGTTGATTCTTTGGTTCGTTGGTTTGTTGGTTCGTTGGTTTGTTGGTTTGTTGGTTCGTTGGTTTGTTGGTTTGTTAATTTGTTGGTTTGTTGGTTTGTTGGTTTGTTGGTTTGTTAGTTTGTTGGTTTGTTGGTTTGTTGGTTTGTTGGTTTGTTGGTTTGTTGGTTCTTTGGTTTGTTGGTTCTTTGGTTTGTTCGTTTGTTGGTTTCTTGGTTTGTTGGTTTGTTCGTTTGTTCATTTGTTGGTTTTTTGCTTTGTTGGTTCTTTGGTTTGTTGGTTTGTTGGGTCTTTGGTTTGTTGGTTCTTTGGTTTGTTGGTTTGTTTGTTTGTTAGTTTGTTGGTTTGTTGGTACTTTGGTTCATTGGTTCTTTGGTTTGTTGGTTTGTTGGTTTGTTGGTTCGTTGGTTTGTTGGTTTGGTCGTTTGTTGGTTTGTTGGTTTGTTGGTTTGTTGCTTCTTTGGTTCTTTGGTTTGTTGGTTTGTTGGTTTGTTGGTTTGTTGGTTCTTTCGTTCTTTGGTTTGTTAGTTCTTTGGTTTGATGGTTTGTTGGTTCTTTGGTTTGTTGATTCTTTGGTTTGTTGGTTTGTTGGTTTATTGGTTTGTTGGTTGGTTGGATTGTTGGTTTGTTGGTTTGTTGGTTTGTTGGTTTGCTGGTTTGTTGGTTTGTTGGTTTGTTGGTTTGTTTGTTTGTTTGTTTTTTGGTTTGTTGGTTGTTTGGTTTGTTGGTTTGTTGGTTTGTTGGTTTGTTGGTTTGTTGGTTTGTTGGTTTGTTGGTTTGTTGGTTTGTTAGTTTGTTGGTTTGTTGGTTTGTTGGTTTGTTGGTTTGTTGGTTTGTTGGTTTGTTGGTTCTTTGGTTCTTTGGTTTGTTGGTTTGTTGGTTTGTTGGTTTGTTGGTTCGTTGGTTTGTTCGTTTGTTGGTTTGTTGGTTTGTTGGTTCGTTGGTTCGTTGGTTTGTTGGTTTGTTGGTTTGTTGGTTTGTTTGTTCGTTGGTTCGTTCGTTTGTTGGTTAGTTGGTTTGTTCGTTTGTTGGTTCTTTGGTTTGTTGATTCTTTGGTTTGTTAGTTTGTTGGTTTGTTTGTTCTTTTTTGTTCGTTTGTTGGTTTGTTGGTTTGTTAGTTTGTTGGTTTGTTGGTTTGTTGGTTTGTTTGTTTGTTAGTTTGTAAGTTTGTTGGTTCTTTGGTTCTTTAGTTCCTTGGTTCTTTGGTTTGTTGGTTTGTTCGTTTGTTGGTTTGTTGATTTATCGGTTCTTTGGTTTGTTGATTCTTTGGTTTGTTGGCTCGTTGGTTTTTTGGTTTGTTGGTTTGTTGGTTTGTTCGTTTTGTTGGTTTGTTGGTTCTTTGGTTTGTTGGTTGTTTGGTTTGTTAGTTTGTTCGTTTGTTGGTTTGTTGGTTTGTTGGTTTGTTGGTTTGTTGGTTTGTTGGTTTGTTAGTTTGTTGGTTTGTTGGTTTGTTGGTTTGTTGGTTTGTTGGTTCTTTGGTTCTTTGGTTTGTTGGTTCGTTGGTTTGTTGGTTTGTTGGTTTGTTCGTTTGTTTGTTTTTGTTTTGTTTGTTTTGTTGGTTCGTTGGTTTGTTTGTTTGTTGGTTTGTTGGTTTGTTGGTTTGTTGGTTCGTTGGTTTGTTGGTTTGTTGGTTTGTTGGTTTGTTGATTCTTTGGTTTGTTGGTTTGTTGGTTCTTTGGTTTGTTGGTTTGTTGGTTTGTTGGTT
This sequence comes from Atherix ibis, assembly GCA_958298945.1. Taxonomy (NCBI): domain Eukaryota; kingdom Metazoa; phylum Arthropoda; class Insecta; order Diptera; family Athericidae; genus Atherix; species Atherix ibis. The sequence goes on from OY282608.1 coordinate 68,578,385, forward strand.
TGTTAGTTTGTTGGCTTGTTGGTTTGTTGGTTTGTTGGTTTGTTGATTTGTTGGTTCTTTGGTTTGTTGGTTCTTTGGTTTGTTAGTTTGTTGGTTTGTTGGTTTGTTGGTTTGTTGGTTCGTTGTTTTGTTCGTTTGTTGGTTTGTTGGTTTGTTGGTTTGTTGGTTTGTTGGTTTGTTGGTTCGTTGGTTTGTTAGTTTGTTGGTTTGTTGGTTCTTTGGTTCATTGGTTCTTTGGTTTGTTGGTTTGTTGGTTTGTTGTTTCGTTGGTTTGTTAGTTTGGTCGTTTGTTGGTTTGTTGGTTTGTTGGTTTGTTGCTTCTTTGGTTCTTTGGTTTGTTGGTTTGTTGGTTTGTTGGTTTGTGGTTCTTTCGTTCTTTGGTTTGTTAGTTCTTTGGTTTGTTGGTTTGTTGGTTCTTTGGTTTGTTGATTCTTTGGTTTGTTGGTTTGTTGGTTTATTGGTTTGTTGGTTGGTTGGATTGTTGGTTTGTTGGTTTGTTGGTTTGCTGGTTTGTTGGTTTGTTGGTTTGTTGGTTTGTTGGTTTGTTCGTTTGTTTGTTTTTTGGTTTGTTGGTTGTTTGGTTTGTTGGTTTGTTGGTGTGTTGGTTTGTTGGTTTGTTGGTTTGTTGGTTTGTTGGTTTGTTAGTTTGTTGGTTTGTTGGTTTGTTGGTTTGTTGGTTTGTTGGTTTGTTGGTTTGTTGGTTTGTTGGTTTGTTGGTTCTTTGGTTCTTTGGTTTGTTGGTTTGTTGGTTTGTTGGTTTGTTAGTTTGTTCGTTTGTTGGTTTGTTGGTTTGTTGGTTCGTTGGTTTGTTCGTTTGTTGGTTTGTTGGTTTGTTGGTTCGTTGGTTTGTTGGTTTGTTGGTTTGTTGGTTTGTTGGTTTGTTGGTTCGTTGGTTTGTTCGTTTGTTGGTTTGTTGGTTTGTTGGTTTGTTGGTTTGTTGGTTTGTTGGTTTGTTGGTTTGTTGGTTTGTTGGTTCGTTGGTTTGTTCGTTTGTTGGTTTGTTGGTTTGTTCGTTTGTTGGTTCTTTTTTGTTCGTTTGTTGGTTTGTTGGTTTGTTAGTTTGCTGGTTTGTTGGTTTGTTTGTTTGTTAGTTTGTAAGTTTGTTGGTTCTTTGGTTGCTTGGTTTGTTGGTTCTTTGGTTTTTGGTTTGTTGGTTTATTCGTTTGTTGGTTTGTTGGTTTGTTGGTTCTTTGGTTTGTTGATTGTTTGGTTTGTTGGCTCGTTGGTTTTTTTGATTTGTTGGTTTGTTGGTTTGTTGGTTTGTTCGTTTGTTGGTTTGTTGGTTCTTTGGTTTGTTGGTTGTTTGGTTTGATAGTTTGTTGGTTTGTTCGTTTGTTGGTTTGTTGGTTTGTTGGTTTGTTGGTTTGTTGGTTTGTTGGTTTGTAAGTTTGTTGGTTTGTTGGTTTGTTGGTTTGTTGGTTCGTTGGTTTGTTGGTTTGTTGGTTTGTTCGTTTGTTTGTTTGTTGGTTTGTTGGTTTGTTGGTTCGTTGGTTTGTTCGTTTGTTGGTTTGTTGGTTTGTTGGTTCGTTGGTTTGTTCGTTTGTTGGTTTGTTGGTTTGTTCGTTCGTTGATTCTTTGGTTTGTTGGTTTGTTGGTTCTTTGGTTTGTTGGTTTCTTGGTTTGTTAGTTTGTTAGTTTGTTGGCTTGTTGGTTTGTTGGTTTGTTGGTTTGTTGGTTTGTTGGGTCTTTGGTTTGTTGGTTTTTTTGTTTGTTAGTTTTTTGGTTTGTTGGTTTGTTGGTTTGTTGGTTCGTTGTTTTGTTCGTTTGTTGGTTTGTTGGTTTGTTGGTTTGTTGGTTTGTTGGTTTGTTGGTATGTTGGTTTGTTGGTTCGTTGGTTTGTTGGTTTGTTGGTTTGTTAGTTCGTTGGTTCTTTGGTTTGTTAATTCTTTGGTTTGTTGGTTTGTTGGTTTGTTGGTTTTTCTTGTTCGTTTGTTGGTTTGTTGGTTTGTTAGTTTGTTGGTTTGTTGGTTTGTTGGTTTGTTTGTTTGTTAGTTTGTTCGTTTGTTGGTTTGTTGGTTTGTTTGTTTGTTGGTTTGTTGGTTTGTTGGTTTGTTGGTTTGTTGTTTTGTTGGTTTGTTGGTTTGTTCGTTCTTTGGTTCTTTGGTTCTTTGGTTCTTTGGTTTAATGGTTCATTGGTTTGTTGGTTTGTTGGTTTGTTGGTTCGTTGGTTTGTTCGTTTGTTGGTTTGTTGGTTCTTTGGGTTGTAGGTTCTTTGGTTTGTTGGTTTGTCGGTTCGTTGGTTTATTATTTTGTTTTTTTGTTAGTTTGTTGGTTTGTTGGTTTGTTGGTTTGTTCATTTGTTGGTTTGTTGGTTTGTTGGTTTGTTGGTTCTTTGGTTTGTTGGTTCTTTGGTTTGTTGGTTTATTGGTTTGTTCGTTTGTTGGTTTGTTGGTTCTTTGGTTTGCTGGTTTTTTGGTTTGTTGGTTTTTTGGTTTGTTGGTTTGTTGGTTTGTTGGTTTGTTGGTTTGTTGGTTCTTTGGTTCTTTGGTTTGATGGTTCGTTGGTTTGTTGGTTTGTTGGTTTGTTGGGTCGTTGGTTTGTTGGTTTGTTAGTTTGTTGGTTTGTTGGTTTGTTGGTTTGTTGGTTTGTTAGTTTGTTGGTTTGTTGGTTTGTTGGTTGTTTGGTTTGTTGGTTCTTTGGTTTGTTGGTTCGTTGGTTTGTTGGTTTGTTGGTTTGTTGGTTGTTTGGTTAGTTGATTCTTTGGTTTGTTGGTTTGTTGGTTCGTTGGTTTGTTGGTTTGTTGGTTCGTTGGTTTGTTGGTTTGTTAGTTTGTTGGTTTGTTGGTTTGTTGGTTTGTTGGTTTGTTAGTTTGTTGGTTTGTTGGTTTGTTGGTTTGTTGGTTTGTTGGTTTGTTGGTTCTTTGGTTTGTTGGTTCTTTGGTTTGTTCGTTTGTTGGTTTCTTGGTTTGTTGGTTTGTTCGTTTGTTCATATGTTGGTTTTTTGCTTTGTTGGTTCTTTGGTTTGTTGGTTTGTTGGGTCTTTGGTTTGTTGGTTCTTTGGTTTGTTGGTTTGTTTGTTTGTTAGTTTGTTGGTTTGTTGGTTCTTTGGTTCATTGGTTCTTTGGTTTGTTGGTTTGTTGGTTTGTTGGTTCGTTGGTTTGTTGGTTTGGTCGTTTGTTGGTTTGTTGGTTTGTTGGTTTGTTGCTTCTTTGGTTCTTTGGTTTGTTGGTTTGTTGGTTTGTTGGTTTGTTGGTTCTTTCGTTCTTTGGTTTGTTAGTTCTTTGGTTTGATGGTTTGTTGGTTCTTTGGTTTGTTGATTCTTTGGTTTGTTGGTTTGTTGGTTTATTGGTTTGTTGGTTGGTTGGATTGTTGGTTTGTTGGTTTGTTGGTTTGTTGGTTTGCTGGTTTGTTGGTTTGTTGGTTTGTTGGTTTGTTGGTTTGTTTGTTTGTTTGTTTTTTGGTTTGTTGGTTGTTTGGTTTGTTGGTTTGTTGGTTTGTTGGTTTGTTGGTTTGTTGGTTTGTTGGTTTGTTGGTTTGTTGGTTTGTTAGTTTGTTGGTTTGTTGGTTTGTTGGTTTGTTGGTTTGTTGGTTTGTTGGTTTGTTGGTTCTTTGGTTCTTTGGTTTGTTGGTTTGTTGGTTTGTTGGTTTGTTGGTTCGTTGGTTTGTTCGTTTGTTGGTTTGTTGGTTTGTTGGTTCGTTGGTTCGTTGGTTTGTTGGTTTGTTGGTTTGTTGGTTTGTTTGTTCGTTGGTTCGTTCGTTTGTTGGTTAGTTGGTTTGTTCGTTTGTTGGTTCTTTGGTTTGTTGATTCTTTGGTTTGTTAGTTTGTTGGTTTGTTTGTTCTTTTTTGTTCGTTTGTTGGTTTGTTGGTTTGTTGGTTTGTTGGTTTGTTGGTTTGTTGGTTTGTTTGTTTGTTAGTTTGTAAGTTTGTTGGTTCTTTGGTTCTTTAGTTCCTTGGTTCTTTGGTTTGTTGGTTTGTTCGTTTGTTGGTTTGTTGATTTATCGGTTCTTTGGTTTGTTGATTCTTTGGTTTGTTGGCTCGTTGGTTTTTTGGTTTGTTGGTTTGTTGGTTTGTTCGTTTTGTTGGTTTGTTGGTTCTTTGGTTTGTTGGTTGTTTGGTTTGTTAGTTTGTTCGTTTGTTGGTTTGTTGGTTTGTTGGTTTGTTGGTTTGTTGGTTTGTTGGTTTGTTAGTTTGTTGGTTTGTTGGTTTGTTGGTTTGTTGGTTTGTTGGTTCTTTGGTTCTTTGGTTTGTTGGTTCGTTGGTTTGTTGGTTTGTTGGTTTGTTCGTTTGGTTGTTTTTGTTTTGTTTGTTTTGTTGGTTCGTTGGTTTGTTTGTTTGTTGGTTTGTTGGTTTGTTGGTTTGTTGGTTCGTTGGTTTGTTGGTTTGTTGGTTTGTTGGTTTGTTGATTCTTTGGTTTGTTGGTTTGTTGGTTCTTTGGTTTGTTGGTTTGTTGGTTTGTTGGTTTGTTAGTTTGTTGGCTTGTTGGTTTGTTGGTTTGTTGGTTTGTTGATTTGTTGGTTCTTTGGTTTGTTGGTTCTTTGGTTTGTTAGTTTGTTGGTTTGTTGGTTTGTTGGTTTGTTGGTTCGTTGTTTTGTTCGTTTGTTGGTTTGTTGGTTTGTTAGTTTGTTGGCTTGTTGGTTTGTTGGTTTGTTGGTTTGTTGATTTGTTGGTTCTTTGGTTTGTTGGTTCTTTGGTTTGTTAGTTTGTTGGTTTGTTGGTTTGTTGGTTTGTTGGTTCGTTGTTTTGTTCGTTTGTTGGTTTGTTGGTTTGTTGGTTTGTTGGTTTGTTGGTTTGTTGGTTCGTTGGTTTGTTAGTTTGTTGGTTTGTTGTTTCGTTGGTTTGTTAGTTTGGTCGTTTGTTGGTTTGTTGGTTTGTTGGTTTGTTGCTTCTTTGGTTCTTTGGTTTGTTGGTTTGTTGGTTTGTTGGTTTGTGGTTCTTTCGTTCTTTGGTTTGTTAGTTCTTTGGTTTGTTGGTTTGTTGGTTCTTTGGTTTGTTGATTCTTTGGTTTGTTGGTTTGTTGGTTTATTGGTTTGTTGGTTGGTTGGATTGTTGGTTTGTTGGTTTGTTGGTTTGCTGGTTTGTTGGTTTGTTGGTTTGTTGGTTTGTTGGTTTGTTCGTTTGTTTGTTTTTTGGTTTGTTGGTTGTTTGGTTTGTTGGTTTGTTGGTGTGTTGGTTTGTTGGTTTGTTGGTTTGTTGGTTTGTTGGTTTGTTAGTTTGTTGGTTTGTTGGTTTGTTGGTTTGTTGGTTTGTTGGTTTGTTGGTTTGTTGGTTTGTTGGTTCTTTGGTTCTTTGGTTTGTTGGTTTGTTGGTTTGTTGGTTTGTTAGTTTGTTCGTTTGTTGGTTTGTTGGTTTGTTGGTTCGTTGGTTTGTTCGTTTGTTGGTTTGTTGGTTTGTTGGTTCGTTGGTTTGTTGGTTTGTTGGTTTGTTGGTTTGTTGGTTTGTTGGTTCGTTGGTTTGTTCGTTTGTTGGTTTGTTGGTTTGTTGGTTTGTTGGTTTGTTGGTTCTTTGGTTCTTTGGTTCTTTGGTTTGTTGGTTTGTTCGTTTGTTGGTTCTTTGGTTTGTTGATTCTTTGGTTTGTTGGTTTGTTTGTTCTTTTTTGTTCGTTTGTTGGTTTGTTGGTTTGTTAGTTTGTTGGTTTGTTGGTTTGTTTGTTTGTTAGTTTGTAAGTTTGTTGGTTCTTTGGTTCTTTAGTTCCTTGGTTTGTTGGTTCTTTGGTTTGTTGGTTTGTTCGTTTGTTGGTTTGTTGATTTATCGGTTCTTTGGTTTGTTTATTCTTTGGTTTGTTGGCTCGTTGGTCTTTTGGTTTGTTGGTTTGTTGGTTTGTTCGTTTTGTTGGTTTGTTGGTTCTTTGGTTTGTTGGTTGTTTGGTTTGTTAGTTTGTTCGTTTGTTGGTTTGTTGGTTTGTTGGTTTGTTGGTTTGTTGGTTTGTTGGTTTGTTGGTTTGTTAGTTTGTTGGTTTGTTGGTTTGTTGGTTTGTTGGTTTGTTGGTTCTTTGGTTCTTTGGTTCTTTGGTTTGTTGGTTCGTTGGTTTGTTGGTTTGTTGGTTTGTTCGTTTGTTTGTTGTTGGTTTGTTTGTTTTGTTGGTTCGTTGGTTTGTTTGTTTGTTGGTTTGTTGGTTTGTTGGTTTTTTGGTTCGTTGGTTTGTTGGTTTGTTGGTTTGTTGATTCTTTGGTTTGTTGGTTTGTTGGTTCTTTGGTTTGTTGGTTTGTTGGTTTGTTGGTTTGTTAGTTTGTTGGCTTGTTGGTTTGTTGGTTTGTTGGTTTGTTGATTTGTTGGTTCTTTGGTTTGTTGGTTCTTTGGTTTGTTAGTTTGTTGGTTTGTTGGTGTGTTGGTTTGTTGGTTCGTTGTTTTGTTCGTTTGTTGGTTTGTTGGTTTGTTGGTTTGTTGGTTTGTTGGTTTGTTGGTTCGTTGGTTCTTTGGTTGGTTGATTCTTTGGTTTGTTGGTTTGTTGGTTTATTGTTTTTTTTTTGTTCGTTTGTTGGTTTGTTGGTTTGTTGGTTCTTTGGTTTGTTGGTTTGTTGGTTTGTTGGTTCGTTGGTTTGTTCGTTTGTTGGTTTGTTGGGTTGTTCGTTTGTTGGTTCTTTGGTTTGTTGATTCTTTGGTTTGTTGGTTTGTTTGTTCTTTTTTGTTCGTTTGTTGGTTTGTTGGTTTGTTAGTTTGTTGGTTTGTTGGTTTGTTTGTTTGTTAGTTTGTAAGTTTGTTGGTTCTTTGGTTCTTTAGTTCCTTGGTTTGTTGGTTCTTTGGTTTGTTGGTTTGTTCGTTTGTTGGTTTGTTGATTTATCGGTTCTTTGGTTTGTTTATTCTTTGGTTTGTTGGCTCGTTGGTCTTTTGGTTTGTTGGTTTGTTGGTTTGTTCGTTTTGTTGGTTTGTTGGTTCTTTGGTTTGTTGGTTGTTTGGTTTGTTAGTTTGTTCGTTTGTTGGTTTGTTGGTTTGTTGGTTTGTTGGTTTGTTGGTTTGTTGGTTCTTTGGTTCTTTGGTTTGTTGGTTTGTTGGTTTGTTGGTTTGTTAGTTTGTTCGTTTGTTGGTTTGTTGGTTTGTTGGTTTGTTGGTTTGTTAGTTTGTTGGTTTGTTGGTTTGTTGGTTTGTTGGTTTGTTGGTTTGTTGGTTTGTTGGTTTGTTGGTTCTTTGGTTCTTTGGTTTGTTGGTTTGTTGGTTTGTTGGTTTGTTAGTTTGTTCGTTTGTTGGTTTGTTGGTTTGTTGGTTCGTTGGTTTGTTCGTTTGTTGGTTTGTTGGTTTGTTGGTTCGTTGGTTTGTTGGTTTGTTGGTTTGTTGGTTTGTTGGTTTGTTGGTTCGTTGGTTTGTTCGTTTGTTGGTTTGTTGGTTTGTTGGTTTGTTGGTTTGTTGGTTCTTTGGTTCTTTGGTTCTTTGGTTTGTTGGTTTGTTCGTTTGTTGGTTCTTTGGTTTGTTGATTCTTTGGTTTGTTGGTTTGTTTGTTCTTTTTTGTTCGTTTGTTGGTTTGTTGGTTTGTTAGTTTGTTGGTTTGTTGGTTTGTTTGTTTGTTAGTTTGTAAGTTTGTTGGTTCTTTGGTTCTTTAGTTCCTTGGTTTGTTGGTTCTTTGGTTTGTTGGTTTGTTCGTTTGTTGGTTTGTTGATTTATCGGTTCTTTGGTTTGTTTATTCTTTGGTTTGTTGGCTCGTTGGTCTTTTGGTTTGTTGGTTTGTTGGTTTGTTCGTTTTGTTGGTTTGTTGGTTCTTTGGTTTGTTGGTTGTTTGGTTTGTTAGTTTGTTCGTTTGTTGGTTTGTTGGTTTGTTGGTTTGTTGGTTTGTTGGTTTGTTGGTTTGTTGGTTTGTTAGTTTGTTGGTTTGTTGGTTTGTTGGTTTGTTGGTTTGTTGGTTCTTTGGTTCTTTGGTTCTTTGGTTTGTTGGTTCGTTGGTTTGTTGGTTTGTTGGTTTGTTCGTTTGTTTGTTGTTGGTTTGTTTGTTTTGTTGGTTCGTTGGTTTGTTTGTTTGTTGGTTTGTTGGTTTGTTGGTTTTTTGGTTCGTTGGTTTGTTGGTTTGTTGGTTTGTTGATTCTTTGGTTTGTTGGTTTGTTGGTTCTTTGGTTTGTTGGTTTGTTGGTTTGTTGGTTTGTTAGTTTGTTGGCTTGTTGGTTTGTTGGTTTGTTGGTTTGTTGATTTGTTGGTTCTTTGGTTTGTTGGTTCTTTGGTTTGTTAGTTTGTTGGTTTGTTGGTGTGTTGGTTTGTTGGTTCGTTGTTTTGTTCGTTTGTTGGTTTGTTGGTTTGTTGGTTTGTTGGTTTGTTGGTTTGTTGGTTCGTTGGTTCTTTGGTTGGTTGATTCTTTGGTTTGTTGGTTTGTTGGTTTATTGTTTTTTTTTTGTTCGTTTGTTGGTTTGTTGGTTTGTTGGTTCTTTGGTTTGTTGGTTTGTTGGTTTGTTGGTTCGTTGGTTTGTTCGTTTGTTGGTTTGTTGGGTTGTTCGTTTGTTGGTTCTTTGGTTTGTTGATTCTTTGGTTTGTTGGTTTGTTGGTTTGTTGGTTCTTTTTTGTTCGTTTGTTGGTTTGTTGGTTTGTTAGTTTGTTGGTTTGTTGGTTTGTTTGTTTGTTAGTTTGTAAGTTTGTTGGTTCTTTGGTTCCTTGATTTGTTGGTTCTTTGGTTTTCGGTTTGTTGGTTTATTCGTTTGTTGGATTGTTGGTTTGTTGATTCTTTGGTTTGTTGATTGTTTGGCTTGTTGGCTCGTTGGTTTTTTGGTTTGTTGGTTTGTTGGTTTGTTGGTTTGTTCGTTTGTTGGTTTGTTGGGTCTTTGGTTTGTTGGTTGTTTGGTTTGATAGTTTGTTGGTTTGTTCGTTTGTTAGTTTGTTGGTTTGTTGATTTGTTGGTTTGTTGGTTTGTAAATTTGTTGGTTTGTTGGTTTGTTGGTTTGTTGGTTTGTTGGTTTGTTGGTTTGTTGGTTCTTTGGTTCTTTGGTTTGTTGGTTCGTTGGTTTGTTGGTTTGTTGGCTTGTTCGTTTGTTTGTTTGTTGGTTTGTTGGTTTGTTGGTTCGTTGGTTTGTTCGTTTGTTGGTTTGTTGGTTTGTTGGTTCGTTGGTTTGTTGGTTTGTTGGTTAGTTGGTTTGTTGATTCTTTGGTTTGTTGGTTTATTGGTTCTTTGGTTTGTTGGTTTGTTGGTTTGTTAGTTTGTTAGTTTGTTGGCTTGTTGGTTTGTTGGTTTGTTGGTTCTTTGGTTTGTTGGTTCTTTGGTTTGTTAGTTTGTCGGTTTGTTGGTTTGTTGGTTTGTTGGTTCGTTGTTTTGTTCGTTTATTGGTTTGTTGATTTGTTGGTTTGTTGGTTCGTTGGTTTGTTGGTTTGTTGGTTCGTTGGTTCGTTGGTGCGTTGGTTCGTTGGTTCTTTGGTTTGGTAATTCTTTGGTTTGTTGGTTCGTTGGTTAGTTCGTTTGTTGGTTTGTTGGGTTGTTCGTTTGTTGGTTCTTTGGTTTGTTGATTCTTTGGTTTGTTGGTTTGTTGGTTTGTTGGTTCTTTTTTGTTCGTTTGTTGGTTTGTCGGTTTGTTAGTTTGTTGGTTTGTTGGTTTGTTTGTTTGTTAGTTTGTTCGTTTGTTGGTTTGTTGGTTTGTTGATTTGTTGGTTTGTTGGTTTGTTGGTTTGTTGGTTTGTTGGTTTGTTGGTTTGTTGGTTTGTTGGTTTGTTGGTTTGTTGGTTCTTTTTTGTTCGTTTGTTAGTTTGTTGGTTTGTTGGTTTGTTGGTTTGTTGGTTTGTTGGTTTGTTGGTTTGTTGGTTTGTTGATTCTTTTTTGTTCGTTTGTTGGTTTGTTGGTTTGTTAGTTTGTTGGTTTGTTGGTTTGTTTGTTTGTTAGTTTGTAAGTTTGTTGGTTCTTTGGTTCCTTGGTTTGTTGGTTCTTTGGTTTTCGGTTTGTTGGTTTATTCGTTTGTTGGTTTGTTGGTTTGTTGGTTCTTTGGTTTGTCGATTGTTTGGCTTGTGGGCTCGTTGGTTTTTCGGTTTGTTGGTTTGTTGGTTTGTTGGTTTGTTCGTTTGTTGGTTTGTTGGGTCTTTGGTTTGTTGGTTGTTTGGTTTGATAGTTTGTTGGTTTGTTCGTTTGTTAGTTTGTTGGTTTGTTGGTTTGTTGATTTGTTGGTTTGTAAGTTTGTTGGTTTGTTGGTTTGTTGGTTTGTTGGTTTGTTAGTTTGTTGGTTCTTTGGTTCTTTGGTTTGTTGGTTCGTTGGTTTGTTGGTTTGTTGGTTTGTTCGTTTGTTTGTTTGTTTGTTGGTTTGTTGGTTTGTTGGTTCGTTGGTTTGTTCGTTTGTTGGTTTGTTGGTTTGTTGGTTCATTGGTTTGTTGGTTTGTTTGTTTGTTGGTTTGTTGATTCTTTGGTTTGTTGGTTTGTTGGTTCTTTGTTTTGTTGGTTTGTTGGTTTGTTAGTTTGTTAGTTTGTTGGCTTGTTGGTTTGTTGGTTTGTTGGTTTGTTGGTTTGTTGGTTCTTTAGTTTGTTGGTTCTTTGGTTTGTTAGTTTGTCGGTTTGTTGGTTTGTTGGTTTGTTGGTTCGTTGTTTTGTTCGTTTGTTGGTTTGTTGATTTGTTGGTTTGTTGGTTCGTTGGTTTGTTGGTTTGTTGGTTCGTTGGTTCGTTGGTTCTTTGGTTTGGTAATTCTTTGGTTTGTTGGTTTGTTGGTTTGTTGGTTTTTTTTGTTCGTTTGTTGGTTTGTTGGTTTGTTAGTTTGTTGGTTTGTTGGTTTGTTTGTTTGTTAGTTTGTTCGTTTGTTGGTTTGTTGGTTTGTTGGTTTGTTGGTTTGTTGGTTTGTTGGTTTGTTGGTTTGTTGGTTTGTTGGTTTGTTGGTTTGTTGGTTTGTTGGTTCTTTGGTTTGTTGGTTTGCTGGTTTGTTGGTTTGTTGGTTTTTTGGTTTGTTGGTTTGCTGGTTTGTTGGTTTGTTGGTTCTTTGGTTCTTTGGTTTGATGGTTCGTTGGTTTGTTGGTTTGTTGGTTTGTTGGTTCGTTGGTTTGTTGGTTTGTTGGTTTGTTGATTTGTTCGTTTGTTGGTTTGTTGATTTGTTGGTTTGTTGGTTTGTTGGTTTGTTGGTTTGTTGGTTTGTTAGTTTGTTGGTTTGTTGGTTTGTTGGTTTGTTGGTTTGTTGGTTCGTTGGTTTGTTGGTTTGTTAGTTTGTTGGTTTGTTGGTTTGTTGGTTCTTTGGTTTGTTGGTTTGCTGGTTTGTTGGTTTGTTGGTTTTTTGGTTTGTTGGTTTGCTGGTTTGTTGGTTTGTTGGTTCTTTGGTTCTTTGGTTTGATGGTTCGTTGGTTTGTTGGTTTGTTGGTTTGTTCGTTTGTTGGTTTGTTGATTTGTTGGTTTGTTGGTTTGTTGGTTTATTGGTATGTTGGTTTGTTAGTTTGTTGGTTTGTTGGTTTGTTGGTTTGTTGGTTTGTTTGTTCGTTGGTTTGTTGGTTTGTTAGTTTCTTGGTTTGTTGGTTTGTTGGTTCTTTGGTTCTTTGGTTCTTTGGTTTGATGGTTCGTTGGTTTGTTGGTTTGTTGGTTTTTTGGTTCATTGGTTTGTTCGTTTGTTGGTTTGTTGGTTCTTTGGTTTGTAGGTTCTTTGGTTTGTTGGTTTGTTGGTTTGTTGGTTCGTTGGTTTATTATTTTGTTGGTTTGTTAGTTTGTTGGTTTGTTCATTTGTTGGTTTGTTGGTTTGTTGGTTCTTTGGTTTGTTGGTTCTTTGGTTTGTTGGTTTGTTGGTTTGTTCGTTTGTTGGTTTGTTGGTTTTTTGGTTTGTTGGTTTGCTGGATTGTTGGTTTGTTGGTTTTTTGGTTTGTTGGTTTGGTGGTTTGTTGGTTTGTTGGTTCTTTGGTTCTTTGGTTTGATGGTTTGTTGGTTTGTTGGTTTGTTGGTTTGTTGGTTTGTTGGTTCGTTGGTTTGGTGATTTGTTGGTTTGTTCGTTTGTTGGTTTGTTGGTTTGTTGGTTTGTTGGTTTGTTGGTTTGTTGGTTTGTTGGTTTGTTAGTTTGTTGGTTTGTTGGTTTGTTGGTTGTTTGGTTTGTTGGTTCTTTGGTTTGTTGGTTCGTTGGTTTGTTGGTTTGTTGGTTTGTTGGTTTGTTGGTTCTTTGGTTAGTTGATTCTTTGGTTTGTTGGTTCGTTGGTTTGTTGGTTTGTTGGTTTGTTGGTTTGTTGGTTTGTTCGTTTGTTGGTTTGTTGATTTGTTGGTTTGTTGGTTTGTTGGTTTGTTAGTTTGTTGGTTTGTTGGTTTGTTGGTTTGTTGGTTTGTTGGTTTGTTGGTTTGTTGGTTTGTTGGTTTGTTGGTTTGTTAGTTTGTTGGTTTGTTGGTTTGTTGGTTCTTTGGTTCTTTGGTTCTTTTGTTTGATGGTTCGTTGGTTTGTTGGTTTGTTGGTTTTTCGGTTCGTTGGTTTGTTCGTTTGTTGGTTTGTTGGTTCTTTGGTTTGTAGGTTCTTTGGTTTGTTGGTTTGTTGGTTTGTTGGTTCGTTGGTTTATTATTTTGTTGGTTTGTTAGTTTGTTGGTTTGTTCATATGTTGGTTTGTTGGTTTGTTGGTTCTTTGGTTTGTTGCTTCTTTGGTTTGTTGGTTTGTTGGTTTGTTCGTTTGTTGGTTTGTTGGTTCTTTGGTTTGTTGGTTTGCTGGTTTGTTGGTTTGTTGGTTTTTTGGTTTGTTGGTTTGGTGGTTTGTTGGTTTGTTGGTTTGTTGGTTTGTTGGTTTGTTGGTTTGTTAGTTTGTTGGTTTGTTGGTTTGTTGGTTGTTTGGTTTGTTGGTTCTTTGGTTTGTTGGTTCGTTGGTTTGTTGGTTTGTTGGTTTGTTGGTTTGTTGGTTTGTTGGTTCTTTGGTTAGTTGATTCTTTGGTTTGTTGGTTTGTTGGTTCGTTGGTTTGTTGGTTTGTTGGTTTGTTGGTTTGTTGGTTTGTTGGTTTGTTGGTTTGTTGGTTTGTTGGTTTGTTGGTTTGTTGGTTTGTTGGTTTGTTGGTTTGTTGGTTCTTTGGTTTGTTCGTTTGTTGGTTTGTTGGTTTCTTGGTTTGTTGGTTTGTTCGTTTGTTCGTTTGTTGGTTTTTTGCTTTGTTGGTTCTTTGGTTTGTTGGTTTGTTGGTTCTTTGGTTTGTTGGTTCTTTGGTTTGTTGGTTTGTTGGTTTGTTAGTTTGTTGGTTTGTTGGTTCTTTGGTTCTTTGGTTCTTTGGTTTGTTGGTTTGTTGGTTTGTTGGTTCGTTGGTTTGTTGGTTTGTTCGTTTGTTGGTTTGTTGGTTTGTTGGTTTGTTGCTTCTTTGGTTCTTTGGTTTGTTGGTTTGTTGGTTTGTTGGTTTGTTGGTTCTTTCGTTCTTTGGTTTGTTGGTTTGTTCGTTTGTTGGTTTGTTGGTTTGTTGGTTCTTTGGTTTGTTGATTCTTTGGTTTGTTGGTTTATTGGTTTGTTGGTTCGTTGGTTTGTTGGTTTGTTGGTTTGTTGGTTTGTTGGTTTGTTGGTTTGTTGGTTTGTTGGTTTGTTGGTTTGTTGGTTTGTTGGTTTGTTGGTTTGTTGGTTTGTTGGTTTGTTGGTTTGTTCGTTTGTTGGTTTTTTGGTTTGTTGGTTGTTTGGTTTGTTGGTTTGTTGGTTTGTTCGTTTGTTGGTTTGTTGGTTTGTTGGTTTGTTGGTTTGTTAGTTTGTTGGTTTGTTGGTTTGTTGGTTTGTTGGTTTGTTGGTTCTTTGGTTCTTTGGTTTCTTGGTTTGTTGGTTTGTTCATTTGTTGTTTTGTTGGTTTGTTGGTTCGTTGGTTTGTTCGTTTGTTGGTTTGTTGGTTCTTTGGTTTGTTGCTTTGTTGGTTTGTTGGTTTGTTCGTTTGTTCGTTTGTTCGTTTGTTGGTTTGTTGGTTTGTTTGTTCGTTGGTTTGTTCGTTTGTTGGTTTGTTGGTTCGTTGGTTTGTTGGTTTGTTGGTTTGTTGGTTTGTTGGTTTGTTGGTTTGTTGGTTCGTTGGTTTGTTCGTTTGTTGGTTTGTTGGTTTGTTCGTTTGTTGGTTCTTTGGTTTGTTGATTCTTTGGTTTGTTGGTTTGTTGGTTTGTTTGTTCTTTTTTGTTCGTTTGTTGGTTTGTTGGTTTGTTAGTTTGTTGGTTTGTTGGTTGTTTGGGTTGTTGGTTTGTTGGTTTGTTGGTTCGTTGGTTTGTTGGTTTGTTGGTTTGTTGGTTTGTTGGTTCTTTGGTTTGTTGGTTTGCTGGTTTGTTGGTTTGTTGGTTTTTTGGGTTGTTGGTTTGGTGGTTTGTTGGTTTGTTGGTTCTTTGGTTCTTTGGTTTGATGGTTCGTTGGTTTGTTGGTTTGTTGGTTTGTTGGTTCGTTGGTTTGTTGGTTTGTTGGTTTGTTCGTTTGTTGGTTTGTTGGTTTGTTGGTTTGTTGGTTTGTTGGTTTGTTGGTTTGTTGGTTTGTTAGTTTGTTGGTTTGTTGGTTTATTGGTTGTTTGGTTTGTTGGTTCTTTGGTTTGTTGGTTCGTTGGTTTGTTGGTCTGTTGGTTTGTTGGTTTGTTGGTTCTTTAGTTAGTTGATTCTTTGGTTTGTTGGTTTGTTGGTTCGTTGGTTTGTTGGTTTGTTGGTTTGTTGGTTTGTTGGTTTGTTGGTTTGTTGGTTTGTTAGTTTGTTGGTTTGTTGGTTTGTTCGTTTGTTGGTTTGTTGGTTTGTTGGTTTGTTGGTTTGTTGGTTTGTTGGTTTGTTGGTTTGTTGGTTTGGTGGTTTGTTGGTTCTTTGGTTTGTTGGTTCTTTGGTTTGTTCGTTTGTTGGTTTGTTGGTTTCTTGGTTTGTTGGTTTGTTCGTTTGTTCGTTTGTTGGTTTTTTGCTTTGTTGGTTCTTTGGTTTGTTGGTTTGTTGGTTCTTTGGTTTGTTGGTTCTTTGGTTTGTTGGTTTGTTGATTTGTTAATTTGTTGGTTTGTTGGTTCTTTGGTTCTTTGGTTCTTTGGTTTGTTCGTTTGTTGGTTTGTTGGTTCTTTGGTTTGTTGGTTTGCTGGTTTGTTGGTTTGTTGGTTTTTTGGTTTGTTGGTTTGGTGGTTTGTTGGTTTGTTGGTTCTTTGGTTCTTTGGTTTGATGGTTCGTTTGCTTGTTGGTTTGTTGGTTTGTTGGTTCGTTGGTTTGTTGGTTTGTTGGTTTGTTGGTTTGTTGGTTTGTTCGTTTGTTGGTTTGTTGATTTGTTGGTTTGTTGGTTTGTTGGTTTGTTGGTTTGTTAGTTTGTTGGTTTGTTGGTTTGTTGGTTTGTTGGTTTGTTGGTTTGTTGGTTTGTTGGTTTGTTAGTTTGTTGGTTTGTTGGTTTGTTGGTTCTTTGGTTCTTTGGTTCTTTGGTTTGATGGTTCGTTGGTTTGTTGGTTTGTTGGTTTTTTGGTTCGTTGGTTTGTTCGTTTGTTGGTTTGTTGGTTCTTTGGTTTGTAGGTTCTTTGGTTTGTTGGTTTGTTGGTTTGTTGGTTCGTTGGTTTATTATTTTGTTGGTTTGTTAGTTTGTTGGTTTGTTCATATGTTGGTTTGTTGTTTTGTTGGTTCTTTGGTTTGTTGGTTCTTTGGTTTGTTGGTTTGTTGGTTTGTTCGTTTGTTGGTTTGTTGGTTCTTTGGTTTGTTGGTTTGCTGGTTTGTTGGTTTGTTGGTTTTTTGGTTTGTTGGTTTGGTGGTTTGTTGGTTTGTTGGTTTGTTGGTTTGTTGGTTTGTTGGTTTGTTAGTTTGTTGGTTTGTTGGTTTGTTGGTTGTTTGGTTTGTTGGTTCTTTGGTTTGTTGGTTCGTTGGTTTGTTGGTTTGTTGGTTTGTTGGTTTGTTGGTTTGTTGGTTCTTTGGTTAGTTGATTCTTTGGTTTGTTGGTTTGTTGGTTCGTTGGTTTGTTGGTTTGTTGGTTTGTTGGTTTGTTGGTTTGTTGGTTTGTTAGTTTGTTGGTTTGTTGGTTTGTTGGTTTGTTGGTTTGTTGGTTTGTTGGTTTGTTGGTTTGTTGGTTTGTTGGTTCTTTGGTTTGTTCGTTTGTTGGTTTGTTGGTTTCTTGGTTTGTTGGTTTGTTCGTTTGTTCGTTTGTTGGTTTTTTGCTTTGTTGGTTCTTTGGTTTGTTGGTTTGTTGGTTCTTTGGTTTGTTGGTTCTTTGGTTTGTTGGTTTGTTGGTTTGTTAGTTTGTTGGTTTGTTGGTTCTTTGGTTCTTTGGTTCTTTGGTTTGTTGGTTTGTTGGTTTGTTGGTTCGTTGGTTTGTTGGTTTGTTCGTTTGTTGGTTTTTTGGTTTGTTGGTTTGTTGCTTCTTTGGTTCTTTGGTTTGTTGGTTTGTTGGTTTGTTGGTTTGTTGGTTCTTTCGTTCTTTGGTTTGTTGGTTTGTTCGTTTCTTGGTTTGTTGGTTTGTTGGTTCTTTGGTTTGTTGATTCTTTGGTTTGTTGGTTTGTTGGTTTATTGGTTTGTTGGTTCGTTGGTTTGTTGGTTTGTTGGTTTGTTGGTTTGTTGGTTTGTTGGTTTGTTGGTTTGTTGGTTTGTTGGTTTGTTGGTTTGTTGGTTTGTTGGTTTGTTGGTTTGTTGGTTTGTTGGTTTGTTGGTTTGTTCGTTTGTTGGTTTTTTAGTTTGTTGGTTGTTTGGTTTGTTGGTTTGTTGGTTTGTTCGTTTGTTGGTTTGTTGGTTTGTTGGTTTGTTGGTTTGTTAGTTTGTTGGTTTGTTGGTTTGTTGGTTTGTTAATTTGTTGGTTCTTTGGTTCTTTGGTTTGTTGGTTTGTTGGTTTGTTCATTTGTTGGTTTGTTGGTTTGTTGGTTCGTTGGTTTGTTCGTTTGTTGGTTTGTTGGTTCTTTGGTTGGTTGCTTTGTTGGTTTGTTGGTTTGTTCGTTTGTTCGTTTGTTCGTTTGTTGGTTTGTTGGTTTGTTTGTTCGTTGGTTTGTTCGTTTGTTGGTTTGTTGGTTTGTTGGTTCGTTGGTTTGTTGGTTTGTTGGTTTGTTGGTTTGTTGGTTTGTTGGTTCGTTGGTTTGTTCGTTTGTTGGTTTGTTGGTTTGTTCGTTTGTTGGTTCTTTGGTTTGTTGATTCTTTGGTTTGTTGGTTTGTTGGTTTGTTTGTTCTTTTTTGTTCGTTTGTTGGTTTGTTGGTTTGTTAGTTTGTTGGTTTGTTGGTTGTTTGGGTTGTTGGTTTGTTGGTTTGTTGGCTCGTTGGTTTGTTGGTTTGTTGGTTTGTTGGTTTGTTGGTTCTTTGGTTTGTTGGTTTGCTGGTTTGTTGGTTTGTTGGTTTTTTGGGTTGTTGGTTTGGTGGTTTGTTGGTTTGTTGGTTCTTTGGTTCTTTGGTTTGATGGTTCGTTGGTTTGTTGGTATGTTGGTTTGTTGGTTCGTTGGTTTGTTGGTTTGTTGGTTTGTTGGTTTGTTAGTTTGTTGGTTTGTTGGTTTGTTGGTTGTTTGGTTTGTTGGTTCTTTGGTTTGTTGGTTCGTTGGTTTGTTGGTTTGTTGGTTTGTTGGTTTGTTGGTTTGTTGGTTCTTTGGTTAGTTGATTCTTTGGTTTGTTGGTTTGTTGGTTCGTTGGTTTGTTGGTTTGTTGGTTTGTTGGTTTGTTGGTTTGTTGGTTTGTTAGTTTGTTGGTTTGTTGGTTTGTTGGTTTGTTGGTTTGTTGGTTTGTTGGTTTGTTGGTTTGTTGGTTTGTTGGTTCTTTGGTTTGTTCGTTTGTTGGTTTGTTGGTTTCTTGGTTTGTTGGTTTGTTCGTTTGTTCGTTTGTTGGTTTTTTGCTTTGTTGGTTCTTTGGTTTGTTGGTTTGTTGGTTCTTTGGTTTGTTGGTTCTTTGGTTTGTTGGTTTGTTGGTTTGTTAGTTTGTTGGTTTGTTGGTTCTTTGGTTCTTTGGTTCTTTGGTTTGTTGGTTTGTTGGTTTGTTGGTTCGTTGGTTTGTTGGTTTGTTCGTTTGTTGGTTTTTTGGTTTGTTGGTTTGTTGCTTCTTTGGTTCTTTGGTTTGTTGGTTTGTTGGTTTGTTGGTTTGTTGGTTCTTTCGTTCTTTGGTTTGTTGGTTTGTTCGTTTCTTGGTTTGTTGGTTTGTTGGTTCTTTGGTTTGTTGATTCTTTGGTTTGTTGGTTTGTTGGTTTATTGGTTTGTTGGTTCGTTGGTTTGTTGGTTTGTTGGTTTGTTGGTTTGTTGGTTTGTTGGTTTGTTGGTTTGTTGGTTTGTTGGTTTGTTGGTTTGTTGGTTTGTTGGTTTGTTGGTTTGTTGGTTTGTTGGTTTGTTCGTTTGTTGGTTTTTTAGTTTGTTGGTTGTTTGGTTTGTTGGTTTGTTGGTTTGTTCGTTTGTTGGTTTGTTGGTTTGTTGGTTTGTTGGTTTGTTAGTTTGTTGGTTTGTTGGTTTGTTGGTTTGTTAATTTGTTGGTTCTTTGGTTCTTTGGTTTGTTGGTTTGTTGGTTTGTTCATTTGTTGGTTTGTTGGTTTGTTGGTTCGTTGGTTTGTTCGTTTGTTGGTTTGTTGGTTCTTTGGTTGGTTGCTTTGTTGGTTTGTTGGTTTGTTCGTTTGTTCGTTTGTTCGTTTGTTGGTTTGTTGGTTTGTTTGTTCGTTGGTTTGTTCGTTTGTTGGTTTGTTGGTTTGTTGGTTCGTTGGTTTGTTGGTTTGTTGGTTTGTTGGTTTGTTGGTTTGTTGGTTCGTTGGTTTGTTCGTTTGTTGGTTTGTTGGTTTGTTCGTTTGTTGGTTCTTTGGTTTGTTGATTCTTTGGTTTGTTGGTTTGTTGGTTTGTTTGTTCTTTTTTGTTCGTTTGTTGGTTTGTTGGTTTGTTAGTTTGTTGGTTTGTTGGTTGTTTGGGTTGTTGGTTTGTTGGTTTGTTGGCTCGTTGGTTTGTTGGTTTGTTGGTTTGTTGGTTTGTTGGTTCTTTGGTTTGTTGGTTTGCTGGTTTGTTGGTTTGTTGGTTTTTTGGGTTGTTGGTTTGGTGGTTTGTTGGTTTGTTGGTTCTTTGGTTCTTTGGTTTGATGGTTCGTTGGTTTGTTGGTATGTTGGTTTGTTGGTTCGTTGGTTTGTTGGTTTGTTGGTTTGTTCGTTTGTTCGTTTGTTGGTTTGTTGGTTTGTTGGTTTGTTGGTTTGTTGGTTTGTTTGTTTGTTAGTTTGTTGGTTTGTTGTTTTGTTGGTTGTTTGGTTTGTTGGTTCTTTGGTTTGTTGGTTCGTTGGTTTGTTGGTCTGTTGGTTTGTTGGTTTGTTGGTTCTTTAGTTAGTTGATTCTTTGGTTTGTTGGTTTGTTGGTTCGTTGGTTTGTTGGTTTGTTGGTTTGTTGGTTTGTTGGTTTGTTGGTTTGTTGGTTTGTTGGTTTGTTGTTTTGTTAGTTTGTTGGTTTGTTGGTTTGTTGGTTTGTTGGTTTGTTGGTTTGTTGGTTTGTTGGTTTGTTGGTTTGGTGGTTTGTTGGTTTGTTGGTTCTTTGGTTTGTTGGTTCTTTGGTTTGTTCGTTTGTTGGTTTGTTGGTTTCTTGGTTTGTTGGTTTGTTCGTTTGTTCGTTTGTTGGTTTTTTGCTTTGTTGGTTCTTTGGTTTGTTGGTTTGTTGGTTCTTTGGTTTGTTGGTTCTTTGGTTTGTTGGTTTGTTGGTTTGTTAATTTGTTGGTTTGTTGGTTCTTTGGTTCTTTGGTTCTTTGGTTTGTTCGTTTGTTGGTTTGTTGGTTCTTTGGTTTGTTGGTTTGCTGGTTTGTTGGTTTGTTGGTTTTTTGGTTTGTTGGTTTGGTGGTTTGTTGGTTTGTTGGTTCTTTGGTTCTTTGGTTTGATGGTTCGTTGGCTTGTTGGTTTGTTGGTTTGTTGGTTCGTTGGTTTGTTGCTTTGTTGGTTTGTTCGTTTGTTGGTTTGTTGGTTTGTTGGTTTGTTGGTTTGTTGGTTTGTTGGTTTGTTGGTTTGTTGGTTTGTTGGTTTGTTGGTTTGTTGGTTTGTTAGTTTGTTGGTTTGTTGGTTTGTTGGTTGTTTGGTTTGTTGGTTCTTTGGTTTGTTGGTTCGTTGGTTTGTTAGTTTGTTGGTTTGTTGGTTTGTTGGTTCTTTAGTTAGTTGATTCTTTGGTTTGTTGGTTTGTTGGTTCGTTGGTTTGTTGGTTTGTTGGTTTGTTGGTTTGTTGGTTTGTTCGTTTGTTGGTTTGTTGATTTGTTGGTTTGTTGGTTTGTTGGTTTGTTGGTTTGTTAGTATGTTGGTTTGTTGGTTTGTTGGTTTGTTGGTTTGTTGGTTTGTTAGTTTGTTGGTTTGTTGGTTTGTTGGTTCTTTGGTTCTTTGGTTCTTTGGTTTGATGGTTCGTTGGTTTGTTGGTTTGTTGGTTTTTTGGTTCGTTGGTTTGTTCGTTTGTTGGTTTGTTGGTTCTTTGGTTTGTAGGTTCTTTGGTTTGTTGGTTTGTTGGTTCGTTGGTTTATTATTTTGTTGGTTTGTTAGTTTGTTGGTTTGTTCATTTGTTGGTTTGTTGGTTCTTTGGTTTGTTGGTTCTTTGGTTTGTTGGTTTGTTCGTTTGTTGGTTTGTTGGTTCTTTGGTTTGTTGGTTTGCTGGTTTGTTGGTTTGTTGGTTTTTTGGTTTGTGGGTTTGGTGGTTTGTTGGTTTGTTGGTTCTTTGGTTCTTTGGTTTGATGGTTCGTTGGTTTGTTGGTTTCTTGGTTTCTTGGTTCGTTGGTTTGTTACTTTGTTGGTTTGTTCGTTTGTTGGTTTGTTGGTTTGTTGGTTTGTTGGTTTGTTGGTTTGTTGGTTTGTTAGTTTGTTGGTTTGTTGGTTTGTTGGTTGTTTGGTTTGTTGGTTGTTTGGTTTGTTGGTTCGTTGGTTTGTTGGTTTGTTGGTTTGTTGGTTTGTTGGTTCTTTGGTTAGTTGATTCTTTGGTTTGTTGGTTTGTTGGTTCGTTGGTTTGTTGGTTTGTTGGTTTGTTGGTTTGTTGGTTTGTTGGTTTGTTGGTTTGTTGGTTTGTTGGTTTGTTGGTTTGTTGGTTTGTTGGTTCTTTGGTTGTTGGTTCTTTGGTTTGTTCGTTTGTTGGTTTGTTGGTTTCTTGGTTTGTTGGTTTGTTCGTTTGTTCGTTTGTTGGTTTTTGCGTTGTTGGTTCTTTGGTTTGTTGGTTTGTTGGTTCTTTGGTTTGTTGGTTCTTTAGTTTGTTGGTTTGTTGGTTTGTTAATTTGTTGGTTTGTTGGTTCTTTGGTTCTTTGGTTCTTTGGTTTGTTCGTTTGTTGGTTTGTTGGTTCTTTGGTTTGTTGGTTTGCTGGTTTGTTGGTTTGTTGGTTTTTTGGTTTGTTGGTTTGGTGGTTTGTTGGTTTGTTGGTTCTTTGGTTCTTTGGTTTGATGGTTCGTTGGTTTGTTGGTTTGTTGGTTTGTTGGTTCGTCGGTTTGTTGCTTTGTAGGTTTGTTCGTTTGTTGGTTTGTTGGTTTGTTGGTTTGTTGGTTTGTTGGTTTGTTGGTTTGTTGGTTTGTTGGTTCGTTGGTTTATTATTTTGTTGGTTTGTTAGTTTGTTGGTTTGTTCATTTGTTGGTTTGTTGGTTTGTTGGTTCTTTGGTTTGTTGGTTCTTTGGTTTGTTGGTTTGTTGGTTTGTTCGTTTGTTGATTTGTTGGTTCTTTGGTTTGTTGGTTTGCTGGTTTGTTGGTTTGTTGGTTTTTTGGTTTGTTGGTTTGGTGGTTTGTTGGTTTGTTGGTTCTTTGGTTCTTTGGTTTGATGGTTCGTTGGTTTGTTGGTTTGTTGGTTTCTTGGTTCGTTGGTTTGTTGCTTTGTTGGTTTGTTCGTTTGTTGGTTTGTTGGTTTGTTGGTTTGTTGGTTTGTTGGTTTGTTGGTTTGTTGGTTTGTTGGTTTGTTAGTTTGTTGGTTTGTTGGTTTGTTGGTTGTTTGGTTTGTTGGTTCTTTGGTTTGTTGGTTTGTTGGTTTGTTGGTTTGTTGGTTTGTTTGTTCTTTGGTTAGTTGATTCTTTGGTTTGTTGGTTTGTTGGTTCGTTGGTTTGTTGGTTTGTTGGTTTGTTGGTTTGTTGGTTTGTTAGTTTGTTGGTTTGTTGGTTTGTCGGTTTGTTGGTTTGTTGGTTTGCTGGTTTGTTGGTTCTTTGGTTTGTTCGTTTGTTGGTTTGTTGGTTTCTTGGTTTGTTGGTTTGTTAGTTTGTTCGTTTGTTGGTTTTTTGCTTTTTTGGTTGTTTGGTTTGTTGGTTTGTTGGTTCTATAATTTGTTGGTTCTTTGGTTTGTTAGTTTGTTGGTTTGTTAGTTTGTTGGTTTGTTGGTTCTTTGGTTCTTTGGTTCTTTGGTTTGTTGGTTTGTTGGTTCGTTGGTTTGTTGGTTTGTTCGTTTGTTGGTTTGTTGGTTTGTTGGTTTGTTGCTTCTTTGGTTCTTTGGTTTGTTGGTTTGTTGGTTTGTTGGTTTGTTGGTTCTTTCGTTCTTTGGTTTGTTGGTTCTTTGGTTTGTTGGTTTGTTCGTTTGTTGGTTTGTTGGTTTGTTGGTTCTTTGGTTTGTTGATTCTTTGGTTTGTTGGTTTATTGGTTTGTTGGTTCGTTGGTTTGTTGGTTTGTTGGTTTGTTCGTTTGTTGGTTTGTTGGTTTGTTGGTTTGTTGGTTTGTTGGTTTGTTGGTTTGTTCGTTTGTTGGTTTTTTGGTTTGTTGGTTGTTTGGTTTGTTGGTTTGTTGGTTTGTTCGTTTGTTGGTTTGTTGGTTTGTTGGTTTGTTGGTTTGTTAGTTTGTTGGTTTGTTGGTTTGTGGGTTTGTTGGTTTGTTGGTTCTTTGGTTCTTTAGGTTGTTGGTTTGTTGGTTTGTTGGTTTGTTCATTTGTTGGTTTGTTGGTTTGTTGGTTCGTTGGTTTGTTCGTTTGTTGGTTTGTTGGTTCTTTGGTTTGTTGGTTTGTTGGTTTGTTGGTTTGTTCGTTTGTTGGTTTGTTGGTTTGTTGGTTCGTTGGTTTGTTCGTTTGTTGGTTTGTTGGTTTGTTGGTTCGTTGGTTCGTTGGTTTGTTGGTTTGTTAGTTTGTTGGTTCGTTGGTTTGTTCGTTTGTTGGTTTGTTGGTTTGTTCGTTTGTTGGTTCTTTGGTTTGTTGATTCTTTGGTTTGTTGGTTTGTTGGTTTGTTTGTTCTTTTTTGTTCGTTTGTTGATTTGTTGGTTTGTTAGTTTGTTGGTTTTTTGGTTTGTTGGTTTGTTGGTTTGTTGGTTCGTTGGTTTGTTCGTTTGTTAATTTGTTGGTTTGTTCGTTTGTTGGTTCTTTGGTTTGTTGATTCTTTGGTTCGTTGGTTTGTTGGTTTGTTGGTTTGTTGGTTTGTTGGTTCTTTGGTTTGTTGTTTCTTTGGTTTGTTGGCTCGTTGGTTTTTTGGTTTGTTGGTTTGTTGGTTTGTTCGTTTTGTTGGTTTGTTGGTTCTTTGGTTTGTTGGTTGTTTGGTTTGTTAGTTTGTTGGTTTGTTCGTTTGTTGGTTTGTTGGTTTGTTGGTTTGTTGGTTTGTTGGTTTGTTGGTTTGTTGGTTTGTTGGTTTTGTTGGTTTGTTAGTTTGTTGGTTTGTTGGTTTGTTGGTTTGTTTGTTTGTTGGTTCTTTGTTTCTTTGGTTTGTTGGTTCGTTGGTTTGTTGGTTTGTTGGTTTGTTCGTTTGTTGGTTTGTTGGTTTGTTGGTTTGTTGGTTTGTTGGTTTGTTGGTTTGGTAGTTTGTTGGTTTGTTGGTTTGTTTGTTGTTTGGCTTGTTGGTTCGTTGGTTTGTTGGTTTGTTGGTTTGTTGGTTTGTTGGTTCTTTGGTTTGTTGGTTTGCTGCTTTGTTGGTTTGTTGGTTTTTTGGTTTGCTGGTTTGGTGGTTTGTTGGTTTGTTGGTTCTTTGGTTCTTTGGTTTGATGGTTCGTTGGTTTGTTGGTTTGTTGGTTTGTTGGTTCGTTGGTTTGTTGGTTTGTTGGTTTGTTCGTTTGTTGGTTTGTTGGTTTGTTGGTTTGTTGGTTTGTTGGTTTGTTGGTTTGTTGGTTTGTTAGTTTGTTGGTTTGTTGGTTTGTTGGTTGTTTGGTTTGTTGGTTCTTTGGTTTGTTGGTTCGTTGGTTTGTTGGTCTGTTGTTTTGTTGGTTCTTTGGTTAGTTGGTTTGTTGGTTCGTTGGTTCGTTGGTTTGTTGGTTTGTGGGTTTGTTGGTTTGTTGGTTTGTTAGTTTGTTGGTTTGTTGGTTTGTTGGTTTGTTGGTTTGTTGGTTTGTTGGTTTGTTGGTTTGTTGGTTTGTTGGTTTGTTGGTTCTTTGGTTTGTTGATTCTTTGGTTTGTTCGTTTGTTGGTTTGTTGGTTTCTTTGTTTGTTGGTTTGTTCGTTTGTTCGTTTGTTGGTTTTTTGCTTTGTTGGTTCTTTGGTTTGTTGGTTTGTTGGTTCTTTGGTTTGTTGGTTCTTTGGTTTGTTGGTTTGTTGGTTTGTTAATTTGTTGGTTTGTTGGTTCTTTGGTTCTTTGGTTCTTTGGTTCTTTGGTTCTTTGGTTTGTTAGTTTGTTGGTTTGTTGGTTTGTTGGTTTGTTGGTTTGTTGGTTTGCTGGTTTGTTGGTTTGTTGGTTTGTTGGTTTGGTAGTTTGTTGGTTTGTTGGTTTGTTTGTTGTTTGGTTTGTTGGTTCTTTGGTTTGTTGGTTCGTTGGTTTGTTGGTTTGTTGGTTTGTTGGTTTGTTGGTTTGTTGGTTCTTTGGTTTGTTGGTTTGCTGCTTTGTTGGTTTGTTGGTTTTTTGGTTTGTTGGTTTGGTGGTTTGTTGGTTTGTTGGTTCTTTGGTTCTTTGGTTTGATGGTTTGTTGGTTTGTTGGTTTGTTGGTTTGTTGGTTCGTTGGTTTGTTGGTTTGTTGGTTTGTTCGTTTGTTGGTTTGTTGGTTTGTTGGTTTGTTGGTTTGTTGGTTTGTTGGTTTGTTGGTTTGTTGGTTTGTTGGTTTGTTAGTTTGTTGGTTTGTTGGTTTGTTGGTTGTTTGGTTGGTTGGTTCTTTGGTTTGTTGGTTCGTTGGTTTGTTGGTCTGTTGGTTTGTTGGTTCTTTGGTTAGTTGATTCTTTGGTTTGTTGGTTTGTTGGTTCGTTCGTTCGTTGGTTTGTTGGTTTGTGGGTTTGTTGGTTTGTTGGTTTGTTAGTTTGTTGGTTTGTTGGTTTGTTGGTTTGTTGGTTTGTTGGTTTGTTGGTTTGTTGGTTTGTTGGTTTGTTGGTTTGTTGGTTTGTTGGTTCTTTGGTTTGTTGATTCTTTGGTTTGTTCGTTTGTTGGTTTGTTGGTTTCTTTGTTTGTTGGTTTGTTCGTTTGTTCGTTTGTTGGTTTTTTGCTTTGTTGGTTCTTTGGTTTGTTGGTTTGTTGGTTCTTTGGTTTGTTGGTTCTTTGGTTTGTTGGTTTGTTGGTTTGTTAATTTGTTGGATTGTTGGTTCTTTGGTTCTTTGGTTCTTTGGTTCTTTGGTTCTTTGGTTTGTTAGTTTGTTGGTTTGTTGGTTTGTTGGTTTGTTGGTTTGTTGCTTCTTTGGTTCTTTGGTTTGTTGGTTTGTTGGTTTGTTGGTTTGGTGGTTCTTTTGTTCTTTGGTTTGTTGGTTCTTTGGTTTGTTGGTTTGTTCGTTTGTTGGTTTGTTGTTTTGTTAGTTCTTTGGTTTGTTGATTCTTTGGTTTGTTGGTTTGTTGGTTTATTGGTTTGTTGGTTCGTTGGTTTGTTGGTTTGTTGGTTTGTTGGTTTGTTGGTTTGTTGGTTTGTTGGTTTGTTGGTTTGTTGGTTTGTTCGTTTGCTGGTTTTTTGGTTTGTTGGTTGTTTGGTTTGTTGGTTTGTTGGTTTGTTGGTTTGTTCGTTTGTTGGTTTGTTGGTTTGTTGGTTTGTTGGTTTGTTGGCTTGTTAGTTTGTTGGTTTGTTGGTTTGTTGGTTTGTTGGTTTGTTGGTTTGTTGGTTCTTTGGTTCTTTGGTTTGTTGGTTTGTTGGTTTGTTGGTTTGTTCATTTGTTGGTTTGTTGGTTTGTTGTTTCGTTGGTTTGTTCGTTTGTTGGTTTGTTGGTGCTTTGGTTTGTTGGTTTGTTGGTTTGTTCGTTTGTTCGTTTGTTCGTTTGTTCGTTTGTTCGTTTGTTCGTTTGTTGGTTTGTTGGTTTGTTGGTTCGTTGGTTTGTTCGTTTGTTGGTTTGTTGGTTTGTTGGTTCGTTGGTTCGTTGGTTTGTTGGTTTGTTGGTTTGTTGGTTTGTTGGTTCGTTGGTTTGTTCGTTTGTTGGTTTGTTGGTTTGTTCGTTTGTTGGTTCTTTGGTTTGTTGATTCTTTGGTTTGTTGGTTTGTTGGTTTGTTTGTTCTTTTTTGTTCGTTTGTTGGTTTGTTGGTTTGTTAGTTTGTTGATTTGTTGGTTTGTTGGTTTGTTGGTTCGTTGGTTTGTTCGTTTGTTAGTTTGTTGGTTTGTTCGTTTGTTGGTCCTTTGGTTTGTTGATTCTTTGGTTCGTTGGTTTGTTGGTTTGTTGGTTTGTTGGTTTGTTGGTTCTTTGGTTTGTTGATTCTTTGGTTTGTTGGCTCGTTGGTTTTTTGGTTTGTTGGTTTGTTGGTTTGTTGGTTTGTTCGTTTTGTTGGTTTCTTGGTTCTTTGTTTTGTTGGTTGTTTGGTTTGTTAGTTTGTTGGTTTGTTGGTTTGTTCGTTTGTTGGTTTGTTGGTTTGTTGGTTTGTTGGTTTGTTGTTTTGTTAGTTTGTTGGTTTGTTGGTTTGTTGGTTTGTTGGTTTGTTGGTTCTTTATTTCTTTGGTTTGTTGGTTCGTTGGTTTGTTGGTTTGTTGGTTTGTTCGTTTATTTGTTTGTTGGTTTGTTTGTTTTGTTGGTTCGTTGGGTTGTTCGTTTGTAGGTTTGTTGGTTTGTTGGTTCGTTGGTTTGTTGGTTTGTTGGTTTGTTGGTTTGTTGGTTTGTTAGTTTGTTGGATTGTTGGTTTGTTGGTTTGTTGATTTGTTGGTTCTTTGGTTTGTTGGTTCTTTGGTTTGTTAGTTTGTTGGTTTGTTGGTTTGTTGGTTTGTTGGTTCGTTGTTTTGTTCGTTTGTTGGTTTGTTGGTTTGTTGGTTTGTTGGTTTGTTGGTTCGTTGGTTTGTTGGTTTGTTGGTTTGTTGGTTCGTTGGTTCTTTGGTTTGTTGATTCTTTGGTTTGTTGGTTTGTTGGTTTATGGGTTTTTTTTGTTCGTTTGTTGGTTTGTTGGTTTGTTGGTTTGTTGGTTTGTTGGTTCTTTGGTTCTTTGGTTTGTTGGTTCTTTGGTTTGTTGGTTTGTTGGTTCTTGGGTTTGTTGGTTCTTTGGTTTGTTGGTTTGTTGGTTTGTTAGTTTGTTGGTTTGTTGGTTCTTTGGTTCTTTGGTTCTTTGGTTTGTTGGTTTGTTGGTTTGTTGGTTCGTTGGTTTGTTGGTTTGTTCGTTTGTTGGTTTGTTGGTTTGTTGGTTTGTTGCTTCTTTGGTTCTTTGGTTTGTTGATTTGTTGGTTTGTTGGTTTGTTGGTTCTTTCGTTCTTTGGTTTGTTGGTTCTTTGGTTTGTTGGTTTGTTCGTTTGTTGGTTTGTTGGTTTGTTGGTTCTTTGGTTTGTTGATTCTTTGGTGTGTTGGTTTGTTGGTTTATTGGTTTGTTGGTTCGTTGGTTTGTTGGTTTGTTGGTTTGTTGGTTTGTTGGTTTGTTGGTTTGTTGGTTTGTTGGTTTGTTGGTTTGTTGGTTTTTTGGTTTGTTGGTTGTTTGGTTTGTTGGTTTGTTTGTTTGTTCGTTTGTTCGTTTGTTCGTTTGTTCGTTTGTTGGTTTGTTGGTTTGTTGGTTTGTTGGTTTGTTGGTTTGTTAGTTTATTGGTTTGTTGGTTTGTTGGTTTGTTGGTTTGTTGTTTTGTTGGTTCTTTGGTTCTTTGGTTTGTTGGTTTGTTGGTTTGTTGGTCTGTTTATTTGTTGGTTTGTTGGTTTGTTGGTTCGTTGGTTTGTTCGTTTGTTGGTTTGTTGGTTCTTTGGTTTGTTGGTTTGTTGGTTTGTTGGTTTGTTCGTTTGTTCGTTTGTTCGTTTGTTTGTTTGTTGGTTTGTTGGTTTGTTGGTTCGTTGGTTTGTTCGTTTCTTGGTTTGTTGGTTTGTTGGTTCGTTGGTTCGTTGGTTCGTTGGTTCGTTGGTTTGTTGGTTTGTTGGTTTGTTGGTTCGTTGGTTTGTTCGTTTGTTGGTTCTTTGGTTTGTTGATTCTTTGGTTTGTTGGTTTGTTGGTTTGTTTGTTCTTTTTTGTTCATTTGTTGGTTTGTTGGTTTGTTAGTTTGTTGGTTTGTTGGCTTGTTGGTTTGTTGGTTCGTTGGTTTGTTCGTTTGTTAGTTTGTTGGTTTGTTCGTTTGTTGGTTCTTTGGTTTGTTGATTCTTTGGTTCGTTAGTTTGTTGGTTTGTTGGTTTGTTGGTTTGCTGGTTCTTTGGTTTGTCGATTCTTTGGTTTGTTGGCTCGTTGGTTTTTTGATTTGTTGGTTTGTTGGTTTGTTGGTTTGTTCGTTTTGTTGGTTTGTTGGTTCTTTGGTTTGTTGGTTGTTTGGTTTGTTAGTTTGTTGGTTTGTTCGTTTGTTGGTTTGTTGGTTTGTTGGTTTGTTGGTTTGTTGGTTTGTTAGTTTGTTGGTTTGTTGGTTTGTTGGTTTGTTGGTTTGTTGGTTCTTTGGTTCTTTGGTTTGTTGGTTCGTTGGTTTATTGGTTTGTTGGTTTGTTGGTTTGTTCGTTTATTTGTTTGTTGGTTTGTTTGTTTTATTGCTTCGTTGGTTTGTTCGTTTGTTGGTTTGTTGGTTTGTTGGTCCGTTGGTTTGTTGGTTTGTGGGTTTGTTGGTTTGTTGGTTTGTTGGTTTGTTAGTTTGTTGGCTTGTTGGTTTGTTGGTTTGTTGGTTTGTTGATTTGTTGGTTCTTTGGTTTGTTGGTTCTTTGGTTTGTTAGTTTGTTGGTTTGTTGGTTTGTTGGTTTGTTGGTTCGTTGTTTTGTTCGTTTGTTGGTTTGTTGGTTTGTTGGTTTGTTGGTTTGTTGGTTCGTTGGTTTGTTGGTTTGTTGGTTTGTTGGTTCGTTGGTTCTCTGGTTTGTTGATTCTTTGGTTTGTTGGTTTGTTGGTTTATGGGTTTTTTTTGTTCGTTTGTTGGTTTGTTGGTTTGTTGGTTTGTTGGTTTGTTGGTTCTTTGGTTCTTTGGTTTGTTGGTTTGTTGGTTTGTTGGTTTGTTCGTTTGTTGGTTTGTTGGTTTGTTGGTTCGTTGGTTTGTTCGTTCGTTGGTTTGTTGGTTTGTTGGTTCGTTGGTTTGTTGGTTTGTTGGTTTGTTGGTTCGTTGGTTTGTTCGTTTGTTGGTTTGTTGGTTTGTTCGTTTGTTGGTTTTTGGTTTGTTGATTCTTTGGTTTGTTGGTTTGTTGGTTTGTTGGTTCTCTTTTGTTCGTTTGTTGGTTTGTTGGTTTGTTAGTTTGTTGGTTTGTTGGTTTGTTTGTTTGTTAGTTTGTAAGCTTGTTGGTTCTTTGGTTCCTTGGTTTGTTGGTTCTTTGGTTTTGGTTTGTTGGTTTATTCGTTTGTTGGTTTGTTGGTTTGTTGGTTCTTTGGTTTGTTGATTGTTTGGTTTGTTGGCTCGTTGGTTTTTTGGTTTGTTGGTTTGTTGGTTTGTTGGTTTGTTGGTTCTTTGGTTCTTTGGTTTGTTGGTTCATTGGTTTGTTGGTTTGTTGGTTTGTTCGTTTGTTTGTTTGTTGGTTTGTTGGTTTGTTGGTTCGTTGGTTTGTTCGTTTGTTGGTTTGTTGGTTTGTTGGTTCGTTGGTTTGTTGGTTTGTTGGTTTGTTGGTTTCTTGATTCTTTGGTTTGTTGGTTTGTTGGTTCTTTGGTTTGTTGGTTTAATGGTTTGTTAGTTTGTTAGTTTGTTGGCTTGTTGGTTTGTTGGTTTGTTGTTTTGTTGGTTTGTTGGTTCTTTGGTTTGTTGGTTCTTTGGTTTGTTAGTTTGTTGGTTTGTTGGTTTGTTGGTTTGTTGGTTCGTTGTTTTGTTCGTTTGTTGGTTTGTTGGTTTGTTGGTTTGTTGGTTCGTTGGTTTGTTGGTTTGTTGGTTTGTTGGTCCGTTGGTTCTTTGGTTTGTTAATTCTTTGGTTTGTTAGTTTGTTGGTTTGTTGGTTTGTTTGTTTGTTAGTTTGTTCCTTTGTTGGTTTGTTGGTTTGTTGGTTTGTTGGTTTGTTGGTTTGTTGGTTTGTTGGTTTGTTGGTTTGTTGGTTTGTTGGTTTGTTGGTTTGTAGGTTCTTTGGTTCTTTGGTTCTTTGGTTTGATGGTTCATTGGTTTGTTGGTTTGTTGGTTTGTTGGTTCGTTGGTTTGTTCGTTTGTTCGTTTGTTGGTTTGTTGGTTCTTTGGTTTGTAGGTTCTTTGGTTTGTTGGTTTGTTGGTTCGTTGGTTTATTATTTTGTTGGTTTGTTAGTTTGTTGGTTTGTTGGTTTGTTCATTTGTTGGTTTGTTGGTTTGTTGGTTTGTTGGTTCTTTGGTTTGTTGGTTCTTTGGTTTGTTGGTTTGTTGGTTTGTTGGTTTGTTCGTTTGTTGGTTTGTTGGTTCTTTGGTTTGTTGGTTTGCTGGTTTGTTGGTTTGTTGGTTTTTTGGTTTGTTGGTTTGTTGGTTTGTTGGTTCTTTGGTTCCTTGGTTTGATGGTTCGTTGTTTTGTTGGTTTGTTGGTTTGTGGGTTCGTTGGTTTGTTGGTTTGTTGGTTTGTTCGTTTGTTGGTTTGTTGGTTTGTTGGTTTGTTGGTTTGTTGGTTTGTTGGTTTGTTAGTTTGTTGGTTTGTTGGTTTGTTGGTTTGTTGGTTGTTTGGTTTGTTGGTTCTTTGGTTAGTTGATTCTTTGGTTTGTTGGTTTGTTGGTTCGTTGGTTTGTTGGTTTGTTGGTTTGTAGGTTTGTTGGTTTGTTAGTTTGTTGGTTTGTTGGTTTGTTGGTTTGTTGGTTTGTTGGTTTGTTGGTTTGTTGGTTTGTTGGTTTGTTGGTTTGTTGGTTTGTTGGTTTGTTGGTTCTCTTTTGTTCGTTTGTTGGTTTGTTGGTTTGTTAGTTTGTTGGTTTGTTGGTTTGTTTATTTGTTAGTTTGTAAGCTTGTTGGTTCTTTGGTTCCTTGGTTTGTTGGTTCTTTGGTTTTGGTTTGTTGGTTTATTCGTTTGTTGGTTTGTTGGTTTGTTGGTTCTTTGGTTTGTTGATTGTTTGGTTTGTTGGCTCGTTGGTTTTTTGGTTTGTTGGTTTGTTGGTTTGTTGGTTTGTTGGTTCTTTGGTTCTTTGGTTTGTTGGTTCGTTGGTTTGTTGGTTTGTTGGTTTGTTCGTTTGTTTGTTTGTTGGTTTGTTGGTTTGTTGGTTCGTTGGTTTGTTCGTTTGTTGGTTTGTTGGTTTGTTGGTTCGTTGGTTTGTTGGTTTGTTGGTTTGTTCGTTTCTTGATTCTTTGGTTTGTTGGTTTGTTGGTTCTTTGGTTTGTTGGTTTAATGGTTTGTTAGTTTGTTAGTTTGTTGGCTTGTTGGTTTGTTGGTTTGTTGTTTTGTTGGTTTGTTGGTTCTTTGGTTTGTTGGTTCTTTGGTTTGTTAGTTTGTTGGTTTGTTGGTTTGTTGGTTTGTTGGTTCGTTGTTTTGTTCGTTTGTTGGTTTGTTGGTTTGTTGGTTTGTTGGTTCGTTGGTTTGTTGGTTTGTTGGTTTGTTGGTCCGTTGGTTCTTTGGTTTGTTAATTCTTTGGTTTGTTAGTTTGTTGGTTTGTTGGTTTGTTTGTTTGTTAGTTTGTTCCTTTGTTGGTTTGTTGGTTTGTTGGTTTGTTGGTTTGTTGGTTTGTTGGTTTGTTGGTTTGTTGGTTTGTTGGTTTGTTGGTTTGTAGGTTCTTTGGTTCTTTGGTTCTTTGGTTTGATGGTTCATTGGTTTGTTGGTTTGTTGGTTTGTTGGTTCGTTGGTTTGTTCGTTTGTTCGTTTGTTGGTTTGTTGGTTCTTTGGTTTGTAGGTTCTTTGGTTTGTTGGTTTGTTGGTTCGTTGGTTTATTATTTTGTTGGTTTGTTAGTTTGTTGGTTTGTTGGTTTGTTCATTTGTTGGTTTGTTGGTTTGTTGGTTTGTTGGTTCTTTGGTTTGTTGGTTCTTTGGTTTGTTGGTTTGTTGGTTTGTTGGTTTGTTCGTTTGTTGGTTTGTTGTTTCTTTGGTTTGTTGGTTTGCTGGTTTGTTGGTTTGTTGGTTTTTTGGTTTGTTGGTTTGTTGGTTTGTTGGTTCTTTGGTTCCTTGGTTTGATGGTTCGTTGTTTTGTTGGTTTGTTGGTTTGTGGGTTCGTTGGTTTGTTGGTTTGTTGGTTTGTTCGTTTGTTGGTTTGTTGGTTTGTTGGTTTGTTGGTTTGTTGGTTTGTTGGTTTGTTAGTTTGTTGGTTTGTTGGTTTGTTGGTTTGTTGGTTGTTTGGTTTGTTGGTTCTTTGGTTAGTTGATTCTTTGGTTTGTTGGTTTGTTGGTTCGTTGGTTTGTTGGTTTGTTGGTTTGTAGGTTTGTTGGTTTGTTAGTTTGTTGGTTTGTTGGTTTGTTGGTTTGTTGGTTTGTTGGTTTGTTGGTTTGTTGGTTTGTTGGTTTGTTGGTTCTTTGGTTTGTTGGTTCTTTGGTTTGTTTGTTTGTTGGTTTGTTGGTTTGTTCGTTTGTTCGTTTGTTGGTTTTTTGCTTTGTTGGTTCTTTGGTTTGTTGATTCTTTGGTTTGTTGGCTTGTTGGTTTGTTTGTTCTTTTTTGTTCGTTTGTTGGTTTGTTGGTTTGTTAGTTTGTTGGTTTGTTGGTTTGTTTGTTTGTTAGTTTGTAAGTTTGTTGGTTCTTTGGTTCTTTAGTTCCTTGGTTTGTTGGTTCTTTGGTTTGTTGGTTTGTTCGTTTGTTGGTTTGTTGGTTTATCGGTTCTTTGGTTTGTTGACTCTTTGGTTTGTTGGCTCATTGGTTTTTTGGTTTGTTGGTTTGTTTGTTTGTTGGTTTGTTCCTTTTGTTGGTTTGTTGGTTCTTTGCTTTGTTGGTTGTTTGGTTTGTTAGTTTGTTAATTTGTTCGTTTGTTGGTTTGTTGGTTTGTTGGTTTGTTGGTTTGTTAGTTTGTTGGTTTGTTGGTTTGTTGGTTTGTTGGTTTGTTGCTTCTTTGGTTCTTTGGTTTGTTGGTTCGTTGGTTTGTTGGTTTGTTGGTTTGTTGGTTTGTTCGTTTGTTTGTTTGTTTGTTGGTTTGTTCGTTTTGTTGGTTCGTTGGTTTGTTCGTTTGTTGGTTTGTTGGTTTGTTGGTTCGTTGGTTTGTTGGTTTGTTGGTTTGTTGGTTTGTTGGTTTGTTGATTCTTTGGTTTGTTGGTTTGTTGGTTCTTTGGTTTGTTGGTTTGTTGGTTTGTTGGTTTGTTAGTTTGTTGGCTTCTTCGTTTGTTGGTTTGTTGGTTTGTTGATTTGTTGGTTCTTTGGTTTGTTGGTTCTTTGGTTTGTTAGTTTGTTGGTTTGCTGGTTTGTTGGTTTGTTGGTTGGTTGTTTTGTTTGTTTGTTGGTTTGTTGGTTTGTTGGTTTGTTGGTTTGGTGGTTCGTTGGTTTGTTGGTTTGTTGGTTTGTTGGTTTGTTGGTTCGTTGGTTCTTTGGTTTGTTGATTCTTTGGTTTGTTGGTTTGTTGGTTTATTGGTTTTTTTTTGTTCGTTTGTTGGTTTGTTGGTTTGCTAGTTTGTTGTTTTGTTGGTTAGTTTGTTTGTTAGTTTGTTCGTTTGTTGGTTTGTTGGTTTGTTGGTTTGTTGGTTTGTTGGTTTGTTGGTTTGTTGGTTTGTTGGTTTGTTGGTTTGTTGGTTTGTTGGCTCTTTGTTTCTTTGGTTTGATGGTTCGTTGGTTTGTTGGTTTGTTGGTTCGTTGGTTTGTTCGTTTGTTGGTTTGTTGGTTTGTTGGTTTGTTCGTTTGTTGGTTTGTTGGTTTGTTGGTTTAGTGGTTGTTTGGTTTGTTGGTTCTGTGGTTTCTTTGTTCGTTGGTTTGTTGGTTTGTTGGTTTATTGGTTTGTTGGTTCTTTGTTCAGTTGATTCTTTGGTTTGTTGGTTCGTTAGTTTGTTGGTTTGTTGGTTTGTTGGTTTGTTGGTTTGTTGGTTTGTTAGTTTGTTGGTTTGTTGGTTTGTTGGTTTCTTGGTTTGTTGGTTTGTTGGTTTGTTGGTTTGTTGGTTTGTTGGTTCTTTGGTTTGTTGGTTCTTTGGTTTGTTGGTTTGTTGGTTAGTTGGTTTCTTGGTTTGTTGGTTTGTTGGTTTGTTCGTTTGTTGGTTCTTTGGTCTGTTGGTTCTTTGGTTTGTTGGTTTGTTGGTTCTTTGGTTTGTTGGTTCTTTGGTTTGTTGGTTTGTTGGTTTGTTAGTTTGTTGGTTTGTTGTTTCTTTGGTTCTTTGGTTCTTTGGTTTGTTGGTTTGTTGGTTTGTTGGTTCTTTGGTTTGTTGGTTCTTTGGTTTGTTGATTCTTTGGTTTGTTGGTTTCTTGGTTTGTTGGTTTGTTGATTCTTTGGTTTGTTGGTTTCTTGGTTTTTTGGTTTGTTGGTTCTTTGGTTTGTTGGTTTTTTGGTTTGTTAGTTTGTTGGTTTGTTGGTTTGTTGGTTCGTTGGTTTGTGCGTTTGTTGGTTTGTTGGTTTGTTGGTTTGTAGGTTCGTTGGTTTGTTGGTTTGTTGGTTTGTTGGTTCTTTAGTTCTTTGGTTTGTTGATTCTTTCGTTTGTTGGTTTGTTGGTTTTTTTTTGTTCGTTTGTTGCTTTGTTGGTTTGTTAGTTTGTTGGTTTGTTGGTTTGTTTGTTTGTTAGTTTGTTCGTTTGTTGGTTTTTTTTTTTGTTGGTTTGTTGGTTCGTTGGTTTGTTCGCTTGTTGGTTTGTTGGTTTGTTCGTTTGTTGGTTTGTTGGTTTGTTGGTTTGTTGGTTTGTTGGTTTGTTGGTTTGTTGGTTTGTTGGTTTGTTGGTTTGTTGGTTTGTTGGTTTGTTGGTTTGTTGGTTTGTTGGTTCTTTGGTTTGTTGGTTTGTTGGTTTGTTGGTTTGTTGGTTTGTTCGTTTGTTGGTTTGTTGGTTTGTTGGTTTGTTGGTTTGTTGGTTTATTGGTTTGTTGGTTTGTTCGTTTGTTGGTTCTTTGGTTTGTTGGTTCTTTGGTTTGTTGGTTTGTTGGTTCTTTGGTTTGTTGGTTCTTTGGTTTGTTGGTTGTTTGTTTTGTTGGTTTGTTGGTTTGTTAGTTTGTTTGTTTGTTGGTTCTTTGGTTCTTTGGTTCCTTGGTTTGTTGGTTCTTTGGTTTGTTGGTTCTTTGGTTTGTTGATTCTTTGGTTTGTGCGTTTGTTGGTTTCTTGGTTTGTTGGTTTGTTGGTTCGTTGGTTTGTTGGTTTCTTGGTTTGTTGGTTTGTTTGTTCTTTGGTTTGTTGGTTCTTTGGTTTGTTGGTTTGTTGGTTTGTTGGTTCGTTGGTTTGTTGGTTTGTTGGTTTGTTGGTTTGTTGGTTTGTAGGTTTGTTGGTTTGTTGGTTTGTTCGTTTGTTCGTTTGTTGGTTCTTTGGTTTGTTGGTTCTTTGGTTTGTTGGTTTGTTGGTTTGGTGGTTCGTTGGTTTGTTGGTTTGTTCTTTTGTTGGTTTGTTGGTTTGTTGGTTCTTTGGTTCTTTGGTTCTTTGGTTTGTTGGTTTGTTTGTTCTTTGGTTTGTTCGTTTGTTGGTTTGTTCGTTCTTTGGTTTGTTGGTTTGTTGGTTCTTTGGTTCTTTGGTTTGTTGGTTCTTTGGTTTGTTGGTTCTTTGTTTTGTTGGTTTGTTGGTTCTTTGGTTTGTGGGTTCTTTGGTTTGTTGGTTTGTTGGTTCTTTGGTTTGTTGGTTTGTTGGTTTGTTAGTTTGTTGGTTTGTTCGTTTGGTTGGTTTGTTGGTTCTTTGGTTTGTTGGTTTGTTGGTTTGTTGGTTCTTTGGTTTGTTGGTTTGTTGGTTTGTTGGTTTGTTCGTTTGTTGGTTCTTTGGTTTGTTGGTTCTTTGGTTTGTTGGTTCTTTGGCTTGTTGGTTTGTTGGTTTGTTCGCTTCTTGGTTTGTTGGTTTGTTGGTTCTTTGGTTCTTTGGTTCTTTGGTTCTTTGCTTTGTTGGTTCTTTGGTTTGTTGGTTCTTTGGTTTGTTGGTTTGTTGGTTTGTTCGTTTGTTGGTTTGTTGGTTCTTTGGTTCTTTGATTCTTTGGTTTGTTGGTTTGTTGGTTTGTTAGTTTGTTGGTTTGTTCGTTTGGTTGGTTTGTTGGTTCTTTGGTTTGTTGGTTTGTTGGTTTGTTGGTTCTTTGGTTTGTTGGTTTGTTGGTTTGTTGGTTTGTTCGTTTGTTGGTTCTTTGGTTTGTTGGTTCTTTGGTTTGTTGGTTCTTTGGCTTGTTGGTTTGTTGGTTTGTTGGTTTGTTCGTTTGTTGGTTCTTTGGTTTGTTGGTTTGTTCGTTTGTTGGTTTGTTGGTTTGTTGGTTTGTTGGTTTGTTGGTTTGTTGGTGCTTTGGTTCTTTGGTTCTTTGGTTTGTTGGTTTGTTGGTTCTTTGGTTTGTTCGTTTGTTGATTTCTTGGTTCTTTGGTTTGTTGGTTTGTTGGTTCTTTGGTTTGTTGGTTTGTTGGTTTGTTGGTTTTTTGGTTCTTTTGTTTGTTGGTTCTTTGGTTTGTTGATTCTTTGGTTTGTTGGTTTGTTGGTTTGTTGGTTTGTTGGTTTGTTGGTTTGTTGGTTCATTGGTTTGTTGGTTTCTTGGTTTGTTGGTTTGTTGGTTTGTTGGTTCTTTGGTTTGTTGGTTTGTTGGTTCGTTCGTTTGTTGGTTTGTTGGTTTGTTGGTTTGTTGGTTTGTTGGTTTGTTGGTTTGTTGGTTTGTTGGTTTGTTAGTTTGTTGGTTTGTTGATTTGTTGGTTTGTTGGTTTGTTGGTTTGTTGGTTTGTTGGTTTGTTGGTTTGTTGGTTTGTTGGTTTGTTGGTTTGTTGGTTCTTTGGTTTGTTGGTTCTCTGGTTTGTTGGTTTGTTCGTTTGTTGGTTTGTTGGTTTCTTGGTTTGTTGGTTTGTTGGTTTGTTCGTTTGTTGGTTCTTTGGTTTGTTGGTTCTTTGGTTTGTTGGTTTGTTGGTTCTTTGGTTTGTTGGTTCTTTGGTTTGTTGGTTCTTTGGTTTGTTGGTTTGTTGGTTTGTTAGTTTGTTGGTTTGTTGGTTCTTTGGTTCTTTGTTCTTTGGTTTGTTGGTTTGTTGGTTTGTTGGTTTGTTGGTTTGTTCTTTTGTTGGTTTGTTGGTTCTTTGGTTTGTTGGTTCTTTGGTTTGTTGATTCTTTGGTTTGTTGGTTTGTTGGTTTCATTGTTTGTTGATTTGTTGGTTCGTTGGTTTGTAGGTTTCTTGGTTTGTTGGTTTGTTGGTTCTTTGGTTTGTTGGTTCTTTGGTTTGTTGGTTTGTTGGTTCGTTGGTTTGTTGGTTTGTTGGTTTGTTCGTTTGTTGGTTCTTTGGTTTGTTGGTTCTTTGGTTTGTTGGTTTGTTGGTTCGTTGGTTTGTTGGTTTGTTCTTTTGTTGGTTTGTTGGTTTGTTGGTTTGTTGGTTCTTTGGTTCTGTGGTTCCTTGGTTTGTTGGTTTGTTGGTTTGTTGGTTGGTTGGTTTGTTCTTTTGTTGGTTTGTTGGTTTGTTGGTTTGTTGGTTTGTTGGTTCTTTGGTTTGTTGGTTCTTTGGTTTGTTGGTTCTTTGGTTTGTTGATTCTTTGGTTTGTTGGTTTGTTGGTTTGTTGGTTTGTTGGTTTCTTGGTTCTTTGGTTCTTTGTTCTTTGGTTTGTTGGTTTGTTGGTTTCTTGGTTTGTTGGTTTGTTGGTTCGTTGGTTTGTTGGTTTCTTGGTTTGTTGGTTTGTTGGTTCTTTGGTTTGTTGGTTCTTTGGTTTGTTGGTTTGTTGGTTTGTTGGTTCGTTGGTTTGTTGGTTTGTTGGTTTGTTGGTTTGTTGGTTTGTTGGTTTGTTCGTTTGTTGGTTCTTTGGTTCTTTGATTCTTTGGTTTGTTGGCTTGTTGGTTTGTTGGTTTGTTGGTTTGTTCGTTTGTTGGTTCTTTGGTTTGTTGGTTTGTTGGTTTGTTCGTTTGTTGGTTTGTTGGTTTGTTGGTTTGTTGGTTTGTTGGTGCTTTGGTTCTTTGGTTCTTTGGTTTGTTGGTTTGTTGGTTCTTTGGTTTGTTCGTTTGTTGATTTCTTGGTTCTTTGGTTTGTTGGTTTGTTGGTTCTTTGGTTTGTTGGTTTGTTGGTTTGTTGGTTTTTTGGTTCTTTTGTTTGTTGGTTCTTTGGTTTGTTGATTCTTTGGTTTGTTGGTTTGTTGGTTTGTTGGTTTGTTGGTTTGTTGGTTTGTTGGTTCATTGGTTTGTTGGTTTCTTGGTTTGTTGGTTTGTTGGTTTGTTGGTTCTTTGGTTTGTTGGTTTGTTGGTTCGTTCGTTTGTTGGTTTGTTGGTTTGTTGGTTTGTTGGTTTGTTGGTTTGTTGGTTTGTTGGTTTGTTGGTTTGTTAGTTTGTTGGTTTGTTGATTTGTTGGTTTGTTGGTTTGTTGGTTTGTTGGTTTGTTGGTTTGTTGGTTTGTTGGTTTGTTGGTTTGTTGGTTTGTTGGTTCTTTGGTTTGTTGGTTCTCTGGTTTGTTGGTTCTCTGGTTTGTTGGTTTGTTCGTTTGTTGGTTTGTTGGTTTCTTGGTTTGTTGGTTTGTTGGTTTGTTCGTTTGTTGGTTCTTTGGTTTGTTGGTTCTTTGG
The DNA here is from genome assembly GCA_958298945.1 of Atherix ibis. Taxonomy (NCBI): domain Eukaryota; kingdom Metazoa; phylum Arthropoda; class Insecta; order Diptera; family Athericidae; genus Atherix; species Atherix ibis. The sequence goes on from OY282608.1 coordinate 68,616,576, forward strand.
TTTGTTGGTTTGTTGGTTCTTTGGTTTGTTGGTTCTTTGGTTTGTTGGTTCTTTGGTTTGTTGGTTTGTTGGTTTGTTAGTTTGTTGGTTTGTTGGTTCTTTGGTTATTTGTTCTTTGGTTTGTTGGTTTGTTGGTTTGTTGGTTTGTTGGTTTGTTCTTTTGTTGGTTTGTTGGTTCTTTGGTTTGTTGGTTCTTTGGTTTGTTGATTCTTTGTTTTGTTGGTTTGTTGGTTTCTTTGTTTGTTGATTTGTTGGTTCGTTGGTTTGTAGGTTTCTTGGTTTGTTGGTTTGTTGGTTCTTTGGTTTGTTGGTTCTTTGGTTTGTTGGTTTGTTGGTTCGTTGGTTTGTTGGTTTGTTGGTTTGTTCGTTTGTTGGTTCTTTGGTTTGTTGGTTCTTTGGTTTGTTGGTTTGTTGGTTCGTTGGTTTGTTGGTTTGTTCTTTTGTTGGTTTGTTGGTTTGTTGGTTTGTTGGTTCTTTGGTTCTGTGGTTCCTTGGTTTGTTGGTTTGTTGGTTTGTTGGTTGGTTGGTTTGTTCTTTTGTTGGTTTGTTGGTTTGTTGGTTTGTTGGTTTGTTGGTTCTTTGGTTTGTTGGTTCTTTGGTTTGTTGGTTCTTTGGTTTGTTGATTCTTTGATTTGTGCGTTTGTTGGTTTCTTGGTTTGTTGGTTTGTTGGTTCGTTGGTTTGTTGGTTTCTTGGTTTGTTGGTTTGTTGGTTCTTTGGTTTGTTGGTTCTTTGGTTTGTTGGTTTGTTGGTTCGTTGGTTTGTTGGTTAGTTGGTTTGTTGGTTTGTTGGTTTGTTGGTTTGTTCGTTTGTTGGTTCTTTGGTTTGTTGGTTCTTTGGTTTGTTGGTTTGGTGGTTCGTTGGTTTGTTGGTTTGTTCTTTTGTTGGTTTGTTGGTTTGTTGGTTTGTTGGTTCTTTGGTTCTTTGGTTCTTGGGTTTGTTGGTTTGTTGGTTCTTTGGTTTGTTCGTTTGTTGGTTTGTTGGTTCTTTGGTTTGTTGGTTCTTTGGTTTGTTGGTTTGTTCGTTTGTTGGTTCTTTGGTCCTTTGGTTCTTTGTTTTGTTGATTCTTTGGTTTGTTGGTTTGTTGGTTTCTTGGTTTGTTGGTTTGTTGGTTCATTGGTTTGTTGGTTTCTTGGTTTGTTGGTTTGTTGGTTTGCTGGTTCTTTGGTTTGTTGATTCTTAAGTTTGTGGATTTGTTGGTTTGTTGGTTTGTCGGTTCTTTGGTTTGTTGGTTCTTTGGTTTGTTGGTTTGTTAGTTTGTTGGTTCTTTGGTTTGTTGGTTCTTTGGTTTGTTGGTTCTTTGGTTTGTTGGTTCTTTGGTTTGTAGGTTCTTTGGTTTGTTGGTTCTTTGGTTTGTTGGTTTGTTGGTTTGATGGTTCGTTGGTTTGTTGGTTTGTTGGTTTGTTGGTTTGTTGGTTTGTTGGTTTGTTATTTTAATAGTTTGTTAGTTTGTTGGTTTGTTGGTTTGTTCGTTTGTTGGTTTGTTGGTTTGTTGGTTTGTTGGTTCTTTGGTTTGTTGGTTCTTTGGTTTGTTGGTTTGTTCGTTTGTTGGTTTGTTGGTTCTTTTTTTTGTTGGTTTGTTGGTTTGTTCGTTTTTTGGTTTTTGGTTTGTTGGTTTGTTGGTTTGTTCGTTTGTTGGTTTGTTGGTTTGTTGGTTTGCTGGTTCTTTGGTTCTTTGGTTCTTTGGTTCTTTGGTTCTTTGGTTTGTTAGTTCTTTGATTTGTTGGTTTGTTGGTTCTTTGGTTTGTTGATTCATTGGTTTGTTGGTTCGTTGGTTTGTTGGTTTGTTGGTTTGTTGGTTTGTTGGTTTGTTGGTTTGTTGGTTTGTTGGTTTGTTGGTTTGTTGGTTTGTTGGTTTGTTGGTTTGTTTGTTTGTTGGTTTGTTGGTTTGTAAGTTTGTTGGTTTGTTGGTTTGTTGGTTTGTTGGTTTGTTGGTTCTTTGGTTCTTTGGTTTGTTGGTATGTTGGTTTGTTGGTTTGTTAGTTTGTTGGTTTGTTGGTTTGTTGGTTTGTTGGTTGGTTTGTTCTTTAATTCTTTGGTTTGTTGGTTCGTTGGTTTGTTGGTTTATTGGGTTGTTGGTTTGTTGGTTCTTTGGTTCTTTGGTTCTTTGGTTCTTTGGTTTGTTGGTTCTTTGGTTTGTTGGTTTGTTGGGTTGTTCGTTTGTTGGTTCTTTGGTTTATTGTTTCTTTGGTTTGTTGGTTTGTTGGTTTGTTGGTTTGTTGGTTTGTTGGTTTGTTGGTTGTTTATTTTGTTGGTTAGTTGGTTTGTTCGTTTGTTGGTTTGTTGGTTTGTTGGTTCTTTGGTTTCTTCGTTTGTTGGTTTGTTGGTTCTTTGGTTTCTTGGTTTGTTAGTTTGTTGGTTCTTTGGTTTGTTGGTTGTTTGGTTTGTTGGTTAGTTGGTTTGTTCGTTTGTTGGTTTGTTGGTTTGTTGGTTTTTTGGTTTGTTGGTTTGTTCGTTTGTTGGTTTGTTGGTTTGTTGGTTTGTTGGTTTGTTGGTTCTTTGGTTTTTTGGTTCTTTGGTTCGTTGGTTCTTTGGTTTGTTGGTTTGTTGGTTTGTTGTTGTGTTGGTTCTTTGGTTTGTTGATTCTTTGGTTTGTTGGTTTGTTAGTTCGTTGGTTTGTTGGTTTGTTGGTTTGTTGGTTTGTTGGTTTGTTGGTTTGTTGGTTTGTTGGTTTGTTGGTTTGCTAGTTTGTTGGTTTGTTGGTTTGTTGGTTTGTTGGTTTGTTGGTTTGTTGGTTCTTTGGTTCTTGGGTTTGTTGGTTTGTTGGTTTGTTGGTTTGTTAGTTTGTTGGTTTGTTGGTTTGTTGGTTTGTTGGTTTGTTGGTTTGTTGGTTTGTTGGTTCTTTGGTTCTTTGGTTTGTTGGTTTGTTGGTTTACTGGTTTGTTGGTTCTTTGGTTCTTTGGTTTATTGGTTTGTTGTTTCTTTGGTTTGTTGGTTTGTTGGTTTGTTCGTTTGTTTGTTGTTTGGTTTGTTGGTTTGTTGGTTTGTTGGTTTGTTGGTTTGTTGGTTTGCTGGTTTGTTGGTTTGTTGGTTTCTTGGTTTGTTGGTTTGTTTGTTCGTTGGATTCTTGGTTAGTTGGTTTGTTGGTTTGTTCTTTTGTTGGTTTGTTGGTTTGTTGGTTCTTTGGTTCTTTGGTTCTTTGGTTTGTTGGTTTGTTGGTTCTTTGGTTTGTTCGTTTGTTGGTTTGTTCGTTCTTTGGTTTGTTTGTTTGTTGGTTTGTTGGTTCTTTGGTTCTTTGGTTCCTTGGTTTGCTGGTTTGTTGGTTTGTTGGTTGGTTGGTTTGTTCTTTTGTTGGTTTGTTGGTTTGTTGGTTTGTTGGTTTGTTGGTTCTTTGGTTTGTTGGTTCTTTGGTTTGTTGGTTCTTTGGTTTGTTGATTCTTTGGTTTGTGCGTTTGTTGGTTTCTTGGTTTGTTGGTTTGTTGGTTCGTTGGTTTGTTGGTTTCTTGGTTTGTTGGTTTGTTGGTTCTTTGGTTTGTTGGTTCTTTGGTTTGTTGGTTTGTTGGTTTGTTGGTTCGTTGGTTTGTTGGTTTGTTGGTTTGTTGGTTTGTTGGTTTGTTGGTTTGTTGGTTTGTTCGTTTGTTGGTTCTTTGGTTTGTTGGTTCTTTGGTTTGTTGGTTTGGTGGTTCGTTGGTTTGTTGGTTTGTTCTTTTGTTGGTTTGTTGGTTTGTTGGTTTGTTGGTTCTTTGGTTCTTTGGTTCTTTGGTTTGTTGGTTTGTTGGTTCTTTGGTTTGTTCGTTTGTTGGTTTGTTCGTTCTTTGGTATGTTGGTTTGTTGGTTTGTGGGTTCTTTGGTTCTTTGGTTTGTTGTTTCTTTGGTTTGTTGGTTCTTTGTTTTGTTGGTTTGTTGGTTTGTTGGTTTGTTGGTTCTTTGGTTTGTGGGTTCTTTGGTTTGTTGGTTCTTTGGTTTGTTGGTTTGTTGGTTTGTTGGTTTGTTGGTTTGTTAGTTTGTTGGTTTGTTAGTTTGTTGGTTTGGTCGTTTGTTGGTTTGTTGGTTCTTTGGTTTGTTGGTTTGTTGGTTTGTTGGTTTGTTGGATCTTTGGTTTGTTGGTTTGTTGGTTTGTTGGTTTGTTCGTTTGTTGGTTCTTTGGTTTGTTGGTTCTTTGGTTTGTTGGTTCTTTGGTTTGTTGGTTTGTTGGTTTGTTCGTTTCTTAGTTTGTTGGTTCTTTGGTTTGTTGGTTCTTTGGTTTGTTGGTTTGTTGGTTTGTTCGTTTGTTGGTTTGTTGGTTCTTTGGTTCTTTGATTCTTTGGTTTGTTGGCTTGTTGGTTTGTTGGTTTGTTGGTTTGTTCGTTTGTTGGTTCTTTGGTTTGTTGGTTTGTTCGTTTGTTGGTTTGTTGGTTTGTTGGTTCTTTGGTTTTTTGGTTCTTTGGTTCGTTGGTTCTTTGGTTTGTTGGTTTGTTGGTTTGTTGGTGTGTTGGTTCTTTGGTTTGTTGATTCTTTGGTTTGTTGGTTTGTTGGTTCGTTGGTTTGTTGGTTTGTTGGTTTGTTGGTTTGTTGGTTTGTTGGTTTGTTGGTTTGTTGGTTTGTTGGTTTGTTGGTTTGCTAGTTTGTTGGTTTGTTGGTTTGTTGGTTTGTTGGTTTGTTGGTTTGTTGGTTCTTTGATTCTTTGGTTTGTTGGTTTGTTGGTTTGTTGGTTTGTTACTTTGTTGGTTTGTTGGTTTGTTGGTTTGTTGGTTTGTTGGTTTGTTGGTTTGTTAGTTCTTTGGTTCTTTGGTTTGTTGGTTTGTTGGTTTACTGGTTTGTTGGTTCTTTGGTTCTTTGGTTTATTGGTTTGTTGTTTCTTTGGTTTGTTGGTTTGTGGGTTCTTTGCTTCTTTGGTTCTTTGGTTTGTTGGTTTGTTGGTTCTTTGGTTTGTTCGTTTGTTGGTTTGTTCGTTCTTTGGTTTGTTGGTTTGTTGGTTTGTGGGTTCTTTGCTTCTTTGGTTTGTTGGTTCTTTGGTTTGTTGGTTCTTTATTTTGTTGGTTTGTTGGTTTGTTGGTTCTTTGGTTTGTGGGTTCTTTGGTTTGTTGGTTTGTTGGTTCTTTGGTTTGTTGGTTTGTTGGTTTGTTGGTTTGTTGGTTTGTTGGTTTGTTGGTTTGTTATTTTGTTGGTTTGTTAGTTTGTTGGTTTGGTCGTTTGTTGGTTTGTTGGTTCTTTGGTTTGTTGGTTTGTTGGTTTGTTGGTTTGTTGGATCTTTGGTTTGTCGGTTTGTTGGTTTGTTGGTTTGTTGGTTTGTTCGTTTGTTGGTTCTTTGGTTTGTTGGTTCTTTGGTTTGTTGGTTGTTGGGTTTGTTGGTTTGTTGGGTTGCTCGTTTCTTAGTTTGTTGGTTTGTTGGTTTGTTGGTTCTTTGGTTCTTTGGTTCTTTGGTTTGTTGGTTCTTCGGTTTGTTGGTTCTTTGGTTTGTTGGTTTGTTGGTTTGTTCGTTTGTTGGTTTGTTGGTTCTTTGGTTCTTTGATTCTTTGGTTTGTTGGCTTGTTGGTTTGTTGGTTTGTTGGTTTGTTCGTTTGTTTGTTCTTTGGTTTGTTGGTTTGTTCGTTTGTTGGTTTGTTGGTTTGTTGGTTTGTTGGTTTGTTGGTTTGTTGGTTTGTTTGTTCTTTGGTTCTTTGGTTCTTTGGTTTGTTGGTTTTTTGGTTTGTTCGTTTGTTGGTTTGTTGGTTCTTTGGTTTGTTGGTTCTTTGGTTGGTTGGTTTGTTGGTTTGTTGGTTCTTTGGTTCTTTCGTTTGTTGGTTCTTTGTTTTGTTGATTCTTTGGTTTGTTGGTTTGTTGGTTTCTTGGTTTGTTGGTTTGTTGGTTCATTGGTTTGTTGGTTTCTTGGTTTGTTGGTTTGTTGGTTTGTTGGTTCTTTGGTTTGTTGATTCTTAAGTTTGTGGGTTTGTTGGTTTGTTGGTTTATTGGTTCTTTGGTTTGTTGGTTCTTTGGTTTGTTGGTTTGTTGGTTTGTTGGTTTGTTCGTTTGTTGATTCTTTGGTTTGTTGGTTCTTTGGTTTGTTGGTTCTTTGGTTTGTTGATTCTTTGGTTTGTAGGTTCTTTGGTTTGTTGGTTCTTTGATTTGTTGGTTTGTTGGTTTGTTGGTTCGTTGGTTCGTTGGTTTGTTGGTTTGTTGGTTTGTTGGTTTGTTATTTTGTTAGTTTGTTAGTTTGTTGGTTTGTTGGTTTGTTCGTTTGTTGGTTTGTTGGTTTGTTGGTTTGTTGGTTCTTTGGTTTGTTGGTTCTTTGGTTTGTTGGTTTGTTCGTTTGTTGGTTTGTTGGTTCTTTTTTTTGTTGGTTTGTTGGTTTATTGGTTTGTTCGTTTTTTGGTTTTTTGGTTTGTTGGTTTGTTGGTTTGTTCGTTTGTTGGTTTGTTGGTTTGTTGGTTCTTTGGTTCTTTGGTTTGTTGATTCATTGGTTTGTTGGTTCGTAGGTTTGTTGGTTTGTTGGTTTGTTGGTTTGTTGGTTTGTTGGTTTGTTGGTTTGTTGGTTTGTTTGTTTGTTGGTTTGTTGGTTCTTTGGTTCTTTGGTTTGTTGGTATGTTGGTTTGTTGGTTTGCTAGTTTGCTGGTTTATTGGTTTGTTGGTTTGTTGGTTGGTTGGTACTTTAATTCTTTGGTTTTTTGGTTTGTTGGTTCGTTGGTTTGTTGGTTTATTGGGTTGTTGGTTTGTTGGTTCTTTGGTTCTTTGGTTCTTTGGTTCTTTGGTTTGTTGGTTCTTTGGTTTGTTGGTTTGTTGGTTTGTTCGTTTGTTGGTTCTTTGGTTTGTTGGTTCTTTGGTTTGTTGGTTTGTTGGTTTGTTGGTTTGTTGGTTTGTTGGTTTGTTGGTTTGTTGGTTTGTTGGTTTATTGGTTTGTTAGTTTGTTGGTTTGGTCGTTTGTTGGTTTGTTGGTTCTTTGCTTTGTTGGTTTGTTGGTTTGTTGGTTTGTTGGATCTTTGGTTTGTTGGTTTGTTGGTTTGTTGGTTTGTTGGTTTGTTGGTTTGTTCGTTTGTTGGTTCTTTGGTTTGTTGGTTCTTTGGTTTGTTGATTCTTGGGTTTGTTGGTTTGTTGGTTTGCTCGTTTCTTAGTTTGTTGGTTTGTTGGTTTGTTGGTTCTTTGGTTCTTTGGTTCTTTGGTTTGTTGGTTCTTTGGTTTGTTGGTTCTTTGGTTTGTTGGTTTGTTGGTTTGTTCGTTTGTTGGTTTGTTGGTTCTTTGGTTTGTTGGTTCTTTGGTTTGTTGGTTTGTTGGTTTGTTGGTTTGTTCGTTTGTTGGTTCTTTGGTTTGTTGGCTCTTTGGTTTGTTGGTTCTTTGGTTTGTTGGTTCTTTGGTTTGTGGGTTTTTTGGTTTGTTGGTTCTTTGATTTGTTGGTTTGTTGGTTCGTTGGTTTGTTGGTTTGTTGGTTTGTTGGTTTGTTAGTTTGTTAGTTTGTTGGTTTGTTGGTTTGTTCGTTTGTTGGTTTGTTGGTTTGTTGGTTTGTTGGTTCTTTGGTTTGTTGGTTATTTGGTTTGTTGGTTTGTTGGTTTGTTCGTTTGTTGGTTCTTTGGTTTGTTGGTTTGTTCGTTTGTTGGTTTGTTGGTTTGTTGGTTTGTTGGTTTGTTGGTTTGTTGGTTCTTTGGTTCTTTGGTTCTTTGGTTTGTTGGTTTTTTGGTTTGTTCGTTTGTTGGTTTGTTGGTTCTTTGGTTTGTTGGTTCTTTGGTTTGTTGGTTTGTTGGTTTGTTGGTTCTTTGGTTTTTTGGTTTGTTGGTTCTTTGTTTTGTTGATTCTTTGGTTTGTTGGTTTGTTGGTTTCTTGGTTTGTTGGTTTGTTGGTTCATTGGTTTGTTGGTTTCTTGGTTTGTTGGTTTGTTGGTTTGTTGGTTCTTTGGTTTGTTGATTCTTAAGTTTGTGGGTTTGTTGGTTTGTTGGTTTATTGGTTCTTTGGTTTGTTGGTTCTTTGGTTTGTTGGTTTGTTGGTTTGTTGGTTTGTTCGTTTGTTGGTTCTTTGGTTTGTTGGTTCTTTGGTTTGTTGGTTCTTTGGTTTGTTGGTTCTTTGGTTTGTAGGTTCTTTGGTTTGTTGGTTCTTTGATTTGTTGGTTTGTTGGTTTGTTGGTTCGTTGGTTTGTTGGTTTGTTGGTTTGTTGGTTTGTTATTTTGTTAGTTTGTTAGTTTGTTGGTTTGTTGGTTTGTTCGTTTGTTGGTTTGTTGGTTTGTTGGTTTGTTGATTCTTTGGTTTGTTGGTTCTTTGGTTTGTTGGTTTGTTCGTTTGTTGGTTTGTTGGTTCTTTTTTTTGTTGGTTTGTTGGTTTATTGGTTTGTTAGTTTTTTGGTTTTTTGGTTTGTTGGTTTGTTGGTTTGTTCGTTTGTTGGTTTGTTGGTTTGTTGGTTTGTTGGTTCTTTGGTTCTTTGGTTTGTTGATTCATTGGTTTGTTGGTTCGTAGGTTTGTTGGTTTGTTGGTTTGTTGGTTTGTTGGTTTGTTGGTTTGTTGGTTTGTTGGTTTGTTTGTTTGTTGGTTTGTTGGTTCTTTGGTTCTTTGGTTTGTTGGTATGTTGGTTTGTTGGTTTGTTAGTTTGCTGGTTTATTGGTTTGTTGGTTTGTTGGTTGGTTGGTTCTTTAATTCTTTGGTTTGTTGGTTTGTTGGTTCGTTGGTTTGTTGGTTTATTGGGTTGTTGGTTTGTTGGTTCTTTGGTTCTTTGGTTCTTTGGTTCTTTGGTTTGTTGGTTCTTTGGTTTGTTGGTTTGTTGGTTTGTTGGTTTGTTGGTTGGTTGGTTCTTTAATTCTTTGGTTTGTTGGTTTGTTGGTTCGTTGGTTTGTTGGTTTATTGGGTTGTTGGTTTGTTGGTTCTTTAGTTCTTTAGTTCTTTGGTTCTTTGGTTTGTTGGTTCTTTGGTTTGTTGGTTTGTTGGCTTGTTCGTTTGTTGGTTCTTTGGTTTGTTGGTTCTTTGGTTTGTTGGTTTGTTGGTTTGTTGGTTTGTTGGTTTGTTGGTTTGTTGGTTTGTTGGTTTGTTGGTTCTTTGGTTTGTTGGTTGTTTAGTTTGTTGGTTAGTTGGTTTGTTCGTTTGTTGGTTTGTTGGTTTGTTGGTTCTTTGGTTTGTTCGTTTGTTGGTTTGTTGGTTCTTTGGTTTTTTGGTTTGTTGGTTTGTTGGTTCTTTGGTTTGTTGGTTGTTTGGTTTGTTGGTTAGTTGGTTTGTTCGTTTGTTGGTTTGTTGGTTTGTTGGTTTTTTGGTTTGTTGGTTTGTTGGTTTGTTCGTTTGTTGGTTTGTTGGTTTGTTGGTTTGTTGGTTCTTTGGTTTTTCGGTTCTTTGGTTCGTTGGTTCTTTGGTTTGTTGGTTTGTTGGTTTGTTGGTGTGTTGGTTCTTTGGTTTGTTGATTCTTTGGTTTGTTGGTTTGTTGGTTCATTGGTTTGTTGGTTCTTTGGTTTGTTGGTTTGTTGGTTTGTTGGTTTGTTGGTTTGTTGGTTTGTTGGTTTATTGGTTTGTTAGTTTGTTGGTTTGGTCGTTTGTTGGTTTGTTGGTTCTTTGCTTTGTTGGTTTGTTGGTTTGTTGGTTTGTTGGATCTTTGGTTTGTTGGTTTGTTGGTTTGTTGGTTTGTTGGTTTGTTGGTTTGTTGGTTTGTTCGTTTGTTGGTTCTTTGGTTTGTTGGTTCTTTGGTTTGTTGATTCTTGGGTTTGTTGGTTTGTTGGTTTGCTCGTTTCTTAGTTTGTTGGTTTGTTGGTTTGTTGGTTCTTTGGTTTGTTGGTTTGTTGGTTTGTTCGTTTGTTGGTTCTTTGGTTTGTTGGTTCTTTGGTTTGTTGGTTTGTTGGTTTGTTGGTTTGTTGGTTTGTTGGTTTGTTGGTTTATTGGTTTGTTAGTTTGTTGGTTTGGTCGTTTGTTGGTTTGTTGGTTCTTTGCTTTGTTGGTTTGTTGGTTTGTTGGTTTGTTGGATCTTTGGTTTGTTGGTTTGTTGGTTTGTTGGTTTGTTGGTTTGTTGGTTTGTTCGTTTGTTGGTTCTTTGGTTTGTTGGTTCTTTGGTTTGTTGATTCTTGGGTTTGTTGGTTTGTTGGTTTGCTCGTTTCTTAGTTTGTTGGTTTGTTGGTTTGTTGGTTCTTTGGTTCTTTGGTTCTTTGGTTTGTTGGTTCTTTGGTTTGTTGGTTCTTTGGTTTGTTGGTTTGTTGGTTTGTTCGTTTGTTGGTTTGTTGGTTCTTTGGTTTGTTGGTTCTTTGGTTTGTTGGTTTGTTGGTTTGTTGGTTTGTTCGTTTGTTGGTTCTTTGGTTCTTTGGTTTGTTGGTTATTTGGTTTGTTGGTTTGTTGGTTTGTTCGTTTGTTGGTTCTTTGGTTTGTTGGTTTGTTCGTTTGTTGGTTTGTTGGTTTGTTGGTTTGTTGGTTTGTTGGTTCTTTGGTTCTTTGGTTCTTTGGTTTGTTGGTTTTTTGGTTTGTTCGTTTGTTGGTTTGTTGGTTCTTTGGTTTGTTGGTTCTTTGGTTTGTTGGTTTGTTGGTTTGTTGGTTCTTTGGTTTTTTGGTTTGTTGGTTCTTTGTTTTGTTGATTCTTTGGTTTGTTGGTTTGTTGGTTTCTTGGTTTGTTGGTTTGTTGGTTCATTGGTTTGTTGGTTTCTTGGTTTGTTGGTTTGTTGGTTTGTTGGTTCTTTGGTTTGTTGATTCTTAAGTTTGTGGGTTTGTTGGTTTGTTGGTTTATTGGTTCTTTGGTTTGTTGGTTCTTTGGTTTGTAGGTTTTTTGGTTTGTTGGTTCTTTGATTTGTTGGTTTGTTGGTTCGTTGGTTTGTTGGTTTGTTGGTTTGTTGGTTTGTTAGTTTGTTAGTTTGTTGGTTTGTTGGTTTGTTCGTTTGTTGGTTTGTTGGTTTGTTGGTTTGTTGGTTCTTTGGTTTGTTGGTTATTTGGTTTGTTGGTTTGTTGGTTCTTTGGTTTGTTGGTTTGTTCGTTTGTTGGTTTGTTGGTTTGTTGGTTTGTTGGTTTGTTGGTTCTTTGGTTCTTTGGTTCTTTGGTTTGTTGGTTTTTTGGTTTGTTCGTTTGTTGGTTTGTTGGTTCTTTGGTTTGTTGGTTCTTTGGTTTGTTGGTTTGTTGGTTTGTTGGTTCTTTGGTTTTTTGGTTTGTTGGTTCTTTGTTTTGTTGATTCTTTGGTTTGTTGGTTTGTTGGTTTCTTGGTTTGTTGGTTTGTTGGTTCATTGGTTTGTTGGTTTCTTGGTTTGTTGGTTTGTTGGTTTGTTGGTTCTTTGGTTTGTTGATTCTTAAGTTTGTGGGTTTGTTGGTTTGTTGGTTTATTGGTTCTTTGGTTTGTTGGTTCTTTGGTTTGTTGGTTTGTTGGTTTGTTGGTTTGTTCGTTTGTTGGTTCTTTGGTTTGTTGGTTCTTTGGTTTGTTGGTTCTTTGGTTTGTTGGTTCTTTGGTTTGTAGGTTCTTTGGTTTGTTGGTTCTTTGGTTTGTTGGTTTGTTGGTTTGTTGGTTCGTTGGTTTGTTGGTTTGTTGGTTTGTTGGTTTGTTATTTTGTTAGTTTGTTAGTTTGTTGGTTTGTTGGTTTGTTCGGTTGTTGGTTTGTTGGTTTGTTGGTTTGTTGGTTCTTTGGTTTGTTGGTTCTTTGGTTTGTTGGTTTGTTCGTTTGTTGGTTTGTTGGTTCTTTTTTTTGTTGGTATGTTGGTTTATTGGTTTGTTAGTTTTTTGGTTTTTTGGTTTGTTGGTTTGTTGGTTTGTTCGTTTGTTGGTTTGTTGGTTTGTTGGTTTGTTGGTTCTTTGGTTCTTTGGTTTGTTGATTCATTGGTTTGTTGGTTCGTAGGTTTGTTGGTTTGTTGGTTTGTTGGTTTGTTGGTTTGTTGGTTTGTTGGTTTGTTGGTTTGTTTGTTTGTTGGTTTGTTGGTTCTTTGGTTCTTTGGTTTGTTGGTATGTTGGTTTGTTGGTTTGTTAGTTTGCTGGTTTGTTGGTTTGTTGGTTCGTTGGTTTGTTGGTTTATTGGGTTGTTGGTTTGTAGGTTCTTTGGTTCTTTGGTTCTTTGGTTCTTTGGTTTGTTGGTTCTTTGGTTTGTTGGTTTGTTGGTTTGTTCGTTTGTTGGTTCTTTGGTTTGTTGGTTCTTTGGTTTGTTGGTTTGTTGGTTTGTTGGTTTGTTGGTTTGTTGGTTTGTTGGTTTGTTGGTTTGTTGGTTCTTTGGTTTGTTGGTTGTTTAGTTTTTTGGTTAGTTGGTTTGTTCGTTTGTTGGTTTGTTGGTTTGTTGGTTCTTTGGTTTGTTCGTTTGTTGGTTTGTTGGTTCTTTGGTTTTTTGGTTTGTTGGTTTGTTGGTTCTTTGGTTTGTTGGTTGTTTGGTTTGTTGGTTAGTTGGTTTGTTCGTTTGTTGGTTTGTTGGTTTGTTGGTTTTTTGGTTTGTTGGTTTGTTGGTTTGTTCGTTTGTTGGTTTGTTGGTTTGTTGGTTTGTTGGTTCTTTGGTTTTTCGGTTCTTTGGTTCGTTGGTTCTTTGGTTTGTTGGTTTGTTGGTTTGTTGGTGTGTTGGTTCTTTGGTTTGTTGATTCTTTGGTTTGTTGGTTTGTTGGTTCATTGATTTGTTGGTTTGTTGGCTTGTTGGTTTCTTGGTTTGTTAGTTTGTTGGTTTGTTGGTTTGCTAGTTTGTTGGTTTGTTGGTTTGTTGGTTTGTTGGTTTGTTGGTTCTTTGGTTCTTTGGTTTGTTGGTTTGTTGGTTTGTTGGTTTGTTAGTTTGTTGGTTTGTTGGTTTGTTGGTTTGTTGGTTTGTTGGTTTGTTGGTTCTTTGGTTCTTTGGTTTGTTGGTTTGTTGGTTAACTGGTTTGTTGGTTTGTTGGTTCTTTGGTTCTTTGGTTTATTGGTTTGTTGTTTCTTTGGTTTGTTGGTTTGTTGGTTTGTTCGTTTGTTGGTTGTTTGGTTTGCTGGTTTGTTGGTGTGTTGGTTTGTTGGTTTGTTGGTTTGTGGGTTTGTGGGTTTGTTGGTTTGTTGGTTTCTTGGTTTGTTATTTTGTTTGTTCGTTGGATTCTTGGTTAGTTGGTTTGTTGGTTCTTTGATTTGTTGGTTTGTTGGTTTGTTGGTTTGTTCGTTTGTTGGTTCTTTGGTTTGTTGGTTCTTTGGTTTGTTGGTTTGTTGGTTTTTTGGTTTGTTGGTTTGTTGGTTTGTTGGTTCTTTGGTTCTTTGGCTCTTTGGTTTGTTGGTTTGTTGGTTTGTTGGTTTGTTGGTTTGTTGGTTCTTTGGTTTGTTGGTTTGTTGGTTCTTTGGTTTGTTGGTTTGTTGGTTTGTTGTTTTGTTGGTTTGTTGGTTTGTTAAGTTGTTGGTTTGTTGGTTAGTTAGTTTGTTGGTTTGTTGGTTTGTTGGTTCTTTGGTTTGTTGATTTTTTGGTTTGTTGGTTTGTTGGTTTGTTGGTTTGTTGGTTCTTTGGTTTGTTGGTTTGTTAGTTTGTTGGTTTGTTGGTTCTTTGGTTCTTTGGTTATTTCGTTTGTTGGTTTGTTGGTTTGTTGGTTTGTTTGTTTGTTGGTTTGTTGGTTTGTAAGTTTGTTGGTTTGTTGGTTTGTTGGTTTGTTGGTTTGTTGGTTTGTTGGTTTATTCGTTTGTTGGTTCTTTGGTTTGTTGGTTCTTTGGTTTATTGGTTTGGTGGTTCGTTGGTTTGTTGGTTTGTTCATTTGTTGGTTTGTTGGTTTGTTGGTTTGTTGGTTCTTTGGTTCTTTGGTTCTTTGGTTCTTTGGTTTGTTGGTTTGTTGGTTCTTTGGTTTGTTCGTTTGTTGGTTTGTTCGTTCTTTGGTTTGTGAATTTGTTGGTTCTTTGGTTCTTTGGTTCTTTGGTTTGTTGGTTCTTTGGTTTGTTGGTTCTTTGTTTTGTTGGTTTGTTGGTTTGTTGGTTCTTTGGTTTGTGGGTTCTTTGGTTTGTTGGTTCTTTGGTTTGTTGGTTTGTTGGTTTGTTGGTTTGTTGGTTTGTTGGTTTGTTGGTTTGTTAGTTTGTTGGTTTGGTCGTTTGTTGGTTTGTTTGTTCTTTGGTTTGTTGGTTTGTTGGTTTGTTGGTTTGTCGGATCTTTGGTTTGTTGGTTTGTTGGTTTGTTGGTTTGTTGGTTTGTTGGTTTGTTGGTTTGTTGGTTTGTGGGTTTGTTCATTTGTTGGTTCTTTGGTTTGTTGGTTCTTTGGTTTGTTGGTTCTTGGGTTTGTTGGTTTGTTGGTTTGTTCGTTTCTTAGTTTGTTGGTTTGTTGGTTTGTTGGTTCTTTGGTTCTTTGGTTCTTTGGTTCTTTGGTTTGTTGGTTCTTTGGTTTGTTGGTTCTTTGGTTTGTTGGTTTGTTGGTTTGTTCGTTTGTTGGTTTGTTGGTTCTTTGGTTCTTTGATTCTTTGGTTTGTTGGCTTGTTGGTTTGTTGGTTTGTTGGTATGTTCGTTTGTTGGTTTGTTGGTTTGTTGGTTTGTTGGTTTGTTGGTTTGTTGGTTTGTTGGTTTGTTGGTTCTTTGGTTCTTTGGTTCTTTGGTTTGTTGGTTTGTTGGTTTGTTGGTTCTTTGGTTTGTTGGTTTGTTGGTTTGTTGGTTCTTTGGTTTGTTGGTTCTTTGGTTTGTTGGTTTGTTGGTTTGTTGGTTCTTTGGTTCTTTGGTTTGTTGGTTCTTTGTTTTGTTGATTCTTTGGTTTGTTGGTTTGTTGGTTTCTTGGTTTGTTGGTTTGTTGGTTCATTGGTTTGTTGGTTTCTTGGTTTGTTGGTTTGTTGGTTTGTTGGTTCTTTGGTTTGTTGATTCTTAAATTTGTGGGTTTGTTGGTTTGTTGGTTTGTTGGTTCTTTGGTTTGTTGGTTCTTTGGTTTGTTGGTTTGTTGGTTTGTTGGTTTGTTGGTTTGTTCGTTTGTTGGTTCTTTGGTTTGTTGGTTCTTTGGTTTGTTGGTTCTTTGGTTTGTAGGTTCTTTGATTTGTTGGTTCTTTGGTTTGTTGATTTGTTGGTTCGTTGGTATGTTGGTTTGTTGGTTTGTTGGTTTGTTATTTTGCTAGTTTGTTAGTTTGTTGGTTTGTTGGTTTGTTCGTTTGTTGGTTTGTTGGTTTGTTGGTTTGTTAGTTCTTTGGTTTGTTGGTTCTTGGGTTTGTTGGTTTGTTCGTTTGTTGGTTTGTTGGTTCTTTTTTTTATTGGTTTGTTGGTTTGTTCGTTTTTTGGTTTTTTGGTTTGTTGGTTTGTTCGTTTGTTGGTTTGTTGGTTTGTTGGTTCTTTGGTTCTTTGGTTCTTTGGTTCTTTGGTTTGTTGGTTCTTTGATTTGTTGGTTTGTTGGTTTGTTTGTTCTTTGGTTTGTTGGTTCTTTGATTTGTTGGTTTGTTGGTTTGTTGGTTTGTTGGTTTGTTGGTTCTTTGGTTTGTTGATTCATTGGTTTGTTGGTTCGTTGGTTTGTTGGTTTGTTGGTTTGTTGGTTTGTTGGTTTGTTGGTTTGTTGGTTTGTTTGTTTGTTGGCTTGTTGGTTTGTAAGTTTGTTGGTTTGTTGGTTTGTTGGTTTGTTGGTTCTTTGGTTCTTTGGTTTGTTGGTATGTTGGTTTGTTGGTTTGTTAGTTTGCTGGTTTGTTAGTTTGCTGGTTTGTTGGTTTGTTGGTTTGTTGGTTCTTTGGTTCTTTGGTTCTTTGGTTCTTTGCTTTGTTGGTTCTTTAGTTTGTTGGTTTGTTGGTTTGTTCGTTTGTTGGTTCTTCCGTTTGTTGGTTCTTTGGTTTGTTGGTTTGTTGGTTTGTTGGTTTGTTGGTTTGTTGGTTTGTTGGTTTGTTGGTTTGTTGGTTTGTTGGTTTGTTGGTTTGTTGGTTCTTTGGTTTGTTGGTTGTTTAGTTTGTTGGTTAGTTGGTTTGTTTGTTTGTTGGTTTGTTGGTTTGTTGGTTCTTTGGTTTGTTCGTTTGTTGGTTTGTTGGTTCTTTGGTTTCTTGGTTTGTTGGTTTGTTGGTTCTTTGGTTTGTTGGTTGTTTGGTTTGTTGGTTAGTTGGTTTGTTGGTTTGTTGGTTTGTTGGTTTGTTGGTTTGTTGGTTCTTTGGTTTGTTGGTTCTTTGGTTTGTTGGTTCTTTGGTTTGTTGGTTTGTTGGTTTGTTGGTTTGTTGGTTTGTTGGTTTGTTGGTTTGTTGGTTTGTTGGTTTGTTGGTTCTTTGGTTTGTTGGTTGTTTAGTTTGTTGGTTAGTTGGTTTGTTCGTTTGTTGGTTTGTTGGTTTGTTGGTTCTTTGGTTTGTTCGTTTGTTGGTTTGTTGGTTCTTTGGTTTTTTGGTTTGTTGGTTTGTTGGTTCTTTGGTTTGTTGGTTGTTTGGTTTGTTGGTTAGTTGGTTTGTTCGTTTGTTGGTTTGTTGGTTTGTTGGTTTTTTGGTTTGTTGGTTTGTTGGTTTGTTCGTTTGTTGGTTTGTTGGTTTGTTGGTTTGTTGGTTCTTTGGTTTTTCGGTTCTTTGGTTCGTTGGTTCTTTGGTTTGTTGGTTTGTTGGTTTGTTGGTGTGTTGGTTCTTTGGTTTGTTGATTCTTTGGTTTGTTGGTTTGTTGGTTCATTGGTTTGTTGGTTTGTTGGCTTGTTGGTTTCTTGGTTTGTTAGTTTGTTGGTTTGTTGGTTTGCTAGTTTGTTGGTTTGTTGGTTTGTTGGTTTGTTAGTTTGTTGGTTTGTTGGTTTGTTGGTTCTTTGGTTCTTTGGTTTGTTGGTTTGTTGGTTTGTTGGTTTGTTAGTTTGTTGGTTTGTTGGTTTGTTGGTTTGTTGGTTTGTTGGTTCTTTGGTTCTTTGGTTTGTTGGTTTGTTGGTTAACTGGTTTGTTGGTTTGTTGGTTCTTTGGTTCTTTGGTTTATTGGTTTGTTGTTTCTTTGGTTTGTTGGTTTGTTGGTTTGTTCGTTTGTTGGTTGTTTGGTTTGTTGGTTTGTTGGTTTGTTGGTTTGTTGGTTTGTTGGTTTGTGGGTTTGTTGGTTTGTTGGTTTCTTGGTTTGTTGTTTTGTTTGTTCGTTGGATTCTTGGTTAGTTGGTTTGTTGGTTCTTTGATTTGTTGGTTTGTTGGTTTGTTGGTTTGTTCGTTTGTTGGTTCTTTGGTTTGTTGGTTCTTTGGTTTGTTGGTTTGTTGGTTTTTTGGTTTGTTGGTTTGTTGGTTTGTTGGTTCTTTGGTTCTTTGGCTCTTTGGTGTGTTGGTTTGTTGGTTTGTTGGTTTGTTGGTTTGTTGGTTCTTTGGTTTGTTGGTTTGTTGGTTCTTTGGTTTGTTGGTTTGTTGGTTTGTTGTTTTGTTGGTTTGTTGGTTTGTTAGTTTGTTGGTTTGTTGGTTAGTTAGTTTGTTGGTTTGTTGGTTTGTTGGTTCTTTGGTTTGTTGATTTTTTGGTTTGTTGGTTTGTTGGTTTGTTGGTTCTTTGGTTTGTTGGTTTGTTAGTTTGTTGGTTTGTTGGTTCTTTGGTTCTTTGGTTATTTCGTTTGTTCGTTTGTTGGTTTGTTGGTTTGTTTGTTTGTTGGTTTGTTGGTTTGTAAGTTTGTTGGTTTGTTGGTTTGTTGGTTTGTTGGTTTGTTGGTTTGTTCGTTTGTTGGTTCTTTGGTTTGTTGGTTCTTTGGTTTGTTGGTTTGGTGGTTCGTTGGTTTGTTGGTTTGTTCATTTGTTGGTTTGTTGGTTTGTTGGTTTGTTGGTTCTTTGGTTCTTTGGTTCTTTGGTTTGTTGGTTTGTTGGTTCTTTGGTTTGTTCGTTTGTTGGTTTATTCGTTCTTTGGTTTGTTAATTTGTTGGTTCTTTGGTTCTTTGGTACTTTGGTTTGTTGGTTCTTTGGTTTGTTGGTTCTTTGTTTTGTTGGTTTGTTGGTTTGTTGGTTCTTTGGTTTGTGGGTTCTTTGGTTTGTTGGTTCTTTGGTTTGTTGGTTTGTTGGTTTGTTGGTTTGTTGGTTTGTTGGTTTGTTAGTTTGTTGGTTTGGTCGTTTGTTGGTTTGTTTGTTCTTTGGTTTGTTGGTTTGTTGGTTTGTTGGTTTGTCGGATCTTTGGTTTGTTGGTTTGTTGGTTTGTTGGTTTGTTGGTTTGTTGGTTTGTTGGTTTGTTGGTTTGTTCGTTTGTTGGTTCTTTGGTTTGTTGGTTCTTTGGTTTGTTGGTTCTTGGGTTTGTTGGTTTGTTGGTTTGTTCGTTTCTTAGTTTGTTGGTTTGTTGGTTTGTTGGTTCTTTGGTTCTTTGGTTCTTTGGTTTGTTGGTTCTTTGGTTTGTTGGTTCTTTGGTTTGTTGGTTTGTTGGTTTGTTCGTTTGTTGGTTTGTTGGTTCTTTGGTTCTTTGATTCTTTGGTTTGTTGGCTTGTTGGTTTGTTGGTTTGTTGGTATGTTCGTTTGTTGGTTCTTTAGTTTGTTGGTTTGTTCGTTTGTTGGTTTGTTGGTTTGTTGGTTTGTTGGTTTGTTGGTTCTTTGGTTCTTTGGTTCTTTGGTTTGTTGGTTTGTTGGTTTGTTGGTTCTTTGGTTTGTTCGTTTGTTGGTTTGTTGGTTCTTTGGTTTGTTGGTTCTTTGGTTTGTTGGTTTGTTGGTTTGTTGGTTCTTTGGTTCTTTGGTTTGTTGGTTCTTTGTTTTGTTGATTCTTTGGTTTGTTGGTTTGTTGGTTTCTTGGTTTGTTGGTTTGTTGGTTTGTTGGTTCATTGGTTTGTTGGTTTCTTGGTTTGTTGGTTTGTTGGTTTGTTGGTTCTTTGGTTTGTTGATTCTTAAATTTGTGGGTTTGTTGGTTTGTTGGTTTGTTGGTTCTTTGGTTTGTTGGTTCTTTGGTTTGTTGGTTTGTTGGTTTGTTGGTTTGTTGGTTTGTTCGTTTGTTGGTTCTTTGGTTTGTTGGTTCTTTGGTTTGTTGGTTCTTTGGTTTGTAGGTTCTTTGATTTGTTGGTTCTTTGGTTTGTTGATTTGTTGGTTCGTTGGTTTGTTGGTTTGTTGGTTTGTTGGTTTGTTATTTTGTTAGTTTGTTAGTTTGTTGGTTTGTTGGTTTGTTCGTTTGTTGGTTTGTTGGTTTGTTGGTTTGTTGGTTCTTTGGTTTGTTGGTTCTTGGGTTTGTTGGTTTGTTCGTTTGTTGGTTTGTTGGTTCTTTTTTTTATTGGTTTGTTGGTTTGTTGGTTTGTTCGTTTTTTGGTTTTTTGGTTTGTTGGTTTGTTCGTTTGTTGGTTTGTTGGTTTGTTGGTTTGTTGGTTTGTTGGTTCTTTGGTTCTTTGGTTCTTTGGTTCTTTGGTTTGTTGGTTCTTTGATTTGTTGGTTTGTTGGTTTGTTTGTTCTTTGGTTTGTTGGTTCTTTGATTTGTTGGTTTGTTGGTTTGTTGGTTTGTTGGTTTGTTGGTTTGTTGGTTCTTTGGTTTGTTGATTCATTGGTTTGTTGGTTCGTTGGTTTGTTGGTTTGTTGGTTTGTTGGTTTGTTGGTTTGTTGGTTTGTTTGTTTGTTGGCTTGTTGGTTTGTAAGTTTGTTGGTTTGTTGGTTTGTTGGTTTGTTGGTTCTTTGGTTCTTTGGTTTGTTGGTATGTTGGTTTGTTGGTTTGTTAGTTTGCTGGTCTGTTGGTTTGTTGGTTTGTTGGTTGGTTGGTTCTTTAATTCTTTGGTTTGTTGGTTTATTGGTTCGTTGGTTTGTTGGTTTATTGGGTTGTTGGTTTGTTGGTTCTTTGGTTCTTTGGTTCTTTGGTTCTTTGCTTTGTTGGTTCTTTAGTTTGTTGGTTTGTTGGTTTGTTCGTTTGTTGGTTCTTCCGTTTGTTGGTTCTTTGGTTTGTTGGTTTGTTGGTTTGTTGGTTTGTTGGTTTGTTGGTTTGTTGGTTTGTTGGTTTGTTGGTTTGTTGGTTTGTTGGTTTGTTGGTTTGTTGGTTCTTTGGTTTGTTGGTTGTTTAGTTTGTTGGTTAGTTGGTTTGTTCGTTTGTTGGTTTGTTGGTTTGTTGGTTCTTTGGTTTGTTCGTTTGTTGGTTTGTTGGTTCTTTGGTTTCTTGGTTTGTTGGTTTGTTGGTTCTTTGGTTTGTTGGTTGTTTGGTTTGTTGGTTAGTTGGTTTGTTCGTTTGTTGGTTTGTTGGTTTGTTGGTTTTTTGGTTTGTTGGTTTGTTGGTTTGTTGGTTTGTTGGTTCTTTGGTTTTTTGGTTCTTTGGTTCGTTGGTTCTTTGGTTTGTTGGTTTGTTGGTTTGTTGGTGTGTTGGTTCTGTGGTTTGTTGATTCTTTGGTTTGTTGGTTCGTTGGTTTGTTGGTTTGTTGGTTTGTTGGTTTGTTGGTTTGTTGGTTTGTTGGTTTGTTGGTTTGTTGGTTTGCTAGTTTGTTGGTTTGTTAGTTTGTTGGTTTGTTGGTTCTTTGGTTCTTTGGTTTGTTGGTTTGATGGTTTGTTGGTGTGTTAGTTTGTTGGTTTGTTGGTTTGTTGGTTTGTTGGTTTGTTGGTTCTTTGGTTCTTTGGTTTGTTGGTTTGTTGGTTTACTGGTTTGTTGGTTTGTTGGTTCTTTGGTTCTTTGGTTTATTGGTTTGTTGTTTCTTTGGTTTGTTGGTTTGTTGGTTTGTTCGTTTGTTGGTTGTTTGGTTTGTTGGTTTGTTGGTTTGTTGGTTTGTTGGTTTGTTGGTTTGTTGGTTTGTTGGTTTGTTGGTTTGTTGGTTTGTTGGTTTCTTGGTTTGTTGGTTTGTTTGTTCGTTGGATTCTTGGTTAGTTGGTTTGTTGGTTCTTTGACTTGTTGGGTTGTTGGTTTGTTGGTTTGTTCGTTTGTTGGTTCTTTGGTTTGTTGGTTCTTTGGTTTGTTCGTTTGTTGGTTTGTTGGTTTGTTGGTTTGTTGGTTTGTTGGTTTGTTGGTTCTTTGGTTCTTTGGCTCTTTGGTTTGTTGGTTTGTTGGTTTGTTGGTTTGTTGGTTTGTTGGTTTGTTGGTTCTTTGGTTTGTTGGTTTGCTGGTTCTTTGGTTTGTTGGTTTGTTGGTTTGTTGTTTTGTTGGTTTGTTGGTTTGTTAGTTTGTTGGTTTGTTGGTTAGTTAGTTTGTTGGTTTGTTGGTTTGTTGGTTCTTTGGTTTGTTGATTTTTTGGTTTGTTGGTTTGTTGGTTTGTTGGTTCTTTGATTTGTTGGTTTGTTAGTTTGTTGGTTTGTTGGTTCTTTGGTTCTTTGGTTATTTCGTTTTTTGGTTTGTTGGTTTGTTGGTTCGTTGGTTTGTTCTTTTGTTGGTTTGTTGGTTATTTGGTTTGTTGGTTCTTTGGTTTGTTGATTCTTTGGTTTGTTGGTTTGTTGGTTTCTTGGTTTGTTGGTTTGTTGGTTCATTGGTTTGTTGGTTTCTTGGTTTGTTGGTTCTTTGGTTTGTTGGTTTGTTGGTTCGTTGGTTTGTTGGTTTGTTGGTTTGTTCGTTTGTTGGTTCTTTGGTTTGTTGGTTCTTTGGTTTGTTAGTTTATAGGTTCGTTGGTTTGTTGGTTTGTTCTTTTGTTGGTTTGTTGGTTTGTTGGTTTGTTGGTTTGTTGGTTTGTTGGTTCTTTGGTTCTTTGGTTCTTTGGTTTGTTGGTTTGTTGGTTCTTTGGTTTGTTCGTTTGTTGGTTTGTCCCTTTTTTGGTTTGTTGGTTTATTGGTTTGTTGGTTCTTTGGTTCTTTGGTTTGTTGGTTCTTTGGTTCTTTGGTTTGTGGGTTCTTTGGTTTGTTGGTTTGTTGGTTTGTTGGTTTGTTAGTTTGTTGTTTTGTTAGTTTGTTGGTTTGTTCGTTTGTTGGTTTGTTGGTTCTTTGGTTTGTTGGTTTGTTGGTTTGTTGGTTTGATGGTTCTTTGGTTTGTTGGTTTGTTGGTTTGTCGGTTTGTTCGTTTGTTCGTTTGTTGGTTCTTTGGTTTGTTGGTTCTTTGGTTTGTTGTTTTTTTGGTTTGTTGGTTTGTTGGTTTGTTCATTTCTTGTTTTGTTGGTTTGTTGGTTTGTTGGTTCTTTGGTTCTTTGGCTCTTTGGTTTGTTGGTTTGTTGGTTTGTTGGTTTGTTGGTTTGTTGGTTTGTTGGTTCTTTGGTTTGTTGGTTTGTTGGTTCTTTGGTTTGTTGGTTTGTTGGTTTGTTGTTTTGTTGGTTTGTTGGTTTGTTAGTTTGTTGGTTTGTTGGTTAGTTAGTTTGTTGGTTTGTTGGTTTGTTGGTTCTTTGGTTTGTTGATTTTTTGGTTTGTTGGTTTGTTGGTTTGTTGGTTCTTTGATTTGTTGGTTTGTTAGTTTGTTGGTTTGTTGGTTCTTTGGTTCTTTGGTTATTTCGTTTTTTGGTTTGTTGGTTTGTTGGTTCGTTGGTTTGTTCTTTTGTTGGTTTGTTGGTTATTTGGTTTGTTGGTTCTTTGGTTTGTTGATTCTTTGGTTTGTTGGTTTGTTGGTTTCTTGGTTTGTTGGTTTGTTGGTTCATTGGTTTGTTGGTTTCTTGGTTTGTTGGTTCTTTGGTTTGTTGGTTTGTTGGTTCGTTGGTTTGTTGGTTTGTTGGTTTGTTCGTTTGTTGGTTCTTTGGTTTGTTGGTTCTTTGGTTTGTTAGTTTATAGGTTCGTTGGTTTGTTGGTTTGTTCTTTTGTTGGTTTGTTGGTTTGTTGGTTTGTTGGTTTGTTGGTTTGTTGGTTCTTTGGTTCTTTGGTTCTTTGGTTTGTTGGTTTGTTGATTCTTTGGTTTGTTCGTTTGTTGGTTTGTCCCTTTTTTGGTTTGTTGGTTTGTTGGTTTGTTGGTTCTTTGGTTCTTTGGTTTGTTGGTTCTTTGGTTCTTTGGTTTGTGGGTTCTTTGGTTTGTTGGTTTGTTGGTTTGTTGGTTTGTTAGTTTGTTGTTTTGTTAGTTTGTTGGTTTGTTCGTTTGTTGGTTTGTTGGTTCTTTGGTTTGTTGGTTTGTTGGTTTGTTGGTTTGATGGTTCTTTGGTTTGTTGGTTTGTTGGTTTGTCGGTTTGTTCGTTTGTTCGTTTGTTGGTTCTTTGGTTTGTTGGTTCTTTGGTTTGTTGTTTTTTTGGTTTGTTGGTTTGTTGGTTTGTTCATTTCTTGTTTTGTTGGTTTGTTGGTTTGTTGCTTCTTTGGTTCTTTGGTTCTTTGGTTTGTTGGTTCTTTGGTTTGTTGGTTCTTTGGTTTGTTGGTTTGTTGGTTTGCTCGTTTGTTGGTTTGTTGGGTCTTTGGTTCTTTGATTCTTTGGTTTGTTGGCTTGTTGGTTTGTTGGTATGTTGGTTTGTTCGTTTGCTGGTTCTTTGGTTTGTTGGTTTGTTCGTTTGTTGGTTTGTTGGTTTGTTGGTTTGTTGGTTTGTTGGTTTGTTGGTTTGTTGGTTCTTTGGTTTGTTGATTCTTAAGTTTGTTGGTTTGTTGGTTTGTTGGTTTGTTGGTTTGTTGGTTTGTTGGTTTGTTGGTTTGTTGGTTTGTTGGTTCTTTGGTTCTTTGGTTTGTTGGTTTGTTGGTTTGTTGGTTTGTTAGTTTGTTGGTTTGTTGGTTTGTTGGTGCTTTGGTTCTTTGGTTTGTTGGTTTGTTGGTTTACTGGTTTGTTGGTTTGTTGGTTCTTTGGTTCTTTGGTTCTTTGGTTTGTTCGTTCTTTGGTTTGTTGGTTTGTTGTTTTGTTCGTTTGTTGGTTCTTTGGTTTGTTGGTTTGTTGGTTTGTTGGTTTGTTGGTTTGTTGGTTTGTTGGTTTGTTTGTTTGTTGGTTTGTTGGTTTCTTGGTTTATTGGTTTGTTGGTTCATATGTTTGTTGGTTTCTTGGTTTGTTGGTTTGTTGGTTTGTTGGTTTGTTGGTTCTTTGGTTTGTTGATTCTTAAGTTTGTTGGTTTGTTTGTTTGTTGGTTCTTTGGTTTGTTAGTTCTTTGGTTTGTTGGTTTGTTGGTTTGTTTGTTTGTTGGTTCTTTGGTTTGTTGGTTCTTTGGTTTGTTGGTTCTTTGGTTTGTTGGTTCTTTGGTTTGTAGGTTCTTTGGTTTGTTGGTTCTTTGGTTTGTTGGTTTGTTGGTTTGTTGGTTCGTTGGTTTGTTGGTTTGGTGGTTTGTTGGTTTGTTATTTTGTTAATTTGTTAGTTTGTTGGTTTGTTGGTTTCTTCGTTTGTTGGTTTGATGGTTTGTCGGTTTGTTGGTTCTTTAGTTTGTTGGTTCTTTGGTTTGTTGGTTTGTTGGTTTGTTCGTTTGTTGGTTTGTTGGTTCTTTTTTTTGTTGGTTTGTTGGTTTGTTGGTTTGTTGGTTTGTTGGTTCTTTGGTTCTTTGGTTCTTTGGTTCTTTGGTATGTTGGTTCTTTGATTTGTTGGTTTGTTGGTTTGTTGGTTTGTTGGTTTGTTGGTTTGTTGGTTCTTTGGTTTGTTGGATCTTTGATTTGTTGGTTTGTTGGTTTGTTGGTTCTTTGGTTTGTTGATTCATTGGTTTGTTGGTTCGTTGGTTTGTTGGTTTGTTGGTTTGTTGGTTTGTTGGTTTGTTGGTTTGTTGGTTTGTTGGTTTGTTGGTTTGTTGGTTTGTTGGTTTGTTGGTTTGTTGGTTTGTTGGTTTGTAAGTTTGTTGGTTTGTTGGTTTGTTGGTTTGTTGGTTTGTTGGTTCTTTGGTTCTTTGGTTTGTTGGTATGTTGGTTTGTTGGTTTGTTAGTTTGCTGGTTTGTTGGTTTGTTGGTTTGTTGGTTGGTTGGTTCTTTGGTTCTTTGGTTTGTTGGTTTGTTGGTTCGTTGGTTTGTTGGGTTATTGGGTTGTTGGTTTGTTGGTTCTTTGGTTCTTTGGTTCTTTGGTTTGTTGGTTCTTTGGTTTGTTGGTTTGTTGGTTTGTTTGTTTGTTGGTTCTTTGGTTTGTTGGTTCTTTGTTTTGTTGGTTTGTTGGTTTGTTGGTTTGTTGGTTTGTTGGTTTGTTGGTTCTTTGGTTTGTTGGTTATTTGGTTTGTTGGTTAGTTGGTTTGTTCGTTTGTTGGTTTGTTGGTTTGTTGGTTCTTTGGTTTGTTCGTTTGTTGGTTCTTTGGTTTGTTGGTTTGTTGGTTTGTTGGTTCTTTGGTTTGTTGATTCTTTGGTTTGTTGGTTTGTTGGTTCGTTGGTTTGTTGGTTTCTTGGTTTGTTGGTTTGTTGGTTTGTTGGTTTGTTGGTTTGTTGGTTTGTTGGTTTGTTCATTTGTTGGTTTTTTGGTTTGTTGGTTCTTTGGTTTGTTGGTTGTTTGGTTTGTTGGATTGTTTGTTTGTTCGTTTGTTGATTTGTTGGTTTAATGGTTTGTTGGTTTGTTGGTTTGTTAGTTTGTTGGTTTGTTGGTTTGTTGGTTTGTTTGTTTGTTGGTTCTTTGGTTCTTTGGTTTGTTGGTTTGTTGGTTTGTTGGTTCGTTGGTTTGTTGGTTTGTTGGTTTGTTGGTTTGTTGGTTTGTTGGTTTGTTGGTTTGTTGGTTTGTTGGTTTGTTGGTTTGTCGGTTTGTTGGTTTGTTGGTTTGTTCGTTTGTTGGTTTGTAGGTTTGTTGGTTCGCTGGTTTGTTGGTTTATTGGTTTGTTGGTTTGTTGGTTCTTTTGTTCTTTGGTTCTTTGGTTCTTTGGTTCTTTGGTGCTTTGGTTTGTTGGTTCTTTGGTTTGTTGGTTTGTTGGTTCGTTGGTTTGTTGGTTTGTTGGCTTGTTGGTTTGTTGGTTTGTTGGTTTGTTAGTTTGTTGGTTTGTTGGTTTGTTGGTGTGTTGGTTTGTTGGTTTGTTGGTTTGTTGGTTTGTTCATTTGTTGGTTTTTTGGTTTGTTGGTTCTTTGGTTTGTTGGTTGTTTGGTTTGTTGGATTGTTTGTTTGTTCGTTTGTTGGTTTGTTTGGTTTAATGGTTTGTTGGTTTGTTGGTTTGTTAGTTTGTTGGTTTGTTGGTTTGTTGGTTTGTTGGTTTGTTTGTTTGTTGGTTCTTTGGTTCTTTGGTTTGTTGGTTTGTTGGTTTGTTAGTTTGTTGGTTTGTTTGTTTGTCGGTTTGTTGGTTTGTTTGTTTGTTGGTTTGTTGGTTTGTTCGTTTGTTGGTTTGTAGGTTTGTTGGTTCGTTGGTTTGTTGGTTTATTGGTTTGTTTGTTTGTTGGTTCTTTGGTTCTTTGGTTTGTTGGTTTGTTGGTTTGTTGGTTCGTTGGTTTGTTGGTTTGTTGGTTTTTTGGTTTGTTGGTTTGTTGGTTTGTTGGTTTTTTGGTTCGTTGGTTTGTTCGTTTGTTGGTTTGTTGGTTTGTTGGTTCGTTGGTTTGTTGGTTTATTGGTTTGTTGGTTTGTTGGTTTGTTGGTTCTTTGGTTCTTTGGTTCTTTGGTTCTTTGGTTCTTTGGTTCTTTGGTTGTTTGGTTTGTTGGTTCTTTGGTTTTTTGGTTTGTTGGTTTGTTCGTTTGTTGTTTTAATGGTTTGTTGGTTCTTTGGTTTGTTGGTACTTTGGTTTATTGGCTTGTTGGTTTGTTGGTTTGTTGGTTTGTTGGTTTGTTGGTTTGTTGGTTTGTTGGTTTGTTGGTTTGTTGGTTTGTTGGTTTGTTCGTTTGTTGGTTTGTTGGTTTTTTGGTTTGTTGGTTGTTTGGCTTGTTAGTTTGTTCGTTTGTTGGTTTGTTGGTTTGTTGGTTTGTTGGTTTGTTGCTTTGTTAGTTTGTTAGTTTGTTGGCTTGTTGGTTTGTTGGTTTGTTGGTTTGTTGGTTCTTTGGTTCTTTGGTTTGTTGGTTCGTTGGTTTGTTGGTTTGTTGGTTTGTTCGTTTGTTTGTTTGTTGGTTTGTTGGTTTGTTGGTCGTTGGTTTGTTCGTTTGTTGGTTTGTTGGTTTGTTGGTTCGTTGGTTTGTTAGTTTGTTGGTTTGTTGGTTTGTTGATTCTTTGGTTTGTTGGTTTGTTGGTTCTTTGGTTTGTTGGTTTGTTGGTTTGTTGGTTTGTTGGTTTGTTGGTTTGTTGGTTTGTTGGTTTGTTGGTTTGTTGGTTTGTTGGTTTGTTGGTTTGTTGGTTCTTTGGTTCTTTGGTTTGTTGGTTTGTTGGTTTGTTGGTTTGTTCGTTTGTTGGTTTGTTGGTTTCTTGGTTTGTTGGTTCGTTGGTTTGTTCGTTTGTTGGTTTGTAGGTTTGTTGGTTCGTTGGTTTGTCGGCTTATTGGTTTGTTGGTTTGTTAGTTCTTTGGTTCTTTTGTTTGTTGGTGTTTGGTTTGTTGGTTTGTTGGTTTGTTCGTTTGTTGGTTTGTTGGTTTGTTGGTTTATTGGTTATTTGGTTTGTTGGTTAGTTGGTTTGTTCGTTTGTTGGTTTGTTGGTTTGTTGGTTCTTTGGTTTGTTCGTTTGTTGGTTTGTTGGTTCTTTGGTTTGTTGGTTTGTTGGTTTGTTGGTTCTTTGGTTTGTTGGTTGTTTGGTTTGTTGGTTAGTTGGTTTGTTCGTTTGTTGGTTTGTTGGTTTGTTAGTTTTTTGGTTTGTTGGTTTTTTGGTTTGTTGGTTTGTTCCTTTGTTGGTTTGTTGGTTTGTTCGTTTGTTGGTTTGTTGGGATGTTGGTTCTTTGGTTTGTTGATTCTTTGGTTTGTTGGTTTGTTGGTTCGTTGGTTTGTTGGTTTGTTGGTTTGTTGGTTTGTTGGTTTGTTGGTTTGTTGGTTTGTTGGTTTGTTGGTTTGTTCATTTGTTGGTTCTTTGGTTTGTTGGTTCTTTGTTTTGTTGGTTTGTTGGTTTGTTGGTTTGTTGGTTTGTTGGTTCTTTGGTTTGTTGGTTATTTGGTTTGTTGGTTAGTTGGTTTGTTCGTTTGTTGGTTTGTTGGTTTGTTGGTTCTTTGTTTTTGTTCGTTTGTTGGTTTGTTGGTTATTTGGTTTGTTGGTTTGTTGGTTTGTTGGTTCTTTGGTTTGTTGGTTGTTTGGTTTGTTGGTTAGTTGGTTTGTTCGTTTGTTGGTTTGTTGGTTTGTTAGTTTTTTGGTTTGTTGGTTTTTTGGTTTGTTGGTTTGTTCCTTTGTTGGTTTGTTGGTTTGTTGGTTTGTTGGTTTGTTGGTTCTTTGGTTTTTTGGTTCTTTGGTTCGTTGGTTCTTTGGTTTGTTGGTTCCTTGGTTTGTTGTTTGTTGGTTATTTGGTTTGTTGATTTTTTGGTTTGTTGGTTAGTTGGTTTGTTGGTTCTTTGGTTTGTTGGTTTGTTGGTTTGTTGGTTCTTTGGTTTGTTGTTTCTTTGGTTTGTTGGTTCTTTGGTTTGTTGGTTCTTTGGTTTGTTGGTTCATTGGGTTGTAGGTTCTTTGGTTTGTTGGTTCTTTGCTTTGTTTGTTTGTTGGTTTGTTGGTTCGTTGGTTTGTTGGTTTGCTACTTTGTTGGTTTGTTAGTTTGTTGGTTTGTTGGTTTGTTCGTTTGTTGGTTTGTTGGTTTGTTGGTTTGTTGGTTTGTTGGTTCTTTGGTTTGTTGGTTCTTTGGTTTGTTGGTTTGTTCGTTTGTTCCTTTGTTGGTTCTTTGGTTTGCTGGTTTGTTGGTTTGTTGGTTTTTTGGTTTGTTGGTTTGTTCGTTTGTTGGTTTGTTGGTTTGTTGGTTTGTTGGTTTGTTGGTTCTTTGGTTCTTTGGTTCTTTGGTTTTTCGGTTCTTTGGTTTGTTGGCTTGTTGGTTTGTTCGTTTATTGGTTTGTTGGGATGTTGGTTCTTTGGTTTGTTGATTCTTTGGTTTGTTGGTTTGTTGGTGCGTTGGTTTGTTGGTTTGTTGGTTTGTTGGTTTGTTGGTTTGTTGGTTTGTTGGTTTATTGGTTTGTTGGTTTGTTGGTTTGTTGGTTTGTTCATTTGTTGGTTTTTTGGTTTGTTGGTTCTTTAGTTTGTTGGTTGTTTGGTTTGTTGGATTGTTTGTTTGTTCGTTTGTTGGTTTGTTTGGTTTAATGGTTTGTTGGTTTGTTGGTTTGTTAGTTTGTTGGTTTGTTGGTTTGTTGGTTTGTTGGTTTGTTTGTTTGTTGGTTCTTTGGTTCTTTGGTTTGTTGGTTTGTTGGTTTGTTAGTTTGTTGGTTTGTTTGTTTGTTGGTTTGTTGGTTTGTTGGTTTGTTGGTTTGTTTGTTTGTTGGTTTGTTGGTTTGTCCGTTTGTTGGTTTGTAGGTTTGTTGGTTCGTTGGTTTATTGGTTTATTGGTTTGTTTGTTTGTTGGTTCTTTGGTTCTTTGGTTTGTTGGTTTGTTGGTTTGTTGGTTCGTTGGTTTGTTGGTTTGTTGGTTTGTTGGTTTGTTGGTTTGTTGGTTTGTTGGTTTTTTGGTTCGTTGGTTTGTTCGTTTGTTGGTTTGTTGGTTTGTTGTTTCGTTGGTTTGTTGGTTTATTGGTTTGTTGGTTTGTTGGTTTGTTGGTTCTTTGGTTCTTTGGTTCTTTGGTTCTTTGGTTGTTTGGTTCTTTGGTTTGTTGGTTCTTTGGTTTGTTGGTTTGTTGGTTTGTTCGTTTGTTGTTTTAATGGTTTGTTGGTTCTTTGGTTTGTTGGTACTTTGGTTTGTTGGCTTGTTGGTTTGTTGGTTCGTTGGTTTGTTGGTTTGTCGGTTTGTTGGTTTTTTTGGTTTGTTGGTTTGTTGGTTTGTTTGTTTGTTGGATTGTTCGGTTGTTGGTTCTTTGGTTTGTTGATTCTTTGGTTTGTTGGCTTGTTAGTATGTTGGTTTGTGGGTTTGTTGGATTGTTGGTTTGTTGGTTTGTTGTTTGTTAGTTTGTTGGTTTGTTGGTTTGTTGGTTTGTTGGTTTGTTTGTTCTTTGGTTCTTTGGTTTGTTGGTTCGTTGGTTTGTTGGTTTGTTGGTTTGTTGGTTTGTTGGTTTGTTCGTTTGTTTGTTTGTTGGTTTGTTGGTTTGTTGGTTCGTTGGTTTGTTCGTTTGTTGGTTTGTTGGTTTGTTGGTTCGTTGGTTTGTTGGTTTGTTGTTTTGTTGATTTTTTGGTTTGTTGGTTTATTGGTTTGTTGGTTTGTTGGCTTATTGGTTTGTTGGTTTGTTGGTTTGTTGGTTTGTTGGTTCTTTAGTTTGTTGGTTCTTTGGTTTGTTAGTTTGTTGGTTTGTTGGTTTGTTGGTTCGTTGGTTTGTTCGTTTGTTAGTTTGTTGGTTTGTTGGTTTGTTGGTTCGTTGGTTTGTTGGTTTGTTGGTTCTTTGGTTTGTTGATTCTTTGGTTTGTTGGTTTGTTGGTTCTTTTTTGTTCGTTTGTTGGTTTGTTGATTTGTTGGTTTGTTGGTTTGTTCGTTTGTTGGTTTGTTGGTTTGTTGGTTTGTTGGTTTGTTGGTTTGTTGGTTTGTTGGTTTGTTGGTTTGTTGGTTAGTTGGTTTGTTAGTTCTTTGGTTCTTTAGTTTGTTGGTTTGTTGGTTTGTTGGTTCGTTGGTTTGTTCCCTTGTTGGTTTGTCGGTTTGTTCATTTGTTGGTTTGTTGGTTTGTTGGTTTGTTAGTTTGTTGGTTTGTTGGTTTCTTGGTTGTTTGGTTCGTTGGTACTTTGGTTTGTTGGTTTGTTGGTTTGTTGGTTTTGTTGGTTCTTTGGTTTGTTGGTTCTTTGGTTTGTTTGTTCTTTGGTTTCTTGGTTTGTTGGTTTGTTGGTTTGTTGGTTTGTTGGTTTGTCGGTTTGTTGGTTCTTTGGTTTGTTGGTTCTTTGGTTTCTTGGTTTGTTGGTTTGTTGGTTCTTTGGTTTGTTGGTTTGTTGGTTTGCTGGTTTGTTCGTTTGTTCGTTTGTTGGTTTGTTGGTTTGTTGGTTTGTTGGTTTATTGGTTCTTTGGTTTTTTGGTTCTTTGGTTTGTTGGTTCTTTGGTTTGTTGGTTCTTTGGTTTGCTGGTTCTTTGGTTTGTTGGTTCTTTGGTTTGTTGTTTCTTTGGTTTGTTGGTTCTTTGGTTTGTAAGTTCTTTGGTTTGTTGGTTCTTTGGTTTGTTGGTTTGTTGGTTCGTTGGTTTGTTGATTTGTTATTTTGTTGGTTTGTTAGTTTGTTATTTTGTTGGGGTGTTCGTTTGTTGGTTTGTTGGTTTGTTGGTTCTTTGGTTTGTTAATTCTTTGGTTTGTTGGTTTTTTGGTTTGTTCCTTTGTTGGTTCTTTGGTTTGTTGGTTTGTTGGTTTTTTGGTTTATTGGTTTGCTGGTTTTTATGTTTGTTGGTTTGTTCGTTTGTTGGTTGTTGGTTTGTCCGTTTGTTGGTTTGTTGGTTTCTTGGTTCTTTGGTTTGTTGATTCTTTGGTTTGTTGGTTTGTTGGTTCGTTGGTTTGATGGTTTGTTGGTTTCTTGGTTTCTTGGTTTGTTGGTTTGTTAGTTTATTGGTTTGTTCATTTGTTGGTTTTTTGGTTTGTTGGTTCTTTGGTTTGTTGGTTGTTTGGTTTGTTGGATTGTTTGTTTGTTGGTTTGTTGGTTCGTTAGTTTGTTGGTTTGTTGGTTTGTTGATTCTTTGGTTTGTTGGTTTGTTGGTTCTTTGGTTTGTTGGTTTGTTGGTTTGTTGGTTTGTTGGCTTGTCCGTTTGTTGGTTTGTTGGTTTCTTGGTTCTTTGGTTTCTTGGTTTCTTGGTTTGTTGGTTTGTTAGTTTATTGGTTTGTTCATTTGTTGGTTTTTTGGTTTGTTGGTTCTTTGGTTTGTTGGTTGTTTGGTTTGTTGGATTGTTTGTTTGTTGGTTTGTTGGTTTGTTGGTTTGTTGGTTCGTTAGTTTGTTGGTTTGTTGGTTTGTTGATTCTTTGGTTTGTTGGTTTGTTGGTTCTTTGGTTTGTTGGTTTGTTGGTTTGTTGGTTTGTTGGCTTGTTCGTTTGTTGGTTTGTTGGTTTGTCGGTTTCTTGGTTTGTTGGTTCTTTGGTTTGTTGGTTCTTTGGTTTGTTAGTTTGTTGGTTTGTTGGTTTGTTGGTTTGTTGGTTTGTTGGTTTGTTCGTTTGTTGGTTTGTTGGTTTGTTGGTTCGTTGGTTTGTTGGTTTGTTGGTTCTTTGGTTTGTTGATTCATTGGTTTGTTGGTTTGTTGATTCTTTTTTGTTCGTTTGTTGGTTTCTTGGTTTGTTAGTTTGTTGGTTTGTTGGTTTGTTGGTTTGTTGGTTTGTTCGTTTGTTGGTTTGTTGGTTAGTTGGTTTGTTGGTTTGTTGGTTTGTTGTTTAGTTGGTTTGTTAGTTCTTTGGTTCTTTGGTTTGTTGGTTTGTTGGTTCGGTGGCTTGTTCGTTTGTTGGTTTGTTGGTTTGTTGGTTTGTTGGTTTGTTGGTTTGTTGGTTTGTTGGTTTGTTAGTTTCTTGGTTTGTTGGTTTCTTGGTTGTTTGGTTTGTTGGTACTTTGGTTTGTTGGTTTGTTGGTTTGTTGGTTTGTTGGTTTGTTGGTTCTTTGGTTTGTTGGTTCTTTGGTTTGTTGGTTCTTTGGTTTGTTGGTTTGTTGGTTTGTTGGTTTGTTGGTTTGTTGGTTTGTTGGTTCTTTTGTTTGTTGGTTCTTTGGTTTGTTGGTTTGTTGGTTCTTTGGTTTGTTGGTTTGTTGGTTTGTTCGTTTGTTCGTTTGTTGGTTTGTTGGTTTGTTGGTTTGTTGGATTGTTGGTTCTTTGGTTTTTTGGTTCTTTGGTTTGTTGGTTCTTTGGTTTGTTGGTTTGTCGGTTTGTAGGTTTGTTGGTTCTTTGGTTCTTTGGTTCTTTGGTTTGTTGGTTCGTTGGTTTGTTCGTTTGTTGGTTTGTTGGTTTGTTGGTTTGTTGGTTTGTTGGTTTGTTGATTCATTGGTTTGTTGGTTTGTTGATTCTTTTTTGTTCGTTTGTTGGTTTCTTGGTTTGTTAGTTTGTTGGTTTGTTGGTTTGTTGGTTTGTTGGTTTGTTGGTTTGTTCGTTTGTTGGTTTGTTGGTTAGTTGGTTTGTTGGTTTGTTGGTTTGTTGTTTAGTTGGTTTGTTAGTTCTTTGGTTCTTTGGTTTGTTGGTTTGTTGGTTCGGTGGCTTGTTCGTTTGTTGGTTTGTTGGTTTGTTGGTTTGTTGGTTTGTTGGTTTGTTGGTTTGTTGGTTTGTTAGTTTCTTGGTTTGTTGGTTTCTTGGTTGTTTGGTTTGTTGGTACTTTGGTTTGTTGGTTTGTTGGTTTGTTGGTTTGTTGGTTTGTTGGTTCTTTGGTTTGTTGGTTCTTTGGTTTGTTGGTTCTTTGGTTTGTTGGTTTGTTGGTTTGTTGGTTTGTTGGTTTGTTGGTTTGTTGGTTTGTTGGTTCTTTTGTTTGTTGGTTCTTTGGTTTGTTGGTTTGTTGGTTCTTTGGTTTGTTGGTTTGTTGGTTTGTTCGTTTGTTCGTTTGTTGGTTTGTTGGTTTGTTGGTTTGTTGGATTGTTGGTTCTTTGGTTTTTTGGTTCTTTGGTTTGTTGGTTCTTTGGTTTGTTGGTTTGTCGGTTTGTAGGTTTGTTGGTTCTTTGGTTCTTTGGTTCTTTGGTTTGTTGGTTCGTTGGTTTGTTCGTTTGTTGGTTTGTTGGTTTGTTGGTTTGTTGGTTTGTTGGTTTGTTGGTTCTTTGGTTTGTTGGTTTTTTGGTTTGTTGATTCTTTGGTTTGTTGGTTTGTTGGTTTGTTGTTTTGTTGGTTCGTCGGTTTGCTGGTTTCTTGGCTTGTTGGTTTGTTGTACCTTTTGTTTGTTGGTTCTTTGGTTTGTTGGTTTGTTGGTTTATTGGTTCGTTCGTTTGTTGGTTTGTTGGTTTGTTGGTTTGTTCGTTTGTTGGTTCTTTGCTTTGTTGGTTCTATGGTTTGTTGGTTTGTTGGCTCGTTGGTCTGTTCGTTCTTTTGTTTGTTGGTTCTTTGGTTTGTTGGTTTGTTCTTTTGTTGGTTTGTTGGTAAGTATGTTTGTTGGTTTGTTGGTTCTTTGGTTCTTTGGTTTAATGGTTCGTTGGTTTGTTGGTTTGTTGGTTTGTTGGTTCGTTGGTTTGTTTGTTTGTTGGTTTGTTCGTTTGTTGGTTTATTGGTTCTTTGGTTTGTTGCTTCTGTGGTTTGTTGGTTTGTTGGTTCGTTGGTTTGTTGGTTTGTTGGTTTGTCGTTTGTTGGTTCTTTGGTTTGTTGGTTCTTTGGTTTGTTGGTTTGTTGGTTGGTTGGTTTGTTTGTTTGTTCTTTTATTGGTTTGATGGTTTGTTGGTTTGTTGGTTCTCTGGTTCTTTGGTTCTTTGGTTTGTTTGTTTGTTGGTTCTTTGGTTTGTTCGTTTGTTGGTTTGTTGGTTCTTTAGTTTGTTGGTTTGTTGGTTTGTTGGTTATTTGGTTCTTTGGTTTGTTGGTTCTTTGGTTTGTTGGTTCTTTGTTTTGTTGGTTTGTTGGTTTGTTGGTTCTTTGGTTTGTTGGTTCTTTGGTTTGTTGGTTTGTTGGTTCTTTGGTTTGTTGGTTTGTTAGTTTGTTGGTTTGTTCGTTTGTTGGTTTATTGGTTTGTTGGTTTGTTGGTTTGTTGGTTCTTTGGTTTGTTGGTTTGTTGGTTTGTTGGTTTGTTCGTTTGTTGGTTCTTTGGTTCTTTGGTTCTTTGGTTTGTTGGTTCTTTGGTTTGTGGGTTTGTTGGTTTGTTCGTTTCTTGGTTTGTTGGTATATTGGTTTGTTGATTCTTTGGTTCTTTGGTTCTTTGGTTTGTTGGTTCTTTGGTTTGTTGGTTTGTTGGTTTGTTTGTTTGTTGGTTTGTTGGTTCATCGGTTCTTTGGTTTGTTGGTTTGTTGGTTTGTTGGTATGTTGGTTTGTTGGTTTGTTCGTTTGTAAGTTCTTTGGTTCTTTGGTTCTTTGGTTTGTTGGTTTGTTGGTTTGTTGGTTCTTTGGTTTGTTCGTTTCTTGGTTTGTTAGTTCTTTGGTTTGTTGGTTTGTTGGTTCTTTGGTTTGTTGGTTTGTTGGTTCTTTGGTTCTTTGGTTTGTTGGTTCTTTGGTTTGTTGATCCTTTAGTTTGTTTGTTTGTTCTTTTGTTGGTTTGTTGGTTTGTTGGTTTGTTGGTTCTTTGGTTTGTTGGTTGGTTCATTTGTTGGTTTGTTGAATTGTCGGTTTGTTGGTTTGTTGGTTCTTTGGTTCTTTGGTTCTTTGGTTTGTTGGTTTGTTGGTTTGTTGGTTCTTTGGTTTGTTCGTTTCTTGGTTTGTTAGTTCTTTGGTTTGTTGGTTTGTTGGTTTGTTGGTTTGTTTGTTTGTTGGTTTGTTGGTTCATCGGTTCTTTGGTTTGTTGGTTGGTTCATTTGTTGGTTTGTTGAATTGTCGGTTTGTTGGTTTGTTGGTTCTTTGGTTCTTTGGTTCTTTGGTTTGTTGGTTTGTTGGTTTGTTGGTTCTTTGGTTTGTTCGTTTCTTGGTTTGTTAGTTCTTTGGTTTGTTGGTTTGTTGGTTCTTTGGTTTGTTGGTTTGTTGGTTCTTTGGTTCTTTGGTTTGTTGGTTCTTTGGTTTGTTGATCCTTTAGTTTGTTTGTTTGTTCTTTTGTTGGTTTGTTGGTTTGTTGGTTTGTTGGTTTGTTGGTTCTTTGGTTCTTTGGTTTAATGGTTCGTTGGTTTGTTGGTTTGTTGGTTCGTTGGTTTGTTCGTTTGTTGGTTTCTTCGTTTGTTGGTTTGTTGGTTCTTTGGTTTGTTGCTTCTTTGGTTTGTTGGTTTGTTGGTTTGTTCGTTCGTTGGTTTGATGGTTTGTTGGTTTGTCGTTCGTTGATTCTTTGGTTTGTTAG
The DNA here is from genome assembly GCA_958298945.1 of Atherix ibis. NCBI lineage: Eukaryota > Metazoa > Arthropoda > Insecta > Diptera > Athericidae > Atherix > Atherix ibis. The sequence goes on from OY282608.1 coordinate 68,651,622, forward strand.
TTCTTTGGTTTGTTGGTTTCTTGGTTCGTTGGTTTGTTGGTTTGTTCTTTTGTTGGTTTGATGGTTTGTTGGTTTGTTGGTTCTTTGCTTCTTTGGTTCTTTGGTTTGTTGGTTGGTTGGTTCGTTGGTTGGTTCGTTTGTTGGTTTGTTGGTTCTTTGGTTTGTTGATTCTTTGTTTTGTTGGTTTGTTGGTTTATTGGTTTGTTGGTTTGTTAGTTCTTTGGTTCTTTTGTTTGTTGGTGTTTGGTTTGTTGGTCTGTTGTTTTGTTGGTTTGTTCGTTTGTTGGTTTGTTGGTTTGTTGGTTTGTTGGTTTATTGGTTTTTGGTTTGTTAGTTTGTTGGTTCTTTGGTTTGTTCGTTTGTTGATTTGTTGGTTCTTTAGTTTGTTGGTTTGTTGGTTTGTTGGTTATTTGGTTCTTTGGTTTGTTGGTTCTTTGGTTTGTTGGTTCTTTGTTTTGTTGGTTTGTTGGTTTATTGGTTTGTTGGTTTGTTAGTTCTTTGGTTCTTTTGTTTGTTGGTGTTTGGTTTGTTGGTTTGTTGGTTTGTTCGTTTGTTGGTTTGTTGGTTTGTTGAATTGTTGGTTTATTGGTTTGTTCGCTTGTTGGTTTGTTGGTTTGTTGGTTTGTTGGTTTGTTGGTTCTTTGGTTCTTTGGTTCTTTGGTTTGTTGGTTTGTTGGTTTGTTGGTTTGTAGGTTTGTTGGTTCTTTGGTTCTTTGGTTCTTTGGTTTGTTGGTTCGTTGGTTTGTTCGTTTGTTGGTTTGTTGGTTTGTTGGTTTGTTGGTTCTTTGGTTTGTTGGTTCTTTGGTTTGTTGATTCTTTGGTTTGTTGGTTTGTTGTTTTGTTGTTTTGTTGGTTCGTCGGTTTGCTGGTTTCTTGGTTTGGTGGTTTGTTGTACCTTTTGTTTTGTTGGTTCTTTGGTTTGTTGGTTTGTTGGTTTATTGGTTCGTTCGTTTGTTGGTTTGTTGGTTTGTTGGTTTGTTCGTTTGTTGGTTCTTTGGTTTGTTGGTTCTTTGGTTTGTTGGTTTGTTGGCTCGTTGGTCTGTTGGTTCTTTTGTTTGTTGGTTCTTTGGTTTGTTGGTTTGTTCTTTTGTTGGTTTGTTGGTTAGTTGGTTTGTTGGTTTTTTGGTCTGTTGGTTCTTTAGTTCTTTGGTTTAATGGTTCGTTGGTTTGTTGGTTTGTTGGTTTGTTGGTTCGTTGGTTTGTTTGTTTGTTGGTTTGTTCGTTTGTTGGTTTGTTGGTTCTTTGGTTTGTTGCTTCTTTGGTTTGTTGGTTTGTTGGTTCGTTGGTTTGTTGGTCTGTTGGTTTGTTGGTTTGTCGTTTGTTGGTTCTTTGGTTTGTTGGTTCTTTGGTTTGTTGGTTTGTTGGTTCGTTGGTTCTTTGGTTTGTTCGTTTGTTGGTTTGTTGGTTCTTTAGTTTGTTGGTTTGTTGGTTTGTTGGTTATTTGGTTCTTTGGTTTGTTGGTTCTTTGGTTTGTTGGTTCTTTGTTTTGTTGGTTTGTTGGTCTGTTGGTTCCTTGGTTAGTTGGTTCTTTGGTTTCTTGGTTTGTTGGTTCTTTGGTTTGTTGGTTTGTTAGTTTGTTGGTTTGTTTGTTTGTTGGTTTGTTGGTTTGTTGGTTTGTTGGTTCTCTGGTTCTTTGGTTCTTTGGTTTGTTGGTTTCTTGGTTCTTTGGTTTGTTCGTTTGTTGGTTTGTTGGTTCTTTAGTTTGTTGGTTTGTTGGTTATTTGGTTCTTTGGTTTGTTGGTTCTTTGGTTTGTTGGTTCTTTGTTTTGTTGGTTTGTTGGTTCCTTGGTTAGTTGGTTCTTTGGTTTCTTGGTTTGTTGGTTCTTTGGTTTGTTGGTTTGTTAGTTTGTTGGTTTGTTTGTTTGTTGGTTTGTTGGTTTGTTGGTTTGTTGGTTCTTTGGTTTTTTGGTTTGTTAGTTTGTTGGTTTGTTCGTTTGTTGGTTCTTTGGTTCTTTGGTTCTTTGGTTTGTTGGTTCTTTGGTTTGTTGGTTTGTTCGTTTCTTGGTTTGTTGGTATGTTGGTTTGTTGGTTCTTTGGTTCTTTGTTTCTTTGGTTTGTTGGTTCTTTGGTTTGTTGGTTTGTTGGTTTGTTCGTTTGTTGGTTTGTTGGTTCTTCGGTTCTTTGGTTTGTTGGTTAGTTGGTTTGTTGGTATGTTGGTTTGTTGGTTTGTTCGTTTGTTAGTTCTTTGGTTTGTTGGTTTAATGGTTGGTTCATTTGTTGGTTTGTTGGTTTGTCGGTTTGTTGGTTTGTTGGTTCTTTGGTTCTTTGGTTTGTTGGTTTGTTGGTTCTTTGGTTTGTTCGTTTCTTGGTTTGTTGGTTCTTTGGTTTGTTGGTTTGTTGGTTCTTTGGTTTGTTGGTTTGTTGGTTCTTTTGTTCTTTGGTTTGTTGGTTCTTTGGTTTGTTGATCCTTTGGTTTGTTGGTTTGTTGGTTTGTTCGTTCGTTGGTTTGATGGTTTGTTGGTTTGTCGTTCGTTGATTCCTTGGTTTGTTAGTTCTTTGGTTTGTTGGTTTCTTGGTTTGTTGGTTTGTTGGTTTGTTCTTTTGTTGGTTTGATGGTTTGTTGGTTTGTTGGTTCTTTGCTTCTTTGGTTCTTTGGTTTGTTGGTTGGTTGGTTCTTTGGTTTGTTCGTTTGTTGGTTTGTTGGTTCTTTAGTTTGTCGGTTTGTTGGTTTGTTGGTTCTTTGGTTTGTTGGTTCTTTGGTTTGTTGATTCTTTGTTTTGTTGGTTTGTTCGTTTATTGGTTTGTTGGTTTGTTAGTTCTTTGGTTCTTTTGTTTGTTGGTGTTTGGTTTGTTGGTCTGTTGGTTTGTTGGTTTGTTTGTTTGTTGGTTTGTTGGTTTGTTGGTTTGTTGGTTTATTGGTTTTTGGTTTGTTAGTTTGTTGGTTCTTTGGTTTGTTCGTTTGTTGATTTGTTGGTTCTTTAGTTTGTTGGTTTGTTGGTTTGTTTATTATTTGGTTCTTTGGTTTGTTGGTTCCTTGGGTTTGTTGGTTCTTTGTTTTGTTGGTTTGTTGGTTCATTGGTTTGTTGGTTTGTTAGTTCTTTGGTTCTTTTGTTTGTTGGTGTTTGGTTTGTTGGTTTGTTGGTTTGTTCGTTTGTTGGTTTGTTGGTTTGTTGGATTGTTGGTTTATTGGTTTGTTCGTTTGTTCGCTTGTTGGTTTGTTGGTTTGTTGGTTTGTTGGTTCTTTGGTTCTTTGGTTCTTTGGTTTGTTGGTTTGTTGGTTTGTTGGTTTGTAGGTTTGTTGGTTCTTTGGTTCTTTGGTTCTTCGGTTTGTTGGTTCGTTTGTTTGTTCGTTTGTTGGTTTGTTGGTTTGTTGGTTTGTTGGTTTGTTGGTTCTTTGGTTTGTTGGTTCTTTGGTTTGTTGATTCTTTGGTTTGTTGGTTTGTTGTTTTGTTGTTTTGTTGGTTCGTCGGTTTGCTGGTTTCTTGGTTTGGTGGTTTGTTGTACCTTTTGTTTTGTTGGTTCTTTGGTTTGTTGGTTTGTTGGTTTATTGGTTCGTTCGTTTGTTGGTTTGTTGGTTTGTTGGTTTGTTCGGTTGTTGGTTCTTTGGTTTGTTGGTTCTTTGGTTTGTTGGTTTGTTGGCTCGTTGGTCTGTTGGTTCTTTTGTTTGTTGGTTCTTTGGTTTGTTGGTTTGTTCTTTTGTTGGTTTGTTGGTTAGTTGGTTTGTTGGTTTGTTGGTTTGTTGGTTTGTTGGTTCTTTGGTTCTTTGGTTTAATGGTTCGTTGGTTTGTTGGTTTGTTGGTTTGTTGGTTCGTTGGTTTGTTTGTTTGTTGGTTTGTTCGTTTGTTGGTTTGTTGGTTCTTTGGTTTGTTGCTTCTTTGGTTTGTTGGTTTGTTGGTTCGTTGGTTTGTTGGTCTGTTGGTTTGTTGGTTTGTCGTTTGTTGGTTCTTTGGTTTGTTGGATCTTTGGTTTGTTGGTTTGTTGGTTCGTTGGTTTGTTTGTTTGTTCTTTTGTTGGTTTGATGGTTTGTTGGTTTGTTGGTTCTCTGGTTCTTTGGTTCTTTGGTTTGTTGGTTTGTTGGTTCTTTGGTTTGTTCGTTTGATGGTTTGTTGGTTCTTTAGTTTGTTGGTAATTTGGTTCTTTGGTTTGTTGGTTCTTTGGTTTGTTGGTTCTTTGTTTTGTTGGTTTGTTGGTTTGTTGGTTCCTTGGTTAGTTGGTTCTTTGGTTTCTTGGTTTGTTGGTTATTTGGTTTGTTGGTTTGTTAGTTTGTTGGTTTGTTTGTTTGTTGGTTTGTTGGTTTGTTGGTTTGTTGGTTCTTTGGTTTGTTGGTTTGTTGGTTTGTTGGTTTGTTCGTTTGTTGGTTCTTTGGTTCTTTGGTTCTTTGGTTTGTTGGTTCTTTGGTTTGTTGGTTTGTTCGTTTCTTGGTTTGTTGGTATGTTGGTTTGTTGGTTCTTTGGTTCTTTGTTTCTTTGGTTTGTTGGTTCTTTGGTTTGTTGGTTTGTTGGTTTGTTCGTTTGTTGGTTTGTTGGTTCTTCGGTTCTTTGGTTTGTTGGTTCTTTGGTTTGTTGGTATGTTGGTTTGTTGGTTTGTTCGTTTGTTAGTTCTTTGGTTTGTTGGTTTAATGGTTGGTTCATTTGTTGGTTTGTTGGTTTGTCGGTTTGTTGGTTTGTTGGTTCTTTGGTTCTTTGGTTCTTTGGTTTGTTGGTTTGTTGGTTCTTTGGTTTGTTCGTTTCTTGGTTTGTTGGTTCTTTGGTTTGTTGGTTTGTTGGTTCTTTGGTTTGTTGGTTTGTTGGTTCTTTGGTTCATTGGTTTGTTGGTTCTTTGGTTTGTTGATCCTTTGGTTTGTTGGTTTGTTCTTTTGTTGGTTTGTTGGTTTGTTGGTTCTTTGGTTCTTTGGTTTAATGGTTCGTTGGTTTGTTGGTTTGTTGGTTTGTTGGTTCGTTGGTTTGTTCGTTTGTTGGTTTGTTCGTTTGTTCGTTTGTTGGTTTGTTGGTTTGTTGGTTTTTTGCTTCTTTGGTTCTTTGGTTTGTTGGTTTGTTGGTTCTTTGGTTTGTTGGTTCTTTGTTTTGTTGGTTTGTTGGTTTAATGGTTGGTTCATTTGTTGGTTTGTTGGTTTGTCGGTTTGTTGGTTTCTTGGTTCGTTGGTTTGTTGGTTTGTTCTTTTGTTGGTTTGATGGTTTGTTGGTTTGTTTGTTTTTTGCTTCTTTGGTTCTTTGGTTTGTTGGTTGGTTGGTTCTTTGGTTTGTTCGTTTGTTGGTTTGTTGGTTCTTTAGTTTTTTGGTTTGTTGGTTCTTTGGTTTGTTGGTTCTTTGTTTTGTTGGTTTGTTGGTTTATTGGTTTGTTGGTTTGTTAGTTCTTTGTTTCTTTTGTTTGTTGGTGTTTGGTTTGTTGGTTTGTTGGTTTGTTGGTTTGTTCGTTTGTTGGCTTGTTGGTTTGTTGGTTTGTTGGTTTGTTGGTTCGTTGGTTTGTTCGTTTGTTGGTTTGATGGTTTGTTGCTTCGTTGGTTTGTTGGTTTATTGGTTTGTTGGTTTATTAGTTCTTTGGTTCTTTTATTCTTTGGTTTGTTGGTTCTTCGGTTTGTTGGTTTGCTGGTTTGTTTGTGTGTTGGTTTGTTCGTTTGTTGGTTGTTTGGTTTGTTGATTCTTTGGTTTGTTGGCTTGTTGGTATGTTGGTTTTATGGGTTTGTTGGTTTGTTGGTTTGTTGGTTTCTTGGTTCGTTGGTTCTTTGGTTTGTTGGTTTGTTGGTTCTTCGGTTTGTTGGTTTCTTGGTTCTTTGGTTCTTTGGTTTGTTGGTTCTTTGGTTTGTTGATTCTTTGGTTTGTTGGTATGTTGGTTTGTTGGTTCTTTGGTTAGATGGTTTCTTGGTTTGTTGGTTTGTTGGTTTGTTGGTTCTTTGGTTTGTTGATTCTTTGGTTTGTTGGTTTATTGGTTTGTTGGTTCTTTGGTTTGTTGTTTTGTTGGTTTATTGGTTTGTTGGTTTGTTGGTTCTTTAATTTGTTGGTTCTTTGGTTTGTTGGTTCTTTGGTTTGGAGGTTCTATGGTTTGTTGGTTCTTTGTTTTGTTGGTTTGTTGGTTCGTTGGTTCGTTGGTTTGTTGGTTTGTTGGTTTGTTGGTTTGTTGGTTTGTTATTTCGTTGGTTTGTTGGCTTGTTGGTTTGTTGGTTTGTTGGTTTGTCCGTTTGTTGGTTTGTTGGTTTGTTGGTTTGTTGGTTTGTTGGTTCTTTGGTTTGTTGGTTCTTTGGTTTGTTGGTTTGTTCGTTTGTTGGTTTGTTGGTTTGTTGGTTTGTTGGTTTTTTGGTTTGTTGGTTTGCTGGTTTGTTGGTTTGTTCGTTTGTTAATTTGTTTGTTTGTTGGTTTGTTGGTTTGTTGGTTCTTTGGTTCTTTGGTTCTTTGGTTTGTTGGTTCTTTGGTTTGTTGGTTTGTTGGTTTGTTCGTTTGTTGGTTTGTTGGTTTGTTGGTTCTTTGGTTTGTTGATTCTTTGGTTTGTTGGTTTGTTGATTTGTTGGTTCGTTGGTTTGTTAGTTTGTTGGTTTGTTGGTTTGTTGGTTTGTTGGTTTGTTGGTTTGTTGGTTTGTTGGTTTGTTGGTTTGTTGGTTTGTTGGTTTGTTGGTTTGTTGGTTTGTTGGTTTGTTGGTTTGTTGGTTTGTTAGTTTGTTGGTTTTTTGGTTTGTTGGTTTGTTGGTTTGTTGGTTTGTTGGTTTGTTGGTTCTTTGGTTCTTTGGTTCTTTGGTTTGTTGGTTTGTTGGTTTGTTGGTTTGTTGGTTTGTTAGTTTGTTGGTTTTTTGGTTTGTTGGTTTGTTGGTATGTTGGTTCTTTGGTTCTTTGGTTTGTTGGTTTGTTGGTTTGTTGGTTTGTTCGTTTGTTGGTTTGTTGGTTTGTTGGTTTGTTGGTTCGTTGGTTTGTTCGTTTGTTGGTTTGTTGGTTTGTTGGTTCGTGGGTTTGTTGGTTTATTGGTTTGTTGGTTTGCTGGTTCTTTGGTTCTTTGGTTTGTTGGTTCTTTGGTTTGTTGGTTTGTTGGTTTGTTCGTTTGTTGTCTCTTTGGTTTGTTGGTTCTTTGGTTTGTTGGTTTGTTGGTTTGTTGGTTTGTTGATTCTTTGGTTCTTTGGTTTGTTGGTTTGTTTGTTTGTTGGTTTTTTTGGTTTGTTCGTTTGTTGGTTTGTTGATTTATTGGTTTGTTGGTTCTTTGGTTTGTTGGTTGTTTGGTTTGCTGGGTTGTTGGTTTGTTCGTTTGCTTGTTAATTGGTTTGTTAGTTTGTTGGTTTGTTGGTTTGTTGGTTTGTTCGTTTGTTGGTTTGTTGGTTTTTTGGTTTGTTGGTTTATTGGTTTGTTGGTTTGTTGTTTCTTTGGTTTGTTGGTTCTTTGGTTTGTTGGTTCTTTGGTTTGTTGGTACATTAATTTGTTGGTTTGTTGGTTTGTTGGTTTGTTTGTTCTTTGCTTCTTTGGTTCTTTAGTTGGTTGGTTTGTTGGTTCGTTGGTTTGTTGGTTTGTTGGTTTGTTGGTTCTTTGGTTTGTTGGTTTGTTGGTTTGCTGGTTTGTTCGTTTGTTGGTTCTTTGGTTTGTTGGTTCTTTGGTTTGTTGGTTTGTTGGTTTGTTGGTTTGTTGGTTTATTGGTTTGTTGGTTCTTTGGTTCTTTGGTTCTTTGGTTTGTTGGTTTGTTGGTTTGTTGGTTTGTTGGTTTGTTCGTTTGTTGGTTTTTTGGTTTGTTGGTTTGTTGGTTTGTTGGTTCTTTGGTTTGTTGGTTTGTTGGTTCTTTGGTTTGTTGGTTTGTTAGTTTGTTGTTTTGTTGGTTTGTTTGTTTGTTGGTTTGTTGGTTTGTTCGTTTGTTGGTTCTTTGGTTTGTTGGTTCTTTGGCTTGTTGGTTCTTTGGTTTGTTGGTTCTTTGGTTTGTAGGTTCTTTAGTTTGTTGGTTCTTTGGTTTGTTGGTTTGTTGGTTCGTTGGTTTGTTCGTTTGTTGGTTTGTTATTTTGTTGGTTTGTTAGTTTGTCGGTTTGTTGGTTTGTTCGTTTGTTGGTTTGTTGGATTGTTGGTTTCTTGGTTCTTTGGTTTGTTGGTTCTTTGGTTTGTTGCTTTGTTGGTTTGGTGGTTCTTTGGTTTGTCGGTTTGTTGGTTTGTTGGTTTGTTGGTTTTTTGGTTTGTTGGTTTGTTGATTTGTTGGTTTGTTGGTTTGTTCATTTGTTGGTTTGTTGGTTTGTTGGTTCTTTGGTTCTTTGGTTTGTTGGTTTGTTGGTTCTTTGGTTTGTTCGTTTCTTGGTTTGTTGGTTCTTTGGTTTGTTGGTTTGTTGGTTCTTCGGTTTGTTGGTTTCTTGGTTCTTTGGTTCTTTGGTTTGTTGGTTCTTTGGTTTGTTGATTCTTTGGTTTGTTGGTATGTTGGTTTCTTGGTTCGTTGGTTTGTTGGTTTCTTGGTTTGTTGGTTTGTTCGTTTGTTAATTTGTTTGTTTGTTGGTTTGTTGGTTTGTTGGTTCTTTGGTTCTTTGGTTCTTTGGTTTGTTGGTTCTTTGGTTTGTTGGTTTGTTGGTTTGTTCGTTTGTTGGTTTGTTGGTTTGTTGGTTCTTTGGTTTGTTGATTCTTTGGTTTGTTGGTTTGTTGATTTGTTGGTTCGTTGGTTTGTTAGTTTGTTGGTTTGTTGGTTTGTTGGTTTGTTGGTTTGTTGGTTTGTTGGTTTGTTGGTTTGTTGGTTTGTTGGTTTGTTGGTTTGTTGGTTTGTTGGTTTGTTGGTTTGTTGGTTTGTTGGTTTGTTAGTTTGTTGGTTTTTTGGTTTGTTGGTTTGTTGGTTTGTTGGTTTGTTGGTTTGTTGGTTCTTTGGTTCTTTGGTTCTTTGGTTTGTTGGTTTGTTGGTTTGTTGGTTTGTTGGTTTGTTAGTTTGTTGGTTTTTTGGTTTGTTGGTTTGTTGGTATGTTGGTTCTTTGGTTCTTTGGTTTGTTGGTTTGTTGGTTTGTTGGTTTGTTCGTTTGTTGGTTTGTTGGTTTGTTGGTTTGTTGGTTCGTTGGTTTGTTCGTTTGTTGGTTTGTTGGTTTGTTGGTTCGTGGGTTTGTTGGTTTATTGGTTTGTTGGTTTGCTGGTTCTTTGGTTCTTTGGTTTGTTGGTTCTTTGGTTTGTTGGTTTGTTGGTTTGTTCGTTTGTTGTCTCTTTGGTTTGTTGGTTCTTTGGTTTGTTGGTTTGTTGGTTTGTTGGTTTGTTGATTCTTTGGTTCTTTGCTTTGTTGGTTTGTTTGTTTGTTGGTTTTTTTGGTTTGTTCGTTTGTTGGTTTGTTGATTTATTGGTTTGTTGGTTCTTTGGTTTGTTGGTTGTTTGGTTTGCTGGGTTGTTGGTTTGTTCGTTTGTTTGTTAATTGGTTTGTTAGTTTGTTGGTTTGTTGGTTTGTTGGTTTGTTCGTTTGTTGGTTTGTTGGTTTTTTGGTTTGTTGGTTTATTGGTTTGTTGGTTTGTTGTTTCTTTGGTTTGTTGGTTCTTTGGTTTGTTGGTTCTTTGGTTTGTTGGTACATTAATTTGTTGGTTTGTTGGTTTGTTGGTTTGTTTGTTCTTTGCTTCTTTGGTTCTTTAGTTGGTTGGTTTGTTGGTTCGTTGGTTTGTTGGTTTGTTGGTTCTTTGGTTTGTTGGTTTGTTGGTTTGCTGGTTTGTTCGTTTGTTGGTTCTTTGGTTTGTTGGTTCTTTGGTTTGTTGGTTTGTTGGTTTGTTGGTTTGTTGGTTTGTTGGTTTGTTGGTTCTTTGGTTCTTTGGTTCTTTGGTTCTTTGGTTTGTTGGTTTGTTGGTTTGTTGGTTTGTTGGTTTGTTCGTTTGTTGGTTTTTTGGTTTGTTGGTTTGTTGGTTTGTTGGTTCTTTGGTTTGTTGGTTTGTTGGTTCTTTGGTTTGTTGGTTTGTTAGTTTGTTGTTTTGTTGGTTTGTTTGTTTGTTGGTTTGTTGGTTTGTTCGTTTGTTGGTTCTTTGGTTTGTTGGTTCTTTGGCTTGTTGGTTCTTTGGTTTGTTGGTTCTTTGGTTTGTAGGTTCTTTAGTTTGTTGGTTCTTTGGTTTGTTGGTTTGTTGGTTCGTTGGTTTGTTCGTTTGTTGGTTTGTTATTTTGTTGGTTTGTTAGTTTGTCGGTTTGTTGGTTTGTTCGTTTGTTGGTTTAATGGATTGTTGGTTTCTTGGTTCTTTGGTTTGTTGGTTCTTTGGTTTGTTGCTTTGTTGGTTTGGTGGTTCTTTGGTTTGTCGGTTTGTTGGTTTGTTGGTTTGTTGGTTTTTTGGTTTGTTGGTTTGTTGATTTGTTGGTTTGTTGGTTTGTTCATTTGTTGGTTTGTTGGTTTGTTGGTTCTTTGGTTCTTTGGTTCTTTGGTTTGTTGGTTTGTTGGTTCTTTGGTTTGTTCGTTTCTTGGTTTGTTGGTTCTTTGGTTTGTTGGTTTGTTGGTTCTTCGGTTTGTTGGTTTCTTGGTTCTTTGGTTCTTTGGTTTGTTGGTTCTTTGGTTTGTTGATTCTTTGGTTTGTTGGTATGTTGGTTTCTTGGTTCGTTGGTTTGTTGGTTTCTTGGTTTGTTGGTTTGTTGGTTTGTTGGTTCTTTGGTTTGTTGTTTTGTTGGTTTGTTGGTTTGTTCGTTTGTTGGTTCTTTAATTTGTTAGTTCTTTGGTTTGTTGGTTCTTAGATTTGGAGGTTCTTTGGTTTGTTGGTTCTTTGTTTTGTTGGTTTGTTGGTTTGTTGGTTTGTTGGTTTGTTGGTTCTTTGGTTCTTTGGTTTGTTGGTTTGTTGGTTTGTTGGTTTGTTAGTTTGTTGGTTTTTTGGTTTGTTGGTTTGTTGGTATGTTGGTTCTTTGGTTCTTTGGTTTGTTGGTTTGTTGGTTTGTTCATTTGTTGGTTTGTTGGTTTGTTGGTTCTTTGGTTCTTTGGTTTGTTGGTTTGTTGGTTCTTTGGTTTGTTCGTTTCTTGGTTTGTTGGTTCTTTGGTTTGTTGGTTTGTTGGTTCTTCGGTTTGTTGGTTTCTTGGTTCTTTGGTTCTTTGGTTTGTTGGTTCTTTGGTTTGTTGATTCTTTGGTTTGTTGGTATGTTGGTTTCTTGGTTCGTTGGTTTGTTGGTTTGTTGGTTTGTTGGTTTGTTGGTTCTTTGGTTTGTTGTTTTGTTGGTTTCTTGGTTTGTTGGTTTGTTGGTTTGTTGGTTCTTTGGTTTGTTGGTTTGTTGGTTCTTCGGTTTGTTGGTTTCTTGGTTCTTTGGTTCTTTGGTTTGTTGGTTCTTTGGTTTGTTGATTCTTTGGTTTGTTGGTATGTTGGTTTCTTGGTTCGTTGGTTTGTTGGTTTCTTGGTTTGTTGGTTTGTTGGTTTGTTGGTTCTTTGGTTTGTTGTTTTGTTGGTTTGTTGGTTTGTTCGTTTGTTGGTTCTTTAATTTGTTAGTTCTTTGGTTTGTTGGTTCTTAGATTTGGAGGTTCTTTGGTTTGTTGGTTCTTTGTTTTGTTGGTTTGTTGGTTTGTTGGTTTGTTGGTTTGTTGGTTCTTTGGTTCTTTGGTTTGTTGGTTTGTTGGTTTGTTGGTTTGTTGGTTTGTTAGTTTGTTGGTTTTTTGGTTTGTTGGTTTGTTGGTATGTTGGTTCTTTGGTTCTTTGGTTTGTTGGTTTGTTGGTTTGTTCATTTGTTGGTTTGTTGGTTTGTTGGTTCTTTGGTTCTTTGGTTTGTTGGTTTGTTGGTTCTTTGGTTTGTTCGTTTCTTGGTTTGTTGGTTCTTTGGTTTGTTGGTTTGTTGGTTCTTCGGTTTGTTGGTTTCTTGGTTCTTTGGTTCTTTGGTTTGTTGGTTCTTTGGTTTGTTGATTCTTTGGTTTGTTGGTATGTTGGTTTCTTGGTTCGTTGGTTTGTTGGTTTCTTGGTTTGTTGGTTTGTTGGTTTGTTGGTTCTTTGGTTTGTTGTTTTGTTGGTTTGTTGGTTTGTTCGTTTGTTGGTTCTTTAATTTGTTAGTTCTTTGGTTTGTTGGTTCTTAGATTTGGAGGTTCTTTGGTTTGTTGGTTCTTTGTTTTGTTGGTTTGTTGGTTTGTTATTTTGTTGGTTTGTTGGCTTGTTGGCTTGTTGGTTTGTTGGTTTGTTGGTTTTTCCGTTTGTTGGTTTGTTGGTTTGTTGGTTTGTTGGTTTGTTGGTTCTTTGGTTTGTTGGTTCTTTGGTTTGTTGGTTTGTTCGTTTGTTGGTTTGTTGGTTTGTTGGTTTGTTGGTTTTTTGGTTTGTTGGTTTGCTGGTTTGTTGGTTTGTTGGTTTGTTCGTTTGTTGGTTTGTTTGTTTGTTGGTTTGTTGGTTTGTTGGTTCTTTGGTTCTTTGGTTCTTTGGTTTGTTGGTTCTTTGGTTTGTTGGTTTGTTGGTTTGTTCGTTTGTTGGTTTGTTGGTTTGTTGGTTCTTTGGTTTGTTGATTCTTTGGTTTGTTTATTTGTTGATTTGTTGGTTCGTTGGTTTGTTAGTTTGTTGGTTTGTTGGTTTGTTGGTTTGTTGGTTTGTTGGTTTGTTGGGTTGTTGGTTTGTTGGTTTGTTGGTTTGTTGGTTTGTTAGTTTGTTGGTTTTTTGGTTTGTTGGTTTGTTGGTTTGTTGGTTTGTTGGTTCTTTGGTTCTTTGGTTTGTTGGTTTGTTGGTTTGTTGGTTTGTTAGTTTGTTGGTTTTTTGGTTTGTTGGTTTGTTGGTATGTTGGTTCTTTGGTTCTTTGGTTTGTTGGTTTGTTGGTTTGTTGGTTTGTTCGTTTGTTGGTTTGTTGGTTTGTTGGTTTGTTGGTTCGTTGGTTTGTTCGTTTGTTGGTTTGTTGGTTTGTTGGTTCGTTGGTTTGTTGGTTTATTGGTTTGTTGGTTTGTTGGTTCTTTGGTTCTTTGGTTTGTTGGTTCTTTGGTTTGTTGGTTTGTTGGTTTGTTCGTTTGTTGTCTCTTTGGTTTGTTGGTTCTTTGGTTTGTTGGTTTGTTGGTTTGTTGGTTTGTTGGTTTGTTGGTTCTTTGGTTCTTTGGTTCTTTGGTTTGTTGGTTTGTTTGTTTGTTGGTTTTGTTGGTTTGTTCGTTTGTTGGTTTGTTGGTTTGTTGGTTTGTTGGTTCTTTGGTTTGTTGGTTGTTTGGTTTGTTGGTTTGTTGGTTTGTTCGTTTGTTGGTTAATTGGTTTGTTAGTTTGTTGGTTTGTTGGTTTGTTGGTTTGTTCGTTTGTTGGTTTGTTGGTTTTTTGGTTTGTTGGTTTATTGGTTTGTTGGTTTGTTGTTTCTTTGGTTTGTTGGTTCTTTGGTTTGTTGGTTCTTTGGTTTGTTGGTTCATTAATTTGTTGGTTTGTTGGTTTGCTGGTTTGTTTGTTCTTTGCTTCTTTGGTTCTTTAGTTGCTTGGTTTGTTGGTTCGTTGGTTTGTTGGTTTGTTGGTTCTTTGGTTTGTTGGTTTGTTGGTTTGCTGGTTTGTTCGTTTGTTGGTTCTTTGGTTTGTTGGTTCTTTGGTTTGTTAACTTGTTGTTTTGTTGGTTTGTTGGTTCTTTGGTTCTTTGGTTCTTTGGTTTGTTGGTTTGTTGGTTTGTTGGTTTGTTGGTTTGTTCGTTTGTTGGTTTGTTGGTTTGTTAGTTTGTTGTTTTGTTGGTTTGTTTGTTTGTTGGTTTGTTGGTTTGTTCGTTTGTTAATTCTTTGGTTTGTTGGTTCTTTGGTTTGTTGGTTCTTTGGTTTGTTGGTTCTTTGGTTTGTAGGTTCTTTAGTTTGTTGGTTCTTTGGTTTGTTGGTTTGTTGGTTCGTTGATTTGTTCGTTTGTTGGTTTGTTATTTTGTTGGTTTGTTAGTTTGTCGGTTTTTTGGTTTGTTCGTTTGTTGGTTGTTGGATTGTTGGTTTCTTGGTTCTTTGGTTTGTTGGTTCTTTGGTTTGTTGCTTTGTAGGTTTGTTGGTTCTTTGGTTTGTCGATTTGTTGGTTTGTTGGTTTGTTGGTTTTTTGGTTTGTTGGTTTGTTGATTTGTTGGTTTGTTGGTTTGTTTGTTTGTTGGTTTGTTGGTTTGTTGGTTTTTTGGTTTGTTGGTTTGTTGGTTCTTTGCTTCTTTGTTTCTTTGGTTCTTTGGTTTGTTGGTTCTTTGGTTTCTTGGTTTGTTGGTTTGTTCGTTTGTTGGTTTGTTGGTTTGTTGGTTCTTTGGTTTTTTGATTCTTTGGTTTGTTGGTTTGTTGGTTTGTTGGTTTGTTGGTTTTTTGGTTTGTTGGTTTGTTGGTTTGTTCGTTTGTTGGTTTTTGGGTTTGTTGGTTCTTTGGTTTGTTGGTTGTTTGGTTTGTTGGTTTGTTGGTTTGTTCGTTTGTTGGTTTGTTGGTTTGTTGGTTTGTTGGTTTGTTAGTTTGTTGGTTTGTTGGTTTTTTTGGTTTGCTGGTTCTTCGGTTGTTTGGTTTGTTGGTTTGTTGGTTTGTTGGTTTGTTCGTTTGTTGGTTTGTTGGTTTGTTGGTTTGTTGGTTCGTTGGTTTGTTCGTTTGTTGGTTTGTTGGTTTGTTGATTCGTTGGTTTGTTGGTTTATTGGTTTGTTGGTTTGTTGGTTCTTTGGTTCTTTGGTTCTTTGGTTTGTTGGTTCTTTGGTTTTTCGGTTTTTTGGTTTGTTGGTTTGTTCGTTTGTTGGTTTGTTGGTTTGTTGGTTCTTTGGTTTGTTGATTCTTTGGTTTGTTGGCTTGTTGGTTTGTTGGTTCGTTGGTTTGTTGGTTTGTTGGTTTGTTGGTTTTTTGGTTTGTTGGTTTGTTGGTTTGTTGGTTTGTTGGTTTGTTGGTTTGTTGGTTTGTTGGTTTGTTGGTTTGTTGGTTTGTTGGTTTGTTCGTTTGTTGGTTTGTTGGTTCTTTGGTTTGTTTGTTGTTTGGTTTGTTAGTTTGTTGGTTTGTTCGTTTGTTGGTTTGTTGGTTTGTTGGTTTGTTGGTTTGTTAGTTTGTTTGTTTGTTGGTTTGTTGGTTTGTTGGTTTGTTGGTTTGTTGGTTCTTTGGTTCTTTGGTTTGTTGGTTCGTTGGTTTGTTGGTTTGTTGGTTTGTTCGTTTGTTTGTTTGTTGGTTTGTTGGTTTGTTGGTCGTTGGTTTGTTGGTTCGGTGGTTTGTTGGTTTGTTGGTTTGTTGGTTTGTTGGTTTGTTGATTTTTTGGTTTGTTGGTTTGTTGGTTCTTTGGTTTGTTGGTTTGTTAGTTTGTTGGCTTGTTGGTTTGTTGGTTTGTTGGTTTGTTGGTTCTTTGGTTTGTTGGTTCTTTGGTTTGTTGGTTCTTTGGTTTGTTAATTTGTTGGTGTGTTGGTTTGTTGGTTCGTTGGTTTGTTCGATCGTTGGTTTGTTGGTTTGTTGGTTTGTTGGTTTGTTGGTTTGTTGGTTTGTTGATTTTTTGGTTTGTTGGTTTGTTGGTTCTTTGGTTTGTTGGTTTGTTAGTTTGTTGGCTTGTTGGTTTGTTGGTTTGTTGGTTTGTTGGTTCTTTGGTTTGTTGGTTCTTTGGTTTGTTGGTTCTTTGGTTTGTTGGTTGTTTGGTTTGTTGGTTTTTTTGGTTTGTTCGTTTGTTGGTTTGTTGGTTTGTTGGTTTGTTGGTTTGTTGTATTGTTGGTTTGTTAGTTTGTTGGTTTGTTGGTTTGTTGGTTTGTTGGTTTGTTGGTTCTTTGTTTCTTTGGTTTGATGGTTTATTGGTTTGTTGGTTTGTTCGTTTGTTGGTTTGTTGGTTTGTTGGTTCGTTGGTTTGTTCGTTTGTTGGTTTGTTGGTTTGTTGGGTGTTTGGTTTGTTGGTTCTTTGGTTTGTTGGTTTGTTGATTTTTTCGTTTGTTGGTTTGTTGGTTTGTTGGTTTGTTGGTGTTTTAGTTTGTTGGTTTGTTGGTTTGTTGGTTCTTTGGTTTGTTGATTTTTCGGTTTGTTGGTTTGTTAGTTTGTTGGTTCTTTAGTTTGTTGGTTTGTTGGTTTGTTGGTTTGTTTGTTTGTTGGTTCTTTGGTTTGTTGGTTCTTTGGTTTGTAGGTTCTTTAGTTTGTTGGTTCTCTGGTTTGTTGATTCTTTGGTTTGTTGGCTTGTTGGTTTGTTGGTTCGTTGGTTTATTGGTTTGTTGGTTTGTTGGTTTGTTGGTTTGTTCGTTTGTTGGTTGTTGGTTTGTTGGTTTCTTGGTTTGTTGGTTTGTTGGTTCGCTGGTTTGTTGGTTTCTTGGTTTGTTGGTTTGTTGGTTTGTTGGTTCTTTGGTTTGTTGATTTTTTGGTTTGTTGGTTTGTTGGTTTGTCGGTTCTTTAGTTTGTTGGTTTGTTGGTTTGTTGGTTTGTTCGTTTGTTGGTTTTTTGGTTTGTTGGTTCTTTGGTTTGTTGGTTCTTTGGTTTGTTGGTTCTTTGGTTTATTGGTTTGTTGGTTTGTTCGTTTGTTGGTTTGTTGGTTTGTTGGTTTGCTGGTTCTTTGGTTTGTTGGTTTGTTGGTTCTTTGGTTTGTTGGTTTGTTGGTTTGTTGTTTTGTTGGTTTGTTGGTTTGTTGGTTTGTTGGTTTGTTCGTTTGTTGGTTCTTTGGTTTGTTGGTTCTTTGGTTTGTTGGTTCTTTGGTTTGTTGGTTCTTTGCTTTGTAGGTTCTTTAGTTTGTTGGTTCTTTGGTTTGTTGGTTTGTTGGTTTGTTGGTTCGTTGGTTTCTTCGTTTGTTGGTTTGTTATTTTGTTGGTTTGTTAGTTTTGTCGGTTTGTTGGTTTGTTCGTTTGTTGGTTTGTTGGATTGTTGGTTTCTTGGTTCTTTGGTTTGTTGGTTCTTTGGCTTGTTGGTTTGTTGGTTTGTTGGTTCTTTGGTTTGTCGGTTTGTTGGTTTGTTGGTTTGTTGGTTTTTTGGTTTGTTGGTTTGTTGATTTGTTGGTTTGTTGGTTTGTTCGTTTGTTGGTTTGTTGGTTTGTTGGTTTGTTGGTTTGTTGGTTTGTTGGTTTGTTGCTTCTTTGGTTCTTTGGTTCTTTGGTTTGTTGGTTCTTTGGTTTGTTGGTTTGTTGGTTTGTTCGTTTGTTGGTTTGTTGGTTTGTTGGTTCTTTGGTTTTTTGATTCTTTGGTTTGTTGGTTTGTTGGTTTGTTGGTTTGTTGGTTTTTTGGTTTGTTGGTTTGTTGGTTTGTTCGTTTCTTGGTTTTTTGGTTTGTTGGTTCTTTGGTTTGTTGGTT
This sequence comes from Atherix ibis, assembly GCA_958298945.1. Classification (NCBI taxonomy): domain Eukaryota; kingdom Metazoa; phylum Arthropoda; class Insecta; order Diptera; family Athericidae; genus Atherix; species Atherix ibis. Next base: position 68,668,565 of record OY282608.1, read on the forward strand.
GTTTGGTTTGTTGGTTTGTTGGTTTGTTCGTTTGTTGGTTTGTTGGTTTGTTGGTTTCTTGGTTTGTTAGTTTGTTGGTTTGTTGGTTTGTTGGTTTGCTGGTTCTTTGGTTCTTTGGTTTGTTGGTTTATTGGTTTGTTGGTTTGTTCGTTTGTTGGTTTGTTGGTTTGTTGGTTTGTTGGTTCGTTGGTTTGTTCGTTTGTTGGTTTGTTGGTTTGTTGGTTCGTTGGTTTGTTGGTTTATTGGTTTGTTGGTTTGTTGGTTCTTTGGTTCTTTGGTTCTTTGTTTTCTTGGTTCTTTGGTTTTTTGGTTTTTTGGTTTGTTGGTTTGTTCGTTTGTTGGTTTGTTGGTTTGTTGGTTCTTTGGTTTGTTGATTATTTGGTTTGTTGGCTTGTTGGTTTGTTGGTTCATTGGTTTGTTGGTTTGTTGGTTTGTTGGTTTGTTGGTTTGTTGGTTTGTTGGTTTGTTGGTTTCTTGGTTTGTTGGTTTGTTGGTTTGTTGATTTGTTGGTTTGTTGGTTTGTTGGTTTGTTGGTTTGTTCGTTTGTTGGTTTGTTGGTTCTTTGGTTTGTTGGTTGTTTGGTTTGTTAGTTTGTTGGTTTGTTCGTTTGTTGGTTTGTTGGTTTGTTGGTTTGTTGGTTTGTTAATTTGTTTGTTTGTTGGTTTGTTGGTTTGTTGGTTTGTTGGTTTGTTGGTTCTTTGGTTCTTTGGTTCGTTGGTTCGTTGGTTTGTTGGTTTGTTGGTTTGTTCGTTTGTTCGTCTGTTGGTTTGTTGGTTTGTTGGTCGTTGGTTTGCTGGTTTGTTGGTTTGTTCGCTTGTTGGTTTGTTCTTTTGTTGGTTCTTTGGTTCTTTGATTCTTTGGTTTGTTGGTTCTTTGGTTTGTTTGTTGTTTGGTTTGTTGGTTTGTTGGTTTGTTCGTTTTTTGGTTTGTTGGTTTGTTGGTTTGTTGGTTTGTTAGTTTGTTGGTTTGTTGGTTTGTTGGTTTGTTGGTTTACTGGTTCTTTGGTTTGTTGGTTCTTTGGTTTGTTGGTTCTTTGGTTTGTTGGTTCTTTGGTTTGTTGGTTCTTTGGTTTGTAGGTTCTTTGGTTTGTTGGTTCTTTGGTTTGTTGGTTTGTTGGTTTGGTGTTTCGTTGGTTTGTTGGTTTGTTGGTTAGTTATTTTGTTCGTTTGTTAGTTTGTTGGTTTGTTGGTTTGTTCGCTTGTTGGTTTGTTGGTTTGTTGGTTTGTTGGTTCTTTGGTTTGTTGGTTCTTTGGTTTGTTGGTTTGTTGGTTTGTTCGTTTGTTGGTTTGTTGGTTCTTTTTTTTGTTGGTTTGTTGGTTTGTTGGTTTCTTTGTTTGTTGGTTTGTTGGTTTGTTGGTTTGTTCGTTTGATGGTTTGTTGGTTTGTTGGTTTGTTGGTTCTTTGGTTCTTTGGTTCTTTGGTTCTTTGGTTTGTTGGTTCTTTGGTTTGTTGGTTTGTTCGTTTGTTGGTTTGTTGGTTTGTTGGTTCTTTGGTTTGTTGGTTTGTTGGTTTGTTGGTTTGTTGGCCTGTTGGTTTGTTGGCCTGTTGGTTTGTTGGTTTGTTGGTTTGTTGGTTTTTTTAGTTTGTTGGTTTGTTGGTTTGTTGGTTTGTTCGTTTGTTGGTTTGTTGGTTCTTTGGTTTGTTGGTTTGTTGGTTTGTTGGTTTGTTGGTTTTTTGGTTTTTTGGTTTGTTGGTTTGTTCGTTTGTTGGTTTGTTGGTTTGTTGGTTTGTTGGTTCTTTGGTTTGTTGGTTGTTTGATTTGTTGGTTTGTTGGTTTGTTCGTTTATTGGTTTGCTGGTTTGTGGGTTTGTTGGTTTGTTGGTTTGTTCGTTTGTTGGTTTTTGGTTTGTTGGTTTGTTGTTTCTTTGGTTTGTTGGTTCTTTGGTTTGTTGGTTCTTTGGTTTGTTGGTTCATTAATTTGTTGGTTTGTTGGTTTGTTTATATGTTGTTTCTTTGGTTTGTTGGTTCTTTGGTTTGTTGGTTCTTTAGTTTGTTGGTTTGTTGGTTTGTTGGTTTGTTGGTTTGTTGGTTCTTTGGTTCTTTGATTCTTTGGTTTGTTGGTTTGTTTGTTTTTTGGTTTGTTGGTTTGTTCGTTTGTTGGTTTGTTGGTTTGTTGGTTTCTTGTTTCTTTGGTTTGTTGGTTCTTTGGTTTGTTGGTTCTTTAGTTTGTTGGTTTGTTGGTTTGTTGGTTTGTTGGTTTTTTGGTTTGTTGGTTTGTTCGTTTGTGTGTTTGTTGGTTTGTTCGTTTGTTAGTTCTTTGGTTTGTTGGTTCTTTGGTTTGTTAGTTTGTTGGTTTGTTGGTTTGTTGGTTTGTTGGTTCTTTGGTTCTTTGATTCTTTGGTTTGTTGGTTTGTTTGTTTTTTGGTTTGTTGGTTTGTTCGTTTGTTGGTTTGTTGGTTTGTTGGTTTGTTGTTTCTTTGGTTTGTTGGTTCTTTGGTTTGTTGGTTCTTTAGTTTGTTGGTTCATTGATTTGTTGGTTTGCTGGTTTGGTGGTTCTTTGCTACTTTGGTTCTTTGGTTTGTTGGTTTGTTGGTTTGTTGGTTTGTTGGTTTGTTCGTTTGTTTGTGTGTTGGTTTGTTGGTTTGTTGGTTTGTTGGTTCGTTGGTTTGTTGGTTTGTTGGTTTGTTGGTTTGTTGGTTCTTTGCTTTGTTGGTTTGTTGGTTTGCTGGTTTGTTCGTTTGTTGGTTTGTTGGTTTGTTGGTTCTTTGGTTTGTTGGTTTGTTGGTTTGTTGGTTTGTTGGCCTGTTGGTTTGTTGGTTTGTTGGTTTGTTGGTTTTTTTGGTTTGTTGGTTTGTTGGTTTGTTGGTTTGTTCGTTTGTTGGTTTGTTGGTTCTTGGTTTGTTGGTTTGTTTGTTTGTTCGTTTGTTGATTTGTTGGTTTATTGGTTTGTTGGTTTGTTGCTTGTTTGGTTCTTTGGTTTGTTGGTTCTTTGGTTTGTTGGTTTGTTCGTTTGTTGGTTCTTTGGTTTGTTGGTTCTTTGGTTTGTTGGTTTGTTGGTTTGTTGGTTTGTTGGTTTGTTCTTTTGTTGGTTCTTTGGTTCTTTGATTCTTTGGTTTGTTGGTTTGTTGGTTTGTTTGTTAGTTGGTTTGTTGGTTTGTTCGTTTGTTGGTTTGTTGGTTTGTTGGTTTGTTGGTTCTTTGGTTTGTTGGTTGTTTGATTTGTTGGTTTGTTGGTTTGTTCGTTTATTGGTTTGCTGGTTTGTGGGTTTGTTGGTTTGTTGGTTTGTTGGTTTGTTCGTTTGTTGGTTTTTGGTTTGTTGGTTTGTTGTTTCTTTGGTTTGTTGGTTCTTTGGTTTGTTGGTTCTTTGGTTTGTTGGTTCATTAATTTGTTGGTTTGTTGGTTTGTTTATTTGTTGTTTATTTGCTTCTTTGGTTCTTTGGTTTGTTGGTTTGTTGGTTTGTTGGTTTGTTGGTTTGTTCGTTTGTTGGTTTGTTGGTTTGTTGGTTTGTTGGTTTGTTGGTTCGTTGGTTTGTTGGTTTGTTGGTTTGTTGGTTTTTGGTTTGTTGGTTTGGTGGTTTGCTGGTTTGTTCGTTTGTTGGTTTTTGGTTTGTTGGTTTGTTGGTTTGTTGGTTTGTTGGCTTGTTGGTTCTTTGGTTCTTTGGTTCTTTGATTTGTTGATTTGTTGGTTTGTTGGTTTGTTCGTTTGTTGGTTTGCTGGTTTGTTGGTTTGTTGGTTTGTTGGTTCTTTGGTTTGTTGGTTTGTTGGTTCTTTGGTTTGTTGGTTTGTTGTTTTGTTAGTTTGTTGGTTTATTGGTTTGTTGGTTTGTTGGTTTGTTCGTTTGTTGGTTCTTTGGTTTGTTGGTTCCTTGGTTTGTTGGTTCTTTGGTTTGTTGGTTCTTTGGTTTGTAGGTTCTTTGGTTTGTTGGTTTGTTAGTTTGTCGGTTTGTTGGTTTGTTCGTTTATTGGTTTGTTGGTTTGTTGGTTTGGTGGTTTGTTGGTACTTTGGTTTGTTGGTTCTTTGGTTTGTTGGTTTGTTCGTTTGTTGGTTTGTTGGTTCTTTGGTTTGTTGTTTTGTTGGTTTGTTGGTTTTTTGGTTTTTTGGTTTGTCTGTTTGTTGGTTTGTTCGTTTGTTGGTTTGTTGGTTTGTTGGTTTGTTGGTTTGTTGGTTTGTTGGTTCTTTGGTTCTTTGGTTCTTTGGTTTGTTGGTTCTTTGGTTTGTTGGTTTGTTGGTTTGTTCGTTTGTTGGTTTGTTGGTTTGTTGGTTTGTTGGTTCTTTGGTTTTTGATTCTTTGGTTTGTTGGTTTGTTGGTTTGTTGGTTTGTTGGTTTGTTGGTTTGTTGGTTTGTTGGTTTGTTGGATTGTTGGTTTTTTGGTTTGTTGGTTTGTTGGTTTGTTGGTTTGTTCGTTTGTTGGTTTTTTGGTTTGTTGGTTCTTTGGTTTGTTGGTTGTTTGGTTTCTTGGTTTATTCGTTTGTTGGTTTGTTGGTTTGTTGGTTTGTTGGTTTGTTAGCTTGTTGGTTTGTTGGTTTGTTGGGTTGTTGGTTCTTGGGTTCTTTGGTTTGTTGGTTTGTTGGTTTGTTGGTTTGTTCGTTTGTTGGTTTGTTGGTTTGTTGGTTTGTTGGTTTGTTGGCTCGTTGGTTTGTTCGTTTGTTGGTTTGTTGGTTTGTTGGTTCGTTGGTTTGTTGGTTTATTGGTTTGTTGTTTCTTTGGTTCTTTGTTTCTTTGGTTTGTTGGTTCTTTGGTTTGTTGGTTTGTACGTTTGTTGGTTTGTTGGTTTGTTGGTTCTTTGGTTTGTTGATTATTTGGTTTGTTGGCTTGTTGGTTTCTTGGTTCGTTGGTTTGTTAGTTTGTTCGTTTGTTGGTTTGTTGGTTTGTTGGTTTGTTGGTTTGTTGGTTCCTTGGTTCTTTGGTTCTTTGTTTTGTTGATTCTTTGGTTTGATGGATTGTTTGTTTGTTCGTTTGTTGGTTTGTTGGTTTATTGGTTTGTTGGTTTGTTGGTTCTTTGGTTCTTTGGTTTGTTGGTTCTTTGGTTTGTTGGTTTGTTGGTTCTTTGGTTTGTTGGTTTGTTCGTTTGTTAGTTCTTTGGTTTGTTGGTTCTTTGGTTTGTTAGTTTGTTGGTTTGTTGGTTTGTTGGTTTGTTGGTTCTTTGGTTCTTTGATTCTTTGGTTTGTTGGTTTGTTTGTTTTTTGGTTTGTTGGTTTGTTCGTTTGTTGGTTTGTTGGTTTGTTGGTTTGTTGTTTCTTTGGTTTGTTGGTTCTTTGGTTTGTTGGTTCTTTAGTTTGTTGGTTCATTGATTTGTTGGTTTGCTGGTTTGGTGGTTCTTTGCTACTTTGGTTCTTTGGTTTGTTGGTTTGTTGGTTTGTTGGTTTGTTGGTTTGTTCGTTTGTTTGTGTGTTGGTTTGTTGGTTTGTTGGTTTGTTGGTTTGTTGGTTTGTTGGTTCGTTGGTTTGTTGGTTTGTTGGTTTGTTGGTTTGTTGGTTCTTTGCTTTGTTGGTTTGTTGGTTTGCTGGTTTGTTCGTTTGTTGGTTCTTTGGTTCGTTGGTTCTTTGGTTTGTTGGTTTGTTGGTTTGTTGGTTTGTTGGCTTGTTGGTTCTTTGGTTCTTCGGTTCTTTGGTTTGTTGGTTTGTTGGTTTGTTGGTTTGTTCGTTTGTTGGTTTGTTGGTTTGTTGGTTTGTTGGTTCTTTGGTTTGTTGGTTTGTTGGTTCTTTGGTTTGTTGGTTTGTTGTTTTGTTGGTTTGTTGGTTTGTTGGTTTGTTGGTTTGTTGGTTTGTTGGTTTGTTCGTTTGTTGGTTCTTTGGTTTGTTGGTTTTTTTGTTTATCGGTTCTTTGGTTTGTTGGTTCTTTGGTTTGTAGGTTCTTTGGTTTGTTGGTTCTTTGGTTTGTTGGTTTGTTGGTTTGTTGGTTCGTTGGTTTGTTGGTTTGTTGGTTTGTTATTTTGTTGGTTTGTTAGTTTGTCGGTTTGTTGGTTTGTTCGTTTGTTGGGGTGTTGGTTTGTTGGTTTGTTGGTACTTTGGTTTGTTGGTTCTTTGGTTTGTTGGTTTGTTCGTTTGTTGGTTTGTTGGTTCTTTGGTTTGTTGGTTTGTTGGTTTGTTGGTTTTTTGGTTTGTTGGTTTGTTGGTTTGTTCGTTTGTGGGTTTGTTGGTTTGTTGGTTTGTTGGTTTGTTGGTTTGTTGGTTTGTTGGTCCTTCGGTTCTTTGGTTCTTTGGTTCTTTGGTTCTTTGGTTTGTCGGTTTGTTGGTTCGTTCGTTTGTTGGTTTATTGGTTTGTTGGTTCGTTGGTTTGTTGGTTTGTTGGTTTGTTATTTTGTTGGTTTGTTAGTTTGTCGGTTTGTTGGTTTGTTCATATGTTGGTTGGTTGGTTTGTTGGTTTGTTGGTATTTTGGTTTGTTGGTTCTTTGGTTTGTTGGTTTGTTCGTTTGCTGGTTTGTTGGTTCTTTGGTTTGTTGGTTTGTTGGTTTGTTGGTTTTTTGGTTTGTTGGTTTGTTGGTTTGTTGGTTTGTTCGTTTGTGGGTTTGTTGGTTTGTTGGTTTGTTGGTTTGTTGGTTTGTTGGTTTGTTGGTTTGTTGGTTTGTTGGTTCTTTGGTTCTTTATTTCTTTGGTTCTTTGGTTCTTTGGGTTGTTGGTTTGTTGGTTCGTTCGTTTGTTGGTTCTTTGGTTTGTTGATTCTTTGGTCTGTTGATTCTTTGGTTTGTTGGTTTGTTGGTTTGTTGGTTTGTTGGTTTGTTGGTTTTGTTGGTTTGTTGGTTTTTTGGTTTGTTGGTTTGTTGGTTTGTTGGTTTGTTCGTTTGTTGGTTTGTTCGTTTGTTGGTTTTTTGGTTTGTTGGTTCTTTGGTTTGTTGGTTGTTTGGTTTGTTGGTTTGTTGGTTTGTTCGTTTGTTGGTTTGTTGGTTTGTTGGTTTGTTGGTTTGTTAGTTTTTTGGTTTGTTGGTTTGTTGGTTTGTTGGTTTGTTGGGTTGTTGGTTCTTTGGTTCTTTGGTTTGTTGGTTTGTTGGTTTGTTGGTTTGTTGGTTCGTTGGTTTGTTCGTTTGTTGGTTTGTTGGTTTGTTGGTTCGTTGGTTTGTTGGTTTATTGGTTTGTTGGTTCTTTGGTTCTTTGTTTCTTTGGTTTGTTGGTTCTTTGGTTTGTTGGTTTGTTCGTTTGTTGGTTTGTTGGTTTGTTGGTTCTTTGGTTTGTTGATTCTTTGGTTTGTTGGCTTGTTGGTTTGTTGGTTTGTTGGTTTGTTGGTTTGTTGGTTTGTTGGTTTGTTGGTTCTTTGGTTCTTTGGTTCTTTGGTTTGTTGGTTCTTTGGTTTGTTGGTTTGTTGGTTTGTTCGTTTGTTGGTTTGTTGGTTTGTTGGTTTGTTGGTTCTTTGGTTTGTTGATTCTTTGGTTTGTTGGTTTGTTGGTTTGTTGGTTTGTTGGTTTGTTGGTTTTTTGGTTTGTTGGTTTGTTGGTTTGTTGGTTTGTTCGTTTGTTGGTTTTTTGGTTTGTTGGTTCTTTGGTTTGTTGGTTGTTTGGTTTCTTGGTTTATTCGTTTGTTGGTTTGTTGGTTTGTTGGTTTGTTGGTTTGTTAGCTTGTTGGTTTGTTGGTTTGTTGGGTTGTTGGTTCTTAGGTTCTTTGGTTTGTTGGTTTGTTGGTTTGTTGGTTTGTTCGTTTGTTGGTTTGTTGGTTTGTTGGTTTGTTGGTTTGTTGGTTCGTTGGTTTGTTCGTTTGTTAGTTTGTTGGTTTGTTGGTTCGTTGGTTTGTTGGTTTATTGGTTTGTTGTTTCTTTGGTTCTTTGTTTCTTTAGTTTGTTGGTTGTTTGGTTTGTTGGTTTGTTCGTTTGTTGGTTTGTTGGTTTGTTGGTTCTTTGGTTTGTTGATTCTTTGGTTTGTTGGCTTGTTGGTTTCTTGGTTCGTTGGTTTGTTAGTTTGTTCGTTTGTTGGTTTGTTGGTTTGTTGGTTTGTTGGTTTGTTGGTTTGTTGGTTCCTTGGTTCTTTGGTTCTTTGTTTTGTTGATTCTTTGGTTTGATGGATTGTTTGTTTGTTCGTTTGTTGGTTTGTTGGTTTATTGGTTTGTTGGTTTGTTGGTTCTTTGGTTCTTTGGTTTGTTGGTTCTTTGGTATGTTGGTTCTTTGGTTTGTTGGTTTGTTCGTTTGTTAGTTCTTTGGTTTGTTGGTTCTTTGGTTTGTTAGTTTGTTGGTTTGTTGGTTTGTTGGTTTGTTGGTTCTTTGGTTCTTTGATTCTTTGGTTTGTTGGTTTGTTTGTTTTTTGGTTTGTTGGTTTGTTCGTTTGTTGGTTTGTTGGTTTGTTGGTTTGTTGTTTCTTTGGTTTGTTGGTTCTTTGGTTTGTTGGTTCTTTAGTTTGTTGGTTCATTGATTTGTTGGTTTGCTGGTTTGGTGGTTCTTTGCTACTTTGGTTCTTTGGTTTGTTGGTTTGTTGGTTTGTTGGTTTGTTGGTTTGTTCGTTTGTTTGTGTGTTGGTTTGTTGGTTTGTTGGTTTTTGGTTTGTTGGTTTGTTGGTTTGTTGGTTTGTTGGTTTGTTGGTTTGTTGGTCCTTCGGTTCTTTGGTTCTTTGGTTCTTTGGTTCTTTGGTTTGTCGGTTTGTTGGTTCGTTCGTTTGTTGGTTTATTGGTTTGTTGGTTCGTTGGTTTGTTGGTTTGTTGGTTTGTTATTTTGTTGGTTTGTTAGTTTGTCGGTTTGTTGGTTTGTTCATATGTTGGTTGGTTGGTTTGTTGGTTTGTTGGTATTTTGGTTTGTTGGTTCTTTGGTTTGTTGGTTTGTTCGTTTGCTGGTTTGTTGGTTCTTTGGTTTGTTGGTTTGTTGGTTTGTTGGTTTTTTGGTTTGTTGGTTTGTTGGTTTGTTGGTTTGTTCGTTTGTGGGTTTGTTGGTTTGTTGGTTTGTTGGTTTGTTGGTTTGTTGGTTTGTTGGTTTGTTGGTTTGTTGGTTCTTTGGTTCTTTATTTCTTTGGTTCTTTGGTTCTTTGGGTTGTTGGTTTGTTGGTTCGTTCGTTTGTTGGTTCTTTGGTTTGTTGATTCTTTGGTCTGTTGATTCTTTGGTTTGTTGGTTTGTTGGTTTGTTGGTTTGTTGGTTTGTTGGTTTTGTTGGTTTGTTGGTTTTTTGGTTTGTTGGTTTGTTGGTTTGTTGGTTTGTTCGTTTGTTGGTTTTTTGGTTTGTTGGTTCTTTGGTTTGTTGGTTGTTTGGTTTGTTGGTTTGTTGGTTTGTTCGTTTGTTGGTTTGTTGGTTTGTTGGTTTGTTGGTTTGTTAGTTTTTTGGTTTGTTGGTTTGTTGGTTTGTTGGTTTGTTGGGTTGTTGGTTCTTTGGTTCTTTGGTTTGTTGGTTTGTTGGTTTGTTGGTTTGTTGGTTCGTTGGTTTGTTCGTTTGTTGGTTTGTTGGTTTGTTGGTTCGTTGGTTTGTTGGTTTATTGGTTTGTTGGTTCTTTGGTTCTTTGTTTCTTTGGTTTGTTGGTTCTTTGGTTTGTTGGTTTGTTCGTTTGTTGGTTTGTTGGTTTGTTGGTTCTTTGGTTTGTTGATTCTTTGGTTTGTTGGCTTGTTGGTTTGTTGGTTTGTTGGTTTGTTGGTTTGTTGGTTTGTTGGTTTGTTGGTTCTTTGGTTCTTTGGTTCTTTGGTTTGTTGGTTCTTTGGTTTGTTGGTTTGTTGGTTTGTTCGTTTGTTGGTTTGTTGGTTTGTTGGTTTGTTGGTTCTTTGGTTTGTTGATTCTTTGGTTTGTTGGTTTGTTGGTTTGTTGGTTTGTTGGTTTTTTGGTTTGTTGGTTTGTTGGTTTGTTGGTTTGTTCGTTTGTTGGTTTTTTGGTTTGTTGGTTCTTTGGTTTGTTGGTTGTTTGGTTTCTTGGTTTATTCGTTTGTTGGTTTGTTGGTTTGTTGGTTTGTTGGTTTGTTAGCTTGTTGGTTTGTTGGTTTGTTGGGTTGTTGGTTCTTAGGTTCTTTGGTTTGTTGGTTTGTTGGTTTGTTGGTTTGTTCGTTTGTTGGTTTGTTGGTTTGTTGGTTTGTTGGTTTGTTGGTTCGTTGGTTTGTTCGTTTGTTAGTTTGTTGGTTTGTTGGTTCGTTGGTTTGTTGGTTTATTGGTTTGTTGTTTCTTTGGTTCTTTGTTTCTTTAGTTTGTTGGTTCTTTGGTTTGTTGGTTTGTTCGTTTGTTGGTTTGTTGGTTTGTTGGTTCTTTGGTTTGTTGATTCTTTGGTTTGTTGGCTTGTTGGTTTCTTGGTTCGTTGGTTTGTTAGTTTGTTCGTTTGTTGGTTTGTTGGTTTGTTGGTTTGTTGGTTTGTTGGTTTGTTGGTTCCTTGGTTCTTTGGTTCTTTGTTTTGTTGATTCTTTGGTTTGATGGATTGTTTGTTTGTTCGTTTGTTGGTTTGTTGGTTTATTGGTTTGTTGGTTTGTTGGTTCTTTGGTTCTTTGGTTTGTTGGTTCTTTGGTATGTTGGTTCTTTGGTTTGTTGGTTTGTTCGTTTGTTAGTTCTTTGGTTTGTTGGTTCTTTGGTTTGTTAGTTTGTTGGTTTGTTGGTTTGTTGGTTTGTTGGTTCTTTGGTTCTTTGATTCTTTGGTTTGTTGGTTTGTTTGTTTTTTGGTTTGTTGGTTTGTTCGTTTGTTGGTTTGTTGGTTTGTTGGTTTGTTGTTTCTTTGGTTTGTTGGTTCTTTGGTTTGTTGGTTCTTTAGTTTGTTGGTTCATTGATTTGTTGGTTTGCTGGTTTGGTGGTTCTTTGCTACTTTGGTTCTTTGGTTTGTTGGTTTGTTGGTTTGTTGGTTTGTTGGTTTGTTCGATTGTTTGTGTGTTGGTTTGTTGGTTTGTTGGTTTTTGGTTTGTTGGTTCGTTGGTTTGTTGGTTTGTTGGTTTGTTGGTTTGTTGGTTCTTTGCTTTGTTGGTTTGTGGGTTTGCTGGTTTGTTCGTTTGTTGGTTCTTTGGTTCGTTGGTTCTTTGGTTTGTTGGTTTGTTGGTTTGTTGGTTTGTTGGCTTGTTGGTTCTTTGGTTCTTCGGTTCTTTGGTTTGTTGGTTTGTTGGTTTGTTGGTTTGTTCGTTTGTTGGTTTGTTGGTTTGTTGGTTTGTTGGTTCTTTGGTTTGTTGGTTTGTTGGTTCTTTGGTTTGTTGGTTTGTTGTTTTGTTGGTTTGTTGGTTTGTTGGTTTGTTGGTTTGTTGGTTTGTTGGTTTGTTGGTTTGTTGGTTTGTTCTTTTGTTGGTTCTTTGGTTTGTTGGTTTTTTGGTTTATTGGTTCTTTGGTTCTTTGGTTCTTTGGTTCTTTGGTTTGTTGGTTCTTTGGTTTGTTGGTTTGTTGGTTCTTTGGTTTGTTGGTTTGTTCGTTTGTTAGTTCTTTGGTTTGTTGGTTCTTTGGTTTGTTAGTTTGTTGGTTTGTTGGTTTGTTGGTTTGTTGGTTCTTTGGTTCTTTGATTCTTTGGTTTGTTGGTTTGTTTGTTTTTTGGTTTGTTGGTTTGTTGGTTTGTTGGTTTGTTGGTTTGTTGTTTCTTTGGTTTGTTGGTTCTTTGGTTTGTTGGTTCTTTAGTTTGTTGGTTCATTGATTTGTTGGTTTGCTGGTTTGGTGGTTCTTTGCTACTTTGGTTCTTTGGTTTGTTGGTTTGTTGGTTTGTTGGTTTGTTGGTTTGTTCGTTTGTTGGTTTGTTGGTTCTTTGGTTTGTTGATTCTTTGGTTTGTTGGTTTGTTGGTTTGTTGGTTTGTTGGTTTGTTGGTTTTTTGGTTTGTTGGTTTGTTGGTTTGTTGGTTTGTTCGTTTGTTGGTTTTTTGGTTTGTTGGTTCTTTGGTTTGTTGGTTGTTTGGTTTCTTGGTTTATTCGTTTGTTGGTTTGTTGGTTTGTTGGTTTGTTGGTTTGTTAGCTTGTTGGTTTGTTGGTTTGTTGGGTTGTTGGTTCTTAGGTTCTTTGGTTTGTTGGTTTGTTGGTTTGTTGGTTTGTTCGTTTGTTGGTTTGTTGGTTTGTTGGTTTGTTGGTTTGTTGGTTCGTTGGTTTGTTCGTTTGTTAGTTTGTTGGTTTGTTGGTTCGTTGGTTTGTTGGTTTATTGGTTTGTTGTTTCTTTGGTTCTTTGTTTCTTTAGTTTGTTGGTTGTTTGGTTTGTTGGTTTGTTAGCTTGTTGGTTTGTTGGTTTGTTGGGTTGTTGGTTCTTAGGTTCTTTGGTTTGTTGGTTTGTTGGTTTGTTGGTTTGTTCGTTTGTTGGTTTGTTGGTTTGTTGGTTTGTTGGTTTGTTCGTTTGTTGGTTTGTTGGTTTGTTGGTTTGTTGGTTCTTTGGTTTGTTGATTCTTTGGTTTGTTGGCTTGTTGGTTTCTTGGTTCGTTGGTTTGTTAGTTTGTTCGTTTGTTGGTTTGTTGGTTTGTTGGTTTGTTGGTTTGTTGGTTTGTTGGTTCCTTGGTTCTTTGGTTCTTTGTTTTGTTGATTCTTTGGTTTGATGGATTGTTTGTTTGTTCGTTTGTTCGTTTGTTGGTTTGTTGGTTTGTTGGTTTGTTGGTTTGTTGGTTCGTTGGTTTGTTCGTTTGTTAGTTTGTTGGTTTGTTGGTTCGTTGGTTTGTTGGTTTATTGGTTTGTTGTTTCTTTGGTTCTTTGTTTCTTTAGTTTGTTGGTTGTTTGGTTTGTTGGTTTGTTAGCTTGTTGGTTTGTTGGTTTGTTGGGTTGTTGGTTCTTAGGTTCTTAGGTTCTTTGGTTTGTTGGTTTGTTGGTTTGTTGGTTTGTTCGTTTGTTGGTTTGTTGGTTTGTTGGTTTGTTGGTTTGTTGGTTCGTTGGTTTGTTCGTTTGTTAGTTTGTTGGTTTGTTGGTTCGTTGGTTTGTTGGTTTATTGGTTTGTTGTTTCTTTGGTTCTTTGTTTCTTTAGTTTGTTGGTTGTTTGGTTTGTTGGTTTGTTAGCTTGTTGGTTTGTTGGTTTGTTGGGTTGTTGGTTCTTAGGTTCTTTGGTTTGTTGGTTTGTTGGTTTGTTGGTTTGTTCGTTTGTTGGTTTGTTGGTTTGTTGGTTTGTTGGTTTGTTCGTTTGTTGGTTTGTTGGTTTGTTGGTTTGTTGGTTCTTTGGTTTGTTGATTCTTTGGTTTGTTGGCTTGTTGGTTTCTTGGTTCGTTGGTTTGTTAGTTTGTTCGTTTGTTGGTTTGTTGGTTTGTTGGTTTGTTGGTTTGTTGGTTTGTTGGTTCCTTGGTTCTTTGGTTCTTTGTTTTGTTGATTCTTTGGTTTGATGGATTGTTTGTTTGTTCGTTTGTTGGTTTGTTGGTTTATTGGTTTGTTGGTTTGTTGTTTCTTTGGTTCTTTGTTTCTTTAGTTTGTTGGTTGTTTGGTTTGTTGGTTTGTTAGCTTGTTGGTTTGTTGGTTTGTTGGGTTGTTGGTTCTTAGGTTCTTTGGTTTGTTGGTTTGTTGGTTTGTTGGTTTGTTCGTTTGTTGGTTTGTTGGTTCGTTGGTTTGTTGGTTCTTTGGTTTGTTGATTCTTTGGTTTGTTGGTTTGTTGGTTTGTTGGTTTGTTGGTTTGTTGGTTTTTTGGTTTGTTGGTTCTTTAGTTTGTTGGTTCATTGATTTGTTGGTTTGCTGGTTTGGTGGTTCTTTGCTACTTTGGTTCTTTGGTTTGTTGGTTTGTTGGTTTGTTGGTTTGTTGGGTTGTTGGTTCTTAGGTTCTTTGGTTTGTTGGTTTGTTGGTTTGTTGGTTTGTTCGTTTGTTGGTTTGTTGGTTCGTTGGTTTGTTGGTTCTTTGGTTTGTTGGTTCTTTAGTTTGTTGGTTCATTGATTTGTTGGTTTGCTGGTTTGGTGGTTCTTTGCTACTTTGGTTCTTTGGTTTGTTGGTTTGTTGGTTTGTTGGTTTGTTGGTTTGTTCGTTTGTTGGTTTGTTGGTTCTTTGGTTTGTTGATTCTTTGGTTTGTTGGTTTGTTGGTTTGTTGGTTTGTTGGTTTGTTGGTTTTTTGGTTTGTTGGTTTGTTGGTTTGTTGGTTTGTTCGTTTGTTGGTTTTTTGGTTTGTTGGTTCTTTGGTTTGTTGGTTGTTTGGTTTCTTGGTTTATTCGTTTGTTGGTTTGTTGGTTTGTTGGTTTGTTGGTTTGTTAGCTTGTTGGTTTGTTGGTTTGTTGGGTTGTTGGTTCTTAGGTTCTTTGGTTTGTTGGTTTGTTGGTTTGTTGGTTTGTTCGTTTGTTGGTTTGTTGGTTTGTTGGTTTGTTGGTTTGTTGGTTCGTTGGTTTGTTCGTTTGTTAGTTTGTTGGTTTGTTGGTTCGTTGGTTTGTTGGTTTATTGGTTTGTTGTTTCTTTGGTTCTTTGTTTCTTTAGTTTGTTGGTTGTTTGGTTTGTTGGTTTGTTAGCTTGTTGGTTTGTTGGTTTGTTGGGTTGTTGGTTCTTAGGTTCTTTGGTTTGTTGGTTTGTTGGTTTGTTGGTTTGTTCGTTTGTTGGTTTGTTGGTTTGTTGGTTTGTTGGTTTGTTCGTTTGTTGGTTTGTTGGTTTGTTGGTTTGTTGGTTCTTTGGTTTGTTGATTCTTTGGTTTGTTGGCTTGTTGGTTTCTTGGTTCGTTGGTTTGTTAGTTTGTTCGTTTGTTGGTTTGTTGGTTCTTTGGTTTGTTGGTTGTTTGGTTTCTTGGTTTATTCGTTTGTTGGTTTGTTGGTTTGTTGGTTTGTTGGTTTGTTAGCTTGTTGGTTTGTTGGTTTGTTGGGTTGTTGGTTCTTAGGTTCTTTGGTTTGTTGGTTTGTTGGTTTGTTGGTTTGTTCGTTTGTTGGTTTGTTGGTTTGTTGGTTTGTTGGTTTGTTGGTTCGTTGGTTTGTTCGTTTGTTAGTTTGTTGGTTTGTTGGTTCGTTGGTTTGTTGGTTTATTGGTTTGTTGTTTCTTTGGTTCTTTGTTTCTTTAGTTTGTTGGTTGTTTGGTTTGTTGGTTTGTTCGTTTGTTGGTTTGTTGGTTTGTTGGTTCTTTGGTTTGTTGATTCTTTGGTTTGTTGGCTTGTTGGTTTCTTGGTTCGTTGGTTTGTTAGTTTGTTCGTTTGTTGGTTTGTTGGTTTGTTGGTTTGTTGGTTTGTTGGTTTGTTGGTTCCTTGGTTCTTTGGTTCTTTGTTTTGTTGATTCTTTGGTTTGATGGATTGTTTGTTTGTTCGTTTGTTGGTTTGTTGGTTTATTGGTTTGTTGGTTTGTTGGTTCTTTGGTTCTTTGGTTTGTTGGTTCTTTGGTATGTTGGTTCTTTGGTTTGTTGGTTTGTTCGTTTGTTAGTTCTTTGGTTTGTTGGTTCTTTGGTTTGTTAGTTTGTTGGTTTGTTGGTTTGTTGGTTTGTTGGTTCTTTGGTTCTTTGATTCTTTGGTTTGTTGGTTTGTTTGTTTTTTGGTTTGTTGGTTTGTTCGTTTGTTGGTTTGTTGGTTTGTTGGTTTGTTGTTTCTTTGGTTTGTTGGTTCTTTGGTTTGTTGGTTCTTTAGTTTGTTGGTTCATTGATTTGTTGGTTTGCTGGTTTGGTGGTTCTTTGCTACTTTGGTTCTTTGGTTTGTTGGTTTGTTGGTTTGTTGGTTTGTTGGTTTGTTCGTTTGTTTGTGTGTTGGTTTGTTGGTTTGTTGGTTTTTGGTTCGTTGGTTTGTTGGTTTGTTGGTTTGTTGGTTTGTTGGTTTGTTGGTCCTTCGGTTCTTTGGTTCTTTGGTTCTTTGGTTCTTTGGTTTGTCGGTTTGTTGGTTCGTTCGTTTGTTGGTTTATTGGTTTGTTGGTTCGTTGGTTTGTTGGTTTGTTGGTTTGTTATTTTGTTGGTTTGTTAGTTTGTCGGTTTGTTGGTTTGTTCATATGTTGGTTGGTTGGTTTGTTGGTTTGTTGGTATTTTGGTTTGTTGGTTCTTTGGTTTGTTGGTTTGTTCGTTTGCTGGTTTGTTGGTTCTTTGGTTTGTTGGTTTGTTGGTTTGTTGGTTTTTTGGTTTGTTGGTTTGTTGGTTTGTTGGTTTGTTCGTTTGTGGGTTTGTTGGTTTGTTGGTTTGTTGGTTTGTTGGTTTGTTGGTTTGTTGGTTTGTTGGTTTGTTGGTTCTTTGGTTCTTTATTTCTTTGGTTCTTTGGTTCTTTGGGTTGTTGGTTTGTTGGTTCGTTCGTTTGTTGGTTCTTTGGTTTGTTGATTCTTTGGTCTGTTGATTCTTTGGTTTGTTGGTTTGTTGGTTTGTTGGTTTGTTGGTTTGTTGGTTTTGTTGGTTTGTTGGTTTTTTGGTTTGTTGGTTTGTTGGTTTGTTGGTTTGTTCGTTTGTTGGTTTTTTGGTTTGTTGGTTCTTTGGTTTGTTGGTTGTTTGGTTTGTTGGTTTGTTGGTTTGTTCGTTTGTTGGTTTGTTGGTTTGTTGGTTTGTTGGTTTGTTAGTTTTTTGGTTTGTTGGTTTGTTGGTTTGTTGGTTTGTTGGGTTGTTGGTTCTTTGGTTCTTTGGTTTGTTGGTTTGTTGGTTTGTTGGTTTGTTGGTTCGTTGGTTTGTTCGTTTGTTGGTTTGTTGGTTTGTTGGTTCGTTGGTTTGTTGGTTTATTGGTTTGTTGGTTCTTTGGTTCTTTGTTTCTTTGGTTTGTTGGTTCTTTGGTTTGTTGGTTTGTTCGTTTGTTGGTTTGTTGGTTTGTTGGTTCTTTGGTTTGTTGATTCTTTGGTTTGTTGGCTTGTTGGTTTGTTGGTTTGTTGGTTTGTTGGTTTGTTGGTTTGTTGGTTTGTTGGTTCTTTGGTTCTTTGGTTCTTTGGTTTGTTGGTTCTTTGGTTTGTTGGTTTGTTGGTTTGTTCGTTTGTTGGTTTGTTGGTTTGTTGGTTTGTTGGTTCTTTGGTTTGTTGATTCTTTGGTTTGTTGGTTTGTTGGTTTGTTGGTTTGTTGGTTTGTTGGTTTTTTGGTTTGTTGGTTTGTTGGTTTGTTGGTTTGTTCGTTTGTTGGTTTTTTGGTTTGTTGGTTCTTTGGTTTGTTGGTTGTTTGGTTTCTTGGTTTATTCGTTTGTTGGTTTGTTGGTTTGTTGGTTTGTTGGTTTGTTAGCTTGTTGGTTTGTTGGTTTGTTGGGTTGTTGGTTCTTAGGTTCTTTGGTTTGTTGGTTTGTTGGTTTGTTGGTTTGTTCGTTTGTTGGTTTGTTGGTTTGTTGGTTTGTTGGTTTGTTGGTTCGTTGGTTTGTTCGTTTGTTAGTTTGTTGGTTTGTTGGTTCGTTGGTTTGTTGGTTTATTGGTTTGTTGTTTCTTTGGTTCTTTGTTTCTTTAGTTTGTTGGTTCTTTGGTTTGTTGGTTTGTTCGTTTGTTGGTTTGTTGGTTTGTTGGTTCTTTGGTTTGTTGATTCTTTGGTTTGTTGGCTTGTTGGTTTCTTGGTTCGTTGGTTTGTTAGTTTGTTCGTTTGTTGGTTTGTTGGTTTGTTGGTTTGTTGGTTTGTTGGTTTGTTGGTTCCTTGGTTCTTTGGTTCTTTGTTTTGTTGATTCTTTGGTTTGATGGATTGTTTGTTTGTTCGTTTGTTGGTTTGTTGGTTTATTGGTTTGTTGGTTTGTTGGTTCTTTGGTTCTTTGGTTTGTTGGTTCTTTGGTATGTTGGTTCTTTGGTTTGTTGGTTTGTTCGTTTGTTAGTTCTTTGGTTTGTTGGTTCTTTGGTTTGTTAGTTTGTTGGTTTGTTGGTTTGTTGGTTTGTTGGTTCTTTGGTTCTTTGATTCTTTGGTTTGTTGGTTTGTTTGTTTTTTGGTTTGTTGGTTTGTTCGTTTGTTGGTTTGTTGGTTTGTTGGTTTGTTGTTTCTTTGGTTTGTTGGTTCTTTGGTTTGTTGGTTCTTTAGTTTGTTGGTTCATTGATTTGTTGGTTTGCTGGTTTGGTGGTTCTTTGCTACTTTGGTTCTTTGGTTTGTTGGTTTGTTGGTTTGTTGGTTTGTTGGTTTGTTCGTTTGTTTGTGTGTTGGTTTGTTGGTTTGTTGGTTTTTGGTTTGTTGGTTCGTTGGTTTGTTGGTTTGTTGGTTTGTTGGTTTGTTGGTTCTTTGCTTTGTTGGTTTGTTGGTTTGCTGGTTTGTTCGTTTGTTGGTTCTTTGGTTCGTTGGTTCTTTGGTTTGTTGGTTTGTTGGTTTGTTGGTTTGTTGGCTTGTTGGTTCTTTGGTTCTTCGGTTCTTTGGTTTGTTGGTTTGTTGGTTTGTTGGTTTGTTCGTTTGTTGGTTTGTTGGTTTGTTGGTTTGTTGGTTCTTTGGTTTGTTGGTTTGTTGGTTCTTTGGTTTGTTGGTTTGTTGTTTTGTTGGTTTGTTGGTTTGTTGGTTTGTTGGTTTGTTGGTTTGTTGGTTTGTTGGTTTGTTGGTTTGTTCTTTTGTTGGTTCTTTGGTTTGTTGGTTTTTTGGTTTATTGGTTCTTTGGTTCTTTGGTTCTTTGGTTCTTTGGTTTGTTGGTTCTTTGGTTTGTTGGTTTGTTGGTTCTTTGGTTTGTTGGTTTGTTCGTTTGTTAGTTCTTTGGTTTGTTGGTTCTTTGGTTTGTTAGTTTGTTGGTTTGTTGGTTTGTTGGTTTGTTGGTTCTTTGGTTCTTTGATTCTTTGGTTTGTTGGTTTGTTTGTTTTTTGGTTTGTTGGTTTGTTGGTTTGTTGGTTTGTTGGTTTGTTGTTTCTTTGGTTTGTTGGTTCTTTGGTTTGTTGGTTCTTTAGTTTGTTGGTTCATTGATTTGTTGGTTTGCTGGTTTGGTGGTTCTTTGCTACTTTGGTTCTTTGGTTTGTTGGTTTGTTGGTTTGTTGGTTTGTTGGTTTGTTCGTTTGTTTGTGTGTTGGTTTGTTGGTTTGTTGGTTTGTTGGTTTGTTGGTTCGTTGGTTTGTTGGTTTGTTGGTTTGTTGGTTTGTTGGTTCTTTGCTTTGTTGGTTTGTTGGTTTGCTGGTTTGTTCGTTTGTTGGTTCTTTGGTTCGTTGGTTCTTTGATTTGTTGGTTTGTTGGTTTGTTGGTTTGTTGGCTTGTTGGTTCTTTGGTTCTTCGGTTCTTTGGTTTGTTGGTTTGTTGGTTTGTTGGTTTGTTCGTTTGTTGGTTTGTTGGTTTGTTGGTTTGTTGGTTCTTTGGTTTGTTGGTTTGTTGGTTCTTTGGTTTGTTGGTTTGTTGTTTTGTTGGTTTGTTGGTTTGTTGGTTTGTTGGTTTGTTGGTTTGTTGGTTTGTTCGTTTGTTGGTTCTTTGGTTTGTTGGTTTTTTGGTTTATTGGTTCTTTGGTTTGTTGGTTCTTTGGTTTGTAGGTTCTTTGGTTTGTTGGTTCTTTGGTTTGTTGGTTTGTTGGTTTGTTGGTTCGTTGGTTTGTTGGTTTGTTGGTTTGTTATTTTGTTGGTTTGTTAGTTTGTCGGTTTGTTGGTTTGTTCGTTTGTTGGGGTGTTGGTTTGATGGTTTGTTGGTACTTTAGTTTGTTGGTTCTTTGGTTTGTTGGTTTGTTCGTTTGTTGGTTTGTTGGTTCTTTGGTTTGTTGGTTTGTTGGTTTGTTGTTTTTTTGGTTTGTTTATTTGTTGGTTTGTTGGTTTGTTGGTTTGTTCGTTTGTGGGTTTGTTGGTTTGTTGGTTTGTTGGTTTGTTGGTTTGTTGGTTTGTTGGTTCTTTGGTTCTTTGGTTCTTTGGTTCTTTGGTTCTTTGGTTTGTTGGTTTGTTGGTTCGTTCGTTTGTTGGTTTGTTGGTTTGTTGGTTCGTTGGTTTGTTGGTTTGTTGGTTTGTTATTTTGTTGGTTTGTTAGTTTGTCGGTTTGTTGGTTTGTTCATTTGTTGGTTGGTTGGTTTGTTGGTTTGTTGGTATTTTGGTTTGTTGGTTCTTTGGTTTGTTGGTTTGTTCGTTTGCTGGTTTGTTGGTTCTTTGGTTTGTTGGTTTGTTGGTTTGTTGGTTTTTTGGTTTGTTGGTTTGTTGGTTTGTTGGTTTGTTCGTTTGTGGGTTTGTTGGTTTGTTGGTTTGTTGGTTTGTTGGTTTGTTGGTTTGTTGGTTTGTTGGTTTGTTGGTTTGTTGGTTTGTTGGTTTGTTGGTTCTTTGGTTCTTTGTTTCTTTGGTTCTTTGGTTCTTTGGGTTGTTGGTTTGTTGGTTCGTTCGTTTGTTGGTTCTTTGGTTTGTTGATTCTTTGGTTTGTTGATTCTTTGGTTTGTTGGTTTGTTGGTTTGTTGATTTGTTGGTTTGTTGGTTTGTTGGTTTTTTGGTTTGTTGGTTTGTTGGTTTGTTGGTTTGTTCGTTTGTTGGTTTTTTGGTTTGTTGGTTCTTTGGTTTGTTGGTTGTTTGGTTTGTTGGTTTGTTGGTTTGTTCGTTTGTTGGTTTGTTGGTTTTTTGGTTTGTTAGTTTTTTGGTTTGTTGGTTTGTTGGTTTGTTGGTTTGTTGGGTTGTTGGTTCTTTGGTTCTTTGGTTTGTTGATTTGTTGGTTTGTTGGTTTGTTGGTTCGTTGGTTTGTTCGTTTGTTGGTTTGTTGGTTTGTTGGTTCGTTGGTTTGTTGGTTTATTGGTTTGTTGGTTCTTTGGTTCTTTGTTTCTTTGGTTTGTTGGTTCTTTGGTTTGTTGGTTTGTTCGTTTGTTGGTTTGTTGGTTTGTTGGTTCTTTGGTTTGTTGATTCTTTGGTTTGTTGGCTTGTTGGTTTGTTGGTTTGTTGGTTTGTTGGTTTGTTGGTTTGTTGGTTTGTTGGTTTGTTGGTTTGTTGGTTTGTTGGTTTGTTCGTTTGTTCGTTTGTTGGTTTGTTGGTTCTTTGGTTTGTTGGTTGTTTGGTTTGTTAGTTTGTTTGTTTGTTTGTTTGTTGGTTTGTTGGTTTGTTGGTTTGTTGGTTTGTTAGTTTGTTGGTTTGTTGGTTTGTTGGTTTGTTGGTTTGTTGGTTCTTAGGTTCTTTGGTTTGTTGGTTCGTTGGTTTATTGGTTTGTTGGTTTGTTGGTTTGTTCATTTGTTTGTTTGTTGGTTTGTTGGTTTGTTGGTCGTTGGTTTGTTCGTTTGTTGGTTTGTTGGTTTGTTGGTTCGGTGGTTTGTTAGTTTGTTGGTTTGTTGATTCTTCGGTTCTTTGTTTCTTTGGTTTGTTGGTTCTTTGGTTTGTTGGTTTGTTCGTTTGTTGGTTTGTTGGTTTGTTGGTTCTTTGGTTTGTTGATTCTTTGGTTTGTTGGCTTGTTGGTTTGTTGGTTTGTTGGTTTGTTGGTTTGTTGGTTTGTTGGTTTGTTGGTTTTTTGGTTTGTTGGTTTGTTGGTTTGTTGGTTTGTTCGTTTGTTGGTTTTTTGGTTTGTTGGTTCTTTGGTTTGTTAGTTTTTTGGTTTATTGGTTTGTTGGTTTGTTGGTTCGTTGGTTTGTTCGTTCGTTGGTTTGTTGGTTTGTTGGTTTGTTGGTTTGTTCGTTTGTTGATTTTTTGGTTTGTTGTTTCCTTAGTTTGTTGGTTGTTTGATTTGTTGGTTTGTTGGTTTGTTGGTTTGTTGGTTTGTTGGTTTGTTGGTTTGTTGGTTTGTTAGTTTGTTGGTTTGTTGGTTTGTTGGTTTGTTGGTTTGTTGGTACTTTGTTTCTTTGGTTTGTTGGTTTGTTCGTTTGTTGGTTTGTTAGTTTGTTGGTTTGTTGGTTTGTTCGTTTGTTGGTTTGTTGGTTTATTGGTTCCTTGGTTTGTTGGTTTGTTGGTTTTTTAGTTCTTTGTTTCTTTGGGTATTTGGTTTGTTGGTTCTTTGGTTTGTGGGTTTGTTGGTTTGTTCGTTTGTTGGTTTGTTGGTTTGTTGGTTTGTTGGTTCTTTGGTTTGTTAATTCTTTGGTTTGTTGGCTTGTTGGTTTGTTTGTTTGTTCGTTTGTGGGTTTGTTGGTTTGTTGGTTTGTTGGTTTGTTGGTTTGTTGGTTTGTTGGTTTGTTGGTTCTTTGGTTCTTTGGTTCTTTGGTTCTTTCGTTCTCTGGTTTGTTGGTTTGTTGGTTCGTTCGTTTGTTGGTTTGTTGGTTTGTTGGTTCGTTGGTTTGTTGGTTTGTTGGTTTGTTATTTTGTTGGTTTGTTAGTTTGTCGGTTTGTTGGTTTATTCGTTTGTTGGTTGGTTGGTTTGTTGGTTTGTTGGTATTTTAGTTTGCTGGTTCTTTGGTTTGCTGGTTTGTTCGTTTGCTGGTTTGTTGGTTCTTTGGTTTGTTGGTTTGTTGGTTTGTTGGTTTTTTGGTTTGTTGGTTTGTTGGTTTGTTGGTTTGTTCGTTTGTGGGTTTGTTGGTTTGTTGGTTTGTTGGTTTGTTGGTTTATTGGTTTGTTGGTTTGTTGGTTTGTTGGTTGTTTTGTTCTTTGTTTCTTTGGTTCTTTGGTTCTTTGGGTTGTTGGTTTGTTGGTTCGTTCGTTTGTTGGTTTGTTGGTTTGTTGGTTCTTTGGTTTATTGATTCTTTGGTTTGTTGATTCTTTGGTTTGTTGGTTTGTTGGTTTGTTGGTTTGTTGGTTTGTTGGTTTGTTGGTTTTTTGGTTTGTTGGTTTGTTGGTTTGTTGGTTTGTTTATTTGTTGGTTTTTTGGTTTGTTGGTTCTTTGGTTTGTTGGTTTGTTGGTTTGTTGGTTCGTTGGTTTGTTCGTTTGTTGGTTTGTTGGTTTGTTGGTTCGTTGGTTTGTTGGTTTATTGGTTTGTTGGTTTGTTGGTTTGTTGGTTTGTTGGTTTGTTCGTTTGTTGGTTTGTTGGTTCTTTGGTTTGTTGGTTGTTTGGTTTGTTAGGTTGTTGTTTTGTTCGTTTGTTGGTTTGTTGGTTTGTTCGTTTGTGGGTTTGTTGGTTTGTTGGTTTGTTGGTTTGTTGGTTTGTTGGTTTGTTGGTTGTTTGGTTCTTTGTTTCTTTGGTTCTTTGTTTCTTTGGTTTGTTGGTTTGTTGGTTTGTTGGTTCGTTGGTTTGTTCGTTTGTTGGTTTGTTATTTTGTTGGTTTGTTAGTTTGTCGGTTTGTTGGTTTGTTCGTTTGTTGGTTTGTTGGATTGTTGGTTTCTTGGTTTTTTGGTTTGTTGGTTCTTTGGTTTGTTGGTTTGTTGGTTTGTTGGTTCTTTGGTTTGTCGGTTTGTAGGTTTGTTGGTTTGTTGGTTTTTTGGTTTATTGGTTTGTTGATTTGTTGGTTTGTTGGTTTGTTCGTTTGTTGGTTTGTTGGTTTGTTGGTTTGTTGGTTTGTTGGTGTGCTGGTTTGTTGGTTCTTTGGTTCTTTGGTTCTTTGGTTTGTTGGTTATTTGGTTTGTTGGTTTGTTGGTTTGTTGGTTCTTTGGTTTGTTGGTTCTTTGGTTTGTTAGTTTTTTGGTTTATTGGTTTGTTGGTTTGTTGGTTCGTTGGTTTGTTCGTTCGTTGGTTTGTTGGTTTGTTGGTTTGTTGGTTTGTTGGTTTGTTGGTTTGTTGGTTTGTTCGTTTTTTTGATTTTTTGGTTTGTTGGTTCTTTAGTTTGTTGGTTGTTTGGTTTGTTGGTTTGTTGGTTTGTTGGTTTGTTGGTTTGTTGGTTTGTTGGTTTGTTGGTTTGTTAGTTTGTTGGTTTGTTGGTTTGTTGGTTTGTTGGTTTGTTGGTACTTTGTTTCTTTGGTTTGTTGGTTTGTTGGTTTGTTCGTTTGTTGGTTTGTTAGTTTGTTGGTTTGTTGGTTCGTTGGTTTGTTCGTTTGTTGGTTTGTTGGTTTATTGGTTCCTTGGTTTGTTGGTTTGTTGGTTTTTTAGTTCTTTGTTTCTTTGGGTATTTGGTTTGTTGGTTCTTTGGTTTGTGGGTTTGTTGGTTTGTTCGTTTGTTGGTTTGTTGGTTTGTTGGTTTGTTGGTTCTTTGGTTCTTTGGTTCTTTGGTTCTTTCGTTCTCTGGTTTGTTGGTTTGTTGGTTCGTTCGTTTGTTGGTTTGTTGGTTTGTTGGTTCGTTGGTTTGTTGGTTTGTTGGTTTGTTATTTTGTTGGTTTGTTAGTTTGTCGGTTTGTTGGTTTATTCGTTTGTTGGTTGGTTGGTTTGTTGGTTTGTTGGTATTTTAGTTTGTTGGTTCTTTGGTTTGCTGGTTTGTTCGTTTGCTGGTTTGTTGGTTCTTTGGTTTGTTGGTTTGTTGGTTTGTTGGTTTTTTGGTTTGTTGGTTTGTTGGTTTGTTGGTTTGTTCGTTTGTGGGTTTGTTGGTTTGTTGGTTTGTTGGTTTGTTGGTTTATTGGTTTGTTGGTTTGTTGGTTTGTTGGTTGTTTTGTTCTTTGTTTCTTTGGTTCTTTGGTTCTTTGGGTTGTTGGTTTGTTGGTTCGTTCGTTTGTTGGTTTGTTGGTTTGTTGGTTCTTTGGTTTATTGATTCTTTGGTTTGTTGATTCTTTGGTTTGTTGGTTTGTTGGTTTGTTGGTTTGTTGGTTTGTTGGTTTGTTGGTTTTTTGGTTTGTTGGTTTGTTGGTTTGTTGGTTTGTTTATTTGTTGGTTTTTTGGTTTGTTGGTTCTTTGGTTTGTTGGTTTGTTGGTTTGTTGGTTCGTTGGTTTGTTCGTTTGTTGGTTTGTTGGTTTGTTGGTTCGTTGGTTTGTTGGTTTATTGGTTTGTTGGTTTGTTGGTTTGTTGGTTTGTTGGTTTGTTCGTTTGTTGGTTTGTTGGTTCTTTGGTTTGTTGGTTGTTTGGTTTGTTAGGTTGTTGTTTTGTTCGTTTGTTGGTTTGTTGGTTTGTTCGTTTGTGGGTTTGTTGGTTTGTTGGTTTGTTGGTTTGTTGGTTTGTTGGTTTGTTGGTTGTTTGGTTCTTTGTTTCTTTGGTTCTTTGTTTCTTTGGTTTGTTGGTTCTTTGGTTTGTTGGTTTGTTCGTTTGTTGGTTTGTTGGTTTGTTGGTTCTTTGGTTTGTTGATTGTTTGGTTTGTTGGCTTGTTGGTTTGTTGGTTTGTTGGTTTGTTGGTTTGTTGGTTTGTTGGTTTGTTGGTTTGTCGGTTTGTTCGTTTGTTGGTTTGTTGGTTCTTTGGTTTGTTGGTTGTTTGGTTTGTTAGGTTGTTGGTTTGTTTGTTTGTTGGTTTGTTGGTTTGTTGGTTTGTTGGTTTGTTAGTTTGTTGTTTTGTTGGTTTGTTGGTTTGTTGGTTTGTTGGTTCTTTGGTTCTTTGGTTTGTTGGTTCGTTGGCTTGTTGGTTTGTTGGTTTGTTCATTTGTTTGTTTGTTGTTTTGTTGGTTTGTTGGTCGTTGGTTTGTTCGTTTGTTGGTTTGTTGGTTTGTTGGTTCGGTGGTTTGTTGGTTTGTTGATTCTTCAGTTTGTTGGTTTGTTGGTTCTTTGGTTTGTTGGTTTGTTAGTTTGTTGGCTTGTTGGTTTGTTGGTTTGTTGGTTTGTTGGTTTGTTGGTTCTTTGGTTTGTTGGTTCTTTGGTTTGTTAGTTTTTTGGTTTATTGGTTTGTTGGTTTGTTGGTTCGTTGGTTTGTTCGTTCGTTGGTTTGTTGGTTTGTTGGTTTGTTGGTTTGTTGGTTTGTTCGTTTGTTGATTTTTTGGTTTGTTGGTTTTTTAGTTTGTTGGTTGTTTGGTTTGTTGGTTTGTTGGTTTGTTGGTTTGTTGGTTTGTTGGTTTGTTGGTTTGTTAGTTTGTTGGTTTGTTGGTTTGTTGGTTTGTTGGTTTGTTGGTTTGTTGGTTTGTTGGTACTTTGTTTCTTTGGTTTGTTGGTTTGTTGGTTTGTTCGTTTGTTGGTTTGTTAGTTTGTTGGTTTGTTGGTTCGTTGGTTTGTTCGTTTGTTGGTTTGTTGGTTTATTGGTTCCTTGGTTTGTTGGTTTGTTGGTTTTTTAGTTCTTTGTTTCTTTGGGTATTTGGTTTGTTGGTTCTTTGGTTTGTGGGTTTGTTGGTTTGTTCGTTTGTTGGTTTGTTGGTTTGTTGGTTTGTTGGTTCTTTGGTTTGTTGATTCTTTGGTTTGTTGGCTTGTTGGTTTGTTGGTTCGTTGGTTTGTTGGTTTGTTGGTTTGTTGGTTTGTTGGTTTGTTCGTTTGTTGGTTGTTGGTTTGTTGGTTTCTTGGTTTGTTGGTTTGTTGGTTCGTTGGTTTGTTGGTTTCTTGGTTTGTTGGTTTGTTGGTTTGTTTGTTCTTTGGTTTGTTGATTCTTTGGTTTGTTGGTTTGTTGGTTTCTTGGTTTGCTGGTTTGTTCGTTTGTTGGTTCTTTGGTTTGTGGGTTCTTTGGTTTGTTGGTTCTTTGGTTTGTTGGTTCTTTGGTTTGTAGATTATTTGGTTTGTTGGTTCTTTGGTTTGTTGCTTTGTTGGTTTGTTGGTTCGTTGGTTTGTTGATTTGTTGGTTTGTTGGTTTGTTATTTTGTTGGTTTGTTAGTTTGTTGGTTTGTTGGTTTGTTCGTTTGTTGATTTGTTGGTTTGTTGGTTTGTTGGTTCTTTGGTTTGTTGGTTCTTTGGTTTGTTGGTTTGTTGGTTTGTTGGTTTGTTCGTTTGTTGGTTTGTTGGTTCTTTGGTTTGTTGGTTTGTTGGTTTTTTGGTTTGTTGGTTTGTTGGTTTGTTGGTTTGTTGGTTCTTTGGTTCTTTGGTTCTTTTGTTTGTTGATTCTTTGGTTTGTTGGTTTGTTTATTTGTTGGTTCTTTGGTTTGTCTGTTTGTTGGTTTGTAGGTTTGTTCGTTTGTTCGTTTGTTGGTTCTTTGGTTTGTTGGTTCTTTGGTTTGTTGGTTCTTTGGTTTGTAGGTTCTTTGTTTCGTTGGTTCTTTGGTTTGTTGGTTTGTTGGTTTGTTGGTTCGTTGGTTTGTTCGTTTGTTGGTTTGTTATTTTGTTGGTTTGTTAGTTTGTCGGTTTGTTGGTTTGTTCGTTTGTTGGTTTGTTGGATTGTTGGTTTCTTGGTTTTTTGGTTTGTTGGTTCTTTGGTTTGTTGGTTTGTTGGTTTGTTGGTTCTTTGGTTTGTCGGTTTGTAGGTTTGTTGGTTTGTTGGTTTTTTGGTTTATTGGTTTGTTGATTTGTTGGTTTGTTGGTTTGTTCGTTTGTTGGTTTGTTGGTTTGTTGGTTTGTTGGTTTGTTGGTGTGCTGGTTTGTTGGTTCTTTGGTTCTTTGGTTCTTTGGTTTGTTGGTTATTTGGTTTGTTGGTTTGTTGGTTTGTTGGTTCTTTGGTTTGTTGGTTCTTTGGTTTGTTAGTTTTTTGGTTTATTGGTTTGTTGGTTTGTTGGTTCGTTGGTTTGTTCGTTCGTTGGTTTGTTGGTTTGTTGGTTTGTTGGTTTGTTGGTTTGTTGGTTTGTTGGTTTGTTCGTTTTTTTGATTTTTTGGTTTGTTGGTTCTTTAGTTTGTTGGTTGTTTGGTTTGTTGGTTTGTTGGTTTGTTGGTTTGTTGGTTTGTTGGTTTGTTGGTTTGTTGGTTTGTTAGTTTGTTGGTTTGTTGGTTTGTTGGTTTGTTGGTTTGTTGGTACTTTGTTTCTTTGGTTTGTTGGTTTGTTGGTTTGTTCGTTTGTTGGTTTGTTAGTTTGTTGGTTTGTTGGTTCGTTGGTTTGTTCGTTTGTTGGTTTGTTGGTTTATTGGTTCCTTGGTTTGTTGGTTTGTTGGTTTTTTAGTTCTTTGTTTCTTTGGGTATTTGGTTTGTTGGTTCTTTGGTTTGTGGGTTTGTTGGTTTGTTCGTTTGTTGGTTTGTTGGTTTGTTGGTTTGTTGGTTCTTTGGTTTGTTGATTCTTTGGTTTGTTGGCTTGCTGGTTTGTTGGTTCGTTGGTTTGTTGGTTTGTTGGTTTGTTGGTTTGTTGGTTTGTTCGTTTGTTGGTTGTTGGTTTGTTGGTTTCTTGGTTCGTTGGTTTGTTCGTTTGTTGGTTTGTTGGTTTATTGGTTCCTTGGTTTGTTGGTTTGTTGGTTTTTTAGTTCTTTGTTTCTTTGGGTATTTGGTTTGTTGGTTCTTTGGTTTGTGGGTTTGTTGGTTTGTTCGTTTGTTGGTTTGTTGGTTTGTTGGTTTGTTGGTTCTTTGGTTTGTTGGTTCTTTGGTTTGTTGGTTTGTTCGTTTGTTGGTTTGTTGGTTTGTTGGTTTGTTGGTTTGTTGGTTTGTTGGTTTTTTGGTTTGTTGGTTTGTTGGTTTGTTGGTTTGTTCCTTTGTGGGTTTGTTGGTTTGTTGGTTTGTTGGTTTGTTGGTTTGTTGGTTTGTTGGTTCTTTGGTTCTTTGGTTCTTTGGTTCTTTGGTTCTTTGGTTCTTTGGTTTGTTGGTTTGTTGGTTCGTTCGTTTGTTGGTTTGTTGGTTTGTTGGTTCGTTGGTTTGTTGGTTTGTTGGTTTGTTATTTTGTTGGTTTGTTAGTTTGTCGGTTTGTTGGTTTATTCGTTTGTTGGTTGGTTGGTTTGTTGGTTTGTTGGTATTTTGGTTTGTTGGTTCTTTGGTTTGTTGGTTTGTTCGTTTGCTGGTTTGTTGGTTTGTTGGTTTGTTGGTTTTTTGGTTTGTTGGTTTGTTGGTTTGTTGGTTTGTTCGTTTGTTGGTTTGTTGGTTTGTTGGTTTGTTGGTTTGTTGGTTTGTTGGTTTGTTGGTTTGTTGGTTGTTTGGTTCTTTGTTTCTTTGGTTCTTTGGTTCTTTGGGTTGTTGGTTTGTTGGTTCGTTCGTTTGTTGGTTTGTTGGTTTGTTGGTTCTTTGGTTTGTTGATTCTTTGGTTTGTTGATTCTTTGGTTTGTTGGTTTGTTGGTTTGTTGGTTTGTTGGTTTGTTGGTTTGTTGGTTTGTTGGTTTTTTGGTTTGTTGGTTTGTTGGTTTGTTGGTTTGTTCGTTTGTTGGTTTTTTGGTTTGTTGGTTCTTTGGTTTGTTGGTTGTTTGGTTTGTCGGTTTGTTGGTTTGTTCGTTTGTTGGTTTGTTGGTTTGTTGGTTTGTTGGTTTGTTAGTTTGTTGGTTTGTTGGTTTGTTGGTTTGTTGGGTTGTTGGTTCTTTGGTTCTTTGGTTTGTTGGTTTGTTGGTTTGTTGGTTTGTTGGTTCGTTGGTTTGTTCGTTTGTTGGTTTGTTGGTTTGTTGGTTCGTTGGTTTGTTGGTTTATTGGTTTGTTGGTTCTTTGGTTCTTTGTTTCTTTGGTTTGTTGGTTCTTTGGTTTGTTGGTTTGTTCGTTTGTTGGTTTGTTGGTTTGTTGGTTTGTTGGTTTGTTGGCTCTTTGGTTCTTTGGTTTGTTGGTTCGTTAGTTTGTTGGTTTGTTGGTTTGTTCATTTGTTTGTTTGTTGGTTTGTTGGTTTGTTGGTCGTTCGTTTGTTCGTTTGTTGGTTTGTTGGTTTGTTGGTTCGGTGGTTTGTTAGTTTGTTGGTTTGTTGATTCTTCGGTTTGTTGGTTTGTTGGTTCTTTGGTTTGTTGGTTTGTTAGTTTGTTGGTTTGTTGGTTCTTTGGTTTGTTAGTTTTTTGGTTTATTGGTTTGTTGGTTTGTTGGTTCGCTGGTTTGTTCGTTCGTTGGTTTGTTGGTTTGTTGGTTCGTTGGTTTGTTGGTTTGTTCGTTTGTTGATTTTTTGGTTTGTTGGTTCCTTAGTTTGTTGGTTGTTTGGTTTGTTGGTTTGTTGGTTTGTTGGTTTGTTGGTTTGTTGGTTTGTTGGTTTGTTAGTTTGTTGGTTTGTTGGTTTGTTGGTTTGTTGGTTTGTTGGTACTTTGTTTCTTTAGTTTGTTGGTTTGTTGGTTTGTTCGTTTGTTGGTTTGTTAGTTTGTTGGTTTGTTGGTTCGTTGGTTTGTTCGTTTGTTGGTTTGTTGGTTTACTGGTTCCTTGGTTTGTTGGTTTGTTGGTTTTTTAGTTCTTTGTTTCTTTGGGTATTTGGTTTGTTGGTTAAAGAACCAACCAAAGGGTTTGTGGGTTTGTTGGTTTGTTCGTTTGTTGGTTTGTTGGTTTGTTGGTTTGTTGGTTCTTTGGTTTGTTGATTCTTTGGTTTGTTGGCTTGTTGGTTTGTTGGTTCGTTGGTTTGTTGGTTTGTTGGTTTGTTGGTTTGTTGGTTTGTTCGTTTGTTGGTTGTTGGTTTGTTGGTTTCTTGATTTGTTGGTTTCTTGGTTTGTTGGTTTGTTGGTTTGTTGGTTCTTTGGTTTGTTGATTCTTTGGTTTGTTGGTTTGTTGGTTTGTTGGTTTGTTCGTTTGTTGGTTGTTGGTTTGTTGGTTCGTTGGTTTGTTGGTTTCTTGGTTTGTTGGTTTGTTGGTTTGTTGGTTCTTTGGTTTGTTGATTCTTTGGTTTGTTGGTTTCTTGGTTTGTTGGTTTGTGGGTTCTTTGGTTTGTTGGTTTGTTGGTTTGCTGGTTTGTTCGTTTGTTGGTTCTTTGGTTTGTTGGTTCTTTGGTTTGTCGGTTCTTTGGTTTGTTGGTCGTTGGTTTGTTCGTTTGTTGGTTTGTTGGTTTGTTGGTTCGGTGGTTTGTTAGTTTGTTGGTTTGTTGATTCTTCGGTTTGTTGGTTTGTTGGTTCTTTGGTTTGTTGGTTTGTTAGTTTGTTGGCTTGTTGGTTTGTTGGTTTGTTGGTTTGTTGGTTTGTTGGTTCTTTGGTTTGTTGGTTCTTTGGTTTGTTAGTTTTTTGGTTTATTGGTTTGTTGGTTTGTTAGTTTGTTGGTTTGTTCGTTTGTTGGTTTGTTGGTTTGTTGGTTTGTTGGTTTGTTAGTTTGTTGGTTTGTTGGTTTGTTGGTTTGTTGGTTTGTTGGTTCTTTGGTTCTTTGGTTTGTTGGGTTGTTGGTTTGTTGGTTTGTTGGTTTGTTCATTTGTTTGTTTGTTGGTTTGTTGGTTTGTTGGTTTGTTGGTTCGGTGGTTTGTTAGTTTGTTGGTTTGTTGATTCTTCGGTTTGTTGGTTTGTTGGTTCTTTGGTTTGTTGGTTTGTTAGTTTGTTGGCTTGTTGGTTTGTTGGTTTGTTGGTTTGTTGGTTTGTTGGTTCTTTGGTTTGTTGGTTCTTTGGTTTGTTAGTTTTTTGGTTTATTGGTTTGTTGGTTTGTTGGTTCGTTGGTTTGTTCGTTCGTTGGTTTGTTTGTTTGTTGGTTTGTTGGTTTGTTGGTTTGTTCGTTTGTTGATTTTTTGGTTTGTTGGTTCTTTAGTTTGTTGGTTTGTTGGTTTGTTGGTTTGTTGGTACTTTGTTTCTTTGGTTTGTTTGTTTGTTGGTTTGTTCGTTTGTTGGTTTGTTAGTTTGTTGGTTTGTTGGTTCGTTGGTTTGTTCGGTTGTTGGTTTGTTGGTTTACTGGTTCCTTGGTTTGTTGGTTTGTTGGTTTTTTAGTTCTTTGTTTCTTTGGGTATTTGGTTTGTTGGTTCTTTGGTTTGTGGGTTTGTTGGTTTGTTCGTTTGTTGGTTTGTTGGTTTGTTGGTTTGTTGGTTCTTTGGTTTGTTGATTCTTTGGTTTGTTGGCTTGTCGGTTTGTTGGTTCGTTGGTTTGTTGGTTTGTTGGTTTTGTTGGTTTGTTGGTTTGTTGGTTGTTGGTTTGTTGGTTTCTTGGTTTGTTGGTTTGTTGGTTCGTTGGTTTGTTGGTTTCTTGGTTTGTTGGTTTGTTGGTTTGTTGGTTCTTTGGTTTGTTGATTCTTTGGTTTGTTGGTTTGTTGGTTTGTTGGTTTGTGGGTTCTTTGGTTTGTTGG
Source organism: Atherix ibis (assembly GCA_958298945.1). Lineage (NCBI taxonomy): Eukaryota > Metazoa > Arthropoda > Insecta > Diptera > Athericidae > Atherix > Atherix ibis. The sequence goes on from OY282608.1 coordinate 68,699,619, forward strand.
TTTGTTGGTTTGCTGGTTTGTTCGTTTGTTGGTTCTTTGGTTTGTTGGTTCTTTGGTTTGTTGGTTCTTTGGTTTGTTGGTTCTTTGGTTTGTAGGTTATTTGGTTTGTTGGTTCTTTGGTTTGTTGCTTTGTTGGTTTGTTGGTTCGTTGGTTTGTTGGTTTGTTGGTTTGTTGGTTTGTTGGTTTGTTATTTTGTTGGTTTGTTAGTTTGTTGGTTTGTTGATTTGTTCGTTTGTTGATTTGTTGGTTTGTTGGTTTGTTGGTTCTTTGGTTTGTTGGTTCTTTGGTTTGTTGGTTTGTTGGTTTGTTCGTTTGTTGGTTTGTTGGTTCTTTGGTTTGTTGGTTTGTTGGTTTTTTGGTTTGTTGGTTTGTTGGTTTGTTGGTTTGTTCGCTTGTTGGTTTGTTGGTTTGTTGGTTTGTTGGTTCTTTGGTTCTTTGGTTCTTTTGTTTGTTGATTCTTTGGTTTGTTGGTTTGTTGGTTTGTTGGTTCTTTGGTTTGTCTGTTTGTTGGTTTGTAGGTTTGTTCGTTTGTTCGTTTGTTGGTTCTTTGGTTTGTTGGTTATTTGGTTTGTTGGTTCTTTGGTTTGTAGGTTCTTTGTTTTGTGGTTCTTTGGTTTGTTGGTTTGTTGGTTTGTTGGTTCGTTGGTTTGTTCGTTTGTTGGTTTGTTATTTTGTTGGTTTGTTAGTTTGTCGGTTTGTTGGTTTGTTCGTTTGTTGGTTTGTTGGATTGTTGGTTTCTTGGTTCTTTGGTTTGTTGGTTCTTTGGTTTGTTGGTTTGTTGGTTTGTTGGTTCTTTGGTTTGTCGGTTTGTTGGTTTGTTGGTTTGTTGGTTTTTTGGTTTGTTGGTTTGTTGATTTGTTGGTTTGTTGGTTTGTTCGTTTGTTGGTTTGTTGGTTTGTTGGTTTGTTGGTTTGCTGGTTTGTTGGTTCTTTGGTTCTTTGGTTCTTTGGTTCTTTGGTTTGTTGGTTCTTTGGTTTGTTGGTTTTTTGGTTTGTTGGTTTGTTGGTTTGTTCGTTTGTTGGTTTTTTGGTTTGTAGGTTCTTTGGTTTGTTGGTTGTTTGGTTTGTTGGTTTGTTGGTTTGTTCGTTTGTTGGTTTGTTGGTTTGTTGGTTTGTTGGTTTGTTAGTTTGTTGGTTTGTTGGTTTGTTGGTTTGCTGGTTCTTTGGTTCTTTGGTTTTTGGTTTGTTGGTTTGTTCGTTTGTTGGTTTGTTGGTTTGTTGGTTTGTTGGTTTGTTGGTATCTTGGTTTGTTCGTTTGTTGGTTTGTTGGTTTGTTGGTTCGTTGGTTTGTTGGTTTATTGGTTTATTGGTTTGTTGGTTTGTTGGTTCTTTGGTTCTTTGGTTCTTTGGTTTGTTGGTTCTTTGGTTTTTTGGTTTTTTGGTTTGTTGGTTTGTTCGTTTGTTGGTTTGTTGGTTTGTTGGTTCTTTGGTTTGTTGGCTTGTTGGTTTGTTGGTTCGTTGGTTTGTTGGTTTGTTGGTTTGTTGGTTTGTTGGTTTGTTGGTTTGTTGGTTTATTGTTTTGTTGGTTTGTTGGTTTGTTGGTTTGTTCGTTTGTTGGTTTGTTGGTTCTTTGGTTTGTTGGTTGTTTGGCTTGTTAGTTTGTTAGTTTGTTCGTTTGTTGGTTTGTTGGTTTGTTGGTTTGTTGGTTTGTTAGTTTGTTTGTTTGTTGGTTTGTTGGTTTGTTGGTTTTTTGGTTTGTTGTTTCTTTGGTTCTTTGGTTTGTTGGTTCGTTGGTTTGTTCGTTTGTTTGTTTGTTGGTTTGTTGGTTTGTAGGTCGTTGGTTTGTTGGTCGTTGGTTTGTTCGTTTGTTGGTTTGTTGGTTTGTTGGTTCGGTGGTTTGTTGGTTTGTTGGTTTGTTGGTTTGTTGGTTTGTTGGTTTGTTGATTCTTTGGTTTGTTGGTTTGTTGGTTCTTTGGTTTGTTGGTTTGTTAGTTTGTTGGCTTGTTGGTATGTTTAAGAGGAATATGAAGTAGTATGTTTAAAAGGAATATGAAGTAGTATATTTAAGAGGAATATGAAGTAGTATATTTAAGAGGAATATGAAGTAGTATGTTTGAGAGGAATATGAAGGAGTATGTTTAAGACGAACATGAAGTAGTATGTTTAAGAGGGCTATGAAGTAATATGTTTAAGAGGAATATGAAGTAGTATGTTTAAGAGTAATATGAAGTAGTATGTTTAAGAGGAATATGAAGTAATATATTTAAGAGGAATATGAAGTAGTATGTTTAAGAGGAATATGAAGTAGTATATTTAAGAGGAATATGAAGTAGTATATTTAAGAGTAATATGAAGTAGTATGTTTAAGAGGAAAATGAAGCAGTATGTTTAAGAGGAATATGAAGTAATATGTTTAAGAGGAATATGAAGTAGTATGTTTAAAAGGAATATGAAATAGTATGTTTAAGAGGAATATGAAGTAGTATGTTTAAGAGGAATATGAAGGAATATGTTTTAGAGGAATATGAGGTAGTATGCTTAAGAGGGATATGAAGTAATATGTTCAAGAGGAATATGAAGTAGTATGTTTAAGATGAATATGAAGTAGTATGTTTAAGAGGAATATGAAGTAGAATGTTCAAGAGGAATATGAAGTAGTATGTTTAAGAGGAATATGAAGTAGTATGTTCGAGAGGAATATGAAATAGTATGTTTACGAGGGATATGAAGTAGTATGTTTAAGAGGAATATGAAGTAGTATTTTTAAGAGGAATATGAAGTAGTATGTTTAAGAAGAATATGAAGTAGTATGCTTAAGAGGAATATGAAGTAGTATGTTTAAGAGGAATATGAAGGAGTATATTTAAGAGGAATATGAAGTAGTATGTTTAAGAGGGATATGAAGTAATATGTTTAAGAGGAATGTGAAGTAGTATGTTTAAGAGGAATATGAAGTAGTATGTTTCAGAGGAATATGAAGTAGTATATTTAAGAGGAATATGAAGTAGTATATTTAAGAGTAATATGAAGTAGTATGTTTAAGAGGAATATGAAGTAGTATGTTTAAGAGGAAATTGAAGGAGTATGTTTAAGAGGAATATGAAGTAGTATGTTTAAGAGGAATATGAAGTACTATGTTTAAGAGGAATATGTAGGAGTATGTTTAAGAGGAATATGAAGTAGCATGTTTAAGATGAATATGAAGGAGTATGTTTAAGAGGAACATGAAGTAGTATGTTCAAGAGGAATATAAAATAGTATGTTTAAGAGGGATATGAAGTAATATGTTTAAGAGGAATATGAAGTAGTATGTTTAAGAGGAATATGAAATAGTATGTTTAAGAGGGATATGAAGTAATATGTTTAAGAGGAATATGAAGTAGTATGTTTAAGAGGAATATGAAGTAGTATGTGTAAAAGGAATATGAAATAGTATATTTAAGAGGAATATGAAGTAGTATATTTAAGAGAAATATGAAGTAGAATGTTGAAGAGGAATATGAAGGAGTATGTTTAAGAGGAATATGAAGTAGTATGTTTAAGAGGGATATGAAGTAATATGTTCAAGAGGAATATGAAGTAGTATGCTTACGAGGAATATGAAGTAGTATGTTTAAGAGGAATATGAAGTAGTATGTTTAAGAGGAATATTAAGTAGTACGTTCAAGAGGAATATGAAATAGTATGTTTAAGGGGGATATGAAGTAATATGTTTAAGAGGAATATGAAGTAGTAATTTTAAGAGGAATAAGAAGTAGTATGTTTAAGAGGAATATGAAGTAGTATGTTTAAGAGGAATGTGAAGTAGTATGTTTAAGAGGAATATGAAGTAGTATGTTTAAGAGGAATATGAAGTAGTATGTTTAAGAGGAATATGTAGTAGTATGTTTAAGAAGAATATGAAGTAGTATGTTTAAGAGGAATATGAAGTAGTATATTTAAGAGGAATATGAAGTAATATGTTTAAGAGGAATATGAAGTAGTATGTTTAAGAGGAATATGAAGTAGTATGTGTAAGAGGAATATGAAGTAGTATATTTAAGAGGAATATGAAGTAGTATGTTTAAGAGGGATATGAAGTAATATGTTTAAGTCGAATATGAAGTAGTATGTTTAAGAGGAATATGAAGTAGTATATTTAAGAGGAATATGAAGTAGTATGTTTAAGAGGAATATGAAGTAGTATGTTTAAAAGGAATGTGCAGTAGTATGTTAAAGAGGAATATGAAGTAGTATGTTTAAGAGGAATATGAAGTAGTATGTTTAAGAGAAATATGAAATAGTATGTTAAAGAGGGATATGAAGTAGTATGTTTAAGAGGAATATGAAGTAGTATGTTCATGAGGAATATGAAATAGTATGTTTAAGAGATATATGAAGTAATATGTTTAAGAGGAATATGAAGTAGTATGTTTAAGAGGAATATGAAGTAGTATGTTTAAGAGGAATATGAAGTAGTATGTTTAAAAGGAATATGAAGTAGTATATTTAAGAGGAATATGAAGTAGTATATTTAAGAGGAATATGAAGTAGGATGTTTGAGAGGAATATGAAGGAGTATGTTTAAGACGAACATGAAGTAGTATGTTTAAGAGGGATATGAAGTAATATGTTTAAGAGGAATATGAAGTAGTATGTTTAAGAGGAATATGAAGTAGTATGTTTAAGAGGAATATGAAGTAATATATTTAAGAGGAATATGAAGTAGTATGTTTAAGAGGAATATGAAGTAGTATGTTTAAGAGGAATATGAAGTAGTATATTTAAGAGTAATATGAAGTAGTATGTTTAAGAGGAATATGAAGCAGTATGTTTAAGAGGAATATGAAGTAATATGTTTAAGAGGAATATGAAGTAGTATGTTTAAGAGGAATATGAAATAGTATGTTTAAGAGGAATATGAAGTAGTATGTCTAACAGGAATATGAAGGAATATGTTTAAGAGGAATATGAAGTAGTATGCTTAAGAGGGATATGAAGTAATATGTTCAAGAGGAATATGAAGTAGTATGTTTAAGAGGAATATGAAGTAGTATGTTTAAGAGGAATATGAAGTAGTATGTTCAAGAGGAATATGAAGTAGTATGTTTGAGAGGAATATGAAGTAGTATGTTCAAGAGGAATATGAAATAGTATGTTTACGAGGGATATGAAGTAGTATGTTTAAGAGGAATATGAAGTAGTATTTTTAAGAGGAATATGAAGTAGTATATTTAAGAAGAATATGAAGTAGTATGTTTAAGAGGAATATGAAGTAGTATATTTAAGAGGAATATGAAGTAGTATATTTAAGAGGAATATGAAGTAGAATATTTAAGAGGAATATGAAGTAGTATGTTTAAGAGGAATATGAAGGAGTATATTTAAGAGGAATATGAAGTAGTATGTTTAAGAGGGATATGAAGTAATATGTTTAAGAGGAATGTGAAGTAGTATGTTTAAGAGGAATATGAAGTAGTATGTTTCAGAGGAATATGAAGTTGTATATATAAGAGGAATATGAAGTAGTATATTTAAGAGTAATATGAAGTAGTATGTTTAAGAGGAATATGAAGTAGTATGTTTAAGAGGAAATTGAAGGAGTATGTTTAAGAGGAATATGAAAAAGTATGTTTAAGAGGAATATGAAGTACTATGTTTAAGAGGAGTATGTAGGAGTATGTTTAAGAGGAATATGAAGTAGCATGTTTAAGATGAATATAAAGAAGTATGTTAAAAAGGAACATGAAGTAGTATGTTTAAGAGGAATATGAAATAGTATGTTTAAGAGGGATATGAAGTAGTATGTTTAAGAGGAATATGAAGTAGTTTGTTCAAGAGGAATATAAAATAGTATGTTTAAGAGGGATATGAAGTAATATGTTTAAGAGGAATATGAAGTAATATGTTTAAGTGGAATATGAAATAGTATGTTTAAGAGGGATATGAAGTAATATGTTTAAGAGGAATATGAAGTAGTATGTTTAAGGGGAATATGAAGTAGTATGTTTAAAAGGAATATGAAATAGTATATTTAAGAGGAATATGAAGTAGTATATTTAAGAGGAATATGAAGTAGTATATTTAAGAGGAATATGAAGTAGTATGTTTGAGAGGAATATGAAGGAGTATGTTTAAGAGGAATATGAAGTAGTATATTTAAGAGTAATATGAAGTAGTATGTTTAAGAGGAATATGAAGCAGTATGTTTAAGAGGAATATGAAGTAGTATGTTTAAGAGGAATATGAAGTAGTATATTTGAGAGTAATATGAAGTAGTATGTTTAAGAGGAATATGAAGCAGTATGTTTAAGAGGAATATGAAGTAGTATATTTAAGAGTAATATGAAGTAGTATGTTTAAGAGGAATATGAAGCAGTATGTTTAAGAGGAATATGAAGTAGTATGTTTAAGAGGAATATGAAGTAGTATGTTCAAGAGGAATATGAAGTAGTATGTTTAAGAGGAATATGAAGTAGTATGTTTAAGAGGAATATGAAGTAGTATATTTAAGAGTAATATGAAGTAGTATGTTTAAGAGGAATATGAAGCAGTATGTTTAAGAGGAATATGAAGTAGTATATTTAAGAGTAATATGAAGTAGTATGTTTAAGAGGAATATGAAGCAGTATGTTTAAGAGGAATATGAAGTAGTATGTTTAAGAGGAATATGAAGTAGTATGTTCAAGAGGAATATGAAGTAGTATGTTTAAGAGGAATATGAAGTAGTATGTTCAAGAGGAATATGAAATAGTATGTTTACGAGGGATATGAAGTAGAATGTTTAAGAGGAATATGAAGTAGTATTTTTAAGAGGAATATGAAGTAGTATGTTTTAGAAGAATATGAAGTAGTATGTTTAAGAGGAATATGAAGTAGTATATTTAAGAGGAATATGAAGTAGTATATTTAAGAGGAATATGAAGTAGTATATTTAAGAGGAATATGAAGTAGTATGTTTAAGAGGAATATGAAGGAGTATATTTAAGAGGAATATGAAGTAGTATGTTTAAGAGGGATATGAAGTAATATGTTTAAGAGGAATATGAAGTAGTATGCTTAAGAGGAATATGAAGTAGTATGTTTCAGAGGAATATGAAGTAGTATATTTAAGAGGAATATGAAGTAGTATATTTAAGAGTAATATGAAGTAGTATGTTTAAGAGGAATATGAAGTAGTATGTTTAAGAGGAAATTGAAGGAGTATGTTTAAGAGGAATATGAAGTAGTATGTTTAAGAGGAATATGAAGTACTATGTTTAAGAGGAATATGTAGGAGTATGTTTAACAGAAATATGAAGTAGCATGTTTAAGATGAATATGAAGGAGTATGTTTAAGAAGAACATGAAGTAGTATGTTTAAGAGGAATATGAAATAGTATGTTTAAGAGGGATATGAAGTAGTATGTTTAAGAGGAATATGAAGTAGTATGTTCAAGAGGAATATAAAATAGTATGTTTAAGAGGGATATGAAGAAATATGTTTAAGAGGAATATGAAGTAGTATGTTTAAGAGGAATATGAAATAGTATGTTTAAGAGGGATATGAAGTAATATCTTTAAGAGGAATATGAAGTAGTATGTTTAAGAGGAATATGAAGTAGTATGTTTAAAAGGAATATGAAATAGTATATTTAAGAGGAATATGAAGTAGTATATTTAAGAGAAATATGAAGTAGAATGTTTAAGAGGAATATGAAGGACTATGTTTAAGAGGAATATGAAGTAGTATGTTTAAGAGGGATATGAAGTAATATGTTCAAGAGGAATATGAAGTAGTATGTTTAAGAGGAATATGAAGTAGTATGTTTAAGAGGAATATGATGTAGTATGTTTAAGAGGAATATTAAGTTGTTTGTTCAAGAGGAATATGAAATAGTATGTTTAAGGGGGATATGAAGTAATATGTTTAAGAGGATTATGAAGTAGCAATTTTAAGAGGAATAGGAAGTAGTATGTTTAAGAGGAATGTGAAGTAGTATGTTTAAGAGGAATATGAAGTAGTATGTTTAAGAGGAATATGAAGTAGTATGTTTAAGAGGAATATGAAGTAGTATGTTTAAGAAGAATATGAAGTAGTATGTTTAAGAGGAATATGAAGTAGTATATTTAAGAGGAATATGAAGTAATATGTTTAAGAGGAATATGAAGTAGTATGTTTAAGAGGAATATGAAGTAGTATGTTTAAGAGGAATATGAAGTAGTATATTTAAGAGAAATATGAAGTAGTATGTTTAAGAGGGATATGAAGTAATATGTTTAAGTCGAATATGAAGTATTATGTTTAAGAGGAATATGAAGTAGTATATTTAAGAGGAATATGAAGTAGTATGTTTAAGAGGAATATGAAGTAGTATGTTTAAGAGGAATGTGCAGTAGTATGTTTAAGAGGAATATGAAGTAGTATGTTTAAGAGGAATATGAAGTAGTATGTTTAAGAGAAATATGAAATAGTACGTTAAAGAGGGATATGAAGTAGTATGTTTAAGAGGAATATGAAGTAGTATGTTCAAGAGGAATATGAAATAGTATGTTTAAGAGGGATATGAAGTAATATGTTTAAGAGGAATATGAAGTAGTATGTTTAAGAGTAATATGAAGTAGAATGTTTAAGAGGAATATGAAGGAGTATGTTTAAGAGGAATATGAAGTAGTATGTTTAAGAGGGATATGAAGTAATATGTTCAAGAGGAATATGAAGTAGTATGTTTAAGAGGAATATGAAGTAGTATGTTTAAGAGGAATATGATGTAGTATGTTTAAGAGGAATATTAAGTTGTTTGTTCAAGAGGAATATGAAATAGTATGTTTAAGGTGGATATGAAGTAATATGTTTAAGAGGATTATGAAGTAGTAATTTTAAGAGGAATAGGAAGTAGTATGTTTAAGAGGAATATGAAGTAGTATGTTTAAGAGGAATATGAAGTAGTATGTTTAAAAGGAATACGAAGTAGTATTGTTAAGAGGAATATGAAGTAGTATATTTAAGAGGAATATGAAGTCGTATGTTTGAGAGGAATATGAAGGAGTATGTTTAAGACGAACATGAAGTAGTATGTTTAAGAGGGATATGAAGTAATATGTTTACGAGGAATATGAAGTAGTATGTTTAAGAGTAATATGAAGTAGTATGTTTAAAAGGAATATGAAGTAATATATTTAAGAGGAATATGAAGTAGTATGTTTAAGAGGAATATGAAGTAGTATGTTTAAGAGGAATATGAAGTAGTATATTTAGGAGTAATATGAAGTAGTATGTTTAAGAGGAATATGAAGCAGTATGTTTAAGAGGAATATGAAGTAATATGTTTAAGAGGAATATGAAGTAGTATGTTTAAAAGGAATATGAAATAGTATGTTTAAGAGGAATATGAAGTAGTATGTTTAAGAGGAATATGAAGGAATATGTTTAAGAGGAATATGAGGTAGTATGCTTAAGAGGGATATGAAGTAATATGTTCAAGAGGAATATGAAGTAGTATGTTTAAGAGGAATATGAAGTAGTATGTTTAAGAGGAATATGAAGTAGTATGTTCAAGAGGAATATGAAGTAGTATGTTTAAGAGGAATATGAAGTAGTATGTTCAAGAGGAATATGAAATAGTATGTTTACGAGGGATATGAAGTAATATGTTTAAGAGGAATATGAAGTAGTATTTTTAAGAGGAATATGAAGTAGTATGTTTAAGAAGAATATGAAGTAGTATGCTTAAGAGGAATATGAAGTAGTATATTTAAGAGGAATATGAAGTAGTATATTTAAGAGGAATATGAAGTAGTATATTTAAGAGGAATATGAAGTAGTATGTTTAAGAGGAATATGAAGGAGTATATTTAAGAGGAATATGAAGTAGTATGTTTAAGAGGGATATGAAGTAATATGTTTAAGAGGAATATGAAGTAGTATGTTTAAGAGTAATATGAAGTAGAATGTTTAAGAGGAATATGAAGGAGTATGTTTAAGAGGAATATGAAGTAGTATGTTTAAGAGGGATATGAAGTAATATGTTCAAGAGGAATATGAAGTAGTATGTTTAAGAGGAATATGAAGTAGTATGTTTAAGAGGAATATGATGTAGTATGTTTAAGAGGAATATTAAGTTGTTTGTTCAAGAGGAATATGAAATAGTATGTTTAAGGTGGATATGAAGTAATATGTTTAAGAGGATTATGAAGTAGTAATTTTAAGAGGAATAGGAAGTAGTATGTTTAAGAGGAATATGAAGTAGTATGTTTAAGAGGAATATGAAGTAGTATGTTTAAAAGGAATACGAAGTAGTATATTTAAGAGGAATATGAAGTAGTATATTTAAGAGGAATATGAAGTAGTATGTTTGAGAGGAATATGAAGGAGTATGTTTAAGACGAACATGAAGTAGTATGTTTAAGAGGGATATGAAGTAATATGTTTACGAGGAATATGAAGTAGTATGTTTAAGAGTAATATGAAGTAGTATGTTTAAAAGGAATATGAAGTAATATATTTAAGAGGAATATGAAGTAGTATGTTTAAGAGGAATATGAAGTAGTATGTTTAAGAGGAATATGAAGTAGTATATTTAGGAGTAATATGAAGTAGTATGTTTAAGAGGAATATGAAGCAGTATGTTTAAGAGGAATATGAAGTAATATGTTTAAGAGGAATATGAAGTAGTATGTTTAAAAGGAATATGAAATAGTATGTTTAAGAGGAATATGAAGTAGTATGTTTAAGAGGAATATGAAGGAATATGTTTAAGAGGAATATGAGGTAGTATGCTTAAGAGGGATATGAAGTAATATGTTCAAGAGGAATATGAAGTAGTATGTTTAAGAGGAATATGAAGTAGTATGTTTAAGAGGAATATGAAGTAGTATGTTCAAGAGGAATATGAAGTAGTATGTTTAAGAGGAATATGAAGTAGTATGTTCAAGAGGAATATGAAATAGTATGTTTACGAGGGATATGAAGTAATATGTTTAAGAGGAATATGAAGTAGTATTTTTAAGAGGAATATGAAGTAGTATGTTTAAGAAGAATATGAAGTAGTATGCTTAAGAGGAATATGAAGTAGTATATTTAAGAGGAATATGAAGTAGTATATTTAAGAGGAATATGAAGTAGTATATTTAAGAGGAATATGAAGTAGTATGTTTAAGAGGAATATGAAGGAGTATATTTAAGAGGAATATGAAGTAGTATGTTTAAGAGGGATATGAAGTAATATGTTTAAGAGGAATGTGAAGTAGTATGTTTAAGAGGAATATGAAGTAGTATGTTTCAGAGGAATATGAAGTAGTATATTTAAGAGGAATATGAAGTAGTATATTTAAGAGTAATATGAAGTAGTATGTTTAAGAGGAACATGAAGTAGTATGTTTAAGAGGAAATTAAAGGAGTATGTTTAAGAGGAATATGAAGTAGTATGTTTAAGAGGAATATGAAGTACTATGTTTAAGAGGAATATGTAGGAGTATGTTTAAGAGGAATATGAAGTAGCATGTTTAAGATGAATATGAAGGAGTATGTTTAAGAGGAACATGAAGTAGTATGTTCAAGAGGAATATAAAATAGTATGTTTAAGAAGGATATGAAGTAATATGTTTAAGAGGAATATGAAGTAGTATGTTTAAGAGGAATATGAAATAGTATGTTTAAGAGGGATATGAAGTAATATGTTTAAGAGGAATATGAAGTAGTATGTTGAAGAGGAATATGAAGTAGTATGTGTAAAAGGAATATGAAATAGTATATTTAAGAGGAATATGAAGTAGTATATTTAAGAGAAATATGAAGTAGAATGTTTAATAGGAATATGAAGGAGTATGTTTAAGAGGAATATGAAGTAGTATGTTTAAGAGGGATATGAAGTAATATGTTCAAGAGGAATATGAAGTAGTATGCTTAAGAGGAATATGAAGTAGTATGTTTAAGAGGAATATGAAGTAGTATGTTTAAGAGGAATATTGAGTAGTATGTTCAAGAGGAATATGAAATAGTATGTTTAAGGGGGATATGAAGTAATATGTTTAAGAGGAATATGAAGTAGTAATTTTAAGAGGAATAAGAAGTAGTATGTTTAAGAGGAATATGAAGTAGTATGTTTAAGAAGAATGTGAAGTAGTATGTTTAAGAGGAATATGAAGTAGTATCTTTAAGAGGAATATGAAGTAGTATGTTTAAGAGGAATATGAAGTAGTATGTTTAAGAAGAATATGAAGTAGTATGTTTAAGAGGAATATGAAGTAGTATATTTAAGAGGAATATGAAGTAATATGTTTAAGAGGAATATGAAGTAGTATGTTTAAGAGGAATATGAAGTAGTATGTTTAAGAGGAATATGAAGTAGTATATTTAAGAGGAATATGAAGTAGTATGTTTAAGAGGGATATGAAGTAATATGTTTAAGTCGAATATGAAGTAGTATGTTTAAGAGGAATATGAAGTAGTATATTTAAGAGGAATATGAAGTAGTATGTTTAAGAGGAATATGAAGTAGTATGTTTAAGAGGAATGTGCAGTAGTATGTTAAAGAGGAATATGAAGTAGTATGTTTAAGAGGAATATGAAGTAGTATGTTTAAGAGAAATATGAAATAGTATGTTAAAGAGGGATATGAAGTAGTATGTTTAAGAGGAATATGAAGTAGTATGTTCAAGAGGAATATGAAATAGTATGTTTAAGAGATATATGAAGTAATATGTTTAAGAGGAATATGAAGTAGTATGTTTAAGAGGAATATGAAGTAGTATGTTTAAGAGGAATATGAAGTAGTATGTTTAAAAGGAATATGAAGTAGTATATTTAAGAGGAATATGAAGTAGTATATTTAAGAGGAATATGAAGTAGGATGTTTGAGAGGAATATGAAGGAGTATGTTTAAGACGAACATGAAGTAGTATGTTTAAGAGGGATATGAAGTTATATGTTTAAGAGGAATATGAAGTAGTATGTTTAAGAGGAATATGAAATAGTATGTTTAAGAGGAATATGAAGTAATATATTTAAGAGGAATATGAAGTAGTATGTTTAAGAGGAATATGAAGTAGTATGTTTAAGAGGAATATGAAGTAGTATATTTAAGAGTAATATGAAGTAGTATGTTTAAGAGGAATATGAAGCAGTATGTTTAAGAGGAATATGAAGTAATATGTTTAAGAGGAATATGAAGTAGTATGTTTAAGAGGAATATGAAATAGTATGTTTAAGAGGAATATGAAGTAGTATTTTTAAGAGGAATATGAAGTAGTATGTTTAAGAAGAATATGAAGTAGTATGTTTAAGAGGAATATGAAGTAGTATATTTAAGAGGAATATGAAGTAGTATATTTAAGAGGAATATGAAGTAGTATATTTAAGAGGAATATGAAGTAGTATGTTTAAGAGGAATATGAAGGAGTATATTTAAGAGGAATATGAAGTAGTATGTTTAAGAGGGATATGAAGTAATATGTTTAAGAGGAATGTGAAGTAGTATGTTTAAGAGGAATATGAAGTATTATGTTTCAGAGGAATATGAAGTAGTATATTTAAGAGGAATATGAAGTGGTATATTTAAGAGTAATATGAAGTAGTATGTTTAAGAGGAATATGAAGTAGTATGTTTAAGAGGAAATTGAAGGAGTATGTTTAAGAGGAATATGAAAAAGTATGTTTAAGAGGAATATGAAGTACTATGTTTAAGAGGAGTATGTAGGAGTATGTTTAAGAGGAATATGAAGTAGCATGTTTAAGATGAATATAAAGGAGTATGTTAAAAAGGAACATGAAGTAGTATGTTTAAGAGGAATATGAAATAGTATGTTTAAGAGGGATATGAAGTAGTATGTTTAAGAGGAATATGAAGTAGTTTGTTCAAGAGGAATATAAAATAGTATGTTTAAGAGGGATATGAAGTAATATGTTTAAGAGGAATATGAAGTAGTATGTTTAAGAGGAATATGAAATAGTATGTTTAAGAGGGATATGAAGTAATATGTTTAAGAGGAATATGAAGTAGTATGTTTAAGGGGAATATTAAGTAGTATGTTTAAAAGGAATATGAAATAGTATATTTAAGAGGAATATGAAGTAGTATATTTAAGAGGAATATGAAGTAGTATATTTAAGAGGAATATGAAGTAGTATGTTTGAGAGGAATATGAAGGAGTATGTTTAAGACGAACATGAAGTAGTATGTTTAAGAGGGATATGAAGTAATATGTTTAAGAGGAATATGAAGTAGTATGTTTAAGAGGAATATAAAGTAGTATGTTTAAGAGGAATATGAAGTCATATATTTAAGTGGAATATGAAGTAGTATGTTTAAGAGGAATATGAAGTAGTATGTTTAAGAGGAATATGAAGTAGTATATTTAAGAGTAATATGAAGTAGTATGTTTAAGAGGAATATGAAGCAGTATGTTTAAGAGGAATATGAAGTAGTATGTTTAAGAGGAATATGAAGTAGTATGTTCAAGAGGAATATGAAGTAGTATGTTTAAGAGGAATATGAAGTAGTATGTTCAAGAGGAATATGAAATAGTATGTTTACGAGGGATATGAAGTAGTATGTTTAAGAGGAATATGAAGTAGTATTTTTAAGAGGAATATGAAGTAGTATGTTTAAGAAAAATATGAAGTAGTATATTTAAGAGGAATATGAAGTAGTATATTTAAGAGGAATATGAAGTAGTATATTTAAGAGGAATATGAAGTAGTATATTTAAGAGGAATATGAAGTGGTATGTTTAAGAGGAATATGAAGGAGTATATTTAAGAGGAATATGAAGTAGTATGTTTAAGAGGGATATGAAGTAATATGTTTAAGAGGAATATGAAGTAGTATGCTTAAGAGGAATATGAAGTAGTATGTTTCAGAGGAATATGAAGTAGTATATTTAAGAGGAATATGAAGTAGTATATTTAAGAGTAATATGAAGTAGTATGTTTAAGAGGAATATGAAGTAGTATGTTTAAGAGGAAATTGAAGGAGTATGTTTAAGAGGAATATGAAGTAGTATGTTTAAGAGGAATATGAAGTACTATGTTTAAGAGGAATATGTAGGAGTATGTTTAACAGGAATATGAAGTAGCATGTTTAAGATGAATATGAAGGAGTATGTTTAAGAAGAACATGAAGTAGTATGTTTAAGAGGAATATGAAATAGTATGTTTAAGAGGGATATGAAGTAGTATGTTTAAGAGGAATATGAAGTAGTATGTTCAAGAGGAATATAAAATAGTATGTTTAAGAGGGATATGAAGAAATATGTTTAAGAGGAATATGAAGTAGTATGTTTAAGAGGAATATGAAATAGTATGTTTAAGAGGGATATGAAGTAATATGTTTAAGAGGAATATGAAGTAGTATGTTTAGGAGGAATATGAAGTAGTATGTTTAAAAGGAATATGAAATAGTATATTTAAGAGGAATATGAAGTAGTATATTTAAGAGAAATATGAAGTAGAATGTTTAAGAGGAATATGAAGGAGTATGTTTAAGAGGAATATGAAGTAGTATGTTTAAGAGGGATATGAAGTAATATATTCAAGAGGAATATGAAGTAGTATGTTTAAGAGGAATATGAAGTAGTATGTTTAAGAGGAATATGATGTAGTATGTTTAAGAGGAATATTAAGTTGTTTGTTCAAGAGGAATATGAAATAGTATGTTTAAGGGGGATATAAAGTAATATGTTGAAGAGGATTATGAAGTAGTAATTTTAAGAGGAATAGGAAGTAGTATGTTTAAGAAGAATATGAAGTAGTATGTTTAAGAGGAATGTGAAGTAGTATGTTTAAGAGGAATATGAAGTAGTATGTTTAAGAGGAATATGAAGTAGTATGTTTAAGAGGAATATGAAGTAGTATGTTTAAGAAGAATATGAAGTAGTATGTTTAAGAGGAATATGAAGTAGTATATTTAAGAGGAATATGAAGTAATATGTTTAAGAGGAATATGAAGTAGTATGTTTAAGAGGAATATGAAGTAGTATGTTTAAGAGGAATATGAAGTAGTATATTTAAGAGAAATATGAAGTAGTATGTTTAAGAGGGATATGAAGTAATATGTTTAAGTCGAATATGAAGTATTATGTTTAAGAGGAATATGAAGTAGTATATTTAAAGGGAATATGAAGTAGTATGTTTAAGAGGAATATGAAGTAGTATGTTTAAGAGGAATGTGCAGTAGTATGTTTAAGAGGAATATGAAGTAGTATGTCTAAGAGGAATATGAAGTAGTATGTTTAAGAGAAATATGAAATAGTATGTTAAAGAGGGATATGAAGTAGTATGTTTAAGAGGAATATGAAGTAGTATGTTCAAGAGGAATATGAAATAGTATGTTTAAGAGGGATATGAAGTAATATGTTTAAGAGGAATATGAAGTAGTATGTTTAAGAGTAATATGAAGTAGTATGTTTAAGAGTAATATGAAGTAGTATGTTTAAGAGGAATATGAAGTAGTATATTTAAGAGGAATATGAAGTAGTATATTTAAGAGGAATATGAAGTAGTATATTTAAGAGTAATATGAAGTAGTATGTTTAAGAGGAATATGAAGTAGTATGTTTAAGAGGAAATTGAAGGAGTATGTTTAAGAGGAATATGAAAAAGTATGTTTAAGAGGAATATGAAGTACTATGTTTAAGAGGAGTATGTAGGAGTATGTTTAAGAGGAATATGAAGTAGCATGTTTAAGATGAATATGAAGGAGTATGTTTAAAAGGAACATGAAGTAGTATGTTTAAGAGGAATATGAAATAGTATGTTTAAGAGGAATATGAAGCAGTATGTTTAAGAGAAATATGAAATAGTATGTTAAAGAGGGATATGAAGTAGTATGTTTAAGAGGAATATGAAGTAGTATGTTCAAGAGGAATATGAAATAGTATGTTTAAGAGGGATATGAAGTAATATGTTTAAGAGGAATATGAAGTAGTATGTTTAAGAGTAATATGAAGTAGTATGTTTAAGAGTAATATGAATTAGTATGTTTAAGAGGAATATGAAGTAGTATATTTAAGAGGAATATGAAGTAGTATATTTAAGAGGAATATGAAGTAGTATATTTAAGAGTAATATGAAGTAGTATGTTTAAGAGGAATATGAAGTAGTATGTTTAAGAGGAAATTGAAGGAGTATGTTTAAGAGGAATATGAAAAAGTATGTTTAAGAGGAATATGAAATACTATGTTTAAGAGGAGTATGTAGGAGTATGTTTAAGAGGAATATGAAGTAGCATGTTTAAGATGAATATGAAGGAGTATGTTTAAAAGGAACATGAAGTAGTATGTTTAAGAGGAATATGAAATAGTATGTTTAAGGGGGATATGAAGTAATATGTTTAATAGGATTATGAAGTAGTAATTTTAAGAGGAATAGGAAGTAGTATGTTTAAGAGGAATATGAAGTAGTATGTTTAAGAGGAATGTGAAGTAGTATGTTTAAGAGGAATATAAAGTAGTATGTTTAAGAGGAATATGAAGTAGTATGTTTAAGAGGAATATGAAGTAGTATGTTTAAGAAGAATATGAAGTAGTGTGTAAGTAGTATATTTAAGAGGAATATGAAGTAATATGTTTAAGAGGAATATGAAGTAGTATGTTTAAGAGGAATATGAAGTAGTATGTTTAAGAGGAATATGAAGTAGTATATTTAAGAGAAATATGAAGTAGTATGTTTAAGAGGGATATGAAGTAATATGTTTAAGTCGAATATGAAGTATTATGTTTAAGAAGAATATGAAGTAGTATATTTAAGAGGAATGTGCAGTAGTATGTTTAAGAGGAATATGAAGTAGTATGTTTAAGAGGAATATGAAGTAGTATGTTTAAGAGAAATATGAAATAGTATGTTAAAGAGGGATATGAAGTAGTATGTTTAAGAGGAATATGAAGTAGTATGTTCAAGAGGAATATGATATAGTATGTTTAAGAGGGTATGAAGTAATATGTTTAAGAGGAATATGAAGTAGTATGTTTAAGAGTAATATGTAGTAGTATGTTTAAGAGTAATATGAAGTAGTATGTTTAAGAGAAATATGAAGTAGTATATTTAAGAGGAATATGAAGTAGTATATTTAAGAGGAATATGAAGTAGTATATTTAAGAGTAATATGAAGTAGTATGTTTAAGAGGAATATGAAGTAGTATGTTTAAGAGGAAATTGAAGGAGTATGTTTAAGAGGAATATGAAAAAGTATGTTTAAGAGGAATATGAAGTACTATGTTTAAGAGGAGTATGTAGGAGTATGTTTAAGAGGAATATGAAGTAGCATGTTTAAGATGAATATGAAGGAGTATGTTTAAAAGGAACATGAAGTAGTATGTTTAAGAGGGATATGAAATAGTATGTTTAAGAGGAATATTAAGTTGTTTGTTCAAGAGGAATATGAAATAGTATGTTTAAGGGGGATATAAAGTAATATGTTTAAGAGGATTATGAAGTAGTAATTTTAAGAGGAATAGGAAGTAGTATGTTTAAGAGGAATATGAAGTAGTATGTTTAAGAGGAATGTGAAGTAGTATGTTTAAGAGGAATATGAAGTAGTATGTTTAAGAGGAATATGAAGTAGTATGTTTAAGAGGGATATGAAATAGTATGTTTAAGAGGGATATGAAGTAGTATGTTTAAGAGGAATATGAAGTAGTATGTTCAAGAGGAATATAAAATAGTATGTTTAAGAGCGATATGAAGTAATATGTTTAAGAGGAATATGAAGTAGTATGTTTAAGAGGAATATGAAATAGTATGTTTAAGAGGGATATGAAGTAATATGTTTAAGAGGAATATGAAGTAGTATGTTTAAGAGGAATATGAAGTAGTATGTTTAAAAGGAATATGAAATAGTATATTTAAGAGGAATATGAAGTAGTATATTTAAGAGGAATATGAAGTAGTATATTTAAGAGGAATATGAAGTAGTATGTTTGAGAGGAATATGAAGGAGTATGTTTAAGACGAACATGAAGTAGTATGTTTAAGAGGGATATGAAGTAATATGTTTAAGAGGAATATGAAGTAGTATGTTTAAGAGGAATATGAAGTAGTATATTTAAGAGGAATATGAAGTAGTATGTTTAAGAGGAATATGAAGTACTATGTTTAAGAGGAATATGTAGGAGTATGTTTAACAGGAATATGAAGTAGCATGTTTAAGATGAATATGAAGGAGTATGTTTAAGAGGAACATGAAGTAGTATGTTTAAGAGGAATATGAAATAGTATGTTTAAGAGGGATATGAAGTAGTATGTTTAAGAGGAATATGAAGTAGTATGTTCAAGAGGAATATAAAATAGTATGTTTAATAGGGATATGAAGAAATATGTTTAAGAGGAATATGAAGTAGTATGTTTAAGAGGAATATGAAATAGTATGTTTAAGAGGGATATGAAGTAATATGTTTAAGAAGAATATGAAGTAGTATGTTTAAGAGGAATATGAAGTAGTATGTTTAAAAGGAATATGAAATAGTATATTTAAGAGGAATATGAAGTAGTATATTTAAGAGGAATATGAAGTAGTCTATTTAAGAGGAATATGAAGTAGTATGTTTGAGAGGAATATGAAGGAGTATGTTTAAGACGAACATGAAGTAGTATGTTTAAGAGGGATATGAAGTAATATGTTTAAGATGAATATGAAGTAGTATGTTTAAGAGGAATATGAAGTAGTATGTTTAAGAGGAATATGAAGTAATATATTTAAGAGGAATATGAAGTAGTATGTTTAAGAGAAATATGAAGTAGTATGTTTAAGAGGAATATGAAGTAGTATATTTAAGAGTAATATGAAGTAGTATGTTTAAGAGGAATATGAAGCAGTATGTTTAAGAGGAATATGAAGTAGTATGTTTAAGAGGAATATGAAGTAGTATATTTAAGAGGAATATGAAGTAGTATGTTTAAGAGGAATATGAAGGAGTATGTTTAAGAAGAATATGAAGTAGTATGTTTAAGAGGAATATGAAGTAGTATATTGAAGAGGAATATGAAGTAGTATATTTAAGAGGAATATGAAGTAGTATATTTAAGAGGAATATGAAGTAGTATGTTTAAGAGGAATATGAAGGAGTATATTTAAGAGGAACATGAAGTAGTATGTTTAAGAGGGATATGAAGTAATATGCTTAAGAGGAATGTGAAGTAGTATGTTCAAGAGGAATATGAAATAGTATGTTTAAGAGGGATATGAAGTAATATGTTTAAGAGGAATATGAAGTAGTATGTTTAAGAGTAATATGAAGTAGTATGTTTTAGAGTAATATGAAGTAGTATGTTTAAGAGGAATATGAAGTAGTATATTTAAGAGGAATATGAAGTAGTATATTTAAGAGGAATATGAAGTAGTATGTTTAAGAGGAATATGAAGTAGTATGTTTAAGAGGAATGTGCAGTAGTATGTTTAAGAGGAATATGAAGTAGTATGTTTAAGAGGAATGTGAAGTAGTATGTTTAAGAGAAATATGAAATAGTATGTTAAAGAGGAATATGAAGTAATATATTTAAGAGGAATATGAAGTAGTATGTTTGAGAGGAATATGAAGGAGTATGTTTAAGACGAACATGAAGTAGTATGTTTAAGAGGGATATGAAGTAATATGTTTAAGAGGAATATGAAGTAGTATGTTTAAGAGGAATATGAAGTAGTATGTTTAAGAGGAATATGAAGTAATATATTTAAGAGGAATATGAAGTAGTATGTTTAAGAGGAATATGAAGTATTATGTTTAAGAGGAATATGAAGTAGTATATTTAAGAGTAATATGAAGTAATATGTTTAAGAGGAATATGAAGCAGTATGTTTAAGAGGAATATGAAGTAGTATGTTTAAGAGGAATATGAAGTAGTATGTTCAAGAGGAATATGAAGTAGTATGTTTAAGAGGAATATGAAGTAGTATGTTCAAGAGGAATATGAAATAGTATGTTTATGAGGGATATGAAGTAGTATGTTTAAGAGGAATATGAAGTAGTATTTTTAAGAGGAATATGAAGTAGTATGTTTAAGAAGAATATGAAGTAGTATGTTTAAGAGGAATATGAAGTAGTATATTTAAGAGGAATATGAAGTAGTAAATTTAAGAGGAATATGAAGTAGTATATTTAAGAGGAATATGAAGTAGTATGTTTAAGAGGAATATGAAGTACTATGTTTAAGAGGAATATGTAGGAGTATGTTTAACAGGAATATTAAGTAGCATGTTTAAGATGAATATGAAGGAGTATGTTTAAGAGGAACATGAAGTAGTATGTTTAAGAGGAATATGAAATAGTATGTTTAAGAGGGATATGAAGTAGTATGTTTAAGAGGAATATGAAGTAGTATGTTCAAGAGGAATATAAAATAGTATGTTTAATAGGGATATGAAGAAATATGTTTAAGAGGAATATGAAGCAGTATGTTTAAGAGGAATATGAAATAGTATGTTTAAGAGGGATATGAAGTAATATGTTTAAGAGGAATATGAAGTAGTATGTTTAAGAGGAATATGAAGTAGTATGTTTAAAAGGAATATGAAATAGTATATTTAAGAGGAATATGAAGTAGTATATTTAAGAGGAATATGAAGTAGTATATTTAAGAGGAATATGAAGTAGTATGTTTGAGAGGAATATGAAGGAGTATGTTTAAGACGAACATGAAGTAGTATGTTTAAGAGGGATATGAAGTAATATGTTTAAGATGAATATGAAGTAGTATGTTTAAGAGGAATATGAAGTAGTATGTTTAAGAGGAATATGAAGTAATATATTTAAGAGGAATATGAAGTAGTATGTTTAAGAGAAATATGAAGTAGTATGTTTAAGAGGAATATGAAGTAGTATATTTAAGAGTAATATGAAGTAGTATGTTTAAGAGGAATATGAAGCAGTATGTTTAAGAGGAATATGAAGTAGTATGTTTAAGAGGAATATGAAGTAGTATATTTAAGAGGAATATGAAGTAGTATGTTTAAGAGGAATATGAAGGAGTATGTTTAAGAAGAATATGAAGTAGTATGTTTAAGAGGAATATGAAGTAGTATATTTAAGAGGAATATGAAGTAGTATATTTAAGAGGAATATGAAGTAGTATATTTAAGAGGAATATGAAGTAGTATGTTTAAGAGGAATATGAAGGAGTATATTTAAGAGGAACATGAAGTAGTATGTTTAAGAGGGATATGAAGTAATATGTTTAAGAGGAATGTGAAGTAGTATGTTCAAGAGGAATATGAAATAGTATGTTTAAGAGGGATATGAAGTAATATGTTTAAGAGGAATATGAAGTAGTATGTTTAAGAGTAATATGAAGTAGTATGTTTTAGAGTAATATGAAGTAGTATGTTTAAGAGGAATATGAAGTAGTATATTTAAGAGGAATATGAAGTAGTATATTTAAGAGGAATATGAAGTAGTATGTTTAAGAGGAATATGAAGTAGTATGTTTAAGAGGAATGTGCAGTAGTATGTTTAAGAGGAATATGAAGTAGTATGTTTAAGAGGAATGTGAAGTAGTATGTTTAAGAGAAATATGAAATAGTATGTTAAAGAGGGATATGAAGTAGTATGTTTAAGAGGAATATGAAGTAGTATGTTCAAGAGGAATATGAAATAGTATGTTTAAGAGGGATATGAAGTAATATGTTTAAGAGGAATATGAAGTAGTATGTTTAAGAGTAATATGAAGTAGTATGTTTAAGAGTAATATGAAGTAGTGTGTTTAAGAGGAATATGAAGTAGTATATTTAAGAGGAATATGAAGTAGTATATTTAAGAGGAATATGAAGTAGTATATTTAAGAGTAATATGAAGTAGTATGTTTAAGAGGAATATGAAGTAGTATGTTTAAGAGGAAATTGAAGGAGTATGTTTAAGAGGAATATGAAAAAGTATGTTTAAGAGGAATATGAAGTACTATGTTTAAGAGGAGTATGTAGGAGTATGTTTAAGAGGAATATAAAGTAGCATGTTTAAGATGAATATGAAGGAGTATGTTTAAAAGGAACATGAAGTAGTATGTTTAAGAGGAATATGAAATAGTATGTTTAAGGGGGATATGAAGTAATATGTTTAAGAGGATTATGAAGTAGTAATTTTAAGAGGAATAGGAAGTAGTATGTTTAAGAGGAATATGAAGTAGTATGTTTAAGAGGAATGTGAAGTAGTATGTTTAAGAGGAATATGAAGTAGTACGTTTAAGAGGAATATGAAGTAGTATGTTTAAGAGGAATTTGAAGTAGTATGTTTAAGAAGAATATGAAGTAGTATGTAAGTAGTATATTTAAGAGGAATATGAAGTAATATGTTTAAGAGGAATATGAAGTAGTATGTTTAAGAGGAATATGAAGTAGTATGTTTCAGAGGAATATGAAGTAGTATATTTAAGAGAAATATGAAGTAGTATGTTTAAGAGGGATATGAAGTAATATGTTTAAGTCGAATATGAAGTATTATGTTTAAGAGGAATATGAAGTAGTATATTTAAGAGGAATATGAAGTAGTATGTTTAAGAGGAATATGAAGAAGTATGTTTAAGAGGAATATGAAGTAGTATATTTAAGAGGAATATGAAGTAGTATGTTTAAGAGGAATATGAAGTAGTATGTTTAAGAGGAATGTGCAGTAGTATGTTTAAGAGGAATATGAAGTAGTATGTTTAAGAGGAATATGAAGTAGTATGTTAAAGAGGAATGTGCAGTAGTATGTTAAAGAGGGATATGAAGTAGTATGTTTAAGAGGAATATGAAGTAGTATATTTAAGAGGAATATGAAGTAGTATATTTAAGAGGAATATGAAGTAGGATGTTTAAGAGGAATATGAAGTAGTATGTTTAAGAGGAATGTGCAGTAGTATGTTTAAGAGGAATATGAAGTAGTATGTTTAAGAGGGATATGAAGTAATATGTTTAAGAGGAATATGAAGTAGTATGTTTAAGAGTAATATGAAGTAGTATGTTTAAGAGTAATATGAAGTAGTATGTTTAAGAGGAATATGAAGTAGTATATTTAAGAGGAATATGAAGTAGTATATTTAAGAGGAATATGAAGTAGTATATTTAAAAGTAATATGAAGTAGTATGTTTAAGAGGAATATGAAGTAGTATGTTTAAGAGGAAATTGAAGGAGTATGTTTAAGAGGAATATGAAAAAGTGTGTTTAAGAGGAATATGAAGTACTATGTTTAGGAGGAGTATGTAGAAGTATGTTTAAGAGGAATATAAAGTAGCATGTTTAAGATGAATATGAAGGAGTATGTTTAAAAGGAACATGAAGTAGTATGTTTAAGAGGAATATGAAATAGTATGTTTAAGGAGAATATGAAGTAATATGTTTAAGAGGATTATGAAGTAGTAATTTTAAGAGGAATAGGAAGTAGTATGTTTAAGAGGAATATGAAGTAGTATGTTTAAGAGGAATGTGAAGTAGTATGTTTAAGAGGAATATGAAGTAGTATGTTTAAGAGGAATATGAAGTAGTATGTTTAAGAGGAATTTGAAGTAGTATGTTTAAGAAGAATATGAAGTAGTATGTAAGTAGTATATTTAAGAGGAATATGAAGTAATATGTTTAAGAGGAATATGAAGTAGTATGTTTAAGAGGAATATGAAGTAGTATGTTTAAGAGGAATATGAAGTAGTATATTTAAGAGAAATATGAAGTAGTATGTTTAAGAGGGATATGAAGTAATATGTTTAAGTCGAATATGAAGTATTATGTTTAAGAGGAATATGAACTAGTATATTTAAGAGGAATATGAAGTAGTATGTTTAAGAGGAATATGAAGTAGTATGTTTAAGAGGAATGTGCAGTAGTATGTTTAAGAGGAATATGAAGTAGTATGTTTAAGAGGAATATGAAGCAGTATGTTTAAGAGGAATGTGCAGTAGTATGTTAAAGAGGGATATGAAGTAGTATGTTTAAGAGGAATATGAAGTAGTATGTTCAAGAGGAATATGAAGTAGTATGTTCAAGAGTAATATGAAGTAGTATGTTTAAGAGGAATATGAAGTAGTATATTTAAGAGAAATATGAAGTAGTATGTTTAAGAGGGATATGAAGTAATATGTTTAAGTCGAATATGAAGTATTATGTTTAAGAGGAATATGAACTTGTATATTTAAGAGGAATATGAAGTAGTATGTTTAAGAGGAATATGAAGTAGTATGTTTAAGAGGAATGTGCAGTAGTATGTTTAAGAGGAATATGAAGTAGTATGTTTAAGAGGAATATGAAGTAGTATGTTTAAGAGGAATATGAAGTAGTATGTTTAAGAGGAAATTGAAGGAGTATGTTTAAGAGGAATATGAAAAAGTGTGTTTAAGAGGAATATGAAGTACTATGTTTAAGAGGAGTATGTAGAAGTATGTTTAAGAGGAATATAAAGTAGCATGTTTAAGATGAATATGAAGGAGTATGTTTAAAAGGAACATGAAGTAGTATGTTTAAGAGGAATATGAAATAGTATGTTTAAGGAGAATATGAAGTAATATGTTTAAGAGGATTATGAAGTAGTAATTTTAAGAGGAATAGGAAGTAGTATGTTTAAGAGGAATATGAAGTAGTATGTTTAAGAGGAATGTGAAGTAGTATGTTTAAGAGGAATATGAAGTAGTATGTTTAAGAGGAATATGAAGTAGTATGTTTAAGAGGAATTTGAAGTAGTATGTTTAAGAAGAATATGAAGTAGTATGTAAGTAGTATATTTAAGAGGAATATGAAGTAATATGTTTAAGAGGAATATAAAGTAGTATGTTTAAGAGGAATATGAAGTAGTATGTTTAAGAGGAATATGAAGTAGTATATTTAAGAGAAATATGAAGTAGTATGTTTAAGAGGGATATGAAGTAATATGTTTAAGTCGAATATGAAGTATTATGTTTAAGAGGAATATGAAGTAGTATGTTTAAGAGGAATGTGCAGTAGTATGTTTAAGAGGAATATGAAGTAGTATGTTTAAGAGGAATATGAAGCAGTATGTTTAAGAGGAATGTGCAGTAGTATGTTAAAGAGGGATATGAAGTAGTATGTTTAAGAGGAATATGAAGTAGTATGTTCAAGAGGAATATGAAGTAGTATGTTCAAGAGTAATATGAAGTAGTATGTTTAAGAGGAATATGAAGTAGTATATTTAAGAGAAATATGAAGTAGTATGTTTAAGAGGGATATGAAGTAATATGTTTAAGTCGAATATGAAGTATTATGTTTAAGAGGAATATGAACTTGTATATTTAAGAGGAATATGAAGTAGTATGTTTAAGAGGAATATGAAGTAGTATGTTTAAGAGGAATGTGCAGTAGTATGTTTAAGAGGAATATGAAGTAGTATGTTTAAGAGGAATATGAAGTAGTATGTTTAAGAGGAATGTGCAGTAGTATGTTAAAGAGGGATATGAAGTAGTATGTTGAAGAGGAATATGAAGTAGTATGTTCAAGAGGAATATGAAATAGTATGTTTAAGAGGGATATGAAGTAATATGTTTAAGAGGAATATGAAGTAGTATGTTCAAGAGTAATATGAAGTAGTATGTTTAAGAGTAATATGAAGTAGTATGTTTAAGAGGAATATGAAGTAGTATATTTAAGAGGAATATGAAGTAGTATATTTAAGAGGAATATGAAGTAGTATATTTAAGAGTAATATGAAGTAGTATGTTTAAGAGGAATATGAAGTAGTATGTTTAAGAGGAAATTGAAGGAGTATGTTTAAGAGGAATATGAAAAAGTATGTTTAAGAGGAATATGAAGTACTATGTTTAAGAGGGATATGAAGTAGTATGTTTAAGAGGAATATGAAGTAGTATGTTCAAGAGGAATATAAAATAGTATGTTTAAGAGGGATATGAAGTAATATGTTTAAGAGGAATATGAAGTAGTATGTTTAAGAGGAATATGAGATAGTATGTTCAAGAGGAATATGAAGTAGTATGTTTAAGAGGAATATGAAGTAGTATGTTCAAGAGGAATATGAAATAGTATGTTTACGAGGGATATGAAGTAGTATGTTTAAGAGGAATATGAAGTAGTATTTTTAAGAGGAATATGAAGTAGTATGTTTAAGAAGAATATGAAGTAGTATGTTTAAGAGGAATATGAAGTAGTATATTTAAGAGGGATATGAAGTAGTATATTTAAGACGAATATGAAGTAGTATATTTAAGAGAAATATGAAGTAGTATGTTTAAGAGGAATATGAAGTATTATGTTTAAGAGGAATATGTAGGAGTATGTTTAACAGGAATATGAAGCAGCATGTTTAAGATGAATATGAAGGAGTATGTTTAAGAGGAACATGAAGTAGTATGTTTAAGAGGAATATGAAATAGTATGTTTAAGAGGAATATGAAGTAGTATGTTTAAGAGGAATATGAAGTAGTATGTTCAAGAGGAATATGAAATAGTATGTTTACGAGGGATATGAAGTAGTATGTTTAAGAGGAATATGAAGTAGTATTTTTAAGAGGAATATGAAGTAGTATGTTTAAGAAGAATATGAAGTAGTATGTTTAAGAGGAATATGAAGTAGTTTATTTAAGAGGGATATGAAGTAGTATATTTAAGACGAATATGAAGTAGTATATTTAAGAGGAATATGAAGTAGTATGTTTAAGAGGAATATGAAGTACTATGTTTAAGAAGAATATGTAGGAGTATGTTTAACAGGAATATGAAGTAGCATGTTTAAGATGAATATGAAGGAGTATGTTTAAGAGGAACATGAAGTAGTATGTTTAAGAGGAATATGAAATAGTATGTTTAAGAGGGATATGAAGTAGTATGTTTAAGAGGAATATGAAGTAGTATGTTCAAGAGGAATATAAAATAGTATGTTTAATAGGGATATGAAGAAATATGTTTAAGAGGAATATGAAGTAGTATGTTTAAGAGGAATATGAAATAGTATGTTTAAGAGGGATATGAAGTAATATGTTTAAGAGGAATATGAAGTAGTATGTTTAAGAGGAATATGAAGTAGTATGTTTAAAAGGAATATGAAATAGTATATTTAAGAGGAATATGAAGTAGTATATTTAAGAGGAATATGAAGTAGTATATTTAAGAGGAATATGAAGTAGTATGTTTGAGAGGAATATGAAGGAGTATGTTTAAGATGAACATGAAGTAGTATGTTTAAGAGGGATATGAAGTAATATGTTTAAGATGAATATGAAGTAGTATGTTTAAGAGGAATATGAAGTAGTATGTTTAAGAGGAATATGAAGTAATATATTTAAGAGGAATATGAAGTAGTATGTTTAAGAGGAATATGAAGTAGTATGTTTAAGAGGAATATGAAGTAGTATATTTAAGAGTAATATGAAGTAGTATGTTTAAGAGGAATATGAAGCAGTATGTTTAAGAGGAATATGAAGTAGTATGTTTAAGAGGAATATGAAGTAGTATATTTAAGAGGAATATGAAGTAGTATGTTTAAGAGGAATATGAAGGAGTATGTTTAAGAAGAATATGAAGTAGTATGTTTAAGAGGAATATGAAGTAGTATATTTAAGAGGAATATGAAGTAGTATATTTAAGAGGAATATGAAGTAGTATATTTAAGAGGAATATGAAGTAGTATGTTTAAGAGGAATATGAAGGAGTATATTTAAGAGGAACATGAAGTAGTATGTTTAAGAGGGATATGAAGTAATATGTTTAAGAGGAATGTGAAGTAGTATGCTTAAGAGGAATATGAAGTAGTATGTTTCAGAGGAATATGAAGTAGTATATTTAAGAGGAATATGAAGTAGTATATTTAAGAGTAATATGAAGTAGTATGTTTAAGAGGAATATGAAGTAGTATGTTTAAGAGGAAATTGAAGGAGTATGTTTAAGAGGAATATGAAGTAGTATGTTTAAGAGGAATATGAAGTACTATGTTTAAGAGGAATATGTAGGAGTATGTTTAACAGGAATATGAAGTAGCATGTTTAAGATGAATATGAAGGAGTATGTTTAAGAGGAACATGAAGTAGTATGTTTAAGAGGAATATGAAATAGTATGTTTAAGAGGGATATGAAGTAGTATGTTTAAGAGGAATATGAAGTAGTATGTTCAAGAGGAATATAAAATAGTATGTTTAAGAGGGATATGAAGAAATATGTTTAAGAGGAATATGAAGTAGTACGTTTAAGAGGAATATGAAATAGTATGTTTAAGAGGGATATGAAGTAATATGTTTAAGAGGAATATGAAGTAGTATGTTTAAGAGAAATATGAAGTAGTATGTTTAAAAGGAATATGAAATAGTATATTTAAGAGGAATATGAAGTAGTATATTTAAGAGAAATATGAAGTAGAATGTTTAAGAGGAATATGAAGGAGTATGTTTAAGAGGAATATGAAGTAGTATGTTTAAGAGGGATATGAAGTAATATGTTCAAGAGGAATATGAAGTAGTATGTTTAAGAGGAATATGAAGTAGTATGTTTAAGAGGAATATGATGTAGTATGTTTAAGAGGAATATTAAGTTGTTTGTTCAAGACGAATATGAAATAGTATGTTTAAGGGGGATATGAAGTAATATGTTTAAGAGGATTATGAAGTAGTAATTTTAAGAGGAATAGGAAGTAGTATGTTTAAGAGGAATATGAAGTAGTATGTTTAAGAGGAATATGAAGTACTATGTTTAAGAGGAATATGTAGGAGTATGTTTAACAGGAATATGAAGTAGCATGTTTAAGATGAATATGAAGGAGTATGTTTAAGAGGGATATGAAGTAATATGTTTAAGAGGAATGTGAAGTAGTATGCTTAAGAGGAATATGAAGTAGTATGTTTCAGAGGAATATGAAGTAGTATATTTAAGAGGAATATGAAGTAGTATATTTAAGAGTAATATGAAGTAGTATGTTTAAGAGGAATATGAAGTAGTATGTTTAAGAGGAAATTGAAGGAGTATGTTTAAGAGGAATATGAAGTAGTATGTTTAAGAGGAATATGAAGTACTATGTTTAAGCGGAATATGTAGGAGTATGTTTAACAGGAATATGAAGTAGCATGTTTAAGATGAATATGAAGGAGTATGTTTAAGAGGAACATGAAGTAGTATGTTTAAGAGGAATATGAAATAGTATGTTTAAGAGGGATATGAAGTAGTATGTTTAAGAGGAATATGAAGTAGTATGTTCAAGAGGAATATAAAATAGTATGTTTAAGAGGGATATGAAGAAATATGTTTAAGAGGAATATGAAGTAGTACGTTTAAGAGGAATATGAAATAGTATGTTTAAGAGGGATATGAAGTAATATGTTTAAGAGGAATATGAAGTAGTATGTTTAAGAGAAATATGAAGTAGTATGTTTAAAAGGAATATGAAATAGTATATTTAAGAGGAATATGAAGTAGTATATTTAAGAGAAATATGAAGTAGAATGTTTAAGAGGAATATGAAGGAGTATGTTTAAGAGGAATATGAGGTAGTATGTTTAAGAGGGATATGAAGTAATATGTTCAAGAGGAATATGAAGTAGTATGTTTAAGAGGAATATGAAGTAGTATGTTTAAGAGGAATATGATGTAGTATGTTTAAGAGGAATATTAAGTTGTTTGTTCAAGAGGAATATGAAATAGTATGTTTAAGGGGGATATGAAGTAATATGTTTAAGAGGATTATGAAGTAGTAATTTTAAGAGGAATAGGAAGTAGTATGTTTAAGAGGAATATGAAGTAGTATGTTTAAGAGGAATGTGAAGTAGTATGTTTAAGAGGAATATGAAGTAGTATGTTTAAGAGGAATATGAAGTAGTATGTTTAAGAGGAATATGAAGTAGTATGTTTAAGAAGAATATGAAGTAGTATGTTTAAGAGGAATATGAAGTAGAATATTTAAGAGGAATATGAAGTAATATGTTTAAGAGGAATATGAAGTAGTATGTTTAAGAGGAATATGAAGAAGTATGTTTAAGAGGAATATGAAGTAGTATATTAAAGAGAAATATGAAGTAGTATGTTTAAGAGGGATATGAAGTAATATGTTTAAGTCGAATATGAAGTATTATGTTTAAGAGGAATATGAAGTAGTATATTTAAGAGGAATATGAAGTAGTATTTTTAAGAGGAATATGAAGTAGTATGTTTAAGAGGAATGTGCAGTAGTATGTTTAAGAGGAATATGAAGTAGTATGTTTAAGAGGAATATGAAGTAGTATGTTTAAGAGAAATATGAAATAGTATGTTAAAGAGGGATATGAAGTAGTATGTTTAAGAGGAATATGAAGTAGTATGTTCAAGAGGAATATGAAATAGTATGTTTAAGAGGGATATGAAGTAATATGTTTAAGAGGAATATGAAGTAGTATGTTTAAGAGAAATATGAAGTAGTATGTTTAAGAGGAATATGAAGTAGTATGTTTAAGCGGAATATGAAGTAGTATATTTAAGAGGAATATGAAATAGTATATTTAAGAGGAATATGAAGTAGTATGTTTGAGAGGAATATGAAGGAGTATGTTTAAGACGAACATGAAGTAGTGTGTTTAAGAGGGATATGAAGTAATATGTTTAAGAGGAATATGAAGTAGTATGTTTAAGAGGAATATGAAGTAATATATTTAAGAGGAATATGAAGTAGTATGTTTAAGAGGAATATGAAGTAGTATGTTTAAGAGGAATATGAAGTAGTATATTTAAGAGTAATATGAAGTAGTATGTTTAAGAGGAATATGAAGCAGTATGTTTAAGAGGAATATGAAGTAGTATGTTTAAGAGGAATATGAAGTAGTATATTTAAGAGGAATATGAAGTAGTATGTTTAGGAGGAATATAAAGGAGTATGTTTAAGAAGAATATGAAGTAGTATGTTTAACAGGAATATGAAGTAGTATATTTAAGAGGAATATGAAGTAGTATGTTTAAGAGGAATATGAAGGAGTATATTTAAGAGGAACATGAAGTAGTATGTTTAAGAGGGATATGAAGTAATATGTTTAAGAGGAATGTGAAGTAGTATGCTTAAGAGGAATATGAAGTAGTATGTTTCAGAGGAATATGAAGTAGTATATTTAAGAGGAATATGAAGTAGTATATTTAAGAGTAATATGAAGTAGTATGTTTAAAAGGAATATGAAGTAGTATGTTTAAGAGGAAATTGAAGGAGTATGTTTAAGAGGAATATGAAGTAGTATGTTTAAGAGGAATATGAAGTACTATGTTTAAGAGGAATATGTAGGAGTATGTTTAACAGGAATATGAAGTAGCATGTTTAAGATGAATATGAAGGAGTATGTTTAAGAGGAACATGAAGTAGTATGTTTAAGAGGAATATGAAATAGTATGTTTAAGAGGGATATGAAGTAGTATGTTTAAGAGGAATATGAAGTAGTATGTTCAAGAGGAATATAAAATAGTATGTTTAAGAGGGATATGAAGAAATATGTTTAAGAGGAATATGAAGTAGTACGTTTAAGAGGAATATGAAATAGTATGTTTAAGAGGGATATGAAGTAATATGTTTAAGAGGAATATGAAGTAGTATGTTTAAGAGAAATATGAAGTAGTATGTTTAAAAGGAATATGAAATAGTATATTTAAGAGGAATATGAAGTAGTATATTTAAGAGAAATATGAAGTAGAATGTTTAAGAGGAATATGAAGGAGTATGTTTAAGAGGAATATGAAGTAGTATGTTTAAGAGGGATATGAAGTAATATGTTCAAGAGGAATATGAAGTAGTATGTTTAAGAGGAATATGAAGTAGTATGTTTAAGAGGAATATGATGTAGTATGTTTAAGAGGAATATTAAGTTGTTTGTTCAAGAGGAATATGAAATAGTATGTTTAAGGGGGATATGAAGTAATATGTTTAAGAGGATTATGAAGTAGTAATTTTAAGAGGAATAGGAAGTAGTATGTTTAAGAGGAATATGAAGTAGTATGTTTAAGAGGAATGTGAAGTAGTATGTTTAAGAGGAATATGAAGTAGTATGTTTAAGAGGAATATGAAGTAGTATGTTTAAGAGGAATATGAAGTAGTATGTTTAAGAAGAATATGAAGTAGTATGTTTAAGAGGAATATGAAGTAGTATATTTAAGAAGAATATGAAGTAATATGTTTAAGAGGAATATGAAGTAGTATGTTTAAGAGGAATATGAAGAAGTATGTTTAAGAGGAATATGAAGTAGTATATTTAAGAGAAATATGAAGTAGTATGTTTAAGAGGGATATGAAGTAATATGTTTAAGTCGAATATGAAGTATTATGTTTAAGAGGAATATGAAGTAGTATATTTAAGAGGAATATGAAGTAGTATTTTTAAGAGGAATATGAAGTAGTATGTTTAAGAGGAATGTGCAGTAGTATGTTTAAGAGGAATATGAAGTAGTATGTTTAAGAGGAATATGAAGTAGTATGTTTAAGAGAAATATGAAATAGTATGTTAAAGAGGGATATGAAGTAGTATGTTTAAGAGGAATATGAAGTAGTATGTTCAAGAGGAATATGAAATAGTATGTTTAAGAGGGATATGAAGTAATATGTTTAAGAGGAATATGAAGTAGTATGTTTAAGAGGAATATGAAGTAGTATGTTTAAGAGGAATATGAAGTAGTATGTTTAAGCGGAATATGAAGTAGTATATTTAAGAGGAATATGAAATAGTATATTTAAGAGGAATATGAAGTAGTATGTTTGAGAGGAATATGAAGGAGTATGTTTAAGACGAACATGAAGTAGTGTGTTTAAGAGGGATATGAAGTAATATGTTTAAGAGGAATATGAAGTAGTATGTTTAAGAGGAATATGAAGTAGTATATTTAAGAGTAATATGAAGTAGTATGTTTAAGAGGAATATGAAGTAATATGTTTAAGAGGAAT
Source organism: Atherix ibis (assembly GCA_958298945.1). Taxonomy (NCBI): domain Eukaryota; kingdom Metazoa; phylum Arthropoda; class Insecta; order Diptera; family Athericidae; genus Atherix; species Atherix ibis. Next base: position 68,733,301 of record OY282608.1, read on the forward strand.
GTGAAGTAGTATGTTTAAGAGGAATATGAAGTAGTATGTTTCAGAAGAATATGAAGTAATATGTTTAAGAGGAATATGAAGTAGTATGTTTAAAAGGAATATGAAATAGTACGTTTAAGACGAATATGAAGTAGTATGTTTAAGAGGAATATGAAGGAATATGTTTAAGAGGAATATGAAGTAGTATGCTTAAGAGGGATATGAAGTAATATGTTCAAGAGGAATATGAAGTAGTATGTTTAAGAGGAATATGAAGTAGTATGTTTAAGAGGAATATGAAGTAGTATGTTCAAGAGGAATATGAAGTAGTATGTTTAAGAGGAATATGAAGTAGTATGTTCAAGAGGAATATGAAATAGTATGTTTACGAGGGATATGAAGTAATATGTTTAAGAGGAATATGAAGTAGTATTTTTAAGAGGAATATGAAGTAGTATGTTTAAGAAGAATATGAAGTAGTATGTTTAAGAGGAATATGAAGTAGTATATTTAAGAGGAATATGAAGTAGTATATTTAAAAGGAATATGAAGTAGTATATTTAAGAGGAATATGAAGTAGTATGTTTAAGAGGAATATGAAGGAGTATATTTAAGAGGAATATGAAGTAGTATGTTTAAGAGGGATATGAAGTAATATGTTTAAGAGGAATGTGAAGTAGTATGTTTAAGAGGAATATGAAGTAGTATGTTTCAGAAGAATATGAAGTAGTATATTTAAGAGGAATATGAAGTAGTATATTTAAGAGTAATATGAAGTAGTATGTTTAAGAGGAATATGAAGTAGCATGTTTAAGAGGAAATTGAAGGAGTATGTTTAAGAGGAATATGAATTAGTATGTTTAAGAGGAATATGAAGTACGATGTTTAAGAGGAATATGTAGGAGTATGTTTAAGAGGAATATGAAGTAGCATGTTTAAGATGAATATGAAGGAGTATGTTTAAGAGGAACATGAAGTAGTATGTTTAAGAGGAATATGAAATAGTATGTTTAAGAGGGATATGAAGTAGTATGTTTAAGAGGAATATGAAGTAGTATGTTCAAGAGGAATATAAAATAGTATGTTTAAGAGGGATATGAAGTAATATGTTTAAGAGGAATATGAAGTAGTATGTTTAAGAGGAATATGAAATAGTATGTTTAAGAGGGATATGAAGTAATATGTTTAAGAGGAATATGAAGTAGTATGTTTAAGAGGAATATGAAGTAGTATGTTTAAAAGGAAAATGAAATAGTATATTTAAGACTAATATGAAGTAGTATATTTAAGAGAAATATGAAGTAGAATGTATAAGAGGAATATGAAGGAGTATGGTTAAGAGGAATATGAAGTAGTATGTTTAAGAAGGATATGAAGTAATATGTTCAAGAGGAGTATGAAGTAGTATGTTTAAGAGGAATATGAAGTAGTATGTTTAAGAGGAATATGAAGTAGTATGTTTAAGAGGGATATGAAGTAATATGTTTAAGAGGAATATGAAGTAGTATGTTTAAGAGGAATATGAAGTAGTATGTTTAAGAGGAATATGAAATAGTATGTTTAAGAGGGATATGAAGTAATATGTTTAAGAGGAATATGAAGTAGTATGTTTAAGAGGAATATGAAGTAGTATGTTTAAAAGGAATATGAAATAGTATATTTAAGACTAATATGAAGTAGTATATTTAAGAGAAATATGAAGTAGAATGTTTAAGAGGAATATGAAGGAGTATGGTTAAGAGGAATATGAAGTAGTATGTTTAAGAAGGATATGAAGTAATATGTTCAAGAGGAGTATGAAGTAGTATGTTTAAGAGGAATATGAAGTAGTATGTTTAAGAGGAATATGAAGTAGTATGTTTAAGAGGAATATTAAGTAGTATGTTCAAGAGGAATATGAAATAGTATGTTTAAGGGGGATATGAAGTAATATGTTTAAGAGGAATATGAAGTAGTAATTTTAAGAGGAATAAGAAGTAGTATGTTTAAGAGGAATATGAAGTAGTATGTTTAAGAGGATTATGAAGTAGTATGTTTAAAAGGAATATGAAGTAGTATATTTCAGAGGAATATGAAGTAGTATATTTAAGAGGAATATGAAGTAGTATGTTTGAGAGGAATATGAAAGGGTATGTTTAAGAGGAATATGAAGTAGTATGTTTAAGAGGGATATGAAGTAATATGTTTAAGAGGAATATGAAGTAGTATGTTTAAGAGGAATATGAAGTAGTATGTTTAAGAGGAATATGAAGTAGTATGTTCAAGAGGAATATAAAATAGTATGTTTAAGAGGGATATGAAGAAATATGTTTAAGAGGAATATGAAGTAGTACGTTTAAGAGGAATATGAAATAGTATGTTTAAGAGGGATATGAAGTAATATGTTTAAGAGGAATATGAAGTAGTATGTTTAAGAGAAATATGAAGTAGTATGTTTAAAAGGAATATGAAATAGTATATTTAAGAGGAATATGAAGTAGTATATTTAAGAGAAATATGAAGTAGAATGTTTAAGAGGAATATGAAGGAGTATGTTTAAGAGGAATATGAAGTAGTATGTTTAAGAGGGATATGAAGTAATATGTTCAAGAGGAATATGAAGTAGTATGTTTAAGAGGAATATGAAGTAGTATGTTTAAGAGGAATATTAAGTTGTTTGTTCAAGAGGAATATGAAATAGTATGTTTAAGGGGGATATGAAGTAATATGTTTAAGAGGATTATGAAGTAGTAATTTTAAGAGGAATAGGAAGTAGTATGTTTAAGAGGAATATGAAGTAGTATGTTTAAGAGGAATGTGAAGTAGTATGTTTAAGAGGAATATGAAGTAGTATGTTTAAGAGGAATATGAAGTAGTATGTTTAAGAGGAATATGAAGTAGTATGTTTAAGAAGAATATGAAGTAGTATGTTTAAGAGGAATATGAAGTAGTATATTTAAGAGGAATATGAAGTAATATGTTTAAGAGGAATATGAAGTAGTATGTTTAAGAGGAATATGAAGAAGTATGTTTAAGAGGAATATGAAGTAGTATATTTAAGAGGAATATGAAGTAATATGTTTAAGAGGAATATGAAGTAGTATGTTTAAGAGGAATATGAAGAAGTATGTTTAAGAGGAATATGAAGTAATATATTTAAGAGAAATATGAAGTAGTATGTTTAAGAGGGATATGAAGTAATATGTTTAAGTCAAATATGAAGTATTATGTTTAAGAGGAATATGAAGTAGTATATTTAAGAGGAATATGAAGTAGTATTTTTAAGAGGAAAATGAAGTAGTATGTTTAAGAGGAATGTGCAGTAGTATGTTTAAGAGGAATATGAAGTAGTATGTTTAAGAGGAATATGAAGTAGTATGTTTAAGAGAAATATGAAATAGTATGTTAAAGAGGGATATGAAGTAGTATGTTTAAGAGGAATATGAAGTAGTATGTTCAAGAGGAATATGAAATAGTATGTTTAAGAGGGATATGAAGTAATATGTTTAAGAGGAATATGAAGTAGTATGTTGAAGAGGAATATGAAGTAGTATGTTTAAGAGGAATATGAAGTAGTATGTTTAAGCGGAATATGAAGTAGTATATTTAAGAGGAATATGAAATAGTATATTTAAGAGGAATATGAAGTAGTATGTTTGAGAGGAATATGAAGGAGTATGTTTAAGACGAACATGAAGTAGTGTGTTTAAGAGGGATATGAAGTAATATGTTTAAGAGGAATATGAAGTAGTATGTTTAAGAGGAATATGAAGTAGTATGTTTAAGAGGAATATGAAGTAATATATTTAAGAGGAATATGAAGTAGTATGTTTAAGAGAAATATGAAGTAGTATGTTTAAGAGGAATATGAAGTAGTATATTTAAGAGTAATATGAAGTAGTATGTTTAAGAGGAATATGAAGCAGTATGTTTAAGAGGAATATGAAGTAATATGTTTAAGAGGAATATGAAGTAGTATGTTTAAAAGAAATATGAAATAGTACGTTTAAGACGAATATGAAGTAGTATGTTTAAGAGGAATATGAAGGAATATGTTTAAGAGGAATATGAAGTAGTATGCTTAAGAGGGATATGAAGTAATATGTTCAAGAGGAATATGAAGTAGTATGTTTAAGAGGAATATGAAGTAGTATCTTTAAGAGGAATATGAAGTAGTATGTTCAAGAGGAATATGAAGTAGTATGTTTAAGAGGAATATGAAGTAGTATGTTCAAGAGGAATATGAAATAGTATGTTTACGAGGGATATGAAGTAATATGTTTAAGAGGAATATGAAGTAGTATTTTTAAGAGGAATATGAAGTAGTATGTTTAAGAAGAATATGAAGTATATGTTTAAGAGGAATATGAAGTAGTATATTTAAGAGGAATATGAAGTAGTATATTTAAAAGGAATATGAAGTAGTATATTTAAGAGGAATATGAAGTAGTATGTTTAAGAGGAATATGAAGGAGTATATTTAAGAGGAATATGAAGTAGTATGTTTAAGAGGGATATGAAGTAATATGTTTAAGAGGAATGTGAAGTAGTATGTTTAAGAGGAATATGAAGTAGTATGTTTCAGAAGAATATGAAGTAGTATGTTTAAGAGGAATGTGCAGTAGTATGTTTAAGAGGAATATGAAGTAGTATGTTTAAGAGGAATATGAAGTAGTATGTTTAAGAGAAATATGAAATAGTATGTTAAAGAGGGATATGAAGTAGTATGTTTAAGAGGAATATGAAGTAGTATGTTCAAGAGGAATATGAAATAGTATGTTTAAGAGGGATATGAAGTAATATGTTTAAGAGGAATATGAAGTAGTATGTTGAAGAGGAATATGAAGTAGTATGTTTAAGAGGAATATGAAGTAGTATGTTTAAGCGGAATATGAAGTAGTATATTTAAGAGGAATATGAAATAGTATATTTAAGAGGAATATGAAGTAGTATGTTTGAGAGGAATATGAAGGAGTATGTTTAAGACGAACATGAAGTAGTGTGTTTAAGAGGGATATGAAGTAATATGTTTAAGAGGAATATGAAGTAGTATGTTTAAGAGGAATATGAAGTAGTATGTTTAAGAGGAATATGAAGTAATATATTTAAGAGGAATATGAAGTAGTATGTTTAAGAGAAATATGAAGTAGTATGTTTAAGAGGAATATGAAGTAGTATATTTAAGAGTAATATGAAGTAGTATGTTTAAGAGGAATATGAAGCAGTATGTTTAAGAGGAATATGAAGTAATATGTTTAAGAGGAATATGAAGTAGTATGTTTAAAAGGAATATGAAATAGTACGTTTAAGACGAATATGAAGTAGCATGTTTAAGAGGAATATGAAGGAATATGTTTAAGAGGAATATGAAGTAGTATGCTTAAGAGGGATATGAAGTAATATGTTCAAGAGGAATATGAAGTAGTATGTTTAAGAGGAATATGAAGTAGTATCTTTAAGAGGAATATGAAGTAGTATGTTCAAGAGGAATATGAAGTAGTATGTTTAAGAGGAATATGAAGTAGTATGTTCAAGAGGAATATGAAATAGTATGTTTACGAGGGATATGAAGTAATATGTTTAAGAGGAATATGAAGTAGTATTTTTAAGAGGAATATGAAGTAGTATGTTTAAGAAGAATATGAAGTATATGTTTAAGAGGAATATGAAGTAGTATATTTAAGAGGAATATGAAGTAGTATATTTAAAAGGAATATGAAGTAGTATATTTAAGAGGAATATGAAGTAGTATGTTTAAGAGGAATATGAAGGAGTATATTTAAGAGGAATATGAAGTAGTATGTTTAAGAGGGATATGAAGTAATATGTTTAAGAGGAATGTGAAGTAGTATGTTTAAGAGGAATATGAAGTAGTATGTTTCAGAAGAATATGAAGTAGTATATTTAAGAGGAATATGAAGTAGTATATTTAAGAGTAATATGAAGTAGTATGTTTAAGAGGAATATGAAGTAGCATGTTTAAGAGGAAGTTGAAGGAGTATGTTTAAGAGGAATATGAATTAGTATGTTTAAGAGGAATATGAAGTACTATGTTTAAGAGGAATATGTAGGATTATGTTTAAGAGGAATATGAAGTAGCATGTTTAAGATGAATATGAAGGAGTATGTTTAAGAGGAACATGAAGTAGTATGTTTAAGAGGAATATGAAATAGTATGTTTAAGAGGGATATGAAGTAGTATGTTTAAGAGGAATATGAAGTAGTATGTTCAAGAGGAATATAAAATAGTATGTTTAAGAGGGATATGAAGTAATATGTTTAAGAGGAATATGAAGTAGTATGTTTAAGAGGAATATGAAATAGTATGTTTAAGAGGGATATGAAGTAATATGTTTAAGAGGAATATGAAGTAGTATGTTTAAGAGGAATATGAAGTAGTATGTTTAAAAGGAATATGAAATAGTATATTTAAGACTAATATGAAGTAGTATATTTAAGAGAAATATAAAGTAGAATGTTTAAGAGGAATATGAAGGAGTATGGTTAAGAGGAATATGAAGTAGTATGTTTAAGAAGGATATGAAGTAATATGTTCAAGAGGAGTATGAAGTAGTATGTTTAAGAGGAATATGAAGTAGTATGTTTAAGAGGAATATGAAGTAGTATGTTTAAGAGGAATATGAAATAGTATGTTCAAGAGGAATATGAAATAGTATGTTTAAGGGGGATATGAAGTAATATGTTTAAGAGGAATATGAAGTAGTAATTTTAAGAGGAATAAGAAGTAGTATGTTTAAGAGGAATATGAAGTAGTATGTTTAAGAGGATTATGAAGTAGTATGTTTAAAAGGAATATGAAGTAGTATATTTCAGAGGAATATGAAGTAGTATATTTAAGAGGAATATGAAGTAGTATGTTTAAGAGGAATATGAAAGGGTATGTTTAAGAGGAATATGAAGTAGTATGTTTAAGAGGGATATGAAGTAATATGTTTAAGAGGAATATGAAGTAGTATGTTTAAGAGGAATATGAAGTAGTATGTTTAAGAGGCATATGAAGTAGTATATTTAAGAGGAATATGAAGTTGTATATTTAAGAGTAATATGAAGTAGTATGTTTAAGAGGAATATGAAGTAGTATTTTTAAGAGGAATATGAAGGAGTATGTTTAAGAGGAATATGAAGTAGTATGTTTAAGAGGAATATGAAGTAGAATATTTAAGAGGAATATGAAGGAGTATGTTTAAGAGGAATATGAAATAGTATGTTTAAGAGGAATATGCAGTAGTATGTTTAAGAGGAATATAAAGTAGTATGTTTAAGAGGAATATGAAGTAGTATGTTTAAGAGTAATTTGAAGTAGTATGTTTAAAAGGAATATGAAGTAGTATGTTTAAGAAGAATATGCAGTAGTATGTTTAAGAGGAATATGAAGTAGTCTGTTTAAGAGGAATATGAAGTAGTATGTTTAAGAGGAATATGAAATAGTATGTTTAAGAGGGATATGAAGTAGTATGTTTAAGAGGAATATGAAGTAGTATGTTTAAGAGGAATATGAAGTAGTATGTTTAAGAGGAATATGAAATAGTATGTTTAAGAGGAATATGAAGTAGTATATTTAAGAGTAATTTGAAGTAGTATGTTTAAAAGGAATATGAAGTAGTATGTTTAAGAAGAATATGCAGTGGTATGTTTAAGAGGAATATGAGGTAGTCTGTTTAAGAGGAATATGAAGTAGTATGTTTAAGAGGAATATGAAATAGTATGTTTAAGAGGGATATGAAGTAGTATGTTTAAGAGAATTATGAAGTAGTATGTTTAAGAGGAATATGAAGTAGTATGTTTAAGAGGAATATGAAATAGTATGTTTAAGAGGAATATAAAGTAGTATGTTTAAGAGGAATATGAAGTAGTATGTTAAAGAGGAATATGAAGTAGTATGTTTAAGAGTAATATGAAGTAGTATGTTTAAGAGGAATATGAAGCAGTATGTTTACGAGGAATATGAAGTAGTATGTTTAAGAGGAATATGAAGTAGTATATTAAAGAGGAATATAAAGTAGAATGTTAAAGAGGAATATGAAGTAGTATGTTTAAGAGGAATATGAAGTAGTATATTAAAGAGGAATATAAAGTAGAATGTTGAAGAGGAATATGAAGTAGTATGTTTAAGAGGAATATTAAGTAGTATATTTAAGTGGAATATGAAGTAGTATGTTTAAGAGGGATATGAAGTAGTATATTTAAGAGGAATATGAAGTAGTATATTTAAGAGGAATATGAAGTAGTATGTTTAAGAGGAATATGATGTAGTATGTTCAAGAGGAATATGAAATAGTATGTTTAAGGGGGATATGAAGTAATATGTTTAAGAGGAATATGAAGTAGTAATTTTAAGAGGAATAAGAAGTAGTATGTTTAAGAGGAATATGAAGTAGTATGTTTAAGAGGATTATGAAGTAGTATGTTTAAAAGGAATATGAAGTAGTATATTTCAGAGGAATATGAAGTAGTATATTTAAGAGGAATATGAAGTAGTATGTTTAAGAGGAATATGAAAGGGTATGTTTAAGAGGAATATGAAGTAGTATGTTTAAGAGGGATATGAAGTAGTATGTTTAAGAGGAATATGAAGTAATATGTTCAAGAGGAGTATGAAGTAGTATGTTTAAGAGGAATATGAAGTAGTATGTTTAAGAGGAATATGAAGTAGTATGTTTAAGAGGAATATGAAGTAGTATGTTCAAGAGGAATATGAAATAGTATGTTTAAGGGGGATATGAAGTAATATGTTTAAGAGGAATATGAAGTAGTAATTTTAAGAGGAATAAGAAGTAGTATGTTTAAGAGGAATATGAAGTAGTATGTTTAAGAGGATTATGAAGTAGTATGTTTAAAAGGAATATGAAGTAGTATATTTCAGAGGAATATGAAGTAGTATATTTAAGAGGAATATGAAGTAGTATGTTTAAGAGGAATATGAAAGGGTATGTTTAAGAGGAATATGAAGTAGTATGTTTAAGAGGGATATGAAGTAATATGTTTAAGAGGAATATGAAGTAGTATGTTTAGGAGGAATATGAAGTAGTATGTTTAAGAGGCATATGAAGTAGTATATTTAAGAGGAATATGAAGTTGTATATTTAAGAGTCATATGAAGTAGTATGTTTAAGAGGAATATGAAGTAGTATTTTTAAGAGGAATATGAAGGAGTATGTTTAAGAGGAATATGAAGTAGTATGTTTAAGAGGAATATGAAGTAGAATATTTAAGAGGAATATGAAGGAGTATGTTTAAGAGGAATATGAAATAGTATGTTTAAGAGGTATATGCAGTAGTATGTTTAAGAGGAATATAAAGTAGTATGTTTAAGAGGAATATGAAGTAGTATGTTTAAGAGTAATTTGAAGTAGTATGTTTAAAAGGAATATGAAGTAGTATGTTTAAGAAGAATATGCAGTAGTATGTTTAAGAGGAATATGAAGTAGTCTGTTTAAGAGGAATATGAAGTAGTATGTTTAAGAGGAATATGAAATAGTATGTTTAAGAGGGATATGAAGTAGTATGTTTAAGAGGAATATGAAGTAGTATGTTTAAGAGGAATATGAAGTAGTATGTTTAAGAGGAATATGAAATAGTATGTTTAAGAGGAATATGAAGTAGTATATTTAAGAGTAATTTGAAGTAGTATGTTTAAAAGGAATATGAAGTAGTATGTTTAAGAAGAATATGCAGTGGTATGTTTAAGAGGAATATGAGGTAGTCTGTTTAAGAGGAATATGAAGTAGTATGTTTAAGAGGAATATGAAATAGTATGTTTAAGAGGGATATGAAGTAGTATGTTTAAGAGAATTATGAAGTAGTATGTTTAAGAGGAATATGAGGTAGTATGTTTAAGAGGAATATGAAGTAGTATGTTTAAGAGGAATATGAAATAGTATGTTTAAGAGGAATATGAAGTAGTATATTTAAGAGTAATTTGAAGTAGTATGTTTAAAAGGAATATGAAGTAGTATGTTTAAGAAGAATATGCAGTGGTATGTTTAAGAGGAATATGAGGTAGTCTGTTTAAGAGGAATATGAAGTAGTATGTTTAAGAGGAATATGAAATAGTATGTTTAAGAGGGATATGAAGTAGTATGTTTAAGAGAATTATGAAGTAGTATGTTTAAGAGGAATATGAAGTAGTATGTTTAAGAGGAATATGAAATAGTATGTTTAAGAGGAATATAAAGTAGTATGTTTAAGAGGAATATGAAGTAGTATGTTAAAGAGGAATATGAAGTAGTATGTTTAAGAGTAATATGAAGTAGTATGTTTAAGAGGAATATGAAGCAGTATGTTTACGAGGAATATGAAGTAGTATGTTTAAGAGGAATATGAAGTAGTATATTAAAGAGGAATATAAAGTAGAATGTTAAAGAGGAATATGAAGTAGTATGTTTAAGAGGAATATGAAGTAGTATATTAAAGAGGAATATAAAGTAGAATGTTGAAGAGGAATATGAAGTAGTATGTTTAAGAGGGATATGAAGTAGTATATTTAAGAGGAATATGAAGTAGTATATTTAAGAGGAATATGAAGTAGTATGTTTAAGAGGAATATGATGTAGTATGTTCAAGAGGAATATGAAATAGTATGTTTAAGGGGGATATGAAGTAATATGTTTAAGAGGAATATGAAGTAGTAATTTTAAGAGGAATAAGAAGTAGTATGTTTAAGAGGAATATGAAGTAGTATGTTTAAGAGGATTATGAAGTAGTATGTTTAAAAGGAATATGAAGTAGTATATTTCAGAGGAATATGAAGTAGTATATTTAAGAGGAATATGAAGTAGTATGTTTAAGAGGAATATGAAAGGGTATGTTTAAGAGGAATATGAAGTAGTATGTTTAAGAGGGATATGAAGTAGTATGTTTAAGAGGAATATGAAGTAATATGTTCAAGAGGAGTATGAAGTAGTATGTTTAAGAGGAATATGAAGTAGTATGTTTAAGAGGAATATGAAGTAGTATGTTTAAGAGGAATATGAAGTAGTATGTTCAAGAGGAATATGAAATAGTATGTTTAAGGGGGATATGAAGTAATATGTTTAAGAGGAATATGAAGTAGTAATTTTAAGAGGAATAAGAAGTAGTATGTTTAAGAGGAATATGAAGTAGTATGTTTAAGAGGATTATGAAGTAGTATGTTTAAAAGGAATATGAAGTAGTATATTTCAGAGGAATATGAAGTAGTATATTTAAGAGGAATATGAAGTAGTATGTTTAAGAGGAATATGAAAGGGTATGTTTAAGAGGAATATGAAGTAGTATGTTTAAGAGGGATATGAAGTAATATGTTTAAGAGGAATATGAAGTAGTATGTTTAGGAGGAATATGAAGTAGTATGTTTAAGAGGCATATGAAGTAGTATATTTAAGAGGAATATGAAGTTGTATATTTAAGAGTCATATGAAGTAGTATGTTTAAGAGGAATATGAAGTAGTATTTTTAAGAGGAATATGAAGGAGTATGTTTAAGAGGAATATGAAGTAGTATGTTTAAGAGGAATATGAAGTAGAATATTTAAGAGGAATATGAAGGAGTATGTTTAAGAGGAATATGAAATAGTATGTTTAAGAGGTATATGCAGTAGTATGTTTAAGAGGAATATAAAGTAGTATGTTTAAGAGGAATATGAAGTAGTATGTTTAAGAGTAATTTGAAGTAGTATGTTTAAAAGGAATATGAAGTAGTATGTTTAAGAAGAATATGCAGTAGTATGTTTAAGAGGAATATGAAGTAGTCTGTTTAAGAGGAATATGAAGTAGTATGTTTAAGAGGAATATGAAATAGTATGTTTAAGAGGGATATGAAGTAGTATGTTTAAGAGGAATATGAAGTAGTATGTTTAAGAGGAATATGAAGTAGTATGTTTAAGAGGAATATGAAATAGTATGTTTAAGAGGAATATGAAGTAGTATATTTAAGAGTAATTTGAAGTAGTATGTTTAAAAGGAATATGAAGTAGTATGTTTAAGAAGAATATGCAGTGGTATGTTTAAGAGGAATATGAGGTAGTCTGTTTAAGAGGAATATGAAGTAGTATGTTTAAGAGGAATATGAAATAGTATGTTTAAGAGGGATATGAAGTAGTATGTTTAAGAGAATTATGAAGTAGTATGTTTAAGAGGAATATGAAGTAGTATGTTTAAGAGGAATATGAAATAGTATGTTTAAGAGGAATATAAAGTAGTATGTTTAAGAGGAATATGAAGTAGTATGTTAAAGAGGAATATGAAGTAGTATGTTTAAGAGTAATATGAAGTAGTATGTTTAAGAGGAATATGAAGCAGTATGTTTACGAGGAATATGAAGTAGTATGTTTAAGAGGAATATGAAGTAGTATATTAAAGAGGAATATAAAGTAGAATGTTAAAGAGGAATATGAAGTAGTATGTTTAAGAGGAATATTAAGTAGTATATTTAAGTGGAATATGAAGTAGTATGTTTAAGAGGGATATGAAGTAGTATATTTAAGAGGAATATGAAGTAGTATATTTAAGAGGAATATGAAGTAGTATGTTTAAGAGGAATATGATGTAGTATGTTTAAGAGGAATATTAAGTTGTTTGTTCAAGAGGAATATGAAGTAGTATGTTTAAGAGGAATATGAAGTAGTATATTAAAGAGGAATATAAAGTAGAATGTTGAAGAGGAATATGAAGTAGTATGTTTAAGAGGAATATTAAGTAGTATATTTAAGTGGAATATGAAGTAGTATGTTTAAGAGGGATATGAAGTAGTATATTTAAGAGGAATATGAAGTAGTATATTTAAGAGGAATATGAAGTAGTATGTTTAAGAGGAATATGATGTAGTATGTTTAAGAGGAATATTAAGTTGTTTGTTCAAGAGGAATATGAAATAGTATGTTTACGGGGGATATGAAGTAATATGTTTAAGAGGATTATGAAGTAGTAATTTTAAGAGGAATAGGAAGTAGTATGTTTAAGAGGAATATGAAGTAATATGTTTAAGAGGAATGTGAAGTAGTATGTTTAAGAGGAATATGAAGTAGTATGTTTAAGAGGAATATGAAGTAGTATGTTTAAGAGGAATATGAAGTAGTATTTTTAAGAAGAATATGAAGTAGTATGTTTAAGAGGAATATGAAGTAGTATGTTTAAGAGAAATATGAAGTAGTATGTTTAAGAGGAATGTGCAGTGGTATGTTTAAGAGGAATATGAAGTAGTATGTTTAAGAGGAATATGAAGTAGTATGTTTAAGAGAAATATGAAATAGTATGTTAAAGAGGGATATGAAGTAGTATGTTTAAGAGGAATATGAAGTAGTATGTTCAAAAGGAATATGAAATAGTATGTTTAAGAGGGATATGAAGTAATATGTTTAAGAGGAATATGAAGTAGTATGTTTAAGAGGAATATGAAGTAGTATGTTTAAGAGGAATATGAAGTAGTATGTTTAAGCGGAATATGAAGTAGTATATTTAAGAGGAATATGAAATAGTATATTTAAGAGGAATATGAAGTAGTATGTTTAAGAGGAATATGATGTAGTATGTTTAAGAGGAATATTAAGTTGTTTGTTCAAGAGGAATATGAAATAGTATGTTTACGGGGGATATGAAGTAATATGTTTAAGAGGATTATGAAGTAGTAATTTTAAGAGGAATAGGAAGTAGTATGTTTAAGAGGAATATGAAGTAATATGTTTAAGAGGAATGTGAAGTAGTATGTTTAAGAGGAATATGAAGTAGTATGTTTAAGAGGAATATGAAGTAGTATGTTTAAGAGGAATATGAAGTAGTATTTTTAAGAAGAATATGAAGTAGTATGTTTAAGAGGAATATGAAGTAGTATGTTTAAGAGAAATATGAAGTAGTATGTTTAAGAGGAATGTGCAGTGGTATGTTTAAGAGGAATATGAAGTAGTATGTTTAAGAGGAATATGAAGTAGTATGTTTAAGAGAAATATGAAATAGTATGTTAAAGAGGGATATGAAGTAGTATGTTTAAGAGGAATATGAAGTAGTATGTTCAAAAGGAATATGAAATAGTATGTTTAAGAGGGATATGAAGTAATATGTTTAAGAGGAATATGAAGTAGTATGTTTAAGAGGAATATGAAGTAGTATGTTTAAGAGGAATATGAAGTAGTATGTTTAAGCGGAATATGAAGTAGTATATTTAAGAGGAATATGAAATAGTATATTTAAGAGGAATATGAAGTAGTATGTTTGAGAGGAATATAAAGGAGTATGTTTAAGACGAACATGAAGTAGTATGTTTAAGAGGGATATGAAGTAATATGTTTAAGAGGAATATGAAGTAGTATGTTTAAGAGGAATATGAAGTAGTATGTTTAAGAGGAATATGAAGTAATATATTTAAGAGGAATATGAAGTAGTATGTTTAAGAGGAATATGAAGTAGTATGTTTAAGAGGAATATGAAGAAGTATGTTTAAGAGGAATATGAAGTAATATGTTTAAGAGGAATATGAAGTAGTATGTTTAAGAGGAATATGAAATAGTACGTTTAAGACGAATATGAAGTAGTATGTTTAAGAGGAATATGAAGGAATATGTTTAAGAGGAATATGAAGTAGTATGCTTAAGAGGGATATGAATTAATATGTTCAAGTGGAATATGAAGTAGTATGTTTAAGAGGAATATGAAGTAGTATGTTTAAGAGGAATATGAAGTAGTATGTTCAAGAGGAATATGAAGTAGTATGTTTAAGAGGAATATGAAGTAGTATGTTCAAGAGGAATATGAAATAGTATGTTTACGAGGGATATGAAGTAATATGTTTAAGAGGAATATGAAGTAGCATTTTTAAGAGGAATATGAAGAAGTATGTTTAAGAAGAATATGAAGTAGTATGTTTAAGAGGAATATGAAGTAGTATATTTAAGAGGAATATGAAGTAGTATATTTAAAAGGAATATGAAGTAGTATATTTAAGAGGAATATGAAGTAGTATGTTTAAGAGGAATATGAAGGAGTATATTTAAGAGGAATATGAAGTAGTATGTTTAAGAGGGATATGAAGTAATATGTTTAAGAGGAATGTGAAGTAGTATGTTTAAGAGGAATATGAAGTAGTATGTTTCAGAGGAATATGAAGTAGTATATTTAAGAGGAATATGAAGTAGTATATTTAAGAGTAATATGAAGTAGTATGTTTAAGAGGAATATGAAGTAGCATGTTTAAGAGGAAATTGAAGGAGTATGTTTAAGAGGAATATGAAGTAGTATGTTTAAGAGGAATATGAAGTACTATGTTTAAGAGGAATATGTAGGAGTATGTTTAAGAGGAATATGAAGTAGCATGTTTAAGATGAATATGAAGGAGTATGTTTAAGAGGAACATGAAGTAGTATGTTTAAGAGGAATATGAAATAGTTTGTTTAAGAGGGATATAAAGTAGTATGTTTAAGAGGAATATGAAGTAGTATGTTCAAGAGGAATATAAAATAGTATGTTTAAGAGGGATATGAAGTAATATGTTTAAGAGGAATATGAAGTAGTATGTTTAAGAGGAATATGAAATAGTATGTTTAAGAGGGATATGAAGTAATATGTTTAAGAGGAATATGAAGTAGTATGTTTAAGAGGAATATGAAGTAGTATGTTTAAAAGGAATATGAAATAGTATATTTAAGACTAATATGAAGTAGTATATTTAAGAGAAATATGAAGTAGAATGTTTAAGAGGAATATGAAGGAGTATGTTTAAGAGGAATATGAAGTAGTATGTTTAAGAAGGATATGAAGTAATATGTTCAAGAGGAGTATGAAGTAGTATGTTTAAGAGGAATATGAAGTTGTATGTTTGAGAGGAATATGAAGTAGTATGTTTAAGAGGAATATTAAGTAGTATGTTCAAGAGGAATATGAAATAGTATGTTTAAGGGGGATATGAAGTACTATGTTTAAGAGGAATATGAAGTAGTAATTTTAAGAGGAATAAGAAGAAGTATATTTAAGAGTAATTTGAAGTAGTATGTTTAAAAGGAATATGAAGTAGTATGTTTAAGAAGAATATGCAGTGGTATGTTTAAGAGGAATATGAGGTAGTCTGTTTAAGAGGAATATGAAGTAGTATGTTTAAGAGGAATATGAAATAGTATGTTTAAGAGGGATATGAAGTAGTATGTTTAAGAGAATTATGAAGTAGTATGTTTAAGAGGAATATGAAATAGTATGTTTAAGAGGAATATGAAATAGTATGTTTAAGAGGAATATAAAGTAGTATGTTTAAGAGGAATATGAAGTAGTATGTTTAAGAGGAATATGAAGTAGTATGTTTAAGAGGAATATGAAGTAGTATGTTTAAGAGGAATATGAAGCAGTATGTTTACGAGGAATATGAAGTAGTATGTTTAAGAGGAATATGAAGTAGTATATTAAAGAGGAATATAAAGTAGAATGTTGAAGAGGAATATGAAGTAGTATGTTTAAGAGGAATATTAGGTAGTATATTTAAGTGGAATATGAAGTAGTATGTTTAAGAGGGATATGAAGTAGTATATTTAAGAGGAATAGGAAGTAGTATGTTTAAGAGGAATATGAAGTAGTATGTTTAAGAGGAATGTGAAGTAGTATGTTTAAGAGGAATATGAAGTAGTATGTTTAAGAGGAATATGAAGTAGTATGTTTAAGAGGAATATGAAGTAGTATGTTTAAGAAGAATATGAAGTAGTATGTTTAAGAGGAATATGAAGTAGTATGTTTAAGAGGAATATGAAGTAGTATGTTTAAGAGGATGTGCAGTAGTATGTTTAAGAGGAATATGAAGTAGTATGTTTAAGAGGAATATGAAGTAGTATGTTTAAGAGAAATATGAAATAGTATGTTAAAGAGGGATATGAAGTAGTATGTTTAAGAGGAATATGAAGTAGTATGTTCAAAAGGAATATGAAATAGTATGTTTAAGAGGGATATGAAGTAATATGTTTAAGAGGAATATGAAGTAGTATGTTTAAGAGGAATATGAAGTAGTATGTTTAAGAGGAATATGAAGTAGTATGTTTAAGCGGAATATGAAGTAGTATTTTTAAGAGGAATATGAAATAGTATATTTAAGAGGAATATGAAGTAGTATGTTTGAGAGGAATATAAAGGAGTATGTTTAAGACGAACATGAAGTAGTATGTTTAAGAGGGATATGAAGTAATATGTTTAAGAGGAATATGAAGTAGTATGTTTAAGAGGAATATGAAGTAGTATGTTTAAGAGGAATATGAAGTAATATATTTAAGAGGAATATGAAGTAGTATGTTTAAGAGGAATATGAAGTAGTATGTTTAAGAGGAATATGAAGAAGTATATTTAAGAGTAATATGAAGTAGTATGTTTAAGAGGAATATGAAGCAGTATGTTTAAGAGGAATATGAAGTAATATGTTTAAGAGGAATATGAAGTAGTATGTTTAAGAGGAATATGAAATAGTACGTTTAAGACGAATATGAAGTAGTATGTTTAAGAGGAATATGAAGGAATATGTTTAAGAGGAATATGAAGTAGTATGCTTAAGAGGGATATGAATTAATATGTTCAAGTGGAATATGAAGTAGTATGTTTAAGAGGAATATGAAGTAGTATGTTTAAGAGGAATATGAAGTAGTATGTTCAAGAGGAATATGAAGTAGTATGTTTAAGAGGAATATGAAGTAGTATGTTCAAGAGGAATATGAAATAGTATGTTTACGAGGGATATGAAGTAGTATGTTTAAGAGGAATATGAAGTAATATGTTTAAGAGGAATGTGAAGTAGTATGTTTAAGAGGAATATGAAGTAGTATGTTTCAGAGGAATATGAAGTAGTATATTTAAGAGGAATATGAAGTAGTATATTTAAGAGTAATATGAAGTAGTATGTTTAATAGGAATATGAAGTAGCATGTTTAAGAGGAAATTGAAGGAGTATGTTTAAGAGGAATATGAAGTAGTATGTTTAAGAGGAATATGAAGTACCATGTTTAAGAGGAATATGTAGGAGTATGTTTAAGAGGAATATGAAGTAGCATGTTTAAGATGAATATGAAGGAGTATGTTTAAGAGGAACATGAAGTAGTATGTTTAAGAGGAATATGAAATAGTTTGTTTAAGAGGGATATAAAGTAGTATGTTTAAGAGGAATATGAAGTAGTATGTTCAAGAGGAATATAAAATAGTATGTTTAAGAGGGATATGAAGTAATATGTTTAAGAGGAATATGAAGTAGTATGTTTAAGAGGAATATGAAATAGTATGTTTAAGAGGGATATGAAGTAATATGTTTAAGAGGAATATGAAGTAGTATGTTTAAGAGGAATATGAAGTAGTATGTTTAAAAGGAATATGAAATAGTATATTTAAGACTAATATGAAGTAGTATATTTAAGAGAAATATGAAGTAGAATGTTTAAGAGGAATATGAAGGAGTATGTTTAAGAGGAATATGAAGTAGTATGTTTAAGAAGGATATGAAGTAATATGTTCAAGAGGAGTATGAAGTAGTACGTTTAAGAGGAATATGAAGTAGTATGTTTAAGAGGAATATGAAGTAGTATGTTTAAGAGGAATATTAAGTAGTATGTTCAAGAGGAATATGAAATAGTATGTTTAAGGGCGATATGAAGTACTATGTTTAAGAGGAATATGAAGTAGTAATTTTAAGAGGAATAAGAAGAAGTATGTTTAAGAGGAATATGAAGTAGTATGTTTAAGAGGATTATGAAGTAGTATGTTTAAAAGGAATATGAAGTAGTATATTTCAGAGGAATATGAAGTAGTATATTTAAGAGAAATATGAAGTAGTATGTTTAAGAGGAATATGAAAGGGTATGTTTAAGAGGAATATGAAGTAGTATGTTTAAGAGGGATATGAAGTAATATGTTTAAGAGGAATATGAAGTAGTATGTTTAAGAGGAATATGAAGTAGTATGTTTAAGAGGAATATAAAGGAGTATGTTTAAGAGGAATATGAAGTAGTATATTTAAGAGTAATATGAAGTAGTATGTTTAAGAGGAATATGAAGTAGTATGTTTAAGAGGAATATGCAGTAGTATGTTTAAGAGGAATATAAAGTAGTATGTTTAAGAGGAATATGAAGTAGTATGTTTAAGAGTAATTTGAAGTAGTATGTTTAAAATGAATATGAAGTAGTATGTTTAAGAAGAATATGCAGTAGTATGTTTAAGAGGAATATGAAGTAGTCTGTTTAAGAGGAATATGAAGTAGTATGTTTAAGAGGAATATGAAATAGTATGTTTAAGAGGGATATGAAGTAGTATGTTTAAGAGGAATATGAAGTAGTATGTTTAAGAGGAATATGAAGTAGTATGTTTAAGAGGAATATGAAATAGTATGTTTAAGAGGAATATGAAGTAGTATATTTAAGAGTAATTTGAAGTAGTATGTTTAAAAGGAATATGAAGTAGTATGTTTAAGAAGAATATGCAGTGGTATGTTTAAGAGGAATATGAAGTAGTCTGTTTAAGAGGAATATGAAGTAGTATGTTTAAGAGGAATATGAAATAGTATGTTTAAGAGGGATATGAAGTAGTATGTTTAAGAGAATTATGAAGTAGTATGTTTAAGAGGAATATGAAGTAGTATTTTTAAGAGGAATATGAAATAGTATGTTTAAGAAGAATATAAAGTAGTATGTTTAAGAGGAATATGAAGTAGTATGTTTAAGAGGAATATGAAGTAGTATGTTTAAGAGGAATATGAAGTAGTATGTTTAAGAGGAATATGAAGCAGTATGTTTACGAGGAATATGAAGTAGTATGTTTAAGAGGAATATGAAGTAGTATATTTAAGAGGAATATGAAGTAGTTTATTTAAGTGGAATATGAAGTAGTATGTTTAAGAGGAATATGAAGTAGTATATTAAAGAGGAATATAAAGTAGAATGTTGAAGAGGAATATGAAGTAGTATGTTTAAGAGGAATATTAAGTAGTATATTTAAGTGGAATATGAAGTAGTATGTTTAAGAGGGATATGAAGTAGTATATTTAAGAGGAATATGAAGTAGTATATTTAAGAGGAATATGAAGTAGTATGTTTAAGAGGAATATGAAGTAGTATATTTAAGAGGAATATGAAGTAGTATGTTTTAGAGCAATATGAAGTAGTATGTTTAAGAGAAATATGAAGGAGTATGTTTAAGAGGGATATGAAGTAATATGTTTCAGAAGAAAATGAAGTAGTATGCTTAAGATGAATATGAAGTAGTATGTTTAAGAGGAATATGAAGTAGTATATTTAAGAGAAATATGAAGTAGTAATTTTAAGAGGAATAAGAAGAAGTATGTTTAAGAGGAATATGAAGTAGTATGTTTAAGAGGATTATGAAGTAGTATGTTTAAAAGGAATATGAAGTAGTATATTTCAGAGGAATATGAAGTAGTATATTTAAGAGAAATATGAAGTAGTATGTTTAAGAGGAATATGAAAGGGTATGTTTAAGAGGAATATGAAGTAGTATGTTTAAGAGGGATATGAAGTAATATGTTTAAGAGGAATATGAAGTAGTATGTTTAAGAGGAATATGAAGTAGTATGTTTAAGAGGCATATGAAGTAGTATATTTAAGAGGAATATGAAGTAGTATATTTAAGAGTAATATGAAGTAGTATGTTTAAGAGGAATATGAAGTAGTATGTTTAAGAGGAATATGAAGGAGTATGTTTAAGAGGAATATGAAGTAGTATGTTTAAGAGGAATATGAAGTAGAATGTTTAAGAGGAATATGAAGGAGTATGTTTAAGAGGAATATGAAGTAGTATGTTTGAGAGGAATATGCAGTAGTATGTTTAAGAGGAATATGAAGTAGTCTGTTTAAGAGGAATATGAAGTAGTATGTTTAAGAGGAATATGAAATAGTATGTTTAAGAGGGATATGAAGTAGTATGTTTAAGAGGAATATGAAGTAGTATGTTTAAGAGAAATATGAAGTAGTATGTTTAAGAGGAATATGAAATAGTATGTTTAAGAGGAATATGAAGTAGTATATTTAAGAGTAATTTGAAGTAGTATGTTTAAAAGGAATATGAAGTAGTATGTTTAAGAAGAATATGCAGTGGTATGTTTAAGAGGAATATGAAGTAGTCTGTTTAAGAGGAATATGAAGTAGTATGTTTAAGAGGAATATGAAATAGTATGTTTAAGAGGGATATGAAGTAGTATGTTTAAGAGGAATATGAAGTAGTATTTTTAAGAGGAATATGAAGCAGTATGTTTACGAGGAATATGAAGTAGTATGTTTAAGAGGAATATGAAGTAGTATATTTAAGAGGAATATGAAGTAGTTTATTTAAGTGGAATATGAAGTAGTATGTTTAAGAGGAATATGAAGTAGTATATTAAAGAGGAATATAAAGTAGAATGTTGAAGAGGAATATGAAGTAGTATGTTTAAGAGGAATATTAAGTAGTATATTTAAGTGGAATATGAAGTAGTATGTTTAAGAGGGATATTAAGTAGTATATTTAAGAGGAATATGAAGTAGTATATTTAAGAGGAATATGAAGTAGTATGTTTAAGAGGAATATGAAGTAGTATATTTAAGAGGAATATGAAGTAGTATGTTTTAGAGCAATATGAAGTAGTATGTTTAAGAGAAATATGAAGGAGTATGTTTAAGAGGGATATGAAGTAATATGTTTCCGAAGAAAATAAAGTAGTATGCTTAAGAGGAATATGAAGTAGTATGTTTAAGAGGAATATGAAGTAGTATATTTAAGAGGAATATGAAGTAGTATATTTAAGAGTAATATGAAGTAGTATGTTTAAGAGGAACATGAAGTAGTATGTTTAAGAGGAATATGAAGGAGTATGTTTTAGAGGAATATGAAGTAGTATGTTTAAGAGGAATATGAAGTAGTATGTTTAAGAGGAATATGAAGGAGTATGTTTAAGAGGAATATGAAGTAATATGTTTAAGAGGAATATGCAGTAGTATGTTTAAGAGGAATATAAAGTAGTATGTTTAAGACGAATATGAAGTAGTATGTTTAAGAGTAATTTAAAGTAGTATGTTTAAAAGGAATATGAAGTAGTATGTTTAAGAAGAATAGGCAGTAGTATGTTTAAGAGGAATATGAAGTAGTCTGTTTAAGAGGAATATGAAGTAGTATGTTTAAGAGGAATATGAAATAGTATGTTTAAGAGGGATATGAAGTAGTATGTTTAAGAGGAATATGAAGTAGTATGTTTAAGAGGAATATGAAGTAGTATGTTTAAGAGGAATATGAAGTAGTATGTTTAAGAGGAATATGAAGCAGTATGTTTACGAGGAATATGAAGTAGTATGTTTAAGAGGAATATGAAGTAGTATATTTAAGAGGAATATGAAGTAGTTTATTTAAGTGGAATATGAAGTAGTATGTTTAAGAGGAATATGAAGTAGTATATTAAAGAGGAATATAAAGTAGAATGTTGAAGAGGAATATGAAGTAGTATGTTTAAGAGGAATATTAAGTAGTATATTTAAGTGGAATATGAAGTAGTATGTTTAAGAGGGATATGAAGTAGTATATTTAAGAGGAATATGAAGTAGTATATTTAAGAGGAATATGAAGTAGTATGTTTAAGAGGAATATGAAGTAGTATATTTAAGAGGAATATGAAGTAGTATGTTTTAGAGCAATATGAAGTAGTATGTTTAAGAGAAATATGAAGGAGTATGTTTAAGAGGGATATGAAGTAATATGTTTCAGAAGAAAATGAAATAGTATGCTTAAGATGAATATGAAGTAGTATGTTTAAGAGGAATATGAAGTAGTATGTTTAAGAGGAATATGAAGCAGTATGTTTACGAGGAATATGAAGTAGTATGTTTAAGAGGAATATGAAGTAGTATATTTAAGAGGAATATGAAGTAGTTTATTTAAGTGGAATATGAAGTAGTATGTTTAAGAGGAATATGAAGTAGTATATTAAAGAGGAATATAAAGTAGAATGTTGAAGAGGAATATGAAGTAGTATGTTTAAGAGGAATATTAAGTAGTATATTTAAGTGGAATATGAAGTAGTATGTTTAAGAGGGATATGAAGTAGTATATTTAAGAGGAATATGAAGTAGTATATTTAAGAGGAATATGAAGTAGTATGTTTAAGAGGAATATGAAGTAGTATATTTAAGAGGAATATGAAGTAGTATGTTTTAGAGCAATATGAAGTAGTATGTTTAAGAGAAATATGAAGGAGTATGTTTAAGAGGGATATGAAGTAATATGTTTCCGAAGAAAATAAAGTAGTATGCTTAAGAGGAATATGAAGTAGTATGTTTAAGAGGAATATGAAGTAGTATATTTAAGAGGAATATGAAGTAGTATATTTAAGAGTAATATGAAGTAGTATGTTTAAGAGGAACATGAAGTAGTATGTTTAAGAGGAATATGAAGGAGTATGTTTTAGAGGAATATGAAGTAGTATGTTTAAGAGGAATATGAAGTAGTATGTTTAAGAGGAATATGAAGGAGTATGTTTAAGAGGAATATGAAGTAATATGTTTAAGAGGAATATGCAGTAGTATGTTTAAGAGGAATATAAAGTAGTATGTTTAAGACGAATATGAAGTAGTATGTTTAAGAGTAATTTAAAGTAGTATGTTTAAAAGGAATATGAAGTAGTATGTTTAAGAAGAATAGGCAGTAGTATGTTTAAGAGGAATATGAAGTAGTCTGTTTAAGAGGAATATGAAGTAGTATGTTTAAGAGGAATATGAAATAGTATGTTTAAGAGGAATATGAAGTAGTATGTTTAAAAGGAATATGAAGTAGTATATTTCAGAGGAATATGAAGTAGTATATTTAAGAGAAATATGAAGTAGTATGCTTAAGAGGAATATGAAAGGGTATGGTTAAGAGGAATATGAAGTAGTATGTTTAAGAGGGATATGAAGTAATATGTTTAAGAGGAATATGAAGTAGTATGTTTAAGAGGAATATGAAGTAGTATGTTTAAGAGGCATATGAAGTAGTATATTTAAGAGGAATATGAAGTAGTATATTTAAGAGTAATATGAAGTAGTATGTTTAAGAGGAATATGAAGTAGTATGTTTAAGAGGAATATGAAGGAGTATGTTTAAGAGGAATATGAAGTAGTATGTTTAAGAGGAATATGAAGTAGAATGTTTAAGAGGAATATGAAGGAGTATGTTTAAGAGGAATATGAAGTAGTATGTTTAAGAGGAATATGCAGTAGTATGTTTAAGAGGAATATGAAGTAGTCTGTTTAAGAGGAATATGAAGTAGTATGTTTAAGAGGAATATGAAATAGTATGTTTAAGAGGGATATGAAGTAGTATGTTTAAGAGGAATATGAAGTAGTATGTTTAAGAGGAATATGAAGTAGTATGTTTAAGAGGAATATGAAATAGTATGTTTAAGAGGAATATGAAGTAGTATATTTAAGAGTAATTTGAAGTAGTATGTTTAAAAGGAATATGAAGTAGTATGTTTAAGAAGAATATGCAGTGGTATGTTTAAGAGGAATATGAAGTAGTCTGTTTAAGAGGAATATGAAGTAGTATGTTTAAGAGGAATATGAAATAGTATGTTTAAGAGGGATATGAAGTAGTATGTTTAAGAGGAATATGAAGTAGTATTTTTAAGAGGAATATGAAGCAGTATGTTTACGAGGAATATGAAGTAGTATGTTTAAGAGGAATATGAAGTAGTATATTTAAGAGGAATATGAAGTAGTTTATTTAAGTGGAATATGAAGTAGTATGTTTAAGAGGAATATGAAGTAGTATATTAAAGAGGAATATAAAGTAGAATGTTGAAGAGGAATATGAAGTAGTATGTTTAAGAGGAATATTAAGTAGTATATTTAAGTGGAATATGAAGTAGTATGTTTAAGAGGGATATTAAGTAGTATATTTAAGAGGAATATGAAGTAGTATATTTAAGAGGAATATGAAGTAGTATGTTTAAGAGGAATATGAAGTAGTATATTTAAGAGGAATATGAAGTAGTATGTTTTAGAGCAATATGAAGTAGTATGTTTAAGAGAAATATGAAGGAGTATGTTTAAGAGGGATATGAAGTAATATGTTTCCGAAGAAAATAAAGTAGTATGCTTAAGAGGAATATGAAGTAGTATGTTTAAGAGGAATATGAAGTAGTATATTTAAGAGGAATATGAAGTAGTATATTTAAGAGTAATATGAAGTAGTATGTTTAAGAGGAATATGAAGTAGTATGTTTAAGAGGAATATGAAGGAGTATGTTTAAGAGGAATATGAAGTAGTATATTTAAGAGTAATTTGAAGTAGTATGTTTAAAAGGAATATGAAGTAGTATGTTTAAGAAGAATATGCAGTGGTATGTTTAAGAGGAATATGAAGTAGTCTGTTTAAGAGGAATATGAAGTAGTATGTTTAAGAGGAATATGAAATAGTATGTTTAAGAGGGATATGAAGTAGTATGTTTAAGAGGAATATGAAGTAGTATTTTTAAGAGGAATATGAAGCAGTATGTTTACGAGGAATATGAAGTAGTATGTTTAAGAGGAATATGAAGTAGTATATTTAAGAGGAATATGAAGTAGTTTATTTAAGTGGAATATGAAGTAGTATGTTTAAGAGGAATATGAAGTAGTATATTAAAGAGGAATATAAAGTAGAATGTTGAAGAGGAATATGAAGTAGTATGTTTAAGAGGAATATTAAGTAGTATATTTAAGTGGAATATGAAGTAGTATGTTTAAGAGGGATATTAAGTAGTATATTTAAGAGGAATATGAAGTAGTATATTTAAGAGGAATATGAAGTAGTATGTTTAAGAGGAATATGAAGTAGTATATTTAAGAGGAATATGAAGTAGTATGTTTTAGAGCAATATGAAGTAGTATGTTTAAGAGAAATATGAAGGAGTATGTTTAAGAGGGATATGAAGTAATATGTTTCCGAAGAAAATAAAGTAGTATGCTTAAGAGGAATATGAAGTAGTATGTTTAAGAGGAATATGAAGTAGTATATTTAAGAGGAATATGAAGTAGTATATTTAAGAGTAATATGAAGTAGTATGTTTAAGAGGAATATGAAGTAGTATGTTTAAGAGGAATATGAAGGAGTATGATTTAGAGGAATATGAAGTAGTATGTTTAAGAGGAATATGAAGTAGTATGTTTAAGAGGAATATGAAGGAGTATGTTTAAGAGGAATATGAAGTAATATGTTTAAGAGGAATATGCAGTAGTATGTTTAAGAGGAATATAAAGTAGTATGTTTAAGACGAATATGAAGTAGTATGTTTAAGAGTAATTTAAAGTAGTATGTTTAAAAGGAATATGAAGTAGTATGTTTAAGAAGAATAGGCAGTAGTATGTTTAAGAGGAATATGAAGTAGTCTGTTTAAGAGGAATATGAAGTAGTATGTTTAAGAGGAATATGAAATAGTATGTTTAAGAGGGATATGAAGTAGTATGTTTAAGAGGAATATGAAGTAGTATGTTTAAGAGGAATATGAAGTAGTATGTTTAAGAGGAATATGAAATAGTATGTTTAAGAGGAATATGAAGTAGTATATTTCAGAGGAATATTAAGTAGTATGTTTAAGAGGAATATGAAATAGTATGTTTAAGAGGAATATGAAGTAGTATGTTTAAGAGGAATATGAAGTAGTATGTTTAAGAGGAATATGAAGTAGTATGTTAAAGAGGAATATGAAACAGTATGTTTAAGAGGAATATGAAGTAGTATGTTTAAGAGGAATATGAAGTAGTATGTTTAAGAGGAATATGAAGTAGTATGTTTAAGAGGAATATGAAGTAGTATGTTTAAGAGGAATATGAAGCAGTATGTTTACGAGGAATATGAAGTAGTATGTTTAAGAGGAATATGAAGTAGTATATTTAAGAGGAATATGAAGTAGTTTATTTAAGTGGAATATGAAGTAGTATATTTAAGAGGAATATGAAGTAGTATATTTAAGAGGAATATTAAGTAGTATGTTTAAGAGAAATATGAAATAGTATGTTTAAGAGGAATATGAAGTAGTATGTTTAAGAGGAATATGAAGTAGTATGTTTAAGAGGAATATGAAGTAGTATGTTAAAGAGGAATATGAAACAGTATGTTTAAGAGGAATATGAAGTAGTATGTTTTAAAGCAATATGAAGTAGTATGTTTAAGAGGAATATGAAGGAGTATGTTTAAGAGGAATATTAAGTAGTATGTTTAAGAGGAATTTGAAGTAGTATGTTTAAGAGGAATATGAAGTAGTATGTTTAAGAGGAATATGAAGTAGTATGTTTAAGAGGAATATGAAGTAGTATGTTTAAGAGGAATATAAAGTAGTATGCTTAAGAGGAATATGAAGTAGTATGTTTAAGAGGAATATGAAGTAGTATGTTTAAGAGGAATATGAAGTAGTATATTTAAGAGGAATAAGAAGTAGTATGTTTAAGAGGAATATGAAGAAGTATATTTAAGAGGAATATGAAGTAGTATGTTTAAGAGCAATATGAAGTAGTATGTTTAAGAGGAATATGAAATAGTATGTTTAAGAGGAATATGAAGTAGTATGTTTAAGAGGAATATAAAGTAGTATGTTTAAGAGGAATATGAAGTATTATGTTTAAGAGGAATATGAAGTAGTATATTTAAGAGGAATATGAAGTACTATGTTTAAGAGGAATATGAAGTAGTATATTTAAGAGGAATATGAAGTAGTATGTTTAAGAGGAATATGTAGTAGTATGTTTAAGAGGAATATGAAGTAGTATGTTTAAGAGGAATATGAAGTAGTATATTTAAGAGGAATATGAAGTAGTATGTTTAAGAGGAATATGAAGCATTATGTTTAAGAGAAATATGAAGTAGTATGTTTAAGAGGAATATGAAGGAGTATGTTTAAGAGGAATATGAAGTAGTATGTTTAAGAGGAATATGAAGTAGTATATTTAAGAGTAATATGAAGTAGTATGTTTAAGAGGAATATGAAGTAGCATGTTTAAGAGGAAATTGAAGGAGTATGTTTAAGAGGAATATGAAGTAGTATGTTTAAGACGAATATGAAGTAGTATGTTTAAGAGGAATATGAAGGAATATGTTTAAGAGGAATATGAAGTAGTATGCTTAAGAGGGATATGAAGTAATATGTTCAAGATGAATATGAAGTAGTATGTTTAAGAGGAATATGAAGTAGTGTGTTTAAGAGGAATATGAAGTAGTATGTTCAAGAGGAATATGAAGTAGTATGTTTATGAGGAATATGAAGTAGTATGTTCAAGAGGAAAATGAAATAGTATGTTTACGAGGGATATGAAGTAGTATGTTTAAGAGGAATATGAAGTAGTATTTTTAAGAGGAATATGAAGTAGTATGTTTAAGAAGAATATGAAGTAGTATGTTTAAGAGAAATATGAAGTAGTATATTTAACAGGAATATGAAGTAGTATATTTAAAAGGAATATGAAGTAGTATATTTAAGAGAAATATGAAGTAGTATGTTTAAGAGGAATATGAAGGAGTATATTTAAGAGGAATATGAAGTAGTATGTTTAAGAGGGATATGAAGTAATATGTTTAAGAGGAATGTGAAGTAGTATGTTTAAGAGGAATATGAAGTAGTATGTTTCAGAGGAATATGAAGTAGTATATTTAACAGGAATATGAAGTAGTATATTTAAGAGTAATATGAAGTAGTATGTTTAAGAGGAATATGAAGTAGCATGTTTAAGAGGAAATTGAAGGAGTATGTTTAAGAAGAATATGAAGTAGTATGTTTAAGAGGAATATGAAGTACTATGTTTAAGAGGAATATGTAGGAGTATGTTTAAGAGGAATATGAAGTAGCATGTTTAAGATGAATATGAAGGAGTATGTTTAAGAGGAACATGAAGTAGTATGTTTAAGAGGAATATGAAATAGTATGTTTAAGAGGGATATGAAGTAGTATGTTTAAGAGGAATATGAAGTAGTATGTTCAAGAGGAATATAAAATAGTATGTTTAAGAGGGATATGAAGTAATATGTTTAAGAGGAATATGAAGTAGTATGTTTAAGAGGAATATGAAATAGTATGTTTAAGAGGGATATGAAGTAATATGTTAAAGAGGAATATGAAGTAGTATGTTTAAGAGGAATATGAAGTAGTATGTTTAAAAGGAATATGAAATAGTATATTTAAGACTAATATGAAGTAGTATATTTAAGAGAAATATGAAGTAGAATGTTTAAGAGGAATATGAAGGAGTATGTTTAAGAGGAATATGAAGTAGTATGTTTAAGAAGGATATGAAGTAATATGTTCAAGAAGAGTATGAAGTAGTATGTTTAAGAGGAATATGAAGTAGTATGTTTAAGAGGAATATGAAGTAGTATGTTTAAGAGGAATATTAAGTAGTATGTTCAAGAGGAATATGAAATAGTATGTTTAAGGGGGATATGAAGTAATATGTTTAAGAGGAATATGAAGTAGTAATTTTAAGAGGAATAAGAAGTAGTATGTTTAAGAGGAATATGAAGTAGTATGTTTAAGAGGATTATGAAGTAGTATGTTTAAAAGGAATATGAAGTAGTATATTTCAGACGAATATGAAGTAGTATATTTAAGAGGAATATGAAGTAGTATGTTTAAGAGGAATATGAAAGAGTATGTTTAAGAGGAATATGAAGTAGTATGTTTAAGAGGGATATGAAGTAATATGTTTAAGAGGAATATGAAGTAGTATGTTTAAGAGGAATATGAAGTAGTATGTTTAAGAGGAATATGAAGTAGTATATTTAAGAGGAATATGAAGTAGTATATTTAAGAGTAATATGAAGTAATATGTTTAAGAGGAATATGAAGTAGTGTGTTTAAGAGGAATATGAAGGAGTATGTTTAAGAGGAATATGAAGTAGTATGTTTAAGAGGAATATGAAGTAGAATGTTTAAGAGGAATATGAAAGGAGTATGTTTAAGAGGAATATGAAGTAGTATGTTTATGAGGAATATGAAGTAGTATGTTTAAGAGGAATATGAAATAGTATGTTTAAGAGGAATATGAAGTAGTATATTTAAGAGTAATTTGAAGTAGTATGTTTAAAAGGAATATGAAGTAGTATGTTTAAGAAGAATATGCAGTGGTATGTTTAAGAGGAATATGAAGTAGTCTGTTTAAGAGGAATATGAAGTAGTATGTTTAAGAGGAATATGAAATAGTATGTTTAAGAGGGATATGAAGTAGTATGTTTAAGAGAATTATGAAGTAGTATGTTTAAGAGGAATATGAAGTAGTATGTTTAAGAGGAATATGAAATAGTATGTTTAAGAGGAATATAAAGTAGTATGTTTAAGAGGAATATGAAGTAGTATGTTTAAGAGGAATATGAAGTAGTATGTTTAAGAGGAATATGAAGTAGTATGTTTAAGAGGAATATGAAGCAGTATGTTTACGAGGAATATGAAGTAGTATGTTTATGAGGAATATGAAGTAGTATATTTAAGAGGAATATGAAGTAGTTTATTTAAGTGGAATATGAAGTAGTATGTTTAAGAGGAATATGAAGTAGTATATTAAAGAGGAATATAAAGTAGAATGTTGAAGAGGAATATGAAGTAGTATGTTTAAGAGGAATATTAAGTAGTATATTTAAGTGGAATATGAAGTAGTATGTTTAAGAGGGATATGAAATAGTATATTTAAGAGGAATATGAAGTAGTATATTTAAGAGGAATATGAAGTAGTATGTTTAAGAGGAATATGAAGTAGTATATTTGAGAGGAATATGAAGTAGTATGTTTTAGAGCAATATGAAGTAGTATGTTTAAGAGAAATATGAAGGAGTATGTTTAAGAGGGATATGAAGTAATATGTTTCAGAAGAAAGTGAAGTAGTATGCTTAAGAGGAATATGAAGTAGTATGTTTAAGAGGAATATGAAGTAGTATATTTAAAAGGAATATGAAGTAGTATATTTAAGAGTAATATGAAGTAGTATGTTTAAGAGGAATATGAAGTAGTATGTTTAAGAGGAATATGAAGGAATATGTTTTAGAGGAATATGAAGTAGTATGTTTAAGAGGAATATGAAGTAGTATGTTTAAGAGGAATATGAAGGAGTATGTTTAAGAGGAATATGAAGTAGTATGTTTAAGAGGAATATGCAGTAGTATGTTTAAGAGGAATATAAAGTAGTATGTTTAAGAGGAATATGAAGTAGTATGTTTAAGAGTAATTTAAAGTAGTATGTTTAAAAGGAATATGAAGTAGTATGTTTAAGAAGAATATGCAGTAGTATGTTTAAGAGGAATATGAAGTAGTCTGTTTAAGAGGAATATGAAGTAGTATGTTTAAGAGGAATAAGAAATAGTATGTTTAAGAGGGATATGAAGTAGTATGTTTAAGAGGAATATGAAGTAGTATGTTTAAGAGGAATATGAAGTAGTATGTTTGAGAGGAATATGAAATAGTATGTTTAAGAGGAATATGAAGTAGTATATTTAAGAGGAATATTAAGTAGTATGTTTAAGAGGAATATGAAATAGTATGTTTAAGAGGAATATGAAGTAGTATGTTTAAGAGGAATATGAAGTAGTATGTTTAAGAGGAATATGAAGTAGTATGTTAAAGAGGAATATGAAACAGTATGTTTAAGAGGAATATGAAGCAGTATGTTTAAGAGGAATATGAAGTAGTATGTTTAAGAGGAATATGAAGTAGTATGTTTAAGAGGAATATGAAGTAGTTTATTTAAGTGGAATATGAAGTAGTATGTTTAAGAGGAATATGAAGTAGTATATTTAAGAGGAATATTAAGTAGTATGTTTAAGAGAAATATGAAATAGTATGTTTAAGAGGAATATGAAGTAGTATGTTTAAGAGGAATATGAAGTAGTATGTTTAAGAGGAATATGAAGTAGTATGTTAAAGAGGAATATGAAACAGTATGTTTAAGAGGAATATGAAGTAGTATGTTTTAGAGCAATATGAAGTAGTATGTTTAAGAGGAATATGAAGGAGTATGTTTAAGAGGAATATGAAGTAGTATGTTTAAGAGGAATATGAAGTAGTATGTTTAAGAGGAATATGAAGTAGTATGTTTAAGAGGAATATGAAGTAGTATGTTTAAGAGGAATATGAAGTAGTATGTTTAAGAGGAATATAAAGTAGTATGTTTAAGAGGAATATGAAGTAGTATGTTTAAGAGGAATATGAAGTAGTATGTTTAACAGGAATATGAAGTAGTATATTTAAGAGGAATAAGAAGTAGTATGTTTAAGAGGAATATGAAGTAGTATATTTAAGAGGAATATGAAGTAGTATGTTTAAGAGCAATATGAAGTAGTATGTTTAAGAGGAATATGAAGGAGTATGTTTAAGAGGAATATGAAATAGTATGTTTAAGAGGAATATGAAGTAGTATGTTTAAGAGGAATATAAAGTAGTATGTTTAAGAGGAATATGAAGTATTATGTTTAAGAGGAATATGAAGTAGTATATTTCAGAGGAATATGAAGTACTATGTTTAAGAGGAATATGAAGTAGTATATTTAAGAGGAATATGAATTAGTAAGTTTAAGAGGAATATGTAGTAGTATGTTTAAGAGGAATATGAAGTAGTTTGTTTAAGAGGAATATGAAGTAGTATATTTAAGAGGAATATGAAGTAGTATGTTTAAGAGGAATATGAAGCAGTATGTTTAAGAGAAATATGAAGTAGTATGTTTAAGAGGAATATGAAGGAGTATGTTTAAGAGGAATATGAAGTAGTATGTTTAAGAGGAATATGAAGTAGTATATTTAAGAGTAATATGAAGTAGTATGTTTAACAGGAATATGAAGTAGCATGTTTAAGAGGAAATTGAAGGAGTATGTTTAAGAGGAATATGAAGTAGTATGTTTAAGACGAATATGAAGTAGTATGTTTAAGAGGAATATGAAGGAATATGTTTAAGAGGAATATCAAGTAGTATGCTTAAGAGGGATATGAAGTAATATGTTCAAGATGAATATGAAGTAGTATGTTTAAGAGGAATATGAAGTAGTGTGTTTAAGAGGAATATGAAGTAGTATGTTCAAGAGGAATATGAAGTAGTATGTTTAAGAGGAATATGAAGTAGTATGTTCAAGAGGAATATGAAATAGTATGTTTACGAGGGATATGAAGTAGTATGTTTAAGAGGAATATGAAGTAGTATTTTTAAGAGGAATATGAAGTAGTATGTTTAAGAAGAATATGAAGTAGTATGTTTAAGAGGAATATGAAGTAGTATATTTAACAGGAATATGAAGTAGTATATTTAAAAGGAATATGAAGTAGTATATTTAAGAGGAATATGAAGTAGTATGTTTAAGAGGAATATGAAGGAGTATATTTAAGAGGAATATGAAGTAGTATGTTTAAGAGGGATATGAAGTAATATGTTTAAGAGGAATGTGAAATAGTATGTTTAAGAGGAATATGAAGTAGTATGTTTCAGAGGAATATGAAGTAGTATATTTAAGAGGAATATGAAGTAGTATATTTAAGAGTAATATGAAGTAGTATGTTTAAGAGGAATATGAAGTAGCATGTTTAAGAGGAAATTGAAGGAGTATGTTTAAGAGGAATATGAAGTAGTATGTTTAAGAGGAATATGAAGTACTATGTTTAAGAGGAATATGTAGGAGTATGTTTAAGAAGAATATGCAGTAGCATGTTTAAGATGAATATGAAGGAGTATGTTTAAGAAAAACATGAAGTAGTATGTTTAAGAGGAATATGAAATAGTATGTTTAAGAGGGATATGAAGTAGTATGTTTAAGAGGAATATGAAGTAGTATGTTCAAGAGGAATATAAAATAGTATGTTTAAGAGGGATATGAAGTAATATGTTTAAGAGGAATATGAAGTAGTATGTTTAAGAGGAATATGAAGTAGTATGTTTAAAAGGAATATGAAATAGTATATTTAAGACTAATATGAAGTAGTATATTTAAGAGAAATATGAAGTAGAATGTTTAAGAGGAATATGAAGGAGTATGTTTAAGAGGAATATGAAGTAGTATGTTTAAGAAGGATATGAAGTAATATGTTCAAGAAGAGTATGAAGTAGTATGTTTAAGAGGAATATGAAGTAGTATGTTTAAGAGGAATATGAAGTAGTATGTTTAAGAGGAATATTAAGTAGTATGTTCAAGAGGAATATGAAATAGTATGTTAAAGGGGGATATGAAGTAATATGTTTAAGAGGAATATGAAGTAGTAATTTTAAGAGGAATAAGAAGTAGTATGTTTAAGAGGAATATGAAGTAGTATGTTTAAGAGGATTATGAAGTAGTATGTTTAAAAGGAATATGAAGTAGTATATTTCAGAGGAATATGAAGTAGTATATTTAAGAGGAATATGAAGTAGTATGTTAAAGAGGAATATGAAAGAGTATGTTTAAGAGGAATATGAAGTAGTATGTTTAGAAGGGATATGAAGTATTATGTTTAAGAGGAATATGAAGTCGTATGTTTAAGAGGAATATGAAGTAGTATGTTTAAGAGGCATATGAAGTACTATATTTAAGAGAAATATGAAGTAGTATATTTAAGAGTAATATGAAGTAATATGTTTAAGAGGAATATGAAGTAGTATATTTAAGAGGAATATGAAGGAGTATGTTTAAGAGGAATATGAAGTTGTATGTTTAAGAGGAATATGAAGTAGAATGTTTAAGAGGAATATGAAAGGAGTATGTTTAAGAGGAATATGAAGTAGTATGTTTAAGAGGAATATGCAGTAGTATGTTTAAGAAGAATATAAAGTAGTATGTTTAAGAGGAATATGAAGTAGTATGTTTAAGAGTAATTTGAAGTAGTATGTTTAAAAGGAATATGAAGTAGTATGTTTAAGAAGAATATGCAGTAGTATGTTTAAGAGAAATATGAAGTAGTCTGTTTAAGAGGAATGAAGTAGTATGTTTAAGAGGAATATGAAATAGTATGTTTAAGAGGGATATGAAGTAGTATGTTTAAGAGGAATATGAAGTAGTATGTTTAAGAGGAATATGAAGTAGTATGTTTAAGAGGAATATGAAATAGTATGTTTAAGAGGAATATGAAGTAGTATATTTAAGAGTAATTTGAAGTAGTATGTTTAAAAGGAATATGAAGTAGTATGTTTAAGAAGAATATGCAGTGGTATGTTTAAGAGGAATATGAAGTAGTCTGTTTAAGAGGAATATGAAGTAGTATGTTTAAGAGGAATATGAAATAGTATGTTTAAGAGGGATATGAAGTAGTATGTTTAAGAGAATTATGAAGTAGTATGTTTAAGAGGAATATGAAGTAGTATGTTTAAGAGGAATATGAAATAGTATGTTTAAGAGGAATATGAAGTAGTATGCTTAAGAGGAATATGAAGTAGTATGTTTAAGAGGAATATGAAGTAGTATGTTTAAGAGGAATATGAAGTAGTATGTTTAAGAGGAATATGAAGCAGTATGTTTACGAGGAATATGAAGTAGTATGTTTAAGAGGAATATGAAGTAGTATATTTAAGAGGAATATGAAGTAGTTTATTTAAGTGGAATATGAAGTAGTATGTTTAAGAGGAATATGAAGTAGTATGTTTAAGAGGAATATTAAGTAGTATATTTAAGTGGAATATGAAGTAGTATGTTTAAGAGGGATATGAAGTAGTATATTTAAGAGGAATATGAAGTAGTATATTTAAGAGGAATATGAAGTAGTATGTTTAAGAGGAATATGAAGTAGTATATTTAAGAGGAATATGAAGTAGTATGTTTTAGAGCAATATGAAGTAGTATGTTTAAGAGAAATATGAAGGAGTATGTTTAAGAGGGATATGAAGTAATATGTTTCAGAGGAATATGAAGTAGTATGCTTAAGAGGAATATGAAGTAGTATGTTTAAGATGAATATGAAGTAGTATATTTAAGAGGAATATGAAGTAGTATATTTAAGAGTAATATGAAGTAGTATGTTTAAGAGGAATATGAAGTAGTATGTTTAAGAGGAATATGAAGGAGTATGTTTTAGAGGAATATGAAGTAGTATGTTTAAGAGGAATATGAAGTAGTATGTTTAAGAGGAATATGAAGGAGTATGTTTAAGAGGAATATTAATTAGTATGTTTAAGAGGAATATGCAGTAGTATGTTTAAGAGGAATATAAAGTAGTATGTTTAAGAGGAATATAAAGTAGTATGTTTAAGAGTAATTTAAAGTAGTATGTTTAAAAGGAATATGAAGTAGTATGTTTAAGAAGAATATGCAGCAGTATGTTTAAGAGGAATATGAAGTAGTCTGTTTAAGAGGAATATGAAGTAGTATGTTTAAGAGGAATATGAAATAGTATGTTTAAGAGGGATATGAAGTAGTATGTTAAAGAGGAATATGAAGTAGTATGTTTAAGAGGAATATGAAGTAGTATGTTTAAGAGGAATATGAAATAGTATGTTTAAGAGGAATATGAAGTAGTATATTTAAGAGGAATATTAAGTAGTATGTTTAAGAGGAATATGAAATTGTATGTTTAAGAGGAATATGAAGTAGTATGTTTAAGAGGAATATGAAGTAGTATGTTTAAGAGGAATATGAAGTAGTATGTTAAAGAGGAATATGAAACAGTATGCTTAAGAGGAATATGAAGTAGTATGTTTAAGAGGAATATGAAGTAGTATGTTTAAGAGGAATATGAAGTAGTATGTTTAAGAGGAATATGAAGTAGTATGTTTAAGAGGAATATGAAGCAGTATGTTTACGACGAATATGAAGTAGTATGTTTAAGAGGAATATGAAGTAGTATATTTAAGAGGAATATGAAGTAGTTTATTTAAGTGGAATATGAAGTAGTATGTTTAAGAGGAATATGAAGTAGTATATTTAAGAGGAATATTAAGTAGTATGTTTAAGAGAAATATGAAATAGTATGTTTAAGAGGAATATGAAGTAGTATGTTTAAGAGGAATATGAAGTAGTATATTTAAGAGGAATATGAAGTAGTATGTTTAAGAGGAATATGAAGTAGTATATTTAAGAGGAATATGAAGTAGTATATTTTAGAGCAATATGAAGTAGTATGTTTAAGAGAAATATGAAGGAGTATGTTTAAGAGGGATATGAAGTAATATGTTTCAGAGGAATATGAAGTAGTATGCTTAAGAGGAATATGAAGTAGTATGTTTAAGAGGAATATGAAGTAGTATATTTAAGAGGAATATGAAGTAGTATATTTAAGAGTAATATGAAGTAGTATGTTTAAGAGGAATATGAAGTAGTATGTTTAAGAGGAATATGAAGGAGTATGTTTTAGAGGAATATGAAGTAGTATGTTTAAGAGGAATATGAAGTAGAATGTTTAAGAGGAATATGAAAGGAGTATGTTTAAGAGGAATATGAAGTAGTATGTTTAAGAGGAATATGCAGTAGTATGTTTAAGAAGAATATAAAGTAGTATGTTTAAGAGGAATATGAAGTAGTATGTTTAAGAGTAATTTGAAGTAGTATGTTTAAAAAGAATATGAAGTAGTATGTTTAAGAAGAATATGCAGTAGTATGTTTAAGAGAAATATGAAGTAGTCTGTTTAAGAGGAATGAAGTAGTATGTTTAAGAGGAATATGAAATAGTATGTTTAAGAGGGATATGAAGTAGTATGTTTAAGAGGAATATGAAGTAGTATGTTTAAGAGGAATATGAAGTAGTATGTTTAAGAGGAATATGAAATAGTATGTTTAAGAGGAATATGAAGTAGTATATTTAAGAGTAATTTGAAGTAGTATGTTTAAAAGGAATATGAAGTAGTATGTTTAAGAAGAATATGCAGTGGTATGTTTAAGAGGAATATGAAGTAGTCTGTTTAAGAGGAATATGAAGTAGTATGTTTAAGAGGAATATGAAATAGTATGTTTAAGAGGGATATGAAGTAGTATGTTTAAGAGAATTATGAAGTAGTATGTTTAAGAGGAATATGAAGTAGTATGTTTAAGAGGAATATGAAATAGTATGTTTAAGAGGAATATGAAGTAGTATGCTTAAGAGGAATATGAAGTAGTATGTTTAAGAGGAATATGAAGTAGTATGTTTAAGAGGAATATGAAGTAGTATGTTTAAGAGGAATATGAAGCAGTATGCTTACGAGGAATATGAAGTAGTATGTTTAAGAGGAATATGAAGTAGTATATTTAAGAGGAATATGAAGTAGTTTATTTAAGTGGAATATGAAGTAGTATGTTTAAGAGGAATATGAAGTAGTATGTTTAAGAGGAATATTAAGTAGTATATTTAAGTGGAATATGAAGTAGTATGTTTAAGAGGGATATGAAGTAGTATGTTTAAGAGGAATATGAAGTAGTATATTTAAGAGTAATTTGAAGTAGTATGTTTAAAAGGAATATGAAGTAGTATGTTTAAGAAGAATATGCAGTGGTATGTTTAAGAGGAATATGAAGTAGTCTGTTTAAGAGGAATATGAAGTAGTATGTTTAAGAGGAATATGAAAAAGTATGTTTAAGAGGGATATGAAGTAGTATGTTTAAGAGAATTATGAAGTAGTATGTTTAAGAGGAATATGAAGTAGTATGTTTAAGAGGAATATGAAATAGTATGTTTAAGAGGAATATGAAGTAGTATGCTTAAGAGGAATATGAAGTAGTATGTTTAAGAGGAATATGAAGTAGTATGTTTAAGAGGAATATGAAGTAGTATGTTTAAGAGGAATATGAAGCAGTATGTTTACGAGGAATATGAAGTAGTATGTTTAAGAGGAATATGAAGTAGTATATTTAAGAGGAATATGAAGTAGTTTATTTAAGTGGAATATGAAGTAGTATGTTTAAGAGGAATATGAAGTAGTATGTTTAAGAGGAATATTAAGTAGTATATTTAAGTGGAATATGAAGTAGTATGTTTAAGAGGGATATGAAGTAGTATATTTAAGAGGAATATGAAGTAGTATATTTAAGAGGAATATGAAGTAGTATGTTTAAGAGGAATATGAAGTAGTATATTTAAGAGGAATATGAAGTAGTATGTTTTAGAGCAATATGAAGTAGTATGTTTAAGAGAAATATGAAGGAGTATGTTTAAGAGGGATATGAAGTAATATGTTTCAGAGGAATATGAAGTAGTATGCTTAAGAGGAATATGAAGTAGTATGTTTAAGAGGAATATGATGTAGTATATTTAAGAGGAATATGAAGTAGTATATTTAAGAGTAATATGAAGTAGTATGTTTAAGAGGAATATGAAGTAGTATGTTTAAGAGGAATATGAAGGAGTATGTTTTAGAGGAATATGAAGTAGTATGTTTAAGAGGAATATGAAGTAGTATGTTTAAGAGGAATATGAAGGAGTATGTTTAAGAGGAATATTAATTAGTATGTTTAAGAGGAATATGCAGTAGCATGTTTAAGAGGAATATAAAGTAGTATGTTTAAGAGGAATATAAAGTAGTATGTTTAAGAGTAATTTAAAGTAGTATGTTTAAAAGGAATATGAAGTAGTATGTTTAAGAAGAATATGCAGCAGTATGTTTAAGAGGAATATGAAGTAGTCTGTTTAAGAGGAATATGAAGTAGTATGTTTAAGAGGAATATGAAATAGTATGTTTAAGAGGGATATGAAGTAGTATGTTAAAGAGGAATATGAAGTAGTATGTTTAAGAGGAATATGAAGTAGTATGTTTAAGAGGAATATGAAATAGTATGTTTAAGAGGAATATGAAGTAGTATATTTAAGAGGAATATTAAGTAGTATGTTTAAGAGGAATATGAAATTGTATGTTTAAGAGGAATATGAAGTAGTATGTTTAAGAGGAATATGAAGTAGTATGTTTAAGAGGAATATGAAGTAGTATGTTAAAGAGGAATATGAAACAGTATGCTTAAGAGGAATATGAAGTAGTATGTTTAAGAGGAATATGAAGTAGTATGTTTAAGAGGAATATGAAGTAGTATGTTTAAGAGGAATATGAAGTAGTATGTTTAAGAGGAATATGAAGCAGTATGTTTACGACGAATATGAAGTAGTATGTTTAAGAGGAATATGAAGTAGTATATTTAAGAGGAATATGAAGTAGTTTATTTAAGTGGAATATGAAGTAGTATGTTTAAGAGGAATATGAAGTAGTATATTTAAGAGGAATATTAAGTAGTATGTTTAAGAGAAATATGAAATAGTATGTTTAAGAGGAATATGAAGTAGTATGTTTAAGAGGAATATGAAGTAGTATATTTAAGAGGAATATGAAGTAGTATGTTTAAGAGGAATATGAAGTAGTATATTTAAGAGGAATATGAAGTAGTATGTTTTAGAGCAATATGAAGTAGTATGTTTAAGAGAAATATGAAGGAGTATGTTTAAGAGGGATATGAAGTAATATGTTTCAGAGGAATATGAAGTAGTATGCTTAAGAGGAATATGAAGTAGTATGTTTAAGAGGAATATGAAGTAGTATATTTAAGAGGAATATGAAGTAGTATATTTAAGAGTAATATGAAGTAGTATGTTTAAGAGGAATATGAAGTAGTATGTTTAAGAGGAATATGAAGGAGTATGTTTTAGAGGAATATGAAGTAGTATGTTTAAGAGGAATATGAAGTAGAATGTTTAAGAGGAATATGAAAGGAGTATGTTTAAGAGGAATATGAAGTAGTATGTTTAAGAGGAATATGCAGTAGTATGTTTAAGAAGAATATAAAGTAGTATGTTTAAGAGGAATATGAAGTAGTATGTTTAAGAGTAATTTGAAGTAGTATGTTTAAAAAGAATATGAAGTAGTATGTTTAAGAAGAATATGCAGTAGTATGTTTAAGAGAAATATGAAGTAGTCTGTTTAAGAGGAATGAAGTAGTATGTTTAAGAGGAATATGAAATAGTATGTTTAAGAGGGATATGAAGTAGTATGTTTAAGAGGAATATGAAGTAGTATGTTTAAGAGGAATATGAAGTAGTATGTTTAAGAGGAATATGAAATAGTATGTTTAAGAGGAATATGAAGTAGTATATTTAAGAGTAATTTGAAGTAGTATGTTTAAAAGGAATATGAAGTAGTATGTTTAAGAAGAATATGCAGTGGTATGTTTAAGAGGAATATGAAGTAGTCTGTTTAAGAGGAATATGAAGCAGTATGTTTACGAGGAATATGAAGTAGTATGTTTAAGAGGAATATGAAGTAGTATATTTAAGAGGAATATGAAGTAGTTTATTTAAGTGGAATATGAAGTAGTATGTTTAAGAGGAATATGAAGTAGTATGTTTAAGAGGAATATTAAGTAGTATAGTTAAGTGGAATATGAAGTAGTATGTTTAAGAGGGATATGAAGTAGTATATTTAAGAGGAATATGAAGTAGTATATTTAAGAGGAATATGAAGTAGTATGTTTAAGAGGAATATGAAGTAGTATATTTAAGAGGAATATGAAGTAGTATGTTTTAGAGCAATATGAAGTAGTATGTTTAAGAGAAATATGAAGGAGTATGTTTAAGAGAGATATGAAGTAATATGTTTCAG
Source organism: Atherix ibis (assembly GCA_958298945.1). NCBI lineage: Eukaryota > Metazoa > Arthropoda > Insecta > Diptera > Athericidae > Atherix > Atherix ibis. The sequence continues at coordinate 68,774,665 of OY282608.1, forward strand.
AGGAATATGAAGTAGTATGCTTAAGAGGAATATGAAGTAGTATGTTTAAGAGGAATATGAAGTAGTATATTTAAGAGGAATATGAAGTAGTATATTTAAGAGTAATATGAAGTAGTATGTTTAAGAGGAATATGAAGTAGTATGTTTAAGAGGAATATGAAGGAGTATGTTTTAGAGGAATATGAAGTAGTATGTTTAAGAGGAATATGAAGTAGTATGTTTAAGAGGAATATGAAGGAGTATGTTTAAGAGGAATATTAATTAGTATGTTTAAGAGGAATATGCAGAGTTATGTTTAAGAGGAATATAAAGTAGTATGTTTAAGAGCAATATAAAGTAGTATGTTTAAGAGTAATTTAAAGTAGAATGTTTAAAAGGAATATGAAGTAGTATGTTTAAGAAGAATATGCAGTAGTATGTTTAAGAGGAATATGAAGTAGTCTGTTTAAGAGGAATATGAAGTAGTATGTTTAAGAGGAATATGAAATAGTATGTTTAAGAGGGATATGAAGTTAGTATGTTAAAGAGGAATATGAAGTAGTATGTTTAAGAGGAATATGAAGTAGTATGTTTAAGAGGAATATGAAATAGTATGTTTAAGAGGAATATGAAGTAGTATATTAAGAGGAATATTAAGTAGTATGTTTAAGAGGAATATGAAATTGTATGTTAAGAGGAATATGAAGTAGTATGTTTAAGAGGAATATGAAGTAGTATGTTTAAGAGGAATATGAAGTAGTATGTTAAAGAGGAATATGAAACAGTATGCTTAAGAGGAATATGAAGTAGTATGTTTAAGAGGAATATGAAGTAGTATGTTTAAGAGGAATATGAAGTAGTATGTTTAAGAGGAATATGAAGTAGTATGTTTAAGAGGAATATGAAGCAGTATGTTTACGACGAATATGAAGTAGTATGTTTAAGAGGAATATGAAGTAGTATATTTAAGAGGAATATGAAGTAGTTTATTTAAGTGGAATATGAAGTAGTATGTTTAAGAGGAATATGAAGTAGTATATTTAAGAGGAATATTAAGTAGTATGTTTAAGAGAAATATGAAATAGTATGTTTAAGAGGAATATGAAGTAGTATGTTTAAGAGGAATATGAAGTAGTATATTTAAGAGGAATATGAAGTAGTATGTTTAAGAGGAATATGAAGTAGTATATTTAAGAGGAATATGAAGTAGTATGTTTTAGAGCAATATGAAGTAGTATGTTTAAGAGAAATATGAAGGAGTATGTTTAAGAGGGATATGAAGTAATATGTTTCAGAGGAATATGAAGTAGTATGCTTAAGAGGAATATGAAGTAGTATGTTTAAGAGGAATATGAAGTAGTATATTTAAGAGGAATATGAAGTAGTATATTTAAGAGTAATATGAAGTAGTATGTTTAAGAGGAATATGAAGTAGTATGTTTAAGAGGAATATGAAGGAGTATGTTTTAGAGGAATATGAAGTAGTATGTTTAAGAGGAATATGAAGTAGTATGTTTAAGAGGAATATGAAGGAGTATGTTTAAGAGGAATATTAATTAGTATGTTTAAGAGGAATATGCAGTAGTATGTTTAAGAGGAATATAAAGTAGTATGTTTAAGAGGAATATGAAGTAGTATGTTTAAGAGTAATTTAAAGTAGTATGTTTAAAAGGCATATGAAGTAGTATGTTTAAGAAGAATATGCAGTAGTATGTTTAAGAGGAATATGAAGTAGTCTGTTTAAGAGGAATATGAAGTAGTATGTTTAAGAGGAATATGAAATAGTATGTTTAAGAGGGATATGAAGTAGTATGTTAAAGAGGAATATGAAGTAGTATGTTTAAGAGGAATATGAAGTAGTATGTTTAAGAGGAATATGAAATAGTATGTTTAAGAGGAATATGAAGTAGTATATTTAAGAGGAATATTAAGTAGTATGTTTAAGAGGAATATGAAATTGTATGTTTAAGAGGAATATGAAGTAGTATGTTTAAGAGGAATATGAAGTAGTATGTTTAAGAGGAATATGAAGTAGTATGTTAAAGAGGAATATGAAACAGTATGCTTAAGAGGAATATGAAGTAGTATGTTTAAGAGGAATATGAAGTAGTATGTTTAAGAGGAATATGAAGTAGTATGTTAAAGAGGAACATGAAGCAGTATGTTTAAGAGGAATATGAAGCAGTATGTTTACGACGAATATGAAGTAGTATGTTTAAGAGGAATATGAAGTAGTATATTTAAGAGGAATATGAAGTAGTTTATTTAAGTGGAATATGAAGTAGTATGTTTAAGAGGAATATGAAGTAGTATATTTAAGAGGAATATTAAGTAGTATGTTTAAGAGAAATATGAAATAGTATGTTTAAGAGGAATATGAAGTAGTATGTTTAAGAGGAATAAGAAGTAGTATATTTAAGAGGAATATGAAGTAGTATGTTTAAGAGGAATATGAAGTAGTATATTTAAGAGGAATATGAAGTAGTATGTTTTAGAGCAATATGAAGTAGTATGTTTAAGAGAAATATGAAGGAGTATGTTTAAGAGGGATATGAAGTAATATGTTTCAGAGGAATATGAAGTAGTATGCTTAAGAGGAATATGAAGTAGTATGTTTAAGAGGAATATGAAGTAGTATATTTAAGAGGAATATGAAGTAGTATATTTAAGAGTAATATGAAGTAGTATGTTTAAGAGGAATATGAAGTAGTATGTTTAAGAGGAATATGAAGGAGTATGTTTTAGAGGAATATGAAGTAGTATGTTTAAGAGGAATATGAAGTAGTATGTTTAAGAGGAATATGAAGGAGTATGTTTAAGAGAAATATTAATTAGTATGTTTAAGAGGAATATGCAGTAGTATGTTTAAGAGGAATATAAAGTAGTATGTTTAAGAGGAATATGAAGTAGTATGTTTAAGAGTAATTTAAAGTAGTATGTTTAAAAGGAATATGAAGTAGTATGTTTAAGAAGAATATGCAGTAGTATGTTTAAGAGGAATATGAAGTAGTATGTTTAAGAGGAATATGAAGTAGTATGTTTAAGAGGAATATGAAATAGTATGTTTAAGAGGGATATGAAGTAGTATGTTAAAGAGGAATATGAAGTAGTATGTTTAAGAGGAATATGAAGTAGTATGTTTAAGAGGAATATGAAGTAGTATGTTTAAGAGGAATATGAAGTAGTATATTTAAGAGGAATATTAAGTAGTATGTTTAAGAGGAATATGAAATTGTATGTTTAAGAGGAATATGAAGTAGTATGTTTAAGAGGAATATGAAGTAGTATGTTTAAGAGGAATATGAAGTAGTATGTTAAAGAGGAATATGAAACAGTATGCTTAAGAGGAATATGAAGTAGTATGTTTAAGAGGAATATGAAGTAGTATGTTTAAGAGGAATATGAAGTAGTATGTTAAAGAGGAATATGAAGTAGTATGTTTAAGAGGAATATGAAGCAGTATGTTTACGACGAATATGAAGTAGTATGTTTAAGAGGAATATGAAGTAGTATATTTAAGAGGAATATGAAGTAGTTTATTTAAGTGGAATATGAAGTAGTATGTTTAAGAGGAATATGAAGTAGTATATATAAGAGGAATATTAAGTAGTATGTTTAAGAGAAATATGAAATAGTATGTTTAAGAGGAATATGAAGTAGTATGTTTAAGAGGAATAAGAAGTAGTATGTTTAAGAGGAATATGAAGTAGTATGTTAAAGAGGAATATGAAACAGTATGTTTAAGAGGAATATGAAGTAGTATGTTTTAGAGCAATATGAAGTAGTATGTTTAAGAGGAATATGAAGGAGTATGTTTAAGAGGAATATGAAGTAGTATGTTTAAGAGGAATATGAAGTAGTATGTTTAAGAGGAATATGAAGTAGTATGTTTAAGAGGAATACGAAGTAGTATGTTTAAGAGGAATATGAAGTAGTATGTGTAAAAGGAATATGAAGTAGTATGTTTAAGAGGAATATGAAGTAGTATGTTTAAGAGGAATAAGAAGTAGTATGTTTAAGAGGAATATGAAGTAGTATATTTAAGAGGAATAAGAAGTAGTATGTTTAAGAGGAATATGAAGTAGTATATTTAAGAGGAATATGAAGTAGTATGTTTAAGAGCAATATGAAGTAGTATGTTTAAGAGGAATATGAAGGAGTATGTTTAAGAGGAATATGAAGTAGTATGTTTAAGAGGAATATGAAGTAGTATGTTTAAGAGGAATATAAAGTAGTATGTTTAAGAGGAATATGAAGTATTATGTTTAAGAGGAATATGAAGTAGTATATTTAAGAGGAATATGAAGTACTATGTTTAAGAGGAATATGAAGTAGTATATTTAAGAGGAATATGAAGTAGTATGTTTAAGAGGAATATGTAGTAGTATGTTTAAGAGGAATATGAAGTAGTATGTTTAAGAGGAATATGAAGTAGTATATTTAAGAGGAATATGAAGTAGTATGTGTAAGAGGAATATGAAGCAGTATGTTTAAGAGAAATATGAAGTAGTATGTTTAAGAGGAATATGAAGGAGTATGTTTAAGAGGAATATGAAGTAGTATGTTTAAGGGGAATATGAAGTAGTATGTTTAAGAGGAATATGAAGGAGTATGTTTAAGAGGAATATGAAGTAGTATATTTAAGAGGAATATGAAGTAGTATGTTTAAGAGGAATATGCAGTACTATGTTAAAGAGGAATATGAAGTAATATGTTCAGAGGAATATGAAGTAGTATGCTTAAGAGGAATATGAAGTAGTATGTTTAAGAGGAATATGAAGTAGTATATTTAAGAGGAATATGAAGTAGTATATTTAAGAGTAATATGAAGTAGTATGTTTAAGAGGAATATGAAGTAGTATGTTTAAGAGGAATATGAAGGAGTATGTTTTAGAGGAATATGAAGTAGTATGTTTAAGAGGAATATGAAGTAGTATGTTTAAGAGGAATATGAAGGAGTATGTTTAAGAGGAATATTAAGTAGTATGTTTAAGAGGAATATGCAGTAGTATGTTTAAGAGGAATATAAAGTAGTATGTTTAAGAGGAATATGAAGTAGTATGTTTAAGAGTAATTTAAAGTAGTATGTTTAAAAGGAATATGAAGTAGTATGTTTAAGAAGAATATGCAGTAGTATGTTTAAGAGGAATATGAAGTAGTCTGTTTAAGAGGAATATGAAGTAGTATGTTTAAGAGGAATATGAAATAGTATGTTTAAGAGGGATATGAAGTAGTATGTTAAAGAGGAATATGAAGTAGTATGTTTAAGAGGAATATGAAGTAGTATGTTTAAGAGGAATATGAAATAGTATGTTTAAGAGGAATATGAAGTAGTATATTTAAGAGGAATATTAAGTAGTATGTTTAAGAGGAATATGAAATTGTATGTTTAAGAGGAATATGAAGTAGTATGTTTAAGAGGAATATGAAGTAGTATGTTTAAGAGGAATATGAAGTAGTATGTTAAAGAGGAATATGAAACAGTATGCTTAAGAGGAATATGAAGTAGTATGTTTAAGAGGAATATGAAGTAGTATGTTTAAGAGGAATATGAAGTAGTATGTTTAAGAGGAATATGAAGTAGTATGTTTAAGAGGAATATGAAGCAGTATGTTTACGACGAATATGAAGTAGTATGTTTAAGAGGAATATGAAGTAGTATATTTAAGAGGAATATGAAGTAGTTTATTTAAGTGGAATATGAAGTAGTATGTTTAAGAGGAATATGAAGTAGTATATTTAAGAGGAATATTAAGTAGTATGTTTAAGAGAAATATGAAATAGTATTTATAAGAGGAATATGAAGTAGTATGTTTAAGAGGAATAAGAAGTAGTATGTTTAAGAGGAATATGAAGTAGTATGTTAAAGAGGAATATAAAACAGTATGTTTAAGAGGAATATGAAGTAGTATGTTTTAGAGCAATATGAAGTAGTATGTTTAAGAGGAATATGAAGGAGTATGTTTAAGAGGAATATGAAGTAGTATGTTTAAGAGGAATATGAAGTAGTATGTTTAAGAGGAATATGAAGTAATATGTTTAAGAGGAATATGAAGTAGTATGTTTAAGAGGAATATGAAGTAGTATGTGTAAAAGGAATATGAAGTAGTATGTTTAAGAGGAATATGAAGTAGTATGTTTAAGAGGAATAAGAAGTAGTATGTTTAAGAGGAATATGAAGTAGTATATTTAAGAGGAATAAGAAGTAGTATGTTTAAGAGGAATATGAAGTAGTATATTTAAGAGGAATATGAAGTAGTATGTTTAAGAGCAATATGAAGTAGTATGTTTAAGAGGAATATGAAGGAGTATGTTTAAGAGGAATATGAAGTAGTATGTTTAAGAGGAATATGAAGTAGTATGTTTAAGAGGAATATAAAGTAGTATGTTTAAGAGGAATATGAAGTATTATGTTTAAGAGGAATATGAAGTAGTATATTTAAGAGGAATATGAAGTACTATGTTTAAGAGGAATATGAAGTAGTATATTTAAGAGGAATATGAAGTAGTATGTTTAAGAGGAATATGTAGTAGTATGTTTAAGAGGAATATGAAGTAGTATGTTTAAGAGGAATATGAAGTAGTATATTTAAGAGGAATATGAAGTAGTATGTTTAAGAGGAATATGAAGCAGTATGTTTAAGAGAAATATGAAGTAGTATGTTTAAGAGGAATATGAAGGAGTATGTTTAAGAGGAATATGAAGTAGTATGTTTAAGGGGAATATGAAGTAGTATGTTTAAGAGGAATATGAAGGAGTATGTTTAAGAGGAATATGAAGTAGTATATTTAAGAGGAATATGAAGTAGTATGTTTAAGAGGAATATGCAGTACTATGTTATAGAGGAATATGAAGTAGTATGTTTAAGAGGAATATGAAATAGTATGTTAAAGAGGAATATGAAGTAGTATATTTAAGAGGAATATGAAGTAGTATGTTTAAGAGGACTATGAAGTAGTATATTTAAGAGTAATATGAAGTAGTATGTTTAAGAGGAATATGAAGTAGTATATTTAAGAGGAATATGAAGTAGTATGTGTAAGAGGAATATGCAGTAGTATGTTTAAGAGGAATATGAAGTAGTATATTTAAGAGTAATATGAAGTAGTATATTTAAGAGGAATATGAAGTAGTATATTTAAGACGAATATGAAGTAGTATGTTTAAAAGGAATATGAAGTAGTATGTTTAAGAGGAATATGAAGTAGTATGTTTAAGAGGAATATGAAGTAGTATGTTTAAGAGGAATATGAAGCAGTATGTTTAAGAGGAATATTAGGAAATATGTTTAAGAGGAATATGTAGTAGTATGTTTAAGAGGAATATGAAGTAGTATGTTTAAGAGGAATATGAAGTAGTATGTTTAAGAGGAATATGAAGTAGTATGTGTAAGAGGAATATGCAGTAGTATGTGTAAGAGGAATATGAAGTAGTATGTTTAAGAGGAATATGAAGTAGTATGTTTAAGAGGAATATGAAGTAGTATTTTTAAGAGGAATATGAAGTAGTATGTTTAAGAGGAATATGAAGTAGTATGTTTAAGACGAATATGAAGTGGTATGTTTAAGAGGAATACGAAATAGTATGTTTAAGAGGGATATGAAGTAATATGTTTAAGAGGAATATGAAGTAGTATGTTTAAGAGGAATATGAAATAGTATGTTTAAGAGGGATATGAAGTAATATGTTTAAGAGGAATACGAAGTAGTATGTTTAAGAGGAATATGAAGTAGAATGTTGAAGAGGAATATGAAGGAGTATGTTTAAGAGGAATATGAAGTAGTATGTTTAAGAGGAATATGAAGTAGTATGTTTAAGAGGAATATGAAGTAGTATGTTTAAGAGGAATATGAAGTAGTATGTTTAAGAGGAATATGAAGCAGTATGTTTACGAGGAATATGAAGTAGTATGTTTAAGAAGAATATGAAGTAGTACATTTAAGAGGAATATGAGGTAGTTTATTTGAGTGGAATATGAAGTAGTATGTTTAAGAGGAATATGAAGTAGTATGTTTAAGAGGAATATGAAGGAGTATGTTTAAGAGGAATATGAAGTAGTATGTTTAAGAGGAATATGAAGTAGTATGTTAAAGAGGAATATGAAATAGTATGTTTAAGAGGGATATGAAGTAGTATGTTTAAGAGCAATATGAAGTAGCATGTTTAAGAGGAATATGAAGTAGTATGTTTAAGAGGAATATGAAATAGTATGTTTAAGAGGAATATGAAGTAGTATATTTAAGAGGAATATTAAGTAGTATGTTTAAGAGGAATATGAGATAGTATGTTTAAGAGGAATATGAAGTAGTATGTTTAAGAGGAATATGAAGTAGTATGTTTAAGAGGAATATGAAGTAGTATGTTTAAGAGGAATATGAAGGAGTATGTTTAAGAGGAATATGAAGTAGTATGTTTAAGAGGAATATGAAGTAGTATGTTTAAGAGGAATATGAAGTAGTATGTTTAAGAGGAATATGAAGTAGTATGTTTAAGAGGAATATGAAGCAGTATGTTTACGAGGAATATGAAGTAGTATGTTTAAGAGGAATATGAAGTAGTATATGTAAGAGGAATATGAAGTAGTTTATTTAAGTGGAATACGAAGTAGTATGTTTAAGAGGAATATGAAGTAGTATATTTAAGAGGAATATGAAGTAGAATGTTGAAGAAGAATATGAAGTAGTATGTTTAAGAGGAATATTAAGTAGTATATTTAAGTGGAATATGAAGTAGTATGTTTAAGAGGGATATGAAGTAGTATATTTAAGAGGAATATGAAGTAGTATATTTAAGAGGAATATGAAGTAGTATGTTTAAGAGGAATATGAAGTAGTATATTTAAGAGGAATATGAAGTAGTATGTTTTAGAGCAATATGAAGTAGTATGTTTAAGAGGAATATGAAGGAGTATATTTAAGAGGAATATGAAGTAGTATGTTTAAGAGGAATATGAAGTAGTATGTTTAAGAGGAATATGAAGTAGTATGTTTAAGAGGAATATAAAGTAGTATGTTTAAGAGGAATATGAAGTAGTATGTTTAAGAGGAATATGAAGTAGTATGTTTAAGAGGAATATGAAGTAGTATGTTTAAGATGAATATGAAGTAGTATGTTTAAGAGGAATATGAAGTAGTATGTTTAAGAGGAATATGAAGTAGAATGTTGAAGAGGAATATGAAGGAGTATGTTTAAGAGGAATATGAAGTAGTATGTTTAAGAGGAATATGAAGTAGTATGTTTAAGAGGAATATGAAGTAGTATGTTTAAGAGGAATATGAAGTAGTATGTTTAAGAGGAATATGAAGCAGTATGTTTACGAGGAATATGAAGTAGTATGTTTAAGAAGAATATGAAGTAGTACATTTAAGAGGAATATGAGGTAGTTTATTTGAGTGGAATATGAAGTAGTATGTTTAAGAGGAATATGAAGTAGTATGTTTAAGAGGAATATGAAGGAGTATGTTTAAGAGGAATATGAAGTAGTATGTTTAAGAGGAATATGAAGTAGTATGTTTAAGAGGAATATGAAATAGTATGTTTAAGAGGGATATGAAGTAGTATGTTTAAGAGCAATATGAAGTAGTATGTTTAAGAGGAATATGAAGTAGTATGTTTAAGAGGAATATGAAATAGTATGTTTAAGAGGAATATGAAGTAGTATATTTAAGAGGAATATTAAGTAGTATGTTTAAGAGCAATATGAGATAGTATGTTTAAGAGGAATATGAAGTAGTATGTTTAAGAGGAATATGAAGTAGTATGTTTAAGAGGAATATGAAGTAGTATGTTTAAGAGGAATATGAAGGAGTATGTTTAAGAGGAATATGAAGTAGTATGTTTAAGAGGAATATGAAGTAGTATGTTTAAGAGGAATATGAAGTAGTATGTTTAAGAGGAATATGAAGTAGTATGTTTAAGAGGAATATGAAGCAGTATGTTTACGAGGAATATGAAGTAGTATGTTTAAGAGGAATATGAAGTAGTATATGTAAGAGGAATATAAAGTAGTTTATTTAAGTGGAATATGAAGTAGTATGTTTAAGAGGAATATGAAGTAGTATATTTAAGAGGAATATGAAGTAGAATGTTGAAGAAGAATATGAAGTAGTATGTTTAAGAGGAATATTAAGTAGTATATTTAAGTGGAATATGAAGTAGTATGTTTAAGAGGGATATGAAGTAGTATATTTAAGAGGAATATGAAGTAGTATATTTAAGAGGAATATGAAGTAGTATGTTTAAGAGGAATATGAAGTAGTATATTTAAGAGGAATATGAAGTAGTATGTTTTAGAGCAATATGAAGTAGTATGTTTAAGAGGAATATGAAGGAGTATATTTAAGAGGAATATGAAGTAGTATGTTTAAGAGGAATATGAAGTAGTATGTTTAAGAGGAATATGAAGTAGTATGTTTAAGAGGAATATGAAGTAGTATGTTTAAGAGGAATATGAAGTAGTATGTTTAAGAGGAATATGAAGTAGTATGTTTAAGAGGAATATGAAGTAGTATGTTTAAGATGAATATGAAGTAGTATGTTTAAGAGGAATATGAAGTAGTATGTTTAAGAGGACTATGAAGAAGTATTTATAAGAGGAATATGAAGTAGTATGTTTAAGAGGAATATGAAGTAGTATGTTTAAGAGCAATATGAAGTAGTATGTTTAAGAGGAATATGAAGGAGTATATTTAAGAGGAATATGAAGTAGTATGTTTAAGACGAATATGAAGTAGTATGTTTAAGAGGAATATAAAGTAGTATGTTTAAGAGGAATATGAAGTAGTATGTTTAAGAGGAATATGAAGTAGTATATTTAAGAGGAATATGAAGTAGTATGTTTAAGAGGAATATGAAGTAGTATATTTAAGAAGAATATGAAGTAGTATGCTTAAGAGGAATATGTAGTAGTATGTTTAAGAGAAATATGAAGTAGTATGTTTAAGAGGAATATGAAGTAGTATATTTAAGAGGAATATAAAGTAGTATGTTAAAGAGGAATATGAAGCAGTATGTTTAAGAGAAATATGAAGTAGTATGTTTAAGAGGAATATGAAGGAGTATGTTTAAGAGGAATATGAAGTAGTATGTTTAAGAGGAATATGAAGTAGTATGTTTAAGACGAATATGAAGTAGTATGTTTAAGAGGAATAAGAAATAGTATGTTTAAGAGGGATATGAAGTAATATGTTTAAGAGGAATATGAAGTAGTATGTTTAAGAGGAATATGAAATAGTATGTTTAAGAGGGATATGAAGTAATATGTTTAAGAGGAATATGAAGTAGTATGTTTAAGAGGAATATGAAGTAGAATGTTGAAGAGGAATATGAAGGAGTATGTTTAAGAGGAATATGAAGTAGTATGTTTAAGAGGAATATGAAGTAGTATGTTTAAGAGGAATATGAAGTAGTATGTTTAAGAGGAATATGAAGTAGTATGTTTAAGAGGAATATGCAGCAGTATGTTTACGAGGAATATGAAGTAGTATGTTTAAGAAGAATATGAAGTAGTACATTTAAGAGGAATATGAGGTAGTTTATTTGAGTGGAATATGAAGTAGTATGTTTAAGAGGAATATAAAGTAGTATGTTTAAGAGGAATATGAAGGAGCATGTTTAAGAGGAATATGAAGTAGTATGTTTAAGAGGAATATGAAGTAGTATGTTTAAGAGGAATATGAAATAGTATGTTTAAGAGGGATATGAAGTAGTATGTTTAAGAGGAATATGAAGTAGAATGTTTAAGAGGAATATGAAGTAGTATGTTTAAGAGGAATATGAAATAGTATGTTCAAGAGGAATATGAAGTAGTATATTTAAGAGGAATATTAAGTAGTATGTTTAAGAGGAATATGAGATAGTATGTTTAAGAGGAATATGAAGTAGTATGTTTAAGAGGAATATGAAGTAGTATGTTTAAGAGGAATATGAAGTAGTATGTTTAAGAGGAATATGAAGGAGTATGTTTAAGAGGAATATGAAGTAGTATGTTTAAGAGGAATATGAAGTAGTATGTTTAAGAGGAATATGAAGTAGTATGTTTAAGAGGAATATGAAGTAGTATGTTTAAGAGGAATATGAAGCAGTATGTTTACGAGGAATATGAAGTAGTATGTTTAAGAGGAATATGAAGTAGTATATTTAAGAGGAATATGAAGTAGAATGTTGAAGAGGAATATGAAGTAGTATGTTTAAGAGGAATATTAAGTAGTATATTTAAGTTGAATATGAAGTAGTATGTTTAATTGGATATGAAGTAGTATATTTAAGAGGAATATGAAGTAGTATATTTAAGAGGAATATGAAGTAGTATGTTTAAGAGGAATATGAAGTAGTATATTTAAGAGGAATATGAAGTAGTATGTTTTAGAGCAATATGAAGTAGTATGTTTAAGAGGAATATGAAGGAGTATATTTAAGAGGAATATGAAGTAGTATGTTTAAGAGGAATAGGAAGTAGTATGTTTAAGAGGAATATGAAGTAGTATGTTTAAGAGGAATATGAAGTAGTATGTTTAAGAGGAATATGAAGTAGTATGTTTAAGAGGAATATGAAGTAGTATGTTTAAGAGGAATATGAAGTAGTATGTTTAAGATGAATATGAAGTAGTATGTTTAAGAGGAATATGAAGTAGTATGTTTAAGAGGACTATGAAGAAGTATTTATAAGAGGAATATGAAGTAGTATGTTTAAGAGGAATATGAAGTAGTATGTTTAAGAGCAATATGAAGTAGTATGTTTAAGAGGAATATGAAGGAGTATGTTTAAGAGGAATATGAAGTAGTATGTTTAAGACGAATATGAAGTAGTATGTTTAAGAGGAATATAAAGTAGTATGTTTAAGAGGAATATGAAGTAGTATGTTTAAGAGGAATATGAAGTAGTATATTTAAGAGGAATATGAAGTAGTATGTTTAAGAGGAATATGAAGTAGTATATTTAAGAGGAATATGAAGTAGTATGCTTAAGAGGAATATGTAGTAGTATGTTTAAGAGAAATATGAAGTAGTATGTTTAAGAGGAATATGAAGTAGTATATTTAAGAGGAATATAAAGTAGTATGTTTAAGAGGAATATGAAGCAGTATGTTTAAGAGAAATATGAAGTAGTATGTTTAAGAGGAATATGAAGAAGTATGTTTAATAGGAACATGAAGTAGTATGTTTAAGAGGAATATGAAGTAGTATGTTTAAGATGAATATGAAGGAGTATGTTTAAGAGGAATATGAAGTACTATGTTAAAGAAGAATATGAAGTAGTATGTTTAAGAGGAATATGAAGTAGTATGTTAAAGAGGAATATGAAGTAGTATATTTAAGAGGAATATGAAGTAGTATGTTTAATAGGAATATGAAGTAGTATATTTAAGAGTAATATGAAGTAGTATGTTTAAGAGGAATATGAAGTAGTATATTTAAGAGGAATATGAAGAAGTATGTGTAAGAGGAATATGCAGTAGTATGTTTAAGAGGAATATGAAGTAGTATATTTAAGAGTAATATGAAGTAGTATATTTAAGAGGAATACGAAGTAGTATATGTAAGACGAATATGAAGTAGTATGTTTAAAAGGAATATGAAGTAGTATGTTTAAGAGGAATATGAAGTAGTATGTTTAAGAGGAATATGAAATAGTATGTTTAAGAGGAATATGAAGTAGTATATTTAAGAGGAATATTAAGTAGTATGTTTAAGAGGAATATGAGATAGTATGTTTAAGAGGAATATGAAGTAGTATGTTTAAGAGGAATATGAAGTAGTATGTTTAAGAGGAATATGAAGTAGTATGTTTAAGAGGAATATGAAGGAGTATGTTTAAGAGGAATATGAAGTAGTATGTTTAAGAGGAATATGAAGTAGTATGTTTAAGAGGAATATGAAGTAGTATGTTTAAGAGGAATATGAAGTAGTATGTTTAAGAGGAATATGAAGCAGTATGTTTACGAGGAATATGAAGTAGTATGTTTAAGAGGAATATGAAGTAGTATATGTAAGAGGAATATGAAGTAGTTTATTTAAGTGGAATACGAAGTAGTATGTTTAAGAGGAATATGAAGTAGTATATTTAAGAGGAATATGAAGTAGAATGTTGAAGAAGAATATGAAGTAGTATGTTTAAGAGGAATATTAAGTAGTATATTTAAGTGGAATATGAAGTAGTATGTTTAAGAGGGATATGAAGTAGTATATTTAAGAGGAATATGAAGTAGTATATTTAAGAGGAATATGAAGTAGTATGTTTAAGAGGAATATGAAGTAGTATATTTAAGAGGAATATGAAGTAGTATGTTTTAGAGCAATATGAAGTAGTATGTTTAAGAGGAATATGAAGGAGTATATTTAAGAGGAATATGAAGTAGTATGTTTAAGAGGAATATGAAGTAGTATGTTTAAGAGGAATATGAAGTAGTATGTTTAAGAGGAATATAAAGTAGTATGTTTAAGAGGAATATGAAGTAGTATGTTTAAGAGGAATATGAAGTAGTATGTTTAAGAGGAATATGAAGTAGTATGTTTAAGATGAATATGAAGTAGTATGTTTAAGAGGAATATGAAGTAGTATGTTTAAGAGGAATATGAAGTAGAATGTTGAAGAGGAATATGAAGGAGTATGTTTAAGAGGAATATGAAGTAGTATGTTTAAGAGGAATATGAAGTAGTATGTTTAAGAGGAATATGAAGTAGTATGTTTAAGAGGAATATGAAGTAGTATGTTTAAGAGGAATATGAAGCAGTATGTTTACGAGGAATATGAAGTAGTATGTTTAAGAAGAATATGAAGTAGTACATTTAAGAGGAATATGAGGTAGTTTATTTGAGTGGAATATGAAGTAGTATGTTTAAGAGGAATATGAAGTAGTATGTTTAAGAGGAATATGAAGGAGTATGTTTAAGAGGAATATAAAGTAGTATGTTTAAGAGGAATATGAAGTAGTATGTTTAAGAGGAATATGAAATAGTATGTTTAAGAGGGATATGAAGTAGTATGTTTAAGAGCAATATGAAGTAGTATGTTTAAGAGGAATATGAAGTAGTATGTTTAAGAGGAATATGAAATAGTATGTTTAAGAGGAATATGAAGTAGTATATTTAAGAGGAATATTAAGTGGTATGTTTAAGAGCAATATGAGATAGTATGTTTAAGAGGAATATGAAGTAGTATGTTTAAGAGGAATATGAAGTAGTATGTTTAAGAGGAATATGAAGTAGTATGTTTAAGAGGAATATGAAGGAGTATGTTTAAGAGGAATATGAAGTAGTATGTTTAAGAGGAATATGAAGTAGTATGTTTAAGAGGAATATGAAGTAGTATGTTTAAGAGGAATATGAAGTAGTATGTTTAAGAGGAATATGAAGCAGTATGTTTACGAGGAATATGAAGTAGTATGTTTAAGAGGAATATGAAGTAGTATATGTAAGAGGAATATAAAGTAGTTTATTTAAGTGGAATATGAAGTAGTATGTTTAAGAGGAATATGAAGTAGTATATTTAAGAGGAATATGAAGTAGAATGTTGAAGAAGAATATGAAGTAGTATGTTTAAGAGGAATATTAAGTAGTATATTTAAGTGGAATATGAAGTAGTATGTTTGAGAGGGATATGAAGTAGTATATTTAAGAGGAATATGAAGTAGTATATTTAAGAGGAATATGAAGTAGTATGTTTAAGAGGAATATGAAGTAGTATATTTAAGAGGAATATGAAGTAGTATGTTTTAGAGCAATATGAAGTAGTATGTTTAAGAGGAACATGAAGGAGTATATTTAAGAGGAATATGAAGTAGTATGTTTAAGAGGAATATGAAGTAGTATGTTTAAGAGGAATATGAAGTAGTATGTTTAAGAGGAATATGAAGTAGTATGTTTAAGAGGAATATGAAGTAGTATGTTTAAGAGGAATATGAAGTAGTATGTTTAAGAGGAATATGAAGTAGTATGTTTAAGATGAATATGAAGTAGTATGTTTAAGAGGAATATGAAGTAGTATGTTTAAGAGGACTATGAAGAAGTATTTATAAGAGGAATATGAAGTAGTATGTTTAAGAGGAATATGAAGTAGTATGTTTAAGAGCAATATGAAGTAGTATGTTTAAGAGGAATATGAAGGAGTATATTTAAGAGGAATATGAAGTAGTATGTTTAAGACGAATATGAAGTAGTATGTTTAAGAGGAATATAAAGTAGTATGTTTAAGAGGAATATGAAGTAGTATGTTTAAGAGGAATATGAAGTAGTATATTTAAGAGGAATATGAAGTAGTATGTTTAAGAGGAATATGAAGTAGTATATTTAAGAAAAATATGAAGTAGTATGCTTAAGAGGAATATGTAGTAGTATGTTTAAGAGGAATATGAAGTAGTATGTTTAAGAGGAATATGAAGTAGTATATTTAAGAGGAATATAAAGTAGTATGTTAAAGAGGAATATGAAGCAGTATGTTTAAGAGAAATATGAAGTAGTATGTTTAAGAGGAATATGAAGGAGTATGTTTAAGAGGAATATGAAGTAGTATGTTTAAGAGGAATATGAAGTAGTATGTTTAAGACGAATATGAAGTAGTATGTTTAAGAGGAATAAGAAATAGTATGTTTAAGAGGGATATGAAGTAATATGTTTAAGAGGAATATGAAGTAGTATGTTTAAGAGGAATATGAAATAGTATGTTTAAGACGGATATGAAGTAATATGTTTAAGAGGAATATGAAGTAGTATGTTTAAGAGGAATATGAAGTAGAATGTTGAAGAGGAATATGAAGGAGTATGTTTAAGAGGAATATGAAGTAGTATGTTTAAGAGGAATATGAAGTAGTATGTTTAAGAGGAATATGAAGTAGTATGTTTAAGAGGAATATGAAGTAGTATGTTTAAGAGGAATATGCAGCAGTATGTTTACGAGGAATATGAAGTAGTATGTTTAAGAAGAATATGAAGTAGTACATTTAAGAGGAATATGAGGTAGTTTATTTGAATGGAATATGAAGTAGTATGTTTAAGAGGAATATAAAGTAGTATGTTTAAGAGGAATATGAAGGAGTATGTTTAAGAGGAATATGAAGTAGTATGTTTAAGAGGAATATGAAGTAGTATGTTTAAGAGGAATATGAAATAGTATGTTTAAGAGGGATATGAAGTAGTATGTTTAAGAGGAATATGAAGTAGAATGTTTAAGAGGAATATGAAGTAGTATGTTTAAGAGGAATATGAAATAGTATGTTCAAGAGGAATATGAAGTAGTATATTTAAGAGGAATATTAAGTAGTATGTTTAAGAGGAATATGAGATAGTATGTTTAAGAGGAATATGAAGTAGTATGTTTAAGAGGAATATGAAGTAGTATGTTTAAGAGGAATATGAAGTAGTATGTTTAAGAGGAATATGAAGTAGTATGTTTAAGATGAATATGAAGTAGTATGTTTAAGAGGAATATGAAGTAGTATGTTTAAGAGGACTATGAAGAAGTATTTATAAGAGGAATATGAAGTAGTATGTTTAAGAGGAATATGAAGTAGTATGTTTAAGAGCAATATGAAGTAGTATGTTTAAGAGGAATATGAAGGAGTATATTTAAGAGGAATATGAAGTAGTATGTTTAAGACGAATATGAAGTAGTATGTTTAAGAGGAATATAAAGTAGTATGTTTAAGAGGAATATGAAGTAGTATGTTTAAGAGGAATATGAAGTAGTATATTTAAGAGGAATATGAAGTAGTATGTTTAAGAGGAATATGAAGTAGTATATTTAAGAAGAATATGAAGTAGTATGCTTAAGAGGAATATGTAGTAGTATGTTTAAGAGGAATATGAAGTAGTATGTTTAAGAGGAATATGAAGTAGTATATTTAAGAGGAATATAAAGTAGTATGTTAAAGAGGAATATGAAGCAGTATGTTTAAGAGAAATATGAAGTAGTATGTTTAAGAGGAATATGAAGGAGTATGTTTAAGAGGAATATGAAGTAGTATGTTTAAGAGGAATATGAAATAGTATGTTTAAGACGGATATGAAGTAATATGTTTAAGAGGAATATGAAGTAGTATGTTTAAGAGGAATATGAAGTAGAATGTTGAAGAGGAATATGAAGGAGTATGTTTAAGAGGAATATGAAGTAGTATGTTTAAGAGGAATATGAAGTAGTATGTTTAAGAGGAATATGAAGTAGTATGTTTAAGAGGAATATGAAGTAGTATGTTTAAGAGGAATATGCAGCAGTATGTTTACGAGGAATATGAAGTAGTATGTTTAAGAAGAATATGAAGTAGTACATTTAAGAGGAATATGAGGTAGTTTATTTGAGTGGAATATGAAGTAGTATGTTTAAGAAGAATATAAAGTAGTATGTTTAAGAGGAATATGAAGGAGTATGTTTAAGAGGAATATGAAGTAGTATGTTTAAGAGGAATATGAAGTAGTATGTTTAAGAGGAATATGAAATAGTATGTTTAAGAGGGATATAAAGTAGTATGTTTAAGAGGAATATGAAGTAGAATGTTTAAGAGGAATATGAAGTAGTATGTTTAAGAGGAATATGAAATAGTATGTTCAAGAGGAATATGAAGTAGTATATTTAAGAGGAATATTAAGTAGTATGTTTAAGAGGAATATGAGATAGTATGTTTAAGAGGAATATGAAGTAGTATGTTTAAGAGGAATATGAAGTAGTATGTTTAAGAGGAATATGAAGTAGTATGTTTAAGAGGAATATGAAGGAGTATGTTTAAGAGGAATATGAAGTAGTATGTTTAAGAGGAATATGAAGTAGTATGTTTAAGAGGAATATGAAGTAGTATGTTTAAGAGGAATATGAAGTAGTATGTTTAAGAGGAATATGAAGCAGTATGTTTACGAGGAATATGAAGTAGTATGTTTAAGAGGAATATGAAGTAGTATATTTAAGAGGAATATGAAGTAGTTTATTTAAGTGGAATATGAAGTAGTATGTTTAAGAGGAATATGAAGTAGTATATTTAAGAGGAATATGAAGTAGAATGTTGAAGAGGAATATGAAGTAGTATGTTTAAGAGGAATATTAAGTAGTATATTTAAGTTGAATATGAAGTAGTATGTTTAATTGGATATGAAGTAGTATATTTAAGAGGAATATGAAGTAGTATATTTAAGAGGAATATGAAGTAGTATGTTTAAGAGGAATATGAAGTAGTATATTTAAGAGGAATATGAAGTAGTATGTTTTAGAGCAATATGAAGTAGTATGTTTAAGAGGAATATGAAGGAGTATATTTAAGAGGAATATGAAGTAGTATGTTTAAGAGGAATAGGAAGTAGTATGTTTAAGAGGAATATGAAGTAGTATGTTTAAGAGGAATATGAAGTAGTATGTTTAAGAGGAATATGAAGTAGTATGTTTAAGAGGAATATGAAGTAGTATGTTTAAGAGGAATATGAAGTAGTATGTTTAAGATGAATATGAAGTAGTATGTTTAAGAGGAATATGAAGTAGTATGTTTAAGAGGACTATGAAGAAGTATTTATAAGAGGAATATGAAGTAGTATGTTTAAGTAGAATATGAAGTAGTATGTTTAAGAGCAATATGAAGTAGTATGTTTAAGAGGAATATGAAGGAGTATGTTTAAGAGGAATATGAAGTAGTATGTTTAAGACGAATATGAAGTAGTATGTTTAAGAGGAATATAAAGTAGTATGTTTAAGAGGAATATGAAGTAGTATGTTTGAGAGGAATATGAAGTAGTATATTTAAGAGGAATATGAAGTAGTATGTTTAAGAGGAATATGAAGTAGTATATTTAAGAGGAATATGAAGTAGTATGCTTAAGAGGAATATGTAGTAGTATGTTTAAGAGAAATATGAAGTAGTATGTTTAAGAGGAATATGAAGTAGTATATTTAAGAGGAATATAAAGTAGTATGTTTAAGAGGAATATGAAGCAGTATGTTTAAGAGAAATATGAAGTATTATGTTTAAGAGGAATATGAAGGAGTATGTTTAAGAGGAACATGAAGTAGTATGTTTAAGAGGAATATGAAGTAGTATGTTTAAGATGAATATGAAGGAGTATGTTTAAGAGGAATATGAAGTACTATGTTAAAGAAGAATATGAAGTAGTATGTTTAAGAGGAATATGAAGTAGTATGTTAAAGAGGAATATGAAGTAGTATATTTAAGAGGAATATGAAGTAGTATGTTTAAAAGGAATATGAAGTAGTATATTTAAGAGTAATATGAAGTAGTATGTTTAAGAGGAATATGAAGTAGTATATTTAAGAGGAATATGAAGAAGTATGTGTAAGAGGAATATGCAGTAGTATGTTTAAGAGGAATATGAAGTAGTATATTTAAGAGTAATATGAAGTAGTATATTTAAGAGGAATACGAAGTAGTATATGTAAGACGAATATGAAGTAGTATGTTTAAAAGGAATATGAAGTAGTATGTTTAAGAGGAATATGAAGTAGTATGTTTAAGAGGAATATGAAGTAGTATGTTTAAGAGGAATATGAAGCAGTATGTGTAAGAGGAATATGAAGTAATATGTTTAAGAGGAATATGAAGTAGTATGTTTAAGAGGAATATGAAGTAGTATGTTTAAGAGGAATATAAAGTAGTATGTTTAAGAGGAATATGAAGTAGTATGTTTAAGAGGAATATGCAGTAGTATGTGTAAGAGGAATATGAAGTAGTATGTTTAAGAGGAATATGAAGTAGTATGTTTAAGAGGAATATGAAGTAGTATGTTTAAGAGGAATATGAAGTAGTATTTTTAAGAGGAATATGAAGTAGTATGTTTAAGAGGAATATGAAGTAGTATGTTTAAGAGGAATATGAAGTAGTATATTTAAGAGGAATATGCAGTAGTATATTTAAGAGGAATATGAAGTAGTATTTTTAAGAGGAATATGAAGTAGTATGTTTAAAAGGAATATGAAGTACTATGTTAAAGAGGAATATGAAGTAGTATGTTTAAGAGGAATATGTAGTAGTATGTTTAAGAGGAATATGAAGTAGTATGTTTAAGAGGAATATGAAGTAGTATATTTAAGAGGAATATAAAGTAGTATGTTAAAGAGGAATATGAAGCAGTATGTTTAAGAGAAATATGAAGTAGTATGTTTAAGAGGAATATGAAGGAGTATGTTTAAGAGGAATATGAAGTAGTATGTTTAGAGGAATATGAAGTAGTATATTTAAGAGGAATATAAAGTAGTATGTTTAAGAGGAATATGAAGCAGTATGTTTAAGAGAAATATGAAGTAGTATGTTTAAGAGGAATATGAAGTAGTATTTTTAAGAGGAATATGAAGTAGTATGTTTAAGAGGAATATGAAGTAGTATGTTTAAGAGGAATATGAAGTAGTATATTTAAGAGGAATATGCAGTAGTATATTTAAGAGGAATATGAAGTAGTATTTTTAAGAGGAATATGAAGTAGTATGTTAAAGAGGAATATGAAGCAGTATGTTTAAGAGAAATATGAAGTAGTATGTTTAAGAGGAATATGTAGTAGTATGTTTAAGAGGAATATGAAGTAGTATGTTTAAGAGGAATATGAAGTAGTATATTTAAGAGGAATATAAAGTAGTATGTTAAAGAGGAATATGAAGCAGTATGTTTAAGAGAAATATGAAGTAGTATGTTTAAGAGGAATATGAAGGAGTATGTTTAAGAGGAATATGAAGTAGTATGTTTAAGAGGAATATGAAGTAGTATGTTTAAGACGAATATGAAGTAGTATGTTTAAGAGGAATAAGAAATAGTATGTTTAAGAGGGATATGAAGTAATATGTTTAAGAGGAATATGAAGTAGTATGTTTAAGAGGAATATGAAATAGTATGTTTAAGACGGATATGAAGTAATATGTTTAAGAGGAATATGAAGTAGTATGTTTAAGAGGAATATGAAGTAGAATGTTGAAGAGGAATATGAAGGAGTATGTTTAAGAGGAATATGAAGTAGTATGTTTAAGAGGAATATGAAGTAGTATGTTTAAGAGGAATATGAAGTAGTATGTTTAAGAGGAATATGAAGTAGTATGTTTAAGAGGAATATGCAGCAGTATGTTTACGAGGAATATGAAGTAGTATGTTTAAGAAGAATATGAAGTAGTACATTTAAGAGGAATATGAGGTAGTTTATTTGAGTGGAATATGAAGTAGTATGTTTAAGAGGAATATAAAGTAGTATGTTTAAGAGGAATATGAAGGAGTATGTTTAAGAGGAATATGAAGTAGTATGTTTAAGAGGAATATGAAGTAGTATGTTTAAGAGGAATATGAAATAGTATGTTTAAGAGGGATATGAAGTAGTATGTTTAAGAGGAATATGAAGTAGAATGTTTAAGAGGAATATGAAGTAGTATGTTTAAGAGGAATATGAAATAGTATGTTCAAGAGGAATATGAAGTAGTATATTTAAGAGGAATATTAAGTAGTATGTTTAAGAGGAATATGAGATAGTATGTTTAAGAGGAATATGAAGTAGTATGTTTAAGAGGAATATGAAGTAGTATGTTTAAGAGGAATATGAAGTAGTATGTTTAAGAGGAATATGAAGGAGTATGTTTAAGAGGAATATGAAGTAGTATGTTTAAGAGGAATATGAAGTAGTATGTTTAAGAGGAATATGAAGTAGTATGTTTAAGAGGAATATGAAGTAGTATGTTTAAGAGGAATATGAAGCAGTATGTTTACGAGGAATATGAAGTAGTATGTTTAAGAGGAATATGAAGTAGTATATTTAAGAGGAATATGAAGTAGTTTATTTAAGTGGAATATGAAGTAGTATGTTTAAGAGGAATATGAAGTAGTATATTTAAGAGGAATATGAAGTAGACTGTT